>JAPWDM010000049.1:1276086-1938586 GCA_035578155.1 Brachynemurus nebulosus | reverse complement strand
AACATCGAAAATACGAGACACGTATCTTTTTAGCGGCTGTAAAACAGTTTGAAGGGGTGAAATCACCCTTCAAAAATTTAGGTAACAATTTAATTTGTCAAATATTTCGAATACGGTAAGAGATAGAGCAAAAGTTTAAATTGGCGATATTACTCTTTTTTAAAGAGCTATTTATTGATATGCAGCTTGTTTAAATTACATCAACAGGGGTGGTTGGGGGTTAAAATTTAGTGGTTAATTTTGCGAAAAGTGGGGTAAAAAATACAACATACTAAAATTTTATTTACAGATTTAAAATCTACGTGAAAAAATCTAATTAACCTCTTTTTGCTCAACTTCATAATATTAAGTTTAGGGGTAAGTAACTAGAGGGTGACTGTGTTGACATAATCATACTATTTGAGTTATTCAGGAACTTCTTCATGGAAAATAGCTTAAAATAGTTATAACATCGTAAAAATGATATTTTCGAATTCAAAATTCAGTTTGATCAACACTGAAGAGGGGGGGGGGTGGGTGAGTCGCCCTCCTAAATTATACTACGTTTTCATACACTCATATATATATATATATATATATATATATATATATATATATATATATATATATATATATATATGAGTGTATGAAAACGTAATATAATATATATATACATATATATATATATATATATATATATATATATATATATATATATATATATATATATATATATATATATAAATATTCCCGCTACCTTGTGATATGTGTAGCGCCCTACTATGGGCGGGGGAGCTGAATTTGTTAAGTAGGGCTCATTCCGATGCACAACAATACTATGGAAGTGGGGTCAAATTTTGGATTTGACCCAAAATTTAAAGGGGTGGTGGGGGGCAACGAACCAATAGAACTTTTCCAAACCGGTTGGAAATAATGTTTCGTCAATTATTTACAACATATCCAAAATTCAGCTTCCTAGAATGATTTGGAGGGAGTAGAATGGGATAAAAGTATTTTGGCTGCATCTAACACGCCCACAGCCCCCCAGAATTAACGTAGAGGGTTGAAATTTAGTGTGTTGATAAAGTTCATACCTTGGTTGTGCTTTTTGGAGGTTTTAATATTTTACCCCCACTCCCACCATTTTTAAGCTACAATTTCATGCTTTTTTGACGTTTTCGAAGTTTATACCACTCGCACAGGTCACCTAAATAAACCTAGAAGGCTGAAATTTTGTATTCGGATTTAGTTAGTATCAAGGGGGTGCCTTTTGGGGGTCTCAACTTTTAACCCTTACCTCTACCATTTTTATAGCAAAAAAAACATGATTTTTCTTGTTTTTTGACGGTTTTGCTTGGATTAAAATCTCTCCAAATAAACCTAGAGGGCTGAAATTTTGTTTATAGGTTAAGTTAATAGCCAGCCACTGCTTTTTGGAGGTTCCAACTTTTAACCCTTACACCTACGAGTCTTACGCCAATATTTCCTTGACTTTTTTGCTATTTTTCTAAAGACGCTCTGAGTAAACCTAGAGGGCTGAAATTTTGTACCTGTATTCAGTTAATATCGATGGTGTGCCCCTTAGGGATTCCACATTACCTTGCCCCCCACTTTTCCCATTTTTTCGTTGGTATTCAATAGCGTTGTTTTATGTGGTTAAATTTGAATTATACAAAAAATACAGTTGGCATAATTTTAAAGAAACAAATGAGTGAATTAACTATTATCATTTATCACAAATACAATACATCCGTAAGTAATTTAAAAAATGTTATTCGCCACGGGAACTGATTCTAGTGTCGTCTGGTGGTTAAAAATAAAAGCTATCTATGACAAGTCATATTTATACATGGCCTGTGACAATTGTTTATTGTGATTTGTAATGATGAGTGAAATAAATAAAATAAAAAGAATTTACTTAATTTATGTAATGTATCACAATGTAAAAAAAGACTTCATAATAATAATAATAATATTTATTTATTCATTTTTACAAATTTACATTTGTGTGAATAGCGTCAATAAAATTAATTAAAAAATTCACTTAAAGTATAAAAATTCTTTTGTAATAAATACTGTTTCAGTGTTATTTTAAACTTTTTGGGACACTGAATACTTTTTATGTCATTACTTATTTTATTATATATTCGGATCATAGAGCTACGTGCATTTTTAAAGGAAACGTCAAGTCTAACTGCATCCAATATCAGTTTGTCTTTACAACGTGTTGAATAACCGTGTGTTAAATGATTACTCTCAAACAATTTAGCATTTGCTTTTACAAAACATGCGGACTCTAGTATGAAAGTATCAATAACCGTCAGAATGCGATATTTCTTGAATAGCTCTCTACAGTGACTTCGTGCATTAACTCCCGCTATTATTCGAAGGCATCTTTTTTGTATTTTGAAAATGTGCTCCGCGGCTGTTGAGTTACCCCAGAAAATAATCCCGAATTGGATTCGGGAATGCATAAGGGCATGGTAAATCATTGTCATAGATTGAATAGGCATTCGTGATTTTAAAGATCGTATTACGTATAAAGTTTTACTAAGATTTGTACTTAGTGTATCAATATGATTCTTCCAATTAATTTTGGAATCTATTTCAATTCCTAGAAATTTTACATGTTCGGAAATAGATAAGTTAGTCCCTAACAGCGGAATCTCCTCTGGAAAGTCAAAGTATTTTCCGAATTTAATTAATTCTGTTTTATTTATATTAAGAGCTAAGCCATTGTTTGTAAACCAGTTTTCAAGGGTATACATACAATTTTGTATATTTATTAGAAGATCGTCTGAATCCCGTCCGCTACATATTGCCGCAGTATCGTCAGCATATAAAAATAAATGTTCCCTAACTGCCAGTGGCAGATCGTTAATATATAAAATAAAAAGGGTCGGTCCCAAGATGCTACCTTGTGGGACGCCATAAATTTCCCAGTGATGAAAAATTAAAGAAAAAATGGTTAAAAGCATTAAAAATGCAGTATGCTATCAAGAATGCGAACCTGTCATCGACACTTTGTAAAATCTGATTTGTTTCCTACTAGTAATTATTTTTATAGATTTAAATGTACTCGAAAAGAATATTTACCTTTCTATGTATACAATATTTTATTGTATATTTGTATTAATTATAATAAAGGAAGTACCTTGGATTAACATTTTGGAGTAAAGTTTACGTTCATCGTCATCTAAATCTTTACAACTTTCATCATTATTATCCTGAAAATGACACATTTCAGTAAGAGGCATACCAGCAGCATATTCATCACATTTATTTTTTTTTATATTTCCCCCATTTTCTAACTCAGTCATATCATTGCTAGAAATAAATTTTAAAAGAAAGGATAGAAATGTAGGATTAAGTTCAGTTTAGAAAGAATTTCATAATAACAATTAAGAAATTTGTATCATTATGGAGAAAAATTTTATCATTATTTAGCAGAAAAAAAGAAACGAAAAATTAGTTTATGTAAGTACATATAAACAGAAAACAAGAGAACCAACCGATAAAGAAAAACTAATGCTGCAAAAATGTGCTTGCATTTTCCACCTGCACCCGCAATACAAGAACATTTTGCACAAATATTTATCTCATTACTGATAAGTTCTAGCTTCATTTCAATTTGATGCACTTGTTGCACCTGAGACGATGATTGACAAAGAGCAGCTATTTGTATGCATTCTGAGCTTCTTGTTTCTTTCAAACCACATGCAATAATGTGGTTTGCTTTATAAACCTGTTCTCCTTCAACTAAGGGTCTTTTAGAATTACCCAAATACTTAATAATATCATTGATATTTATTTCAAATTGTCTATTATCAATTATGTTAAAAAAAAGTTGGTTACGTTAGTACTTTCCTATTTCTTTTTGAAATTGACTTGTCATAGAGAGATTTTATTTTTAACCACCAGATGACACTAAAATCAGTTCCCGTGGCGAATTGATGTTATTGTTTATTTTATTTAAAAAATAGAATTTTTGGATTTTTTTGGAAAGAAAAGATATCTTCATAAAGGCCATTCAATTCGTTATTTAAGGTCCTTTTTATTATTTAAAAATAAAATTTGACCCCGAGTTGGTCTAGTGGTTAGCAACTCCGCTTCTTGTCTAGTAGATCGTGAGTTCGAAACCAACCGGGGGAGATACGTCATCTACATTATCATACCTCATTTTCTATCAGTAATTCATACCTACATCAAAATCAATAGTACCTCCATTACAACGGTGCACATGACCTTAGCTGTTGCGCACCTAACCAATAGAAAAAAATAAATAAATAAATAAATAAATAAAACACAAAGGCAATTGGCGGATAAGCATGGGTAGGAATGCCCTCGTACGAATTTTGTTGGCTTTTTCTTGCTAATTCCTACCAGCTTAAAATTGAAATTTACTGGGATTCAGCCCTTAAAAACTTAAAACCTTTTTTTAAAGTCCCGATCAGCCGAACACTCATCATCAGTTTTGAAACCACCAAAATGACAAATCGCTTATAGACTTTCAATCACATTTCGCTTGTGGACATTCAATACCGAAGATGAAGGGAAAAATTCGACTGCCGTGATGGAGCCCCGCTGCTCACGGCGTTTTTTTTTCAATTTTCTTGGATCCTACGATTATTTTTGTAAACTTATAAGGTAAATTTTTAATGCATTTCTGTACTACCATTTAAACTGAAAGCCGTCATTGTAAATATGTTGCATTAGCATGGATACAGCTTTGAAATTAGTATAAGATAAAACATCAATTATGAAAATTGTAATTATTGTGTAGTGAAGTTGTGACATCATTAAAAGTTGTTATAAACTTTAATTAATAATAAAATAATCTGCCGGAGTTTTGTAATTTACTGTTCATTTGTAACAGAGAAAGTTCGTATATTTGTTCGTGCAATCGTTCTCTTTACTCGAGAAATTTGTAGGGGCATATCAAAATTTATTATTCCTAGTAAACTTTTATATTATTTTATTTTATTTTTATTTTTTTATAAATATATATATATATAAAATTTGTATCAGGATTTTTTACTTCTTATTGAAGAGTGTATGGTATAATGGTACTAACAATAAGTTAGTTCCTGAAGCTTAATGTGTTAAGTAGAAGTATTGAGAAACTACTGTGATGAAAGTAGGGGAGACCGGGGCAAGTTTGGTACAGGGGTAAGTTTACACAATCCTTATAACTCACAAACCGTTGATCGGAGCGCAGCACTTGTCAGGCCAAAAAAGTTACTGAGACTGCCATTTGCAAGTACATCAGTTTGCAACTATTAGTAACAAACAACGTAGAGCAGAATTTGTGCTAATCTCATTAAAAAAATTTATAGGTTATATTTTGTTGAAAATATGCCGAAGGGGCAAATTTACACAAGGCACATGGGGTATGTTTACACATATGATAACTGTAGGTTTATTGAAACTGATTCAATTTTTTTTTGTGTGCATGAACTGTAACAGTGATTTTGACTGTGACTCATCCTAATTGATTTGTAAATCCTATGAAGTTTTCGTTATTTTATATTTTTTGGTATTTGAATTGGAAGTTTTGTGTTATTTTTTTGCTAATAAAACTGATTCACATATTTATTTATTTATTTATTTTTTTTTTACAGTTGTTAGCCCTATTTGCCCATTTTAGAAAGTGTGTAAACCTACCCTAGGTACTGTATAAACATGCCCCGTAAAGGGGGCATGTTTATACAGGCGACATCACTTAAGAAAAAGTTAAGTATCTAAAAAGGTATGATTGTAGGAAGGTTTTTATAGGTGTCAAACTGAAGCTTAATAATCAAGTTATATTTGAGTATAAAAAGCATGTAAATAGCTGTAATACAAAAAATTAGAAAAATCGAAAACTAAAAACTGTGACACCATGCCCTGGTCTCCCCTACAAGGCAAAATTTAAAATTCTAGGCTCCACAACTTATAGGATACTCCGACTTCTATGTTAATATTACCTTGAACGATATACGATGCACTTACAATTGTATTCAACGCCTTAAACTAAAATAGTGTTGCACTTAACTAAAACTAGAAATGTTACTACATAGTAAACAAAAGATCTTCCAATATCGGTTCCGGTTTTCTTGGCAGTTTGCGTTTTTTTGCCTCCGAGACTACCAAGGTTGCAAAAGCACTTGTAATCACTTTTGAGATACGAAAATATTTTTCTCTTCTAAAGTGAAAATTTTAATAATTTGTAAAAAAACGTTAAGCACTCAGTCCTTTTTTTTTTAAATTTCTATAAGTATTTATAATGCCGTTTAAAAAAAAATTAAGAACCCTATTCTTGTCATAAAGTTATTCTTATATTCTTGACGACAAGAAGTAGTTTAAGAACAAAAACACTTTAAATTTGGATAAAATTCTGTTAGGTAGTCTTGGCTGAGGTCTGCGTGGATAAGAATTCAAGTGACCATTCGCACTACAGTCTACTAACGCTAGTGCAATTTGTGGGCTGCTTATTTTCTACAGTAAATTATATTTACATTTCCAATTCGGGGAAGTATGATTAAAACAATCTCCTGACTTTATGACACTTTATATAGGATAGATTGTAAAAAAATTCTTGATAGCGGTCGGTGATCTCTTAATCTGTCTACTGGCGAACTTATACGCTCATTTTAAATTTATTTATGCTAATTTTATTTATTTTTTTAAAATCATATCAAAAATCGTTTTGTGTCAAGGTTTTTAAAAATAAAAACCTCTATTAATATGGTATGACAAAAAAAATATGATTTTATTGGTGTTAATACACGCGCATTGTATTTCCAATACAACATTAATTTCCAAAAAACTTCGATACATTAAAGACGAGCTGATTCATTTTATAATAGTCATATGGCTATTTAGTCAAAACGTTTTCAATATTTACTTCAACCATACTTTATCTAAATCCATCGTATTCTTTTTTGCCATATTTTTTTACAATAAATGATGGCAACATGAACAGTCATATTTTGATTGACTTTTAGGTAATTACATCATTCTTATGGATGTGTCAGTTAGTTTTATTCATGGTAAGGCGGAAAGTCTTAATTGAAGTGACCACCACCGCATTGCGGAATACATATGCAAGACATACAACATAACATTATAATGTAGACGTGATAGTGAATGTAGTACCTACCAGTTATACCCACTGGATGGTAGTTAGTTTCCCCCCACTCTATACATCCATCCGTTCATTGCTGGTATGTATGTCTGATTTTATTATGTATATCTACGTACATGAAGTTAGAAATGTATTCGTTTACCCCTTGTATGGTTTAGTAACTTGTTATCTTTACCCGTCTGATTCATATAAGATTCAACAAAATAAGCCCCACCTTTTATACATTAAACTATAAAGACGTACTAGAAGGTTTTTTTTAACCTTACAATATATTTTTACGAATGTTTCAATACCAGTAAGTTTTAAATATACTTATTTTAAAGAAATCACCTGCTTGTAGGGAAAATTGAAAAAAGAAAGCCAAATATTTTTTGCTCTCAAGTTTACCATAAGGTAACGGAAACATTCTAATTACTTTTATGAGAAGCGACAATCCTTTTCCACCAAAATCAAAATTTTCACTCGTGTTCCACTTTTAGGACCTTTCTAAATGAACTTGTGTCTGTTTGTCTGTCTGTGTGCCCGCAAGAAGTTTTAACGCGCATAACACGATATAAACTGTTTGACCGATTTCAAAAATGTTTAGATGTTACATAAGTCAGTCGATATATGTTGAGTATGGTAGTCGATTCAGGATTTGATTTCTTCAAAATGAAAATTGATTTTTAAACATAATGTATAAACTTTTATAATGAGCTAATTTACAGTTCAATATACCCACAAAAATCACCCGAGTTTCAATTTAATCCATCCAGCCGTTTGTGTTTCATTTTTTAAAAATTTTTTTGAAAAATTTTAGAAAAAAAATTTTTTTTGAAAAATTTCTAAGAAATTTTCTTTTTTTTATAAATTTAAATACTGTTATTGATAAAAATGTGAAAAAAGCTGAGAAAATTTTTTTTTCATTTGGTTGAAGATTATGAAAGTTTAAGATCAAAAAAAAATGATCCTTTAATTTTTTCAAAAATTCAATTGAATGAAACACAAACGGCTGGATGGATTAAACTGAAACTCGGTGGCGTTTTTGTGGGTATATTGAACTGTAAAAGGCACACTTAACATTAGTGGTTTTCTCGAAGTTTTTAATTCAGCGCTTGATTCTCCAAAGAGCCACCAAAAGCTCTTCTTTTTTGATTTTTCAAATTCATGTAAAGCATGCAACAAAAATTTTTTCTGAAATACAATTGCTAATCCTTATAGAGAATTTATTCGAGTTTTTAAAACACCCGTTCAATTTTCCGTGTGATCATTGGTTGCTGAGATATCGATGGTCAAAGACGAAATGATCCTTTTCCATTCAAAGTCCTATATCTCAGCGAGAAATGGTCGTATAAAAGTCTATAAAAAAGCAAATTAAAGCTGAATGAACAAGTTATCCGGTCCATATGGTGGTTAACTCGGAAATATTTTTTTCAAGTCCGTGGACCAAAAAAAAACCGAAAAAATTTCGAAAATTTTTTTTTCAGTGTATTTATTAGGATTGCGCCACACATGTTGCTTTGAAAATTTTTTTATCGCAAGATCTCGAAACTAGAAACTTTAAATTGTTTTACTTACGACTCCAATACGACCATATGGGCATGGGTAGGAATGCCCTCGTACGAATTGTGTTGGCTGTTTCCCTGTTAACTGCTATCGGCACAAAACTGAAATCTACTGAGATTCAGTCCTTAAAAAATTAAATCTTTTTTTAAAGCCCCGATCAACCGGACACTCATCATCAGTTTTGAAACCACCAAAATGACAAATCGTTTGTGGACTTTCAGTTACATTTCGCTTGTAAACATTCAATACCGAAGATGAAAGGAAAAATTCGACTTCCGTGATGGAGCTCCGCTGCTGACGGCGTTTTTTTTATCATTTGAATCATCCTGATTCCTAGAGTGTGATTCCGGTTAATGCAGTTCTGGAATCAATATCTATAGAAATTTAAATTTTCTTTAAAAAGAAAGCAATTGACTCAAAATTGGACTTACTATTTTAATGCTGTGAATCAGCACGTGTTTCGGGGATTCAAATTGGATTTAACGTGGATTTAACCATCAAATTTACAAAAAAAAATAAAAAATAAAAAACTAAAGCACAATTTTCATAATCTGGTGAGTTGAAAATTTTAAAACGAATAAATCAATACAACAACCTTTTTTTGGAATGATATTCAATTTATTTTCGATCCAATAAATAAATTAATTAAAATAATTGATTAATTTAACAATAATTCGATAAAATCACAAATTTGACAAGTACAAAACACAAACAAACTAAATTATAGAGAATATAAGGAATAATCTCTGCAACCACTCTCTCTCTCTCGTGTAGGTCTTTGGTACGTATCTATCTTATCTATCTTCAAACATCATATCAATACCAATCAATACGTATACCATATCACAGATCCAAGGAGTTTGAATAGATCTATTTTGTGGTGAGGTTCCATCGCGCACTTGTCTGCCAACTTCGTGATTTTGTCACAATTTTAGGCACGCACAAACGAAACCAACACCACACTTCGTTCATTGCCGCTCTCACGTACTCGTACATAGTCGAATTTAATATAACTTTTTTAGTTGCGAACTGGGCTCCCGCCTGTATAGACCACGCAATTGGACAACTGCTCCAAAATTGTGGCAGTTTAAGTGAAGTTGCTTCAATATATGTATGGTTATTTGCATCTTCTTCAGTCATTTTTTCGTTTGTTTTTAATACGTTTCTAAATAAATTGATAATATGCACGCCACTTATCTTTTATTTCTAAACGTATATCAGCGGTAAATACACCAATAGTTCTGTACGTCAGATACGAAGTATTCTTGAATGCTGTACTTTTGTAATGTCACTTATAATTTTAGACAATTACTAATTACTTTCGCAAAACAAAAAAATCTTCTTATTTTATTAAGAACGTCGCGGGTCACCATCTGTTGTGGTTATTAAAGTGGCAAGAATTAAAGTAAAACATAAATAACCAATTCAATATTTAAAGATGTTTTTATGTTTTTAGTCGAATTTTTCAACTGAAAAAATTAGACTTATACAGCCTATATGATAAGAACGGCGAGAGTAGGAACGCTATCCTTTTTAAACCCGTAGAACACGATTCTGTAGAAAAAAATATCTGATATTTGATATAATACGTAGAACAGTATTCTCATAAATTAATTACGGATCATTATCATATTACCGTAGACAAAATCGCTTGGCATTTGCTATTTGATTTTAAATTTAATTTGACAAATATCAAAATAATTTGTATCTATAGTAGTACGATTTAGAAACGAAATATGATTGGTCAAACGGATTAAAGACCGCATTGATCTTAAGGAAAATTTTCTATTGCATTTGCCCTATGTTCGATAAATCTGTTTCCACCCTGTATATATATATATATATATATATATATATATATATATATATATATATACAATTTTCCCGCCACATTTTGACATGTGTAGGGCCCCCCTATGGAAGCTAAGAGCTAAAATTTGGTAAGTGCGGCTCATTTCCGATGCACCTATTACTATCAAAGTGGGGTCCAATTTTGGGCAAATTTTGGATCCGACCCAACATCTAAGGGAGTGGTGGGGGCAACAAAACAATAGAACTTTTCCAAACCGGTTGGAAATAATGTTTCGGTCAATTATGTACAACATATCCAAAATTCAGCTTCCTAGAACGATCTGGAAGGAATAGAGGGGGGAAAAAGTATTTTCACTGGATCTAACACGCCCACAGCCCCCCAAAATTAACTTAGAGGGTTTAAATTTCATATGTTGATAGAGTTCGTACCTATGGTCTTTTTTCGGAGGTTTCAATAGTTTACCCCCACACCCATAATTTTTAAGCTACAATTTCATGCTTTTTCGACGTTTGTACTACTCGCACAGGTCACCCAAATAAACCTAGAGGGCTGAAATTTTGTGTTCGGATTGAGTTAGTATCAAGGGGGTGCCTTTTTTGGGTCTCAACTTTTAACCTTTACCCCAACCATTTTATACCAAATAAAACATGATTTTTCTTGTTTTTTAAAAGTTTCGTTCGGATCAAAATCTCCCCCAATAAACCTAGAGGGCTGAAATTTTGTGTACAGGTTAAGTTAATAACTAGCCACTGTTTTTTGGAGGTTTCTACTTTTAACCCTTACCCCCACGATTTTTACGCCAATATTTCCTTGATTATTTTGCTTTTACTCTAACACGTCTAGAGACTCTCTAAGGAAACCTAGAGGGCTGAAATTGTATACGTGTATTGAGTTAGTATCCAGCTAGCGCCTTTTAGGGATTCCAAATTACTTTTCCCTCCACTTCTCCCATTTTTACATCGGAATGCAATGGTATTGTTAAATGTGTTTTAAATGCCTGAAGTTTATTCTATTACAAGTAGGCGGATAGTAATTTTAAAAATTAAAAAAAAAATGAATTTTCTGTTATAACCACCGCAATACATAAATATTAAGTATTTTAAAAAATGCTATTAACGTCACTCTTTATTTATAAAGTAGGAATTTTGGATTTTTATTTCTAAAATAGAAATTTTGAATTTTTTTGAAAAGAAAAATATTTTCATAAAAGCCTTCCAGTTTACCATTTTAGGTCCTTTATTAATATTTAAAAATAAAACTGAAGGCAATTGACTGATAAGCATGGGTAGGAATGCCCTCGTATGAATTGTGTTGGCTTTCTTCCTGCTAACTGCTATCGGCACAAAATTGAAATTTACTGAGGTTCAGCCCTTAAAACCTTTTTTTAAAGCCCCGATCAGCCGGACACTCATCATCAGTTTTGAAACCACCAAAATGACAAATCACTTGTAGTCTTTCAATCACATTTCGCTTGTAGGCATTCAATACCGAAGATGAAGGGAAAAATTCGACTTCCGTGATGGGGCCCCGCGGCTCACGGCGTTTATTATTTTTCAAGAAAAACAAGATGTGTACAGCATGTCATATATTTTCATGGCTCTCTATTATTAGTAATTATTAATTAAAATTGTAAAATACATTTGGTAACTTGATACGTGTTTATATGAATGTACGAGTGAAATATATGAATGTAGGTGTATGCATATGTGTGGCTGCTACAATGTTTAGGTGCTTCACTTCTATCAAGTATTACTTTTACAGATTAGCGACATGTCTACTTCTGACGAAACTGCTCTCTAATTACAATATCTCATAGCTTATATGTGATACCACTTTATTTAGATTATAAATCTAAACAAATTCTGACATTCGGATTTTGAACAAAATAATTTTCTTATATATTTTATAGGGAAAATCAATATCTACAACTTTTGGTTTAATTTTACCTTCCTGATTAAAATCCTGATTGTAAAGTTTCAAAATTGAAAAAATGTTCTTTTTCTAGTTTGTTAACAGATTTTTATTTACCTTATGTCAAATTATATTTCTAGATTAGAACAAAAACGTTTTAAAGAAAGAAATAATATAAATTAATAGCACACCCCCTACCATGTGGTATCAAACTGAGTATGCTTCATTCACATTGTAATTAACATACGGAAATATATTTCTAGACAGGAACTCAATAACTGTTACAATGATTTTGTTTCTTTTTTTTCAAACTGGAACTTTTGGATAATATTATAATTTTTATTAGACAGTATTTCAACAAGGATCAAATAATGTTATTTTTAGATATAACCAGTGATCATGAGTTTTGTGGTGTCAAAGTTAAGGAATAATAAAGAAAATATATATATATATATATATATATATATATATATATATATATATATATATATATATATATATATATATATATATATATATATATATATATATACATATATATATATATATATATATATATATATATATATATATATATATATATATATATATATATATATGTATAATTTTCCTATATAAGGTATGTATATAAATAGTGGAACTCTATGAAATGGAACAAAGTATTCTCTTCTCCCCTGAGTTGCAGTTCCTGGAGTTCCCGTGACGGTCTAAAGAAAATTTATTTTGATATAACTTTTTACAAAAAAGATAATTTTCAAGCTTAATTTTATTATGAATCTGAATATTAGAATAAAATCAATAATTTTCTCACGCTACTTATTCAGTAAAATTACATTTACTGAATAAAAGTTATAAGTTTTGTGAACTTTATTTAAATTTAAAAAAAAAATAATAATAATAACAATAATACTTCTTAAATGTTATATTATTTTAATAATAATAAATATTAACTTAACGAATGACAATAATATACTTCAGCAACATATAGCAATGACAGCAACCTTGTTATGTAACATAATATGTAGATAAATTCATAGTAAATAAGTAAAACTCACTTAAATGTACACGGTGTACACAGATGCACCGTGTGGCCGAACTGTCCATGATTAAATGTCAGTCATGCGAACACACATATACTAAAAAAAGCAATGTTCGTATGTAAGCGAAGTGTAACTCGCCCCTCTCACTTGATGTTTTTGTAGCACTTCTTGAAATGTGGATTTTTTTATAATTTGCACATTAATAATTAAAATATTTTAAATTACAAATATTAGGTTTCTTTTCACACGGTAAACGTTATTTGCACTGATTTGGTTTCATTCACGGCAGTACGCCATTTACGTGACGCCATTTGTAAGTATGCCATTTATTAGACGCAAGCCAGATTGTAAGTTTTGTGATGCAACATTTGGACCTTCATCAGTAGCTAGTATAGCAGTATTATCAGCAAGTGGTTCAGTAATATTTTCTTCATTGACTAGTAAATCTGTAGTACCTATAAGTTAAAGAACTTCCCCTAATATAGTATTTTGTCATATATCGAAGCGAACTAAAAACATTTCTGATATTTTGTTCTCACATGATAATGTCGACCTGACAAATAAAATGTCAATAGTAAATAAAATGAGTTAGGAATGTTTTTCCTACAAATAAGTATGTTGAGTGTTTTGCATAAAAACCAAACTGATGATGATCGGGAACATTTTAGAGTCACCGAGGACATTTATTTAGTGCATTTAAAGTCAATCCTTTAACACCTGTTGGTGAAAAAAGTTTTACTGGAGGTGATTGCTCTGCATTTTGTGTCTATAGAAGCTCCTCTCTGATATTTAAGTGGTCTCCAAGATTAGGTTGAAGAACTTCAAATAATGTTTCGTCGTATTCACTGTCAAAGAAATCATTATTTCATTCAATATTATTTCATCCCCAATTATTCAAAAAGTACTAAATAACTTTATCCCGAGTAATTAATGTCATACGAATTTTAAATTTTGGGGCTCTGTTACTCAAAACGATCCAAATTATATCTGCTCTTGATTGTGTATCGAATTGACGATATGCGAACTGGTTCGTATAAGATCAAAACTAAGGTAAAACGTTGCATACATCCTTTCACATGCATTGTCAATAGAGATGTTACGAAATACATTTTTTTATACAGCGCAAGCGGGCAACCATACAATGTACCTTTTTGAAGGGAGTTGAAACAAACATAAACAAAAATTAGTTTATCTTCTAAATCCAGAAAACTATGCTTTTATTGACACATTCAATTCCTGGTAAATACTATTCTTATTACTCTACTTATTCACTAATAAACATTAGTTGTACGGCAAATGCACACCGTTTGAATGGGGATCATTCGTTTTTGATTTGATTGCGTGCAGTTTGTTGATATTTCTACTGATTCATTGCTTTGCATTAATGTATACATGTACTATATGTGTGTAATCGTACACACAGGTATATTTATGTGTGTGTGGTTGTACATATTTATAACTTTACTTGTTTGAATAATGTCAGATTTATTTAAAACGCATCACAGTTAGTATAATATAGTTGAATATGAAATAGTAGAGGATATTCGGGTTGTAACATATCATTGTCACAGCTTAAGAATACAGTTAATTGTTGCAGTGTCAAGAAAATTAATTTATTGTGCGATTAATTGAATTAAAGTTACGTCCGTGCTTTAAGCAAACAATCTCAGTATTGAAATAAGTAGTATATCTACTAAGCAATGAGGATAACGAGATAACAAGTCTTCATATATATATATATATATATATATATATATATATATATATATATATATATATATATATATATATATATATACATATACATATATACATATATACATATACATATATATATATATATATATATATATGTATATATATATATATATATATATATATACATATATATATATATATATATATATATATATATATATATATATATATATATATATATATATATATATGTATGAGTTTTTTGAGAGTTTCCATTTTTATTACAGCCAAACCGTTGATTTAATCGAAAAATTGTTCAACTAAAAGTTATAGAGATATCGATGGGGGCAACCGAATGCTATAGTCAGGAGCTTTATAGCTCTTATGGTTTTCGAGCTATGATACAAACTTATACATTTTTAAATGAGACTATATATTAATTTTCCGATAAAACTGATCTAATGCATTAATTAACAACATAAATGAGGAAAAAAATTTTTTTTACCAAAGTTTTATTTTTTGAGTGTTTTTTAATTTATCAATTAGGCGGTAAAAATATGCATATGTACTTAAGGCTACTTCAACCGACAGTGTTCTTTTTGGTTACATTTCTATTACATTCAAGAAAAGAACCTTTCCCAGTATCATTTCTATCATACAAATTTGGCTGTACTAAAAATGGCAACTCTCAAAAAACTCACATGGTATATATTATATATATATATATATATATATATATATATATATATATATATATATATATATATATATATATAAATATATATATATATATATATATATATATATATATATATATAAATATATATATATATATATATATATATATATATATATATATATATATATATATATATATATATATATATATATATATATATATATATATATATAGATTTATGTCAGTGAAGAATTAGTATAGATGTCACTTGCGATGTCACAATGAAAATCTAATAGTACGCATAATGTATACGTGCCATTGGCATTATCTGGATGCAACGCTTATAATGATGTGATATAATTTCGGAATCATATACAGGGCTTTCATTATATATCGAGACCCACGTGACCAAATATAATTTCCGCCATATTTGTGTGTATGGTAATTATTAACAATATAGCATTAACAATAGTTATATAACAATACTATTTTATATAATATGAACTTAATTTAAGATTATTTATGAAATTTATTATATTCTTTAACTAAATCTTTAATGTAATATACGAATCATTGAAATATACGAATGATTTCGGTTATTTATTTTTAGTGTTTTCAGCTAGCAACTAACTTCATTACAGTGCCACCAACATACAGTAAACAAATTACCTAGCGTCCTAAAAAAATTTGATCACGTGGGTATCGATATATAATGAAAGCCCGGTATATGAGGCCTTGCTGCCTTGTACTCGAATTTCAAAACGAAATAATTTTTTTTATGACGTTCTACGACCTGTGGTTTTAACCGCGTAATAATGTCTAAATTATGGATGTAATTACTTTTAAATCATATATTCTGAAATCCTGTACAAAATTAGTTATTTAAAAAAATATGTTTGATTCCGCACCCCAAGCGACTCTAAAGTAACCATTTTCATATTTCAATAACACTAACACTCTAGGTCTAGTGGACAATTGTAACCTTACTTTAGTTTTTTTTCGAGATCTCAATAGTATTTGAGCCAAATTTTGTGCGATCACTACAACATTTTAATTTTGGTCCTATTTAATGGCACTGATGGACATCTACATTTCGTTAATCTGGATATTCTGAAATTATGTACAAAATCAGTTCCTTATAGTGTTTCGATCCGCTTACTAGCGACTCTAAAGTAGCCATACTTATTCATATTTCAAAAATTTATTTAATTTTCCTAAAATTTTGTCTAATAGATTTTTAGAAATTTATTATTTTTTATGCAGATACTTTCTATAGGAGTCTAAAGTTTACGCAATTTTGCATAAAGATTTTCAACAACTATTGATATTTTAAAGTGCATAAAATGTCAATTTATGATCCGGAACAATTTCTTTCATTTTTAAAAGTGCTTCCAATAAATTATTGTAATTCCTATTCAAATAAATTTTATTGAGAAAATAACACGTTTGTGCGAAAATAGCGACTATAATCGTGTTCAACTTCCACTTGTCTTTCGTAAATTTTTTTTAGATTATGTTGATAATTTGTTGTCGTAAAATTGACTGAGCTAAAATTCCCCTATTTATATAGTGAATATTTAATGAGTTGTATATTATGTTTTATATATAATATTAAAACACTGGCGTTTCCGATAACGAATGATAACTTTTGACGTGGTGAACGGACCTGGATTTTCATCAGTGGCAGTTGATATTTTGTTACGAGTTAATATTACTTATGATTTGTAAATATAATGTAAATATGCATGTATAACGGATGTTAATAATAAATTTCATTTCAAATAAAAAAAAGTTTTTACCATGGGGGGAGGGCGGGGGAGGAATCTTTAAATATCAAAAATACATAACCAATTTTAATGTCCCATAACTTTCCCCAGCTTTCTGTAACTGTGGGCGATTACATTTTTGTCCACTTTTCTTCGTTTGAGGACATAAATTTTTGTCCGGTTTTATTGTCGATAAATAACTAGTTTTATTCAAATTATTTTAATACCTATAGAAAACAATTAGTATCTATAAGAGACTGATAAAAATAAATATGATCCTACAATTAGTTAATTTCTATTGCAATTTAAAGTTTATTTAAATATTACCAATTTTTGAAGGTTGGAAGCGTTTATGAGGTCTTATATCGAATTTTAAATATAATGATATAGCTAGAGTATTTCTACTACTGCTGTGTAGAAACTTGAAATTTAGTAGAAGTTCAGATATTATCCTAAAAAACAAAAAAAAAAAAAAATTAAAAAATTTTTGGTTAAAATATTATTTGTGCTTTCTTTATGCAATTTTTTAAAAAGTCCAAAGTCCAAAGAAAAGCATCAAATTTTAATGAAAAAGGAATTGTTTCCAGTTTCAAATTTTGTTTTTGGAACATGTTAGTTACATCTAGTACTATGCGAAATGGATATTTTCTACCTCTAGCGACCGCCGCTACATAAGTTATCACCATTTTATGAAAAATCGACAATTTTGGTAGTTATTTCTAAATATAGATCAATATATCTCGGTATATGTGCGTCCAAAAAAAAGCGAAAAACATTGAGGTTATCCGTTATGATATTGGCTACCAACGGTTACAGTATGAAATTGTTATGTGCATACATAACCTTAATAAAAAATAAAAAATTAAAAAGTACGCTGCCAATGCGGTATGACACAGCTTCCTCGTACTCGTAAAATACTTTAAAACAGTATTCTACCAAGTATGTATACCGTGAAATTATGTTTTCGCCTTAAAGTTCATAAAAAATTGTTGTAACTCAAAATACTTAAGGGGTAAATTATAAAATAATAGCAAAAATATTTTAGAAACTAACCCCCAAAATACTTTAAAAATTTGAGCGAAGTGGGACTAGCAGTAAATAAGATATTGACATATACGGCCGGTTTTACATTTATAATTTTAAAGGTTCTTTAACTAAAGCTACTTTTAATTTAAAGTCGACTTTATTTTTAGCATTGTTTTACAATGATCAGGTCTGCTTACTTTTGTTAAAGGACTTTTAAGTGTTGCATGGATAAAACGAACTATGAATGATCGTAGCCAATCTTACATTTAAAAAAATAACTATAGAAACGAAAATATCAACATGATTGAATTTCAAAAGATACGCATTTCACTCATTTCGCTACTGCCAGTGACATTGAAATAGGAAACTACATTATTTCTTTTTAAAAGAAAATCATAAATAGAATGAATCATAAAAGAAATGGCGGGTAACCCAGAAATCGTTCAGCCAGTTTAGCCCAAAAGGAATGTTTGATATTAATCCAAGACGTAAAAATAATCAAAAATATTATTGAAAATAAGCAAACAAATAAAATTTTTATTTTATTTATTTAAGGTACGAATATTTTATAGAAAAATTTTCTTATAAACAAAATTCAATTATAATAATCAGCAATAACAAACATGTTAAAGCCGACTTTAAGCAGTAAAAGTCGAGATAATTCTTACTTTAGTTTAAAGTCGACTTTTACACTAACGGAGCTTTAAATTTGATTGTAAAACAGTACCAAAAATAAAATCAGTTTTAAAGTTGGCTTTAGTGTTAAAGTCGGCTTTAAATGTGAATGTAAAACCGGCCGATAATGGGATTTCATGGTGGCGCCATGGATACTATTACTCCGAATGCAATGAAATATGTAGGGGAACCAGACAGCATAATTTCTGACAATTTCATAAAAAAGAATTCAATAGTTCAGAAGTTATGCCCCTTGGTGCAATTTAGTGTATTAATGGAATGACATAGTAGAGACGTAGCTACCGTTACTCCGATTTCGATTAAATTCATAGGGGACCATCTAGGAACCAAACTGCATAATTTCTGAAAACTTCATTAAGAACAATCGAATAGTTCAGCAGTTATACCACTTGGTACAAATTAGCGACACACAGACGAACAGATGGACGGACAGACTCCAAACCAAAATTGTTCAGGAAGCTCTAAAACGTAAAATGTGCGAAAAAAATTTTATTTTTGAGGAAAAAACTTTTTTATTTTTCAAAAGTGATCACAATATTTCCACTACTTTAATAGTCTCAGAAGCAAAATAATAAAAACTGAAAAAATTACTAAATTTTAATTAGGCAGAGTCCACAGTATCATAATAATATGTACATATTTATATAAAAATGCCAATGTGTGAACTTGCAAAAATACGTTTATTAAATTTTTTTTTAAATATACGTAGATACTAAAAATAAGCTATACTTACCACATATACTTACCTTTTTGGGTCAGTTATATTAAATGTACATAAATAATATCTACATATACATGACTTTTATTTAATTATACTTAAACAAAGTGTTCATCATAAAAAAATTCTTGGACAAAATTGTAACATGATATATCAGGTAGTTTTCAGGCGTAATAAAATTTATTAAGGTCTTTCCAGACGAAAGTGTATCTGCCTGTAATTGTATGTACTTATTACTGCTTATAAAAAAAAAAAAAAAAAACTAATTTTATTCGTAATATAATATAATAAGGTTAAGGTAAATATGTCCCTTCTTTCTAATATGGGTATGTACTAGACAACCTCGATTCACATACTAATTATTTCCACGTTTAATTGTGTAGAATTATAAAGTGACTTCTTACAGTGAGATTGTACAAACGTAAATAAGTCGAAGATTTTTTTCAGTTTTTCCAAATTAGTGTAAAGGACAAAAAATTTTTCTCTTTAAAAATCATGGTAGCCCCTTATAGAGAATTCATTTAAGTTTTCAAAATCGCCCTTAGATTTACAGTGGGGTCTTCAATTTCTGATATATCAATGATTAATGACAAAAGGATCCTTTTTCTTTTAAAATGGTATATCTCAGCCAAAAATCAATGTAGAGAGAATTTGAAGAGAGCAAATTAACGCTGAATGAACAGGTTAACCGACCAATTCATTGGTTAAACTGAGAAAAGAAGTCTGTAGACAACAAAAAATTTAAAAGTTTGTGTTTCGCAATATTTTTCATGATTGTGCAATAACTATAGTTTCAAAAGAAATTTTGCCAAAAGGGTTCAAAACTACAATCTTAAAGCTTCAAAATCCTTATTTTTAAATCTTCATGTACGACTATTTTTCACTAAGATAAGCCTCTAAAAAATCACTAAAAAATTTAATAATTTTTGTTGTTCCTTAATTTATTCCAGTATAGTGTAGTATAATCATACAAATAATATTATTAGATGTATAAATTCTTCTACCGGAGTTTGCAAATTTTATTCCACGTTGGTTTTTTTTTATTCTACTATCTCAGTATATTAAATTATATTTCTTACTTTAACAATAGTAACCATAACAACAGATGTACTGCTTACACATGTCAGTACCCTTCATCCGTTTCCACGACTATTTCTTACAAACTTCGCTGGCGGCATCTGTAATAACTACATGAGCGTACCACGTGTGTGTATCTTGTTTATTCTCTTTGTAATACACGTCATCAATTTTCTTTCTCTGTTTTGTACAACTTTTCTTATCTTCTCTAGTTTTTTTGATTTATGGCAATAATAGCCTTTTTATAATAGGTAAATTTGGTCTATATTGTTAAATATATCTCTGTTTTCGTATAGCGTCATAAATATTTCAAAATATAGTTAATCACGACAAACGATTTTTAACTACTTTGAAATTAAAAGAAATGCATACAATTTTTATTGCAATAACTAAAAAAAAAGCTTAATGAACAGTACGCCCATTTTTATGCTAATTTAATAATAATGGCAGCTAAGCTATAAGCAGTAACCTTTCTTTAGAATTACGGATTTTTTTTTCTCTCCCATTCTTACCTTCAAATCATTTATTATGTACATAGAAAGAAAATATAAATGAAGGGTACAGGAAAAGAACTTTTATTATTTATAATTTTATTCAGGAATTTAATAATACGAGAATAAAAATTTTTAATTGTATAAGTAATATTTGTTGGAAACTTGTTAGACGACCATTATTAATTTCTCTACCATTTTCATATTTCAATATCTTATATAGCTTTGGTATAAATAAAAATTGGTATAAATTAACTATAGAGCTACCGTGAACGTGAGAACTATTCAAGTATTTTCATTAGAAGAACTTAAATCTGTAACTTAAATCCAAAGTACAAATACAGTTAGCATTGAACAATTTTTCCTAGAACTACTAAATTGAAATAAAAATGCTGAAATATCGTCTCCACCTAAAAATCTGTAAATTTCTCCTCGTCACAGAATTTTTAATATTCTTTTTTATAACATTTATCGGATCTACAATTTTCATAAAAATGCCTGTTCATTGTTTTGTTTTCCCTCGGTAATGAGATACTTTGTCGTGATAAAAAGTAGGTTGTATCTTTCTACGCCACCTCAGTTATCGCTACACAACGTTTCGAGCCAGCTGGTTAAGCGGTTTAGGCCTGAAGACAAAACACACAACGTTTTAAATATATTTTCCCTCGGGAATCAGATAGTTCTCTAAAATAGAAGGTAGCCTATATCCTTTTGTCGTTCCAGATATTACTGTGCAAAATTTCAAGTTGATTGGTTAAACTGTTGAGACGCATAAACGAGATAAATATTCTAGCATAAATAATAATATTAGTATGATTGTATTAACTAAGTATACAGCCATTCTTTTGTTACGGACATGACATTTACACGCACTTTACACGCCTTCTCATAAAAAAAAAATAGAAGTTATTTTTTCTTATAAATTTTCAATACTAAACAGGTAGACAAACGTGTACACAATATTTGTACTGAATATAAAATACATAAACATAACTTTATTAGCTCTAGCATTAAAACTAATAATGTTATGTATTTTATATTCAGTACAAATATTGTGTACACATTTGTCTGTCTGCTTAATATTGAAAATTTATAAGAAAAAAATAACTTCTATTTTTTTTTCTTGTGAGAAAGCATGTAAAGTGCATGTAAATGTCATGCCGGTAACAAAAGAATGGCTGTATACAAATGCAAAAAAACAAAATGCTAACATTACTAAAAACTCCTGATTAAGATTTTCCCAATACCCTAACAGTAATCGTTTATCTACAGCTTTATTGTGATTTAACAGCTGCTTTTTCTAATAAAAATTAATAGTCCAAGAGCCCAACGTAAAAAATAAAGCTCATTTAAAAATAATGTAAAAGTAGTTGTTTGAAACATTCTCGAGGAATCTGATCCAACCGAGGAGACCCATTTTCAACATAAGCAGGTTGTTTACTGTTCGGGTCAGTGTCAAATGTAAGGGTCCCTCATAAAATCGATCCAAATTGCAATGAAACCAAAAGAAGTCGAAAACTTAAAAAATTCTTAAGCTTCATCAATATCTAGAGGGTGGCTACCTAATACAAAAAATACCAGATGCTGCTAAAAAACGATTTTAGGGGGTGAAACACCCCCCTGAAATTCAAAATTCAGAAATTTAAAATTTGTTTGTACATACCTTACAGAATTCTAATAACAGGTAGATACATATAATTGTTGCATCTACACATTTTGAAGGGGTAAAATCACCCCTTCAACTGTATGCACAAAAATTTAAAAATTGGGAAATTTTGTTTATATAATATACTATACAGAGTTCCAATGATAAATACTTATATTATTTTTTGCGTAAACAAATTCGTAACGGGTAAAACAATCCTTCAAATATGTACATAAAAATTTAAAAATTGGTGGAATTTTGTTCACCCGTTAAAAATTTAGGAACGCAAAAATAATATATTTATCACTGGAACTCTGAACAGTACATATCAACAAAATTTCCCAGTTTTTAAATTTTTTAGTACATAGTTGAAGGGGTAATTTATAAAAATGTATAGATGCAAGAAATAATGTTATACTTATTACTAGAACTCTCTAAGGTATGTATAAACCAAATTTCATAAATTTTTAAATTTTTGAGTTCAAACTTTGAGAGGGTGTTTCACCCTCTAAAATCGTTTTTAAGCAGCAACTGATTTTTTTTTATGTTATATAAGTATATTGCTATTAAGAATATATTTTCTGAAAGTCTTATCGACCGACCAAAATACTCCGTAAACATTTTTAAACGTTGGGCTCTTTATCTATAAATCATTAATAGGCACATTTCATCGCTCAGCTGGGACATCTGTGTGAATATATAATTATGTACTCACATTTAAAAAATTTGAGAACTACCTACTTAGTTTGAAGTTTTGTATAATATAAGAATAATTAATACAATATTATTGACATATTAAAATTAAAAAAAAAAAAAAAAATAAGAATTAAGAAATCTTGCCCATTGTAGTTATAAAAATTCATATGATTCGAGTTTTGGTTATAGGATTAATGATGATTTTCAATTTTCAATTCAAGCTTCAGTTTTAAATAAATTTTACAAATTTTTAAAAGTAGTATGTGGATAGGCTCTTTTAACACTTATCTGATTAGCTAGCACTAAAAAAAGATCTAGAATTAAAAAAAGGTGCGGTTAAAACTTTTATTTAATCACTAAGGATATTTTCACGTTTGCCTATTGTAGAAACACGTTAAAAGGTGAATTAATCAATATGTAGATATTCATTATACTTATTAAGAGGAAAGGCTTCTTGCCCGTTTTGGATTTGGTAAGTTAGAGTCACATACTCTATGTAATTCTTAATAATTAAATTAAAGAGCCAAAAAACGATCATAACATAAAATTATAAACCGCACAACTTTAATAAATCTTAAGGAATTCCTGAAACTTTTAGGCGATTTTATGAGGAGACATGGGCGGGGGTGTTGTCTTATCTCTTTTCCACTATGCTGCAGCGCTTCCTCAATTAAGAGTTCGGAGCGAAATTTTGAAATTTGCAAAATTTGCATGCTTGGAGTCGTCGACTTAATATTAACCTCGCTAAAAACCTCATGATGATGAATGGGGTCATGAATGAAAAAAGTTTAGGAAGCGTTATTTCCTATTATTCTTCAGGCAATTCGATCAAACATAAAACATCCGTAATTCATTCTGACAAAATATATAGACATATTATTCAAATATATTATTGAAGTGGTTCTGTAAGTATATATTAAAGTATTACCTGATTCTGACCCTTGTAATGCGATTTCTTTTATTTTAAGTATCAGTTATTTTGTTTTAACTCTAATGTAAATATTAGATATTCCAGTTTATAACGAAATTTAATGATTTTCTTTCTCTTATAGACATGTTGCACAATTTATGATGCTGTATTGTCATAATTTTTGTTCAGAATTATTACTAGATTATTCATCTTTATATTTTAGTTTTAATTCCTTACAAATTTCAGCCCACTGTCTTTGGAAATTCTTCAGTTTTCTATTTCATTACGTAAATAAATAATAGTTTTATATAGTTTTTAGGCATATAAACCGATTTTTACTGAGACAAAATATAGGAAGATCAGTTTATTTAAATTATTTAATTGTTGACCCGTACTTTATTTTTCTATAAGTGTATTCTATTGAGTAAATGGATATTAGCCATCTGTTCATTAGAATTTTAAATTCCTAGTAGTATCCTAAACTTTTTTATATGTTAGTATCAAACTCCATACAAAATCAACATAAGTATGTACAAGCAGCTGCGATTATTTCTCCGAGGGAGAGAACATTATTACACTTTACGGGAATTTATATCGATACATCATTTTTTATTAATGAAATACTTGGATTTTTTAGAATTTATTTAAGGGCGTGTCATCAACAGTATATTAAGACAAACACTGGGCGTTCACTTTAATAAATACGTTTCTTAGCTACTTCATTAAAAATATTAGATATCTCTTTTCAACTAACTACATAGTAATTACTTAAACGTATGTTGTAGATGATAAAAATTTGCGGGGATTATGATGTCATATAAAAAACAATATAAATATTTAGTTGCAGAGATCTTATGTCTTTTTATTTAAGGGTCGTGATTGCAAAAATGTTCAGAAATTAGAGGAAGACGAAAAATAGACAAGGAAAGTTATGACGTATATTCCATCCAGAATAAACGAGTAATATATAGAAAACCATCAAATGTTTAAAAAAAATTTGCCGTTATATTTTTTAGTAGACGTTGAGTTTATGACATCTTCATACCTTTTTATTATATACAACATGCGAAGTTAGGTTCATTTTGAAACTTGTAGAACGCCAAGTGTCATGAGACCATGTCAGAATGCTATCTAAATGAAATAAACTCACAAATTTTATTTCCATCTACAACAATTTTTTATATTTGTGTATCTGTAAGTCACATATTCTATTCAATAAACGCACAACTGTAAAGAAAAACTTCGATTAGACTGGTGTATGCTCCTATATTGTTTGAGTATAGTAAACCCCCAACTATCTTCGATAATGAATGTACTAGAACAGAGGTTTCCAATAAATTTTTTCCACGGACCCCTTTATCCAATCACTATTTTGACAAGGACCCCTAAACCAAAAAAATTAAAAAAAAAATTGTATACTCGCAAATAGTTAATGTTATATAAACATAATATAATCCTTAGTTTTTATTAATTAATGATACACTCGTGTATATGATACAGTATGAGTACAATATCATAATGACATCTCACGGACTCCTTATTAATCGTCCGTGGACCCCTAAGGGTCCGGGGATCACCTTTTGGGAAACTCTGTACTAGAACTCACGGAAAAATCAGCCTCAATTAAAACCATACAACGATGGTAACAAATAACGTTTATACTATTAATAGAGACCAAATAATTTATTATACATCAAGACGCTTTTGATTCCTAACATGGAGTTTGTTACCTAATGACCCGTAAAGGATCAAGGGAAGCAATCACACTGATGATTAAAAAGAAAAAAAAATGCCGTGAGCAGCGGGGCCCCATCACGGAAGTCGAATTTTTCCCTCCATCTTCGGTATTGAATGTCTACAAGCGAAATGTGATTGAAAGTCTACAAGCGACTTGTCATTTTGGTGGTTTCAAAACTGATGATGAGTGTCCGGCTGATCGGGGCTTTAAAAAAAGGTTTTAAGTTTTCAAGGGCTGAACCTCAATAAATTTCAATTTTGTGCCGATAGCAGTTAGCAGGAAAAAAGTCAAAAGTAAGTTCATTTTTTTCAAAAATTTTTAAAATTACTATTCGCCTACTTGTATTTAGAATAAAAATAATGTATTTAAAACACATTTAACAATACCATTGAATTCCGCTGTAAAAATGGGAGAAGTGGGGGGAAAAATAATGTGGAATTCCTAAAAGGCACTAGCTGGATACTATCTCAATACTACTATCTCAAAGTATTTTGCTTTGCAAATTTGAAAATTTTTTGTTATTATTAGTAGATTTTTTCTGAATTTTTTTTAAGTACCTATTATTGATTCAGAATATAGCTAAATCGTTCATCTTAATATTTAAAAAATCGTTTGTGAAATTACGTATCGGAGAGTTTTATTTAGTGTAATCATAGTCAAAATTCAAAATAAAGTATTTTAACATACTTTATTTTTATGCAAAAGCATAAAGTATGTTTGTGGAAAATAAAGTAGAATACTTTATTATAAAGTATGGTTGGCAACCCTAAGAGTACGTGTAAAATTACAGTTTTTTTTTTTTTCAATAACTTTTTAGCGGCTTAGTGAATCGGTTTGAAATTTTCACAGGGGCCTCTGTATTTAATAGGAATATTCTACTAAATTTTCAATCGTCCGTCTCATACTTTTTTGAAATTTTTCCCAAAAATCCTCAGAATGTACTCAGCTCTAGTAGTCAGCGGAGAGCTATAGTTTTATGTATTGTACAAGCAGTGTAGTACAGTTGGTTCACAATTGTAGTACAATTATTCATGAATTTCTAATTTTAGGGTTGACCGGGGTAATTGTGAATTGGGGTAATTGTGAATTGGGGCAATTGTGAACGGCGCCTATAATTTCTCAAATAACATTAATTTTGTTAAAAATCAACTTTTAATATGTTTTTCTGTCCTTTCTTAATATGATATTAAAATATCATAACAATTCTCCAGGTATCAGTATCTTTTTTTTATTTTGAAAAAATCCTTGCAAAATTTTATGTATCTTACTTCGACCAATCCTCAAAAAAAATTTTTTTAAATACATTTTCTTTTTTTAAAAGGTAAGAAATGGTTAAAAGTACTTTTAAAGAAGTAGTCTAAGCCACTGTGAGGTAATTGTGAACGTCATCCACAAATTCACAAATCAAAATATCATTTTTAGCTTGTAATAAATTTGTTCCTACAATTTTTGTTATTTTTCTTTAACCTTGATTTTTTGTAGAAAGTTGCGGTATGCGTGACTTACATTAAATAAAGAGAAATTGTGACCGCTAAAGTATGATGAAAAATTTGAAAGTGGAGTAAATGTGAAGAATTTGAGCTGGGCTTTACTCTTACGTACCACACTTCTCTTGTAATCCATTCTAAATAATTTTTCTGATAACTTCTCTTGTAATCCAAAATTTGTCTGGTGCATCCTGAATAATGTAGAATTAAAAATAAATCAACCATAATTAAAAATAATAAAAATAAAATAAAACAACGCTTTTATCTCAACTCATGAAAATCCATTCACAATAACCCCGGTCAACCCTATGTACTTTTGTCTACGATTGTACCTCCTAAAATGATTATTTTCAACAGTAGATTAATTCCTTTAGTATCGCCATATATTCCAAAATTTTGGATAAAAATTTTTTAGATAATTTATTTATAATATGACCACTTTTAGCGAATTTCGAAAACTCGAAATTCAGGTATTACAGCCAGTATCATGACGCGACCTAAGCCCGGGACCATTACAGAAATACCTATGTTTTGAGGTCCCTAGAATACGAAAATGATATTCACTAAAATTTATATATATATATATATATATATATATATATATATATATATATATATATATATATATATATATATATATATATATATATATATACGCGCGATAACTCTCGAACGAAACGTTTAATTACCATGAAATTTTGTGTGCGTACTGAAAATTAGATTGGCTCGGGTAAGTTCGCTAGCCAGACATGTCGGATGCCCAGAAGTAGGTTTTTCGGGCATTTTTTGTCAACAAAATTAGTTTTTTGTTAGAATTAAGAAATTTTTCAAATTTTTTTTACACCAAGTCAAAGTAAAAGGCAATATGCGTAAAAAATGTTTTTACACCATTGCTCTAACTTAATTACTTTTCGAGAAAAACTAGGAAATATGTCGTTCTCCATATCACTCGTACTCACATTCTTTTTTTTCTGTCTCATTTTTTGCGATCCTATTTTCAAAAAACAAAAAAAAAACGCTTTGTAAGTGACGTGTCATGATTTTTTTAATCTAATTTAACGATTCAGTTATATTCTATTTCTCTTAGTTGAATACGATTTTGTATATCTTTGTTCCATTTTTTTTGTAAAAAATTCTCAAGAAAATTTGTTTTATGTTAAAGACGTTTGATTATGTTTATATTGAATTAAAACTATTAACATTTTGGTACAATCGCATAAAAGTTACGTTAAAACACATTCAAAAAATAACACTAACGTAAATTTATACGCCTTTGTACATATTTTTAATAATTTTGTACAACGTACGTACAACATGTTCAGTTTTATTGCTTCTACGCATTCAATTTCTTTTTCTTTTCATTTGACAAATAAAATTAAAATGAATGCCTACATACACACTTCTACATAAAAATTTTAACATATTCTTTTTTCATAGCTTTTAGTGAAAATTTTTCTTAGTAAGAAGGGGAAAATTTTACTTAAATGTGAACGTCAAACACGAATCAACGAAAATCTGTGAAAATAAATATATCCAGCAAAAATTTGCTTCGATTTAAACTCAGTTTTCCAACGGGTATTGTCTGTTATCCGAAAAAAATCCGAAACTTTTATTTTCGTATACGGTTTCGATTTCGGATATTTAATTATTTCGGATATCGGTAGCTTTAGTTACGGTTACAAATATCCATAACATCCCTAATGTAAATGTTTGTCAATCCAACTTCATCGAGAGAAAGTTAGTTATTTTCGAATTTCAGAAGAACGCGTTTATAAACATATTTTTTTATAAGTACGTATTATCAATAAAACACATTTAGTTTGCAATTTTTTAATAATTAGTTTCTACGCTACTGAAATTATCTATCCATTTGAAAAGTGGGATCCAGTGATGTATATTGGTTAAAAGTGTGGGTGAAAAATTTCATTTTCACTTTCACTGAAATTATGTCATAAATCCATATTTTTAGAATTTATTCATTTGACAGAAAAATTCTAAATTATTAAAAAAGCCAAATAATTAATAACAATTAAAATAAAAATTAAAAACCGAAAACATTTATTTATATTTACATTTTTATAAAAACATGTAGGTATTATATTTTATATGCATTTTAACTAAAATGTCAAATTTCACACGTTGTAAATTTTAAATTTCACTCAAAATACGCTTAAAAATCAAAACTTAAAGTTTATAACATTCACAATCCGTGTAGAGTGTCCATACGTCTTGGTTTTCCCGGATTTGTCACGGTTCTAGTTCCGTTTTCCCGGTGTCTCGACAGATTTTATCAAGACGTCCGTTTGTTCCGGTTTTTCAAACTACTAATTTTTTATTTTCATCATCTAATAAGTACACAATTTTTCATTTTAAATAATGAATATTTCAATATCATATTGAAAGATCAACAGTAGGTTCATTCACAACCAAACCTAAAAATATTTAAAAAAAAAATTAATTACTTATTAAATTTTCCTAGTTTTTTCGATTTTACCTGAATCAAAAAATTCCAAAAAAACATTTATTTTTCTTAATTTTTAATCATATATGTACCTACATAAATAAATTGTAATATTATTTTGCTTGCCTTTATGATACTGAAGTTTCTGAACAATTAAAAATTAAAATGACTGGAATTTTATTCGAATTTTTAAATAAAGTAGCTAAGTAACCCGGACACTGGTAGCGCCACTAATACAGGAATTGCCAACATTTAAATGTTCATGTTTTAATACAATTTTCCTTGAAAATAAAACTGGCTAAGAAGCTCACTTTCATAAGAAATTTTATAAAAATTTAAAAAATATATACTTTTTAGAACAGGGGGCGATTTATATTGAAAAAAAATAAAGAGCCATTAATAGGTAATTTATACATATAATACAATTGTAATGAGACCGTTTCTGTATATGGAATATTTTTGAAAATTGTGCTGGTACTGTAAATGGTTATCGATGTAGATATCAAAACAGTGATTTTTAAAATTTTTGTCTGTCTGTCTGTCTGTCTGTTTGTCTGTTCACGCATCACGCAAAAACGGCTGATCACGAATTGCAGCCCGCGGTTGAAAAGGGTCTACCTGACCCTAAAGTTGTAAAAAAAAGGTAAAAAGGGAAACACACGAATTGCAGCCCGCGGTCAGTATTTTATTGCTTTATTGCTTTTGAAAGGTAGTTGAATATAAATGCATACATACACACAAATTTATTCATTATTTTATACAAAATAATTTTCAAAAATAATTTTCTCTAAAATCATTTATATTTTTGTTTTATCAAGTTTTATCTCACCAATTTATTCTATTTTAATAAAAAAAAAATCGCCAAGTACGTATTCAATCTACATTAAGTTAGAGTTCTGTAGTCAGTAATTTCTTAATTTTTTTTTATTATTTTTAATTTTAAATATCTTGAAGGAAATTTTATCGGGAAAACAGTTTAATTTCATTTTGCATTGAATCTGGAACTCTAATTTACTATTTTGGTCTAGTTTCATGTAGTTTACGATTATCAAGACAGGGCTATTTAAGTATGTAGACAATTTCCATAAATGGTTGAACAAAAAACATTTTTTGTTTGAAATTTAAAAAAAAAAAACAATTAAAAATCATTGTCTAAAAATATCTAAAATTTAGTAAATTTCCAAAATTTTATTTTATGAAACATTATTGACAAATTAATTAGGTAAAAGTGTAAATATGTTACCATTATCATTTTTTTTTTTTAGTCTCACTTTAAATGTGAGTGTAGTAGTCAAATGTAACGAGAGCATTTCCCTTCACATTTTATCCAGGCTTAGGACTGGCAACAAAAAAAAGTGCTTGTTGGCATGTTTAAAAATGCGGAAATTGTTCCTTGTCATATGTATATAATATTTAACATAATTTATAAAACATCTATATAATATTTATAAAACATAATTATAAAACATATATATATAATATTTAACATAACATATAAAACATTTAGCATAATTTATAAAACATCTGTAGAGCAACATGTGAATAATTTTGGAAAAACCAAATTTTATCCTTTTCTGTGTTCAATTATTTTTAGAGCTCCGTAGTAAAAATCACAAAACTCCGTAGTAAAAACCACTTGAATGTGCTAAATTTTCCTGAACCCTGAAAGTTGTAAAAATATAGCTAGCTACTGATAGTTTTCCCGGTAAAATTTTCTCCAAGTTATTTAATATTAAAAATAATAAAAACAGTTTAAGAAACTACTGACTACAGAACCCTAACTTAAGGCAGATCGAATACGTACTTGGTAATTTTTTTTATTAAAATACAATAAATAACTTGAATAAAACAAAAATATGAATGATTTTGGAAAAAATTATTTTTGAAAATTATTTTATATAAAATAACGAATAAATTGTCTGTATGTATGTATTTGTAATTAACTACACTTTTAAAAGCAATAAAATATTGACCGCCAGCTGCAATTCGTGTGTTTGATTTTTGACCGCGGGCTGCAATTCGTGTTTTTTTTATGGCACCTTAGGGAGATGAAATATTTTACTGACCGCCGGCCGGCTGCAATTCGTGTTTAGCGGCAAAAATTACTGGATGGATTTTAATGAAATTTGGTGTGCTGATAACTTATTATACTGGTCAACATCTAAGATACTCTCTACTTCGGGAAAATGTCTCATTCCCACGGAAAAATGGAAAAACCATGTTGAGCATGTGCACACAATACGCAAAAACTATTGAACGGATTTTGATGCAATTTGGTGTGGTGATAACTTATTATGGTCCATTTCAGTTAAATTTAACCATGCTCCATCACTTATGAATTTAAATAATTTCCGTTTTCTTGGCTTTATCTTTTTCATTATTGCACTTATGTAAATTTTAAAATTGCAGTTTGTTTTTAGAAAAGAATAGAAGATTGATTTGTTTTGAATATAAGAATTATCTAATTTTTTAACTTTGACTTATGATAAATTGTATTTGAAACAGGGTATACCTGACTCAGCATCTGAGATACTTTTTATTTCGGGAAAGTGTCTCATCCCCACGGGAAAATAAAAAAACATTTTGAGCATTTGCACATATTACGCGAAAACTATTGAACGGATTTTTATAAAATTTGGTGTAGTGATAACTTATTACCTGCGTCAACATTTGGGATACTTTTTATTACGGGGAAATATTTCCTTCCTTCGGGAAAATACAAAAATTATTTTGAGGATGTGCATGTATACTTAAAACTATTGTTCTATGCGAATGATTTATAATTACTATACTAATATATTTCTCATTTATTAAAATAAATTTACCATAATACAAAATTTCTGGAGACTAACTCTATTTTAAATTGCTTTAGAAATTTCGAAAATTTGATTGCCTGTATTTCCGAGAAATTCATTTTGGGATGAAACTTGTTACATTAATAGGATAGGATACTAGTTTGTGATGTAAATACATATAATAAAACAATAAAACGTTGGAAGTCCAAAAATCTTGTATGAGTTCTCCAGCCAGACACGTCCGATTCCAAAAACCTCAAAAAAATGAGTTTTTTTGGGAAAATTTATCAAAATTTAAAAGTTTTTCGAATTTTTTTTACATTATGGTAAAGAGCAAAGAAAATCTCAGAAGATACATTTTGAAATATTATTCCAGGTAAACGAGTTTTCGAGAAAAAGTAGCTTTTATGATCGGAAATTCGCTATGTTTTGCAGGTGCTGCGACAGGGGTATTTACTATACAACCTCCAGTTACCGATATAAGACAATGCACACTCGTCAGTTGAATTTTTTCTAAAAATCAGTATGACGATATGAGCTCGTCATTAGTCCTAAAGGGGTTAAGAAATAATGTTGATTCCCCTCTTCATTATTACTATTAATAAATACCTGAATAGACAAGATCAATAAAATCAAAATCTATAATACCAACATATTATTTTATATCTATAGCTTCATTTTTCAGAATTTTCGACGAATACGTACCGGTATTTTTATTATGGGTAGTCTCGTTTCTAATTAGTTATTGTTTGAAATTGAAGCTCTATTGTAATCATTCACTGCTATACTATGCTGTTCTGCTTTGTTATGCATGTATGTTGATACGTAACTATGTCCTATGTGCATTGCCATACGCTATTTTTTTCGCATTATTTGAAAATTACAATGTTGCCAACATGAACAAAAGATATTTCTAATTTAAACCGTGTACTGCCAACTTACGATTCGTTGAAAGTAAACGAATAGCTCAGTCGCACAAGACTTTATGAAAATATAGGTAGTATACGTAAATATAATTCTCTGGGTACAGTATGTATTGCTTTACTTGTCTTTACAGTATAATTTTTGAGTCATCTAAAAGTTGTGATATATGAACTGTTAAACATCCAGTTTGTATATAAGAATAAAAAAAATAGTCCTCTTTCTTATAACTCTTGATTCTTTTTCATATTAGATTTGTCTACTACTGGAAATATTCAATATTAATAGTGAAAGATGTATACAATAAGAAAATTTTCAAATATGCGATCAGCCAGTTCTCCATACGTAATGCTCTAAACTGCCCTATTTAGTAGACTTAATTGTTAATACAAAAATATTTCAAAAAACCACAGTAGGTAGAAATAAACACTACTTTTGGACTAATTTGTTTTTAAAAGACCTTCGATTGGTGTGCGTGAATTCAGGATTGCACTTACTTGTAGGGTTGCTTGGAAAACTAGGAGTGGGGGTGTTGGTAGCCAGTTTTCTGGCAGCACAAAACATTCTGGTATTCACCTACTTTACAACTAAGTATTTTTATGCGTACAAAGATTTGCAAAATGTTTGCTTTGCGTTTGTAAAAATAGGTGGGAGTATTTTAAGAAAAGTTATAGGAAATAAAGCTGATGTAAATTAAACTTTCTAAAAATTATATTTTAAAAAATTTTTCGAAATTTTGCCTTCGCTTTCCTCAAGTAAGAAAGTTCATATTTCAAAGTACCTCCATCAACTATGTGACGCTATTTTGACAAAAGTCAATTACTGATTGAAGATGCTACAACTCGTACATTGTTGAAAGATTTCCAGAATTGTTCAGTTCTGACGTGCAAGATAAAGGTCTTCGAAAGGAAGCAGGATACAATTTGAAAATTCTCCTTCGAGTGATGTGAATTATAAAAGTAATTTTGCCCTTAAAACAGTGGCGTAGCAAACATAACTGGCGCCCGGCATTTTATTGGCGTCCTCCTCACTCCTCCAGAAACACATATAGTAATATTTGATACCCTTTTAGCATACATTTGGCGCCCTTTGCGAGCGATGCCCGGGGCATGATAGACCTCCTTGATCCCTCTTCGCTACGCTACTGTGTTAATTTAATGGGTAACATTGTTCGTTCAAGTTCCATGAATTCTCATGAACAAGGTCTGGAGATAACAAAAAAATAAATAGCGGTAAATTTCTAAATAGATAAAAAAAAAAACAATTATTTATGAATCAAAACAAAGCAAAGTGTGTCCAAATTTCGCTTATTTTAATGCCCCATATATAGAATTACTGTAAGCCTGGTTTTTCGCTTTTTGGGTTTCTTAGGCTCCAAAACGTCAAGATCCGATAAAATCACATATTATATTCAAATTGGTCTGATTACCATACTTGACTGTAGTCAATATGGAGCGGACAGTAGATTGCTTATTTTAAATACATACTCTCAACTTTGAAGTGAAAAAAATGGTTTTTAGCTAACTTTACTCTCTCATAAATTGTCAGTTATGAAAACAGTTGTAAAATGTAGGACATACTGTATCATTGGTTGGCATATTATGTAGCATTTTGTTTTGTGTCACAGTATTTGTGTATGTATAATTATTACAATGGGGTTTTGTGTGTTTTATATGATGAAAGGTGTGAGTCTGAATAAGGAACCACCAACAAAATGAAGAACGTCTAATTTACAATAGCTGTAGGCAATATATTAACTAAAAGGACATAACGCACCATCTCTCTTTTGTTTCATTCTACAATATATATGTACCTATATTTATGTATATATTATGTACGAACTATAAATATAGGCTGGCTTTATTATTTACTGTTGTGTCTATTTATGTGTCTATATTCAACAATATTCATGAAAACAGGCAATAATCATAACAATTATAATTAATAAACTAATTGATATTTAAAATATTGTTAAACTGATAGAGATTTTTCTTCAAGCAAGGTGAATCGGCTTCAATCTGGTGCAAGTAGACCGGCTAGGAATACTAGGATACCCTACCTTAGTTGTCTACAGGAGCGAACTTCGTAGCCATTGTCTACGTAGATATGATAGGCAATGTAAAAAAACCTGGATAGCAGAAAATATACCTAAAATTATTATAATAAAAATAAATCCGGCTGCGAATTACTAATAAAATTATTATTAACAATTTACAGTCCGCGTTATCAGCATCTGAAAATAGCCAGAACAACTGTAGAGACCGATCGCGATTAGTGGTCACACGTACGTCGTTAGCGCAAACAGGTACCGCCCCTCCGGTAACCAACACGACAAACACACTATTTATGTGAATTTATCTGTAGAAATTTACAGACGGCTAACACATAAAAATATAATTTTATATTATCATTAATTTATTTTTGTTTTTTTATAATTGGATATTTGACAAATTTTCAAAAAGTATTTTAAAATATTCCTAAAGATTTAAATACAACCCTAGTAATTGACTTTTGTGTAAGAATTGGCGATTTAAAGAGAAAATTTTTTTTTGAAAAGTTAATTTGTTGCAAAAACAGCTACTCACTTTTCATTGATGTAACAGGACAATACCAGTTCAGAACTTAACAAAGAGATGTCGCTCTCCTCACAATATTATTAAATATCTGTTGATATAATCTGTAATGCCATTTGTCGATAATTTGTAATACCACTCTTGCAACAGATCAAAAAATTCTACGTTACCAACACCTATTTCGCAATTTAATAAATTTTACATTTGTAGTAAGTAATGATGAATGTCTGATTTTAAAGATTATATATTTTTTCCTTTATCAATAAAAACATTCAAATTTACTACTAAATTATTTATTATTAGTAGTCTTCATAATCTTTGTTAAACATGCTATAACATGTTAAATGTGTTATTTCGAAGAAAAAAATTAACAAATCGAGAAAAAATTGATGAAATTCGACGATAACAAATAACAAGGCCAAGAACATGTTATTTGTTAAGTTGAAATCAAGAACTGGTTTAAAACTGTAAAATAACTTTCACAACTGTCAAATATGTAATAATTAACAGAGTTGTAAATAGCTCGTTCATGATTTTTATCTATTTCGAAGAATAACATAAATAACATTTAACAAGTTTAACAAATTTAACAAAGATTATGAAGACTACTATTATTTTAATGTAACACAAATATAATTATGAACATTTATTATAAATTACAAAAATATATTAAAATTTATGCGTGCGACTTGTTTCCAGTATCGACGTACCAAGTAAGTAACGAAAATGTATCAAAACAATCGATTCCAAACTGAGAATACACAATATCGTACACTCAAAACACCTACATAAATGTGCTCACATTATCGACGTACCGGATTAGTGTCGAAGATGTATCGAAATAATCGATTCCAGATCGACAATACACAATATCGTCCATTCAAAACACGTAAATGTGTTCACAGTGTTTGATAAACAGTTCAACTATTGTAGATATATACGCACACAATAAAAAAAATTTAATATAATGTTAGTGGTAGCTCTTCAAAATGCGTTGTAACTTTAAAAAATATATTGAGGAAAACTTTTACAATGCATTGCCCGATAATCTTCCTGTAAATTCTTCTTGTTTTGAGAGTACAATTTAGTACCGTGTTTTTTTATTTTCCATAACAACAAAAAAATAATTTTCGAGATATTTTGACTATCGTGAAATTTTTTTTTTGAAAACTGTCTTCAACTTCCAAAAGTTCACAACCACACGGTTACACCAATAATTTCTTTTGTGAGTTTTTAGATACCTTTTTCCAGGCTCCACGTTGGGCGCCAATTGTAGTGATGATGAATGTCTGATTTTAAAGATTATATTATATTTTTTCCGTTATCAATGAAAACATATAAATTCACTACTAAATTATTATTATTATTTTTATGTAACACAGATATGATTATAAACATTTATTATTAATTACAAAAATATAACAAAAGCCAAACTCTACACAGATTCCAAAATTTAGACAAGGCCTACATGAAAATTATATCTCGCTACATATTTAATTTACCACTGACAGCGACATCTCTGTTTTATAATTATATTTAAAAGAAACTAATATTTTTATATTATTTAAATATATAAGGTAACGGGCCTAGTTTCTGACCTTTTAAGAGTGGCGGCTGAGGTTAAACGACAGTAATAAATATAAGTTTAAACTTAAGAGACAATTAATAATTTTATCAACTAGTTTATGGCTTTCAAAATAAAGTCATACAAGTAAAATAATTATTTGAATTGAATTAATAATTTAAATTAATGTTTTAAAAATTTACAAAAAGGACCCAGTTTCTGACCTTCAAAATTTCTCATGTGACAGTTTCTGACCCCGACAGTGGCCTAGTTTCTGATTCTTAAATTTAAAAATACAGTTTTTTAAAGTTTAATTTATAAATAATTTTTTATTGATAAAAATGAATGTTTAATGTTATATACATTATTAAAAATAACAAAAACTAATCGAATATAACTATAAATAACAAAATAACTAACAAAAACTGGTTAGAATTTAATTGGGCCATACCACTTTAGAAGTGAGCCTAGTAATTGACCCTCATATTTCAATAATAAAAATCATTCTAAGGTATTTTATAAATATTTTAAAATAAATTTTAAACAAATATTAACCTGCTCATATATTTTTAATTAAGTTTTCATACTTACATGATGAATATTGCACAGATCAAAATGAGTACTTTGTAACATAAACTGTTAGTAAACTACCAAAAAAATAGTTTTTACACACATTTTAAACTTAAAAATTTTTTTTATTTAGTTAATATATTCTAAACTTTTTAAATTGCTGTTCATTAGACACAGAATAGATTACTTTAAATTAAGAATTTATTTTTTTTCTTATTTAAAATATAGTTTTTTTATTAATTTATAACAAAGTTGAAAAGTTCAGAAACTGGGCCAGGGTCAATTACCGGGTCTTTTACCTTAAATTCATTTTAATTTTTCATTAGAATATTTTTTACATCAAGCATACTGTAAGTCGTCATAACAAGTAATGTTATTGTTTTTTATTATTTTTCAATATCTTAAATACTTGATCTTATAACTATATTCTGTAATGGTAAGTGATGCTCAAATAATTAATTTATTAGATTTAAAACTAACTTGATTATTTTTATGCTTTACAATATCATAACAATCTCTTCTTGTTATGAGGAACTATCTTTGGACTCCGACGTCATACACGCCAATGAATCGTTTTCATCACATCAACCGCCAATTCTAAATTCATAATTTTCATTCAAAAAGATAAAATATTTATAGAAATTTTTAAAATAATTTAAATGGTTGATCATTATCCCCAAATTATACTCTATGTTATTCACAATATTTCATACCAATAACTACATCAATCAAATACCTAATTGTATTGAAGTGCCTACATGTAACAAAAATATTTAATTATTTGTGTTTTTTAAAATTTGTTTATCATTAGATATAGTAAAAAGAACGACAACTGAAAATGACTCATTCATATAAATTTATGCTTTCTACTCAAGATCTACTATCTAATATATTGAAAAGAAATTATAATAACTTTTATATGTGACAACATTTTATTTTTTAAATGAGTCATTTTCAATTCTTAAAAATAAGATTACATCACTGTGTTTGCCTGTTACTGAATTATTAAAACTATATTTGTTTACACATGTTAAATTATTTCACAAATTTATTTATGTAAAGTTTTTCTTAATTTTTTAAAAATATTCTCGGCCCCTGGAGGAAGCTTATTGTGAAAGTTCGCGGACTGAATAATGTTAAAAAACAAGACTATGAATAATTAAAAATAACAATAAACAAAGTGGAACGGAAACAGACGAAGAACGAATAAAAAAGGAAAGTATTAGAAGAAATTCATGTACCAAGTTTAACAGAAATGTCTGATGTTTTCGACGGCTTTACTATTTTATTCATATTTCATCTTGTTTACTGTCGTTTTTAGTTATTTGTGTTGTTTTATTATTTGAATTTCACCTTTCTTCCATCTTTTTATTTCGCTTTTTACACAGCTGTTTTTTGATTTTTTTAAACTTACTTTATTATTTACGTATTTTTATTGTAATTATTAAAAAAAAAAGTTTATACATACACGTATATACGATACTGCGACGGCTGGCAGCCTAGATTATCATGAATTTACTAGCATAATTTTAGCGAATTGCCGGAACTGAAAATTCAGCTATTCCAGTCGTCGTCATGGCACGATCTGAGCCCGGGACTATAACAGAAATATGTTTTGAGATCCCTAGAATTCGAAAATGATATTCACTAAAATTATATATATATATATATATATATATATATATATATATATATATATATATATATATATATATATATATATATATATATATATATAGTTTATTATTATTATTTTTTTTTAATTCCGATTGGGGGACTGCTGCCGGTAGATGGTGCGGTCAACAGCACCTGGCGGCATCGCCTGCGAAGGGCATGCGCCGCCATACAAACCGTAAAAATAAAAACACAAAACAGACAGGGACACATAAATTCTCTAGACAAGGGACACACAATTACAATAAAATAAAACCAACGATGAGGCCCTACCATCCCAGAATGGTAGGGACAGGACAGAATAGTAAAGTGGGTCCTGTCCTCAAATATCCTTACACTGGGAGCCCAGATTTCTAGGCGAAAAAATTTCAAACAGCTGTAATCATATATTAAAATGAAATTATCTAACATTGAAAAACTTGCTCTAATGGCATGCCACTCGGGGCCTGGAACTATCCCATGGATGTCATATAAGAAGGAAGGAGGATATCACTAATGGTGTTAGACGCCATTAGTTGCAAAACTCGAGCGTACTATTGAACACAAATTGCCAGCCAAGAAATGAAACTGGCAGCGAAACAAAAAGAGAAAAAAAATACAAAATTAATGATTTAAAACAAAGGAAAAGATTACTCCCACTGGAGGTCGTTAGTATCCATACAGTGGGAAGCGATAAACGATCTTAGCATACCACCTTTGGTGTTTAGCGCTACTGGTGGCATGACTAAAAGAAAATCGTTTAACAACATTTAATAACAAATAAAGAAAAGGCAACAAAATATCACAGACAATTATCACGCACTCACGGGGGGACTAAACCATCCAGTGGTGCACTGGGGATCATAACAACGCTGCCGGAGGCCCAAAGAGCCTCCATTAGCTAAATACCAAATAACAACTCAACAAGAAAAAAAAAATAACAACAAAGAATAACAACAGATTATCACAGTTAAAATATCACAGTTAACCCACTGCATCTCTGAGGGCTAAAAACCGCCTGGGAGTACAGTGGGGATCACAACAACATCGCTGGAGGCCCTAGAGACCTCCAGTGGCAAAAAACACAAACGTGGGACAAAGACTATAACAATAAATACAAAACAATTTATGTGTTTAAAGATTTTGTGTCTGTTTTATTTATTTATTACCAAACCAGAGCCCCGTTAGTCTGCTAGCCAGCTAGCAGTTACCGCCGAGCACGACGAGAACGAGAGGTTAGATTTATGCCCGGCATTATTCTTATTATTATTATTATTATTATTATTATTATTATTATTATTATTATGTGAAAAAGTTTAACGTAAACGACACGACTGCACTTCAAAAACCCCCAGGCGGTGGAAAAAGTGTCCGTGCAGCGTACCAGGTCAGGTACTTCAAAGTCAGGTACGTAATGTCCGTCATACAGCATCCCCTTCCTGGTCTTCCCTACCTAATAAATCCCCGAACCTCGCTGCAAGACACAAGCAGTGGGAGATTCGAGGGCAGTTCCAATGGATGTTCGAAGACCCGCTCTAAACGGGGCATGGGCGTTCAAAGATGTTCATGAACTCCCGAAAAAGGTCGTCTCGTGCGACCGAAGCGTGTGGAGCGTCCCGATAATAACTGCTTTTCGCCGCTAACATGTTGGCGTGAGATCTACAGGCCGGAATGATATTTAAATTTCGCACAAAGGAGTTATGCATACCCCCCCCCCCCAGACATCCGATTATAAGTACGACCAAGTGAACCGTATAACCCGGGTACACTTGTCGCAGTTCGTGTATTAGATCTTTTTTGCCCCTCCTTTTCGACTATGTTAGTTTCCGCCGGAGCAGAGAACTTGATGACATACATAGCTCGAGATGTTAAATCTTGAAGGACAACATTAGGTTTATTAGCGCTCAATTGCCTGGTAGTTGCAACCGGCATGTTCCAAAAGATCTTGCACTTTTGGTTGGCAACAAAGGATTCTACCTCCCCAGGATCGTAGGGCAGGACTGGTGTTTTGTCAACTTCGTAATAATGACGAAGATAAAAGGAGAGCATACGCAACGCTGCATTATGGCGATGGATATAGGTTTATTTAGCATAATAAGAACAACCTGAAGTCAGGTGCATCAAGGTTTCCGGGTATGTTTTGCATGCCCGACACGAGGTACTCGAAACCCCTTTATTACCCATCACATATTTTTGGTGTGTTAAGGTGTTCCACACTCCATCTAGAGCTGCAGTGATAAAGCCCTCCGTTTCCGATTTAAGTCCATCAGTTCTGGATGTGACTTTCGCCAACACCAAGGTACGTATAGGTCGCTCCTTCATCAAGATGTTCTATGATGCTTCCATCCACTAATTGGGCGTGTGAATCAAAATTCGGAACTACACCATGCTTACAGTGCACCACCGCGCATTTGTCAAGCCCGAACTCCATACCGATTGCGTGTGTGTATTCGTGTGCTAGCTTTAGAGCATGGCTGAGATTGCTTTCCGACGAGGCATACAGTTTTAAGTTATCCATATCGAATAAATGTGACTTTATGCTCACGGTTTCCTACCGGGCAGCACAAGTAGCCGGGTTCCTCCCTCAGGCTGATTGGCAAGGGCAACAACGAGATACAAAACAAAAGTGGCTATCTCCTTGGTATACGCCTCGTTTGTATGTTACTAACTCCGTTGACACAACGTGTTCACCGGATGTCATTGTGAACCTTGTTTTCCAGAGCGGCAACAGGTGTTCAATACATTTAAGAATGTCGGAGTGGACTCGCAGACAATGGAGGAAATAGATAATGAGCTCATGCGACGTTGTGTCAAATGCTTTTCGATAGTCAACCCAGGCCATGCTCAGGTTGCGTTTGTGCTGTCTAGCGTCCTGACACATACATCTGTCGACCAGCAAATTTTCTTTGAAACCCGACATTCCTCTTTTTGAACCTCGTTGTTCATAAATCGAACTCTACACTGGTTCAATCGCCTTCAAGATTGCGTTCGTGTAGAATGGAAGTGAACGATTTACCCACAGTGTTCAGGCACGTTATCGGTCTGTAGTTCTGTGGTTGTGACAGGTCTCCTTTTTTTGGTATTAGGACCGTTCTTCCCTCAGCGAGCCACGATGGTATTGGCTCACAGTTAAATAACCAATTTGAAAATATACGGGCAAGGTGGCGGTGGGTACAACTGAACTTCTTCCACAAAAATTCGTTATTCCAACAATGCCCGGAGCCGAATAGTTCTTGTCTTTGAAAGCAAGTTCGACTTCCTCTTTATCAATGGATGTTATAATGGTATGAGATGGCACTTTGCCAAGCTGTTGTTTGCAGTACCATCTAAACTGGCTGATGGGAATACAGTCCAAGTTAGTCTGTTTAGTCGTGTCATATATCCCGATTATTATTATTATTATAGACTTTTACGCCAACCTGGCGCTCACTACTCAGTAGGACAGTACTGGGTAACATTCACCTATACCGGCATTATGCAAGGTATTAGGCACTGTGGAAGGGTAATGTGCCAAACCAATCCAAAAGTACCGTAGTACATTCACGGAAAGGCTTGTCACATCACTCCTTATTTTATTTTTTATTTTATTAAAATTGGGGTACTGGTGCCGGTGGATGGCGCGGTCAGCAGCACCCGGCGGCATCGCCAACTAAGGGCATGCGCCGCCAAACACGAAAAAAAATAAAAACAACACGTAAAGACAGGGACACATAAATGCACTAGACAACGGACAAACATACACATATAAAATCCAACGATGAGCCCTGCCATCCCAGGGCTTAAAAAGAGCGGACAGTCCTTGGTGACGGTACGATAAGTACTAGACAAAGCGTCCAGTCACCAAGGCCTGAAGACCATCGCTGAGACTCCCTCCGAGGTGTAAAAAGGCCTCGGAGTGGAGAGAACCGACTAGAAAACACAAAGACTAGAGATATAAATCACAGAAGTAATCACAAATAATACTTATTACGTCTCTGGAGAGCCACAGGCCCGTCAGCGACGCAATAATGAGTTAAAACAATACCGCTGTAGGGCCATAACAACAGGCCTACAGCGGTATAATAAAATATCACAGATAGTAAAAACAACTGATATACCACCTCGGGTGTAAAAGGCCCTCGGTGGTACATCGTTAAAAAGAAATAACAACAAAGTAACACGTATGAATAACAAAATACCACTAAGGGTGTAAAAGGCCCTTAGTCGCATAACCAAAGACTAAAAGTACCCTGCCAGACCAGCTGGAACAGGGTATCGTTAATAAATAAATAAATAAAGACAACACACAAAATTTCATGAACACATAAAATTAAAAAATACACTGAAATTAAAATTCTATCGGGGGAGATAAAAGAGACGACTTTGAATAAAATAAGAGATGTAATGCCCCTAAAGTCTCTGAAGAAGATGCGAATTTCTGAGAAATTCAAGCATCTTTCTTTCAGAGACAGCATCATAAGCTAAAAGCTTCGTCTACACTATCTGGGAGCTGCAGCCACTGGCGCAATGGCGCAAGGGCTACACATTCCTCAACTATATGCCTCACGGTCAGCGCCGTCCCGCAGGCGGCGTACCTTGGCTGATCCTCACCGGCGAGAAGATGACGATGTGTTAACGTCGTGTGGCGCAAGCGTAAACGTGTCAGGGCCACACTTTCTTGCCGGCTCAGATTTACAGGTGCCGGAGTTCTTCGGACCTCAGGTTTCACATGTCTGAGCTTAGCCGTGAAGTTGTTCCACTCACGTTGCCATTTCTGATCGATCGCGGATCTAATGCACACTCTCAGATCCTCTGGGCGTATGGCAATGTCCTGTGGCTGACCGACTTCGGCTGCATGACTGGTCGGCGAGTTCATTGCCAGGTATCCCTACATGTCCGGGAATCCAAAAGAAGGTGATAGACTTTTGGCGGAGCATGTAGAGATACGTCAAGATGTTCTGCACCAGTGGATCGATGGTATGAGAGTGGCAGATCGCTTGCAACGCGCTCAACGAGTTGAAACAAATGAGGAATGCGCTGTCTTCGGATGTTTGACAGAATCGCAGGGCTTGCAAAATCGCAAATAATTCCGCAGTATACACAGTGGCCTGGGGAGGAAGTGACCAAGCGTGAGGATCGTCACGAATGACGATGGTACTTCCCACACCTGTAGCTGTTTTGGAACCATCTGGGTATATGCAGAGAGAGTTAAGTTCGCTAATGATGCCATAAAAGCGGGATCAATATTCGAATGACCTGATCTCCTCCTTGTTGAGACCAGTCAGGTCGAAACGACACCTTACGTTATGGATCAGCCGAGGGGGCACTTCTATAGGACGTTTGGGAAGCACCCTGGCGAACTGTAAGTTGAGACTCTCTAATAACTCCTGCATTCGAACGGCCACTGGTCGACTTATGGTGGGACGTCGACCATTTAGCCCCTGTAAACGGTATCTGAATAGAGTTGGGTGATTAATATGCGTAGGTGTTGCATATACCCCCGCTGCATAATTGAGCAAGGACGTTCACGTCTCAGTCGCAGCCGAGGGAAACCCGACTCTACGCAGAGGCGGGCTGGTTCGAAATGCTCCCGTAGCCAGTCGTATGCCTGCATGGTGAACAGAATCTAGGAGTAGAAGTGCAGACGCCCGGGCGGAGGAGTAAGCAATCCTGCCATAATCAGTCCTAGTCAGAACTAGCGATTGATACAGGCGAAGCAACGACTCCCGCCCCGCACCCCACGATGCACCAGCCAAGCACTTGAGCATGTTTATTGTCCTGCGACAACTCGCAGCTAAGGCTTGCAGGTGTGGGCGCCACGTAAGTTGTTTATCAAATATGAGTCCTAGAAACTAATGGTGGAGCCTTGAGAAACACCATTCTCCTGGGAGTGGGCCTCAGACTCAGTGTCACCTACCCGGACACGAAACGTGCGGTCAGTCAGAAAACTTTTTACGAACTGAGGGAGGTTACCTCTTAAACCCCAGTCGTGCAGCTTCTTGAGAATGCCATTTCTCCAGGTCATATCGTAAGCTCTCTCCAAATCGAAAAACACAGCCACAAGGTGTTTTCGAGGCGAACAAGATGGTCCGTTGTCGAATGATATCGGCGGAACCCACATTGATGTTTAGCTATAAAGTTGTGGGATTTCAGCAACCAGACGAGGCGGTTGTTCACCATTTTTTCCAATGCCTTGCTGAAACAGCAAGTTAAGGATATTGGAAGGTAGCTAGATAGTTGCGATGAATCTTTACCCTCTTTTAGTAGCGGATTGATGGTAGCTTCTCTCCACTGCGGAGGGTAAACGCCTTGCCTAAAAATTTCGTTGTATAGATCCAGTAACCTACACTTACCAGGATAAGGCATGTTCCGGATCATGGCGTAGGGAATCTCATCCGATCAGGGGGAGGTGTCCCCAGAACCCCGAAGCGCCTCCAGTAATTCTTGCATAGAAAACGCTTGGTTATAGTGGAGGGATTCATCTGAGCAAAAATCAAGATCGTTTTGTTCGTGTTCGATCTTGATCCGCAGGAAGTCCGGGTCATAATTCTGGGAGCCACTGACGCGCTCAAAGTGTTTAGCTAAGCAATTAGCTGTTTCCGCGCGTTCAGTGATGTTCCGACCGTCGACGACGAGAAGGGAGGGCATAGGTGAACGGGAATATTTCCTAGTAATGGCCCTCACTCTTCTCCATACCTCTGAGGTGGTCGTGGAGGTATTTATGGCCGAAACATATTGCTCCCATGATTGCCTTTTTTGTTCTTTAATTGCACGTTTACAGCGTGCTTGAGCACGCTTGTAGGTTGTCACATTTTCCTGCGTGGGGCGACGTCTGAGTTCGTGGTACGCCCGCTTTTTCTCTGCAACTGCTACACTCACAACTTCATTCCACCATGGTACGCGACGTTTGGGTGGAGTGCTGGACGACTTCGGTATACTCTGATATGCTGCTTCAATGACACTGAAGGACATTTGCTCCACATCATCTTCTACGTCTCCAGTCAGCTCTGGTGTACGGAATGAATCGACGTACATGTCCCAGTCAGCTTGACGAAGACGCCATCTCGGCGAAGACGAATGTGGAGTCATCGGCGTGGTACTATTCAAAATAATCGGTATATGGTCACTAACGTATGAATCAGACACCAGCGTCCATTCATAACGGTGTGCCGTGACCGGTGAGCCAGGTGATAAGTCGTTAACCGACAGCTCACCGGTTCTTGCGTTAATAAAAGTACCTTGACCGGCATTCAACAAGACCGCTTCAGACTCATCTAGAAAACGTTGGATGAGTCTTCCACGGGCGTCTCTTGTGCTACAGCCCCACATAGGGCTGATAGCATTAAAATCTCCTAGTAACAAAAATGGACGTGGTAACTGTAAGGTAAGCTCGGTCAGGGTTTCGACATCCCAGTCGAAATCTGGTAAGTAGACCGAGCATACTGTGAATTGTGGCGGTTTTAGAAATTGTACTGCTATAGCTTGTAGAGGGGTGTTTAAAGGGTGGTCCCTGAAAGGGACCCCATCTCTGATTATGATGGCAACACCCCCCTTCGCCCTGATGTCTGGCTGTACGTCGTGCCGGCGGACTTGATGATATTTAATGTTAAATTGTTCCGCCGGCTTTAAATGTGTTTCTTGTAGGCACATGTACATAGGCATGTGCTCAGCCAGGAGTATCTGAAATTCACAGTAATGGTGCTTAGCACCATTACAGTTCCACTGTATGATAGCCATTTTCGTTACTACTAGGGTTGCACCCTAGGAAGTGTGCCTACTTCCTAAGTTTCCCCTTGGGCCAGCCTTTTTTCCGCTTAACAACTTGTACCGCGGCATCGGAGTTATCAGACTCCGTGGCCGAGGTATTGGTGTACGCGTCGGTGGTAGGGCGTTCAACGCCCGTCCGCACCGACGCGGTCGACATATCCGAGTCGCTCACTGATGGTGGTATTTAGCGACTCGGGAGGGGGGAGACCGGGCGGGTCGGTGTACCCAGTCGGGACGGCGCCTTTTGCCGCTGGGGCAGCGGAGCCGTCGCTTGTGGAGGCAGCATTGACTCTGTCTCCGAAGTGGAGGTGGTTGGTCCCTTTTTCGGAGACCGTTGTTGGGCCACCTCCTTCTCTTCCTCGCTGTGACGTCTTCTGCCTGACGGTGATTTCTTCGGTGACTTCTTTGGAGAAGACGTCACAGTTCTCACAATGGGTCCCTGAGGGGTGGTTGTCAGCACCGTCTTGGCCTCAGAGACCTTAGCTGGCGCTGTGGCTGATGTGGGAGTAGGGCCAGCTACACCCACAGAGCGCATGAGACTTTCTTGCATACGTTGCATCGTAAATTGCATGGCTTCTTTGATTTCCCTAATTTCACCATTCTTCTCAGCCGCTGTTGGGGCGGGGGCTGCAACAGTGCGTGCATAACCATCCAAGACCGAGCGACGGGGCATGTTGCCCAAAAGCTTCCGTTTTGCCTCTGGATAGCTTAGCTTTCCCAGGGCCCTCAACTCTTGGATGGCTGATTCCTGTTTGAAGATGGGACAATTCTTCGACTTGGCCGAGTGAGTGCCCCCACAATTTGTACATTTGATTGGGTCGTCACATGGCCGTCCTTCATGTCACGGCCTGCCACACACGCAAATCTGTTGCTCGACGCTACATTATTGACTTACATGTCCGTATTTCTGGCAACTAAAGCATCTCATTGGTGTCGGAATATACGGACGAACGTCGATCTTTTCGAAGAGGCCTAAGACTACCTGTTTTGGCAAGGTAGTCTTATTGAATGTTAACATGATTAGGGGGGAATTTGGATATTTATTCCCCCTATTAAATTTAAGCCTCCTCGCTTCTATTACCCCCTGTGGAGATATCTCCGACACTATCTCTTCAAGGGTGCAATACGCTAGTGAAGGATACATGATTACGCCCCGGGAGTAGTTCAATACTTCGTGCGGAGTCACCTCCACTGCGTATTGCCCGAAATTCTTTAGACTGCTGATTTTCTCGGATTGTGCCGCTGAGAATGCCTCCACGAGCAACCCTTTGCCCGACAGTTTAGCATTCTTAACATGCCCGATAAATTCTTTAAATAATTTCGCCAACTGGAAGGGGCTCATCTTACTGAAGTCTCCTTCCGTTGGTTTTACAACTAAGAATCTGACAAAACTTTCTACTTACTCTCTTGGGGCGTCAATTGGAATTTGATGCCCATGACGATTCCCTTTTTTGGGGGAGGGTTCCCCCTTTTGGACTATGTAGTCGATCCACTGACTTGTGGAGCGGCTACATTTTGAGGAGTAGCGGAACAAGTCTCGCTACTTTTGCTCTCACCGGATGTTGTTGGTGGAGCTTGGTTCGCGGCCGGTTTGGGGGGCTCGGACTCGCCGGAAGAAGTATTATGTTTAAGTTCACCCATAAAATTAACACAAAAAAAACCCACCCCGCTCTCCACCCTTCACGGAGCCTCATTAGGGACGTGGGACTCCCACGCCAGGGATACGGGAATGAGGGGCCCTAGGGACGAAGCCCATTACCCCAGTGACACGCACGACCCCGGGCGCTGGAAGTTACTGCGGCCGGTGCATAACCGCAGTCACGGTTTATGCTTGAAGCCAGGGCCAAAGTGAAGTGTTGTTCCACCGTACTCGCAAGTACGGCTTCCCTCAACACCAGGATCCCCTTTTCCAAGCAACGCCGCTAAGCCACACACGAGCTAGTGTGGGTCCCGAAGATGACTTGAAGTTGGGACAACAAAGAAGAACGAAAACAAAACAAAACCAAAAACAAAAAAGAAACAAAAGATAAAAGAAAATCTGAAACAAAAAGAAATAAAAATAACGAGAACAAAAGACAATAAAAACAAAACGAAATAAAAACGAAGGTTAATAAAAGAACTATCGAGGATTGCTCCTCTAGATCCGGCATCTTTCGTGAAAACAGTGGTACCTCGAGAAGGAACGGTGCCGGTCTTGGGTAGTCAGAGGCTAATGGAATCCGAAGATTTCTATATTTCGCATAAACTACCCCTGGGACCCTTAGCCTTCTTGACACCAATAGGGGATAAATATCCCTCACGGGTGCCAAGGGTATCTGCTATAGGTACCCTCACTACCTCACTCCTTATTATTATTATTATTATAGACTTTTACGCCAACCTGGCGCTCACTACTCAGTAGGACAGTACTGGGTAACATTAACCTATACCGACATTATGCAAGGTATTAGGCTCCGTGGAAGGGTAATGTGCCAAACCAATCCGTAAAAGTACCGTAGTACATTCACGGATGGGTTTGTAACATCACTCCTTATATTGTTGTTATTGTTGCTTGAAACGAGGTGTTATTATTATTATTATTTTTTTTTTTTTTAAATTGGAACACTCCTGCCGGTGGATGGTGCGGTCAGCAGTGTCCGGCGGCATCGCCAACGATGGGCATGCGCCGCCGTACACACAAGAAATTAAAAGACACATAAAGACAGGGACATATAAATGCAATAGACAAAGGACAAACATACACATGATAAAATTCACCGATGAGCCCTGCCATCCCAGGGCTTCATAAAAAGCGGAGGGTCCTTGGTGGCGGTACGCTAAGTACTAGCCAGAACGTCCGGTCACCAAGGACTGAAAAACCAACGATGAAACTCCCCCCGAGGTGTAAAAGGCTTCGGAGTGGAGGAAACCGACTGGAAAAAAAGATAAAACACAAATAAATATCACAGGTAAGTATCACGGTATCACAGACAAAACTTGTTGCATCACTGGGAAGCCATAGGCCGACCAGTGAAGCAAGAAGGAGTTAAAAAAAAAATACCGCTGTAGACCCATAACAACAGGCCTACAGGGGCAAAACAAAATATCACAGATAAGGAAAGACTAAAAAAATTCAACAATAAAATAACAACAAAATATCACAGACTGAAAAATCACAGTAAATATATCACAGCCTACCCACTGTACCCTCGAGGGCCTAGAACCGCCCAGTGGTACAGTTGGGAATGCAACAACACCGTTGGAGGCCCCATGGACCTCCAGTGGCAGAAAAACACAGAAAAAGACCAAAAACAATAACAAAAGAATTCCACGATTTGTGTCGTCCTATTTATTTGTTTATTAACCAACCAGGGCCCCGTTAGCCTGCTAGCCAGCTAGCAGTTACCGCCGAGCACGACGAGTACGTGGGATTGGATTTATGCCCGGCATTATTATTATTATTATTATTATTATTATTATTATTATTATTATAGACTTTTACGCCAACCTGGCGCTCACTACTCAGTAGGACAGTACTGGGTAACATTCACCTATACCGGCATTATGCAAGGTATTAGGCTCTGTGGAAGGGTAATGTGCCAAACCAATCCGTAAAAGTACCGTAGTACATTCACGGACGGGTTTGTCACATCACTCCCTATATTGTTGTTATTGCTACTTGAAACGAGGTGTTATTCGTCTATTTTGGTGTACACTGGGTCGTACGGCGAGACTTTTGTGGGAGCGTAGATGTTGGCTCAATGACAGAGGGCTGTGAAAGCCTAGTTCGTTTTCGTGTCCTCAGATGGTAGGTAGGAGTAGGGACAGAGGGAAGGGAAAGGACTGTTTGTGTTTGTGTATGTGTGTGGATGTGTCTTTCTATTTTACGTTTCTTGGTGTAGATGTTTTCTGGTTCATCAAATTGCTCATTAAGATCGGGTGTTCCTGGAACTGCGCGTTTAGATGGTACAGAGGTTGACGGACCTTGTGTGTTATTGAATTGGGGAGGATTGTGCACCAGAGCGGTAACAGTGACAGTGCGGCAGTTGTTCGATCCCCCCTCTCCATCAGACGAATCTGGATCTGTATGTGTGTTAAGTGTTTGTCTTTCAGTGTTAGTGTATTGTGTGTTTATGTATGTGTGTTGTGTGTCTGTAAGATGAGTGTCAGTGTATTGTTCGCTCACTGTAGATGGCTCAGATGGAGTAGAAGCAGGTCTTGTGCTTTCACATATCGCAGTCGGATTCGTATTACTGAGGAACTTCCGTACTATACGACACGTGTTTATGATCACTGCCTTTTGCATAGTGACATATGTGTATTTTGGGAGACCCAAGAGGCTCAAACTATTATGTAGTGTGTGTGGAATGACCCCGGTGGCACTGAGCACTATTGGAACGATGTGGACATGTTCCATTCGCCATTGTTGTTTTATTTCGGCTGCGAGGTCAGTGTATTTATCCAATTTAACTGCGTGTGTTTTTTGTAAGTTGTGTGTATTTGGAACCGCAATATCGATCAGATAGGTTGTCTTAGTGTTTTTCATTACGAAGGTGATATCTGGTCGATTATGATTTATGGTCTTATCTGTAATAATCGACCGATCCCAGTAAAGTCTACAGGAGTCATTCTCCGCTACTACTTTTGGTGTGAGCTTGTAGTAAGGTGTTTTATCGGTTATAAGGTGGTGCTTAACCGCTAGTTTCTGGTATATGATTTTGCCAACCTGGTCGTGACGGTGTTTGTATTCGGACTGAGCGAGCTGAGTACAGGCAGCTGTGATGTGTTGGATCGTTTCAGGTTTGGAATGGCATCTCCGGCATGAGTCAGATGTTATTGACGAGTCACGAAGTATGTATTTTGAGTAATTCTTTGTATGAATTACTTGATCTTGTATAGCTAGCATGAATCCTTCAGTCTCCGGGAAAAGACTTCCTTGACTTAACCAGGCGTGCGACGCTGCTTTGTCGACGTTACTCTGATTAAGATCATGTGGATGTCTCCCATGTAAAGGCTTCCGAATCCATTGCTGAATTTTGTCCTCCTTCGTGACCAAACGGCAAAAACTATCTGGCATTTCTGTGTGTGAGAGGTTTAATGGCGTGTATGCCTTGTCGGCTTGAATTATTACATTGTGTAAGTGTGATGTGTGTGTTTTGGTGTAAAAGTATTCTCGCAAGTTATGAACCTGTTTATTATGCGTGTTCCTTATGTCTATAAGACCTCGACCCCCTTCGGCTCTTGGCAGCGTCAATCGTTCTATCGCTGCTTTGGGATGATGAATTCTGTATTTGGTCATAAGGACGCGGGTCTTGATCTCGATGTTTGTCAAGTTCGTAGGCGTCCATTTGATTACCCCAAATGAGTATGTTAGCACCGGAACCGCGTAGGTGTTAATTGCTTTGATGGTTTTTTTTTCCATCAAGGTGGGTGCTCAGTAATCTCCGTACACGCGTTAGGTATTGCTGCATCAGGTGTTGTTTTACAGCGCTGTGATCTATACGTTCGTCCTGATTGAATCCGAGATACCGGTACGACTCTCCCTCGTCCATGGGCTGCATAACAGACTCTGGTTCGAGTTCGAATGCGACCGCATCTCGTTTTCCTCCAGAACGACAGTGTGTTCGACATTTATCGATTCCGAACTCCATACAGAGGTCTCGCGAAACCTCGTTGGAAAGTCCCAGCAGCTGCTGTAATTGATGTTTAGTAGCTGCATAGATCTTAATATCATCCATGTACATTAGATGTGAAATGGTATGGCGCGAATTCTTTTGCGTACCTACATTGTAACCGTATTTGGTTTCATTTAACAGGCGAGAAAGTGGATTCATTGCGAGACAAAACCATAATGGACTCAATGAGTCGCCTTGGAATATGCCGCGTCTTACTTGAATAAGGTCGCTTGTTGTTTTTTCATTACCAATACTCAAATGTAAGGTCGTTCGCCAGTCGGACATGATCGTTCCAAGGAAGTTCACGATACTTGGGTGTATTTTGTACAGCTCCAATACTCTCCGCAACCAGGAGTGTGGGACCGAATCAAATGCCTTTTTATAATCAATAAACGCTGTGTACAGGTTACGTTTTCTCCCTTTCGCTTGTTCCAGTACTACGGAGTCAATCAGAAGCTGCTCTTTGCAGCCTTGTGACCTCTTTCGACATCCCTTTTGTTCTTCTGTCAGTATGGTGTTAATCTGACAATGCTCATTGATCTTTTCTGCCAGACAGGACGTCAAAATCTTATACACTGTAGGCAAGCAGGTGATAGGACTATAATTCGCAGGATTTTTTGTATCACTGTTTTTAGATTTCATGTATGTGATACCCTGCGTTAGGAACTTCGGTGTCAGGTTTGGTGTTTTTATAAATAGTGTAAAGTGTTCAGCGAGATACTTGTGTGTTGATGTAAAGTGTTTGAGCCAGTAGTTTTGTATGTTGTCGATGCCAGGTGCCTTCCAGTTATGCGATCTCTGTAAAGCTCTGGAGACGTCCTCTGTAGTAATGTCCGTATAGGGCATCTCCGGAAGATGTTCGTTATTCCTGTACTCTGTATCTATCCAGCTGGCTTTGTCATTATGGTCAATGGTGTTGGACCATATATTCGCCCAGAAACTATGGAGTGCGTTCTTCTCCGGTAGACCATTACTGTCAGTTACCGTGTTCGTTAGAGACTGATAAAACCGTCTCTCGTTTCTGCTGAACGGTTGGTTTTGTCGTCTGCGTTCAGTACTGGTCTTATATCTTCGTAAGCGCTTCTCTAGTGCTGTTAATTTTTGGTGAAGCGTATCTCTGATCTCTGTGAGTGTTTTATTGGGTTCCTCATATTGTGTGTGTACTGTGTGTTTGTGTAATATGTCGTGTATGTATTTGTTGAGCCGTTTGGACCTCGTACCCTGTTGGTATTGGGTGATCCTGCCGAGGTTGCATCGGATGTTGCTGATGCGTTTATTCAATCGTGTTTCCCAGGCAGGAGTTTTGTGTTCCTTCGAGTTGTGCGCTACAGGTGGTGTTACATCGGACCCGTTACAACGTATAGCTGCAACGGCTCCACAATAGATAGCTGTGTGTAACTCGATAAAATTGTCACATGTTTCTAAGTGTTTAGGCAGTATTGTATTGTTCAATATCTCAACGATCTACGTGAGTTGTGTTGTTTAGGCAACAAGTACCTATGTGTGGGGTCCGTCCCTTCAAATTCAGTAAGCGCTGTGTTAAATTCCAGTTCGATCTTTTGCAGTAGGGTGTCATTTACTGCTGTCTCATGGTGGTCAGGCTCATTCTCGACAAGTTGTTGAGTGTCGTTTTGTGTGGGGCTCTCCATTTCTGGTGGGCCGTCGTCCTGACTTTCTTCATTTTGAGCAAATTGATGTGCGACTTGTGTTTTAATGGTGTTTATGAGGGAGGAAGGGATGAGGTTATTGGTAAAAATGACACGTTTTTGGTCTGCCAGTCTCTGTTCAGTAACGCGACTTAGGTGAGGGTAGCTGTGCGCGAACTCTTGATGTAATTTTGTACGGTAACCAGTTTTGTCCGTTTCAAGTCTAGTAACTTTGAAGTATGTGCGTACGATGAATTCATTCAGTTCATCTGTCCATTGCATACGCACACGCTTCTTACCAGCTTTAGTGGTCCCCAAAGGATGCTCCGAGGAAACACTTAAAGTCGGCTGAGCCAAAGGTGTTGGGGGCTCCGTAAGTAGGGCAGTAGCATTTTGGCTGAAGGTGTTGTTACAGCTGACAGGTGGCTGCCTAGAACCCAGCCTGTCGTCACCGCGATCTAAGCTGTCACATTCAGTGGTGACCCTGATGCGCCCGGTCGCTCCACCGGCAGCGGCATTTCTCCGAGGCTTTTTTTGTTTGTTCACCATCCTAATGGGGTGTCCTTTTAGTCGCCTTTTACGACAAGCAGGACTTACTGTGGGGAAATTCTGCAAAGTGAAGCCCCCACCCACAGGGCGTTTATTATTATTATTATTATTATTATTATTATTATTATTATTATTTTTATTATTTTGACAGTATTATAATATTTCATCAAAGGTACCTACGATATATCCGTATCATTATAATAAGTAAAAATATCACTAATCAAATAGAGACGGAATAAGAGTAAAGTCAGTCAAAAATAATATGAATGAGACAGAGAAGAGAAAAAAAAAATGACACAAATAAAAATACTTTACATGTATAGATGACTCAAAATAACGAATGATAAATGTCGATGGAATCGAAATTGGTCTCAGGGGATTATGTGAAAGTCGACAGATGCGGTCGATCCGTCACCATTAGTACATGCGTCCATATACATACCCATATACATAAGTTGTGCATGTATGCATATAATACGTATTGGAAAATCGAATGGAGGCGTGGTTTAATATTTAGCCTATCCGCAGTAGTTTTTCGATTTGTCACCAGATGGTAGCCAAATAAATAGTGGAAATTTTGAATTGTCCATTTTTGCTTGGCAACAATAAATTATTATAAAAAAAATAGGAACAGCATTCCAAAAATTTGCTAATTTTTTTTTTTCGTTAATTTTTCAGTAGTAGTTAATGTTTGAAATGCTAGTTGCAATACTTAATTCGCTATCAGATATAATAAACGTAGAAAATTTTGGGAACACAAAATCGCTAGAAACATGTACTTTGAAGTCAGTCAATTCCTTTATGACACTGGTAACATTCGATTCAATTGTAAATTCGATTTCATTAATTTTTCCTTTCATGACATCAAATACATACATTGCCTTCTTCATCTCCTCTTTCTTTTTTTTGTTTTTCCTTCTAGATTGTTAATTGCTTCTAGATTACCGTGAGAAATAGTCGATTATTTCTTATTTGAACATTTTTATGAAGAAATCTTCCTTAAATGTTTTCTCTTTTAATAGGGCTCGAGTTTCTCTTAATGAATTAGACTTTGTATTGATTGTATAATATTGAAGCTTGAGAGATGGGACAGATATTTTCTTGATGTATATTACTACCTATAGTAGATAGATTAAAATATGATTAGGTAGTAAAAAATAAGTTTTGTAATTATACTTATGTAATAAAGTCTTGTGGTTTAAAATGAACTGGACAAACTCTCATTGAAGGCATAACTTTTATACCCATTTTCTGAATGTTTATCCATGCTAATCAGCGACCAACCAATTCTTCTTTGTTATATTACCATTGTAGCAACATCTGTATATCATTCTTGGGACCTTCTACTGCTGTATTCAAACACACAACAGTATACTTTTATTTTTTCGTGATGAAAATTCCATAATTTGAACAATTTCCATGTATTACATTTGATTAAATTAGAGTAAAATATTTTTAATGACAAGCCATAAAAAAAAATTACAGCTGGATTAAAGTTCACTTGATTTATATGAAATGTACAAATAGCCTTTCCGCAGTAGTTTATTTTCGGGCCACCAGATAGCATATCAAAATTCTCCGTTTTCCAATAGGTACATGTTGAGTTTGTATAGCAACGGAAATTTTTTACGAAGGTATTTTCAACAACAAATTATCGAAAATTATTTAGACACAAACAACTATAGGTCCTAAATAAAAAAATTCGTATTCCATCCTAAAAACCAAACATAGGTTTTAAACATACGATTTACATTTTTTTTATAGTTTTTAGTAAGTAATCTTCTCTATTAGATATAATTATACGTAAAATTTTTTTAAAATTTATCACCGGTGACACGCAGATATGAATAATTAAATATCAACGGAAATGGTACATATATCTATCATTTAAAAAAATCATCAAGTGCAAGTTGTGTTTACGCAAATAATATTTCGTATAATTAGTTAATTTAATGGATTTGATGTAATAGCATATGAGAATGGACAAAGTAAACTTCCCCTCACTCAAAAAGAAGTAATAAAAAACATCATGTAAGTTTTCTTTTGATATCCTACACCATTCTTTCTGAAAAGATGTTCTTCCAATTTTTTCCTATCTCTGTGCTAATTTCCAAGTTATTACGTCGATGAGTTTCACAATCATCTGTTACCAGCAGATGGACAAATGGACACAAAAATGATTATCAAATGTTCTCTGTTGGCGAAATGATTATCAAGTGTTCTTGTTGACTAAAATTGGCGAAAATTTTGGCTTCCAACAATCGGATGTATCTGGCTGACGAACTTATTCAAGCTATTGGGACTTTTGGCCTACACTGCAAATTTCGTAACAATTGGAGGCTTCCTTCGAGAGTTATCGCGCCGATATATATATATATATATATATATATATATATATATATATATATATATATATATATATATATATATATATATATATATATATATACATTTTAGTGAGCCTCATTTTCGGTTTCTTGAGGCTTCAAAACGGATTTCTGCCATAGTCCCGGGCTCAGGTCTTTTGATGGCACCCGCTGTAATAAATGAATTCCATCTAGTTCCATAAAGTGAATTGTTAAATGGTTTAAAATTCTGTATAAAACCAATTCTACCTAGGTAATGCTTCTCTCCACTTGTAAAATCACTCTCTAAGATGTTTCCGAAGAAACTAACATTAAAAATTTTAGGATTAATTTAATCTTGAACCCTTTTTGGGACTCCAGAACCCTGGGAAACATTTTCGAAACTGTGCGTCTTGTCTCCGCAATTTGAATAGGGTGATAGAAAAATCTAAAGTAATTTTTGAAAAAAAAAAATTATATTGAATTTAAAATTTATACTTTTAAATAATATTTTGAAGTAACCACAATAATAACACAGACCTGCGAAATTTGATTTTTTTTCCGCTTCCAATAATTATGGTTTTGTTTTTTTTAAATATCTAGGTATGTTAAATTAAAATAGGGCTCTGCTTTTTTTCTAGCACATCGAGATTCATTTTTATTGATGACATGCATATTTTAAAATTTTTTAATAATTATTACGAAAATATAAATATCAATGAATTTAAAAAATTTTTACTCAAAAGACCAACAGTATTAATTGAACAAAATGCTAAAGAAACTAAGTAAATTAAAAGGACTTATAATATATTTTTCTACTTTCTTCAAAACTCCTCTTCAGTCTTTTTCTCTTAAGCTTTCTATCCTGTTCATCTCTCTTCAACATTCAACAGTAGCGTGCTATCATGCTTGCGTCTCACCTTCCTTGGTGTCTGCTGTCCATAACCTTTATATCTTGGTGGAAGCGCTCACCTTCTTCTTCACTTATTGCACCAAGATTCTCAGGAAAGAAGTCAATATGAGATTATAGAAAATGTAACTTTACACTCTTACTACAACCCAGTTTATGGAATTTGCTGAACATACTATTCACTATATTTTTATAATCTGGGCTTTTTTTGTTTCCTAAAAAATGTTTCACTACCTCTTTAAATGAATTTCAACTTTTTTTTTTATAGTTGTTTTGAACTAATTTTTAATAGCAGCCGATGACTAACAGAATATATCGATATAATTTTTTTTTTTTTTTAAATTGTATTTATACCTACCTACTTATTAAGTTCTTATAACTTATAAGTACGGTCCTGTTAGCACCGTAAACTTGCGAGGTTTAGTTATCAATTAAAACTGAATAAAAAAAATAAATTACCCTCAATAATAAGCTCATTAGCGAATGATCTTAAAATTCACCTTTTTTTCCCAAAATAAATATATGTCACTTAGTTAATTAGGTTTTATTTAATGAAACCATTGATGAGAATGTGTTCTCAAAAGCCAATTACAACTATGCAATGACTTTTTATTAGATACGAAATAAATAAAATTGCATAATCTATTCTTGACTTGGTCAACCTAGGTAATTTTAGTCAAAAATTTTAATATCTAATATCTAAAAATTCTGACGTATTTGAATATTTTTTTCGTAATTAGCGCCCTAAAATCTATAAAAGTCAGCTGTCAAATTTTAAAGGGGGAAACCGTCGCAGGCCTGTGTAATTTGTTATTCTATTTCTTTTATCTTTCTCTTCTTTTTTCATATTTTCATTTATAGTTGAATACTTCCTTAGGTTACGAACGCCCATTACCGAACTCAAAAAATGTTCATAATTGAAAAAACTAAATCCTGCTTCAAATAGTGCCCCATATTTTCCAAAACCTCTATTCGAAATAAACGGAAAAACAGACAAAAATTTCAAATACAATTTTATTATATAAATAGTCGTGTTTTCGATCTCAGGAACCATCCGACTTCGAAGTGCTTCAGAACCCAAAATACATAGTCGAACATTTCTAATTTTAAAAAAGACGTGCTTTCCATAAAAACTTTTGTTCTATATTTTACTCCCTAAGGGACGAATAATTATAATATTAAGAGCGAAACTGTGGGTTATTTGTACAATAATAATATATTTGTACCCCTTTTCCACAAAAAATGTTTTTTCATCTTTTCTTCTTTTTTTCCCTTACTAGACCGGTTTCGATCATATTACGTACCCAAAATAGAAGGTATATTAAGAACCTAAAAGAGAAAGAAAATTATGTTCCTAAATAGAAAAGAGAAACATAGATTATGTACCTAAAAAAGAAGAGAGAATTAATTAAGTACCTAAAAGAGAATAAAAGAAAATTAAGTGCCTAAGAAAGAAGAAGAAATGAATGAAGTACCTAAAAGAAAAAGGAAATTAAGTACCTAAAATAAAAAAGAGAAAATTAAGTGCCTAAAAAGGAAAGAAAAAATAGATTATGTACCTAAAAAAGAAGAGAAAATAAATTAAATACCTAAAAAGGAAAAAAAAAGAATAAAAGAGAAAAAAGAGAAAATTAAGTGCCTAAAAAGGAAGAGAAAATGAATTAAGTACCTAAAAGACAAAGAAATTAATTACCTAAAATAGAAAAGGGAAAACTAAGTGCCTAAAAAAAAAGAGAAAATAGATTATATACCGTAAAACCGTCTAGACCCGGACAGGGGGTCTAGACCCGGACACTTTGCACCAATCTTCAAAATAAGTAGTTTCTACATTAGCTTGCTACAATAAACATTTGTTCTTGACGTCATTATAGAGAGAAAAACATCCTCTAAACAGCTGTACCAATAAAAACCACGGATTTTTAAATTTTAATATCACATTTTACTGGATTACTATTCTCCAGTTTTTCACAGAAATAAAATGTATGTCTAACTTAGACATGTAATTTTCGTCATAATTGTCATATTGTTTTAATTTTGATATGTATGTGTTCAGAATTTTATCGCGCATCATTTAATGATGTTTGAAGTTATATTCGATGTATATATAAAAAAATACATGCTATATACATATATCCGTTTAGACCCGGACACATCAGTTTACTACACTATGGCCGCGATTCGCACCAGTTGTAACTCCCACTGTCCATACGTTAATATTATCCCCAGAATTACGCGGTTTATGCCTCCTTCTGGTGTCATATCGTATGTTTATTTTATAGAGAGGCATACTATGCATTGCTCCCTCTCCCTTCCCACAAAATATTTTGAAGTCTTTGACAGGTTTAAAGACATCAGACGATATAAAACACTGTCCTAAACCCGACGGGAGAGGTTAGTTTGCATGTTATCATATTATTTAAGTCAAGACCGATTTGGGGTATAGACCCGGACACTTACTAATTTTTTTTTTTTATTTTTACTTATAATGAAACAAATGGGTCAGGGATATAACAAATAATATACGCTCTTTCTAATGGTAATACTTTTATTGGTGACATCTATGAAGGAAACATGTATAAACATAAAATTATACCAAAAAATGTAAAAAAGTGTCCGGGTCTAGACGGTTTTACGGTACCTAAAAAACAAGAGAACATGAATTAAGTACCTAAAAGAAAAAAGAAAATTAAGTATCTGATAAAGAAAAGAGAATTAGGTAAAAAGCCTGAAAGAAAAAGAAACGTTAAAAATGTAAATAATCTGATCGCAAATCGCAGTAATAGATCGATCCTTAGTTGAGTATTGTTAACAAAAATATCAACCAATACATTCAACCAAAAATCGATTACAACGCTCATTCGATGAAGTATGCCTTCCGTTCAACTGGTTGGTTAAGTCGATTACCACTGGTGGGGTCTTCTTAACACCTTGAAGAACTGATCGAGAGTGTGACAAAATTTGTAATTTTTCCCTGTTTTATACTCCTGGTTTGTATTTTCTGTTGAGCTGCTTGTTTCTGATTGGTTGACCCTGTAAGTAAAATGGCGTCATCTCTAAAATTACTTGATCGGTCTGATTTTTTAAATAAGCTGTTTAAATGTGAATTCGGGATGGGGCCTTTGTCTAGATTTATTGTTTTCTTATTGAATTTGTTAATATAAATGCTTTTGTATGCGTCTAGTTTCTGCGGTTGGCGTACTTTTTTAATTAATTTTATTTCTCCGATTTCGTGGCTTGTGTTCATAATGTGATCAGCAATGCACGATTTTTCTGATCTCCCGTACTTTAAATGAGCAATATGTTCTTTGTATCTGCTATTTAATTGTCTCCGAGTTTGCCCTACATATAATTTTTCACAAGCTCTACAGTTGATTTGGTAAATTCCAGATTTCTGCTGATCAGTTATGCGATCGTTCGAAGTACCTAAAAGATTGTTTAGCTTACCCGTCGATTTAAAACGGAATTGCATATATGTGTTGTATTCCTTCATCGTTTTTGCTATTATATGCGATCTACTTCCGAATAATGTAAGGGATGTTCTTAATACTGGACCTTCTTTGTTTTTAAATGTCGTAACTTGTTTAATATTTTGCCTCCATTTTGCTTTTCCTAACATCCTGTCTATCATAATTTCATCGTAACCATTTTCTCTTGCTACTCGTTTTATATAATGTAATTCATCTTTAAAATACACTTCTGATAAAGAAACTCTTATTAACCTGTAAATTAAAAAAAAAAAGTGAGCAGCGGGGCTCCATTACGGAAGTCGAATGTTTCCTTTCATTTTCGGTATTGAATGTTTACAAGCGAAATGTAATTGAAAGTCTACAAGCGATTTGTCATTTTGGTGGTTTCAAAACTGATGATGAGTGTCCGGATAATCGAAACTTTAAAAAAAGGTTTCAATTTTTTGAGGGCTAAATCTCAGTAAATTTTAATTTTGTGCCGATGGCAGTTAGCAGGAGAAAACCCAACACAATTCGAACATTGTGAAAAATTATATGTAGGGCAAACTCGGAGACAATTAAATACCAGATACAAAGAACATATTGCTCATTTGAAGTACGGGAGATCAGAAAAATCGTGCATTGCTGATCACATTATGAACACAAGCCACGAAATCGGAGAAATAAAATTAATTAAGGAAGTACGCCAACCGCAGAAACTAGACGCATACGAAAGCATTTATATTAACAAATTCAATAAGAAAACCATAAATCTAGACGAAGGCCCCATCCCAAATTCAGATTTATACAGTTTATTTGACAAATCAGACAGATCAAATAATTTTAGAGATGACGCCATTTTATTTACAGGAACAACCAATCAGAAACAAGCGGCTCAACAGAAAATACAAACCAGTTGTACGGAAGGCATACTTTATCGAATGAGCGTTTAAATCGATTTTTGGTTGAATGTATTGATTGACAGTTTTGTTAGCAATACTCAACTAAGGATCGATCTATTATTGCAATTGGCGGTCAAATTATTTACATTTAAACCTTTCCTTTTCTTGCAGGTTTTTTACCTAATTCTCTTTTCTTTTTCTGATACTTAATTTTCTTTTTTCTTTTAGGTAGTTAATTCATTTTGTCTTCTTTTTTAGGTACATAATCTATTTTCTCTTTTTTTAGGCACTTAATTTTCTCTTTTCTATTTTAGGTACTTAATTTCTTTTTCTTTTAGGTACTTAATTCATTTTCTCTTCTTTTTTAGGCACTTAACTTTCTCTTTTCTTTTTTAGGTAGATACTTAATTCATTTTCTCTTCTTTTTTAGGTACATAATCTTTTTCGCTTTCCTTTTTTAGGCACTTAATTTTCCCTTTTTTCTTTTTTTTTCCCTTTTAGGTATTTAATTCATTTTCTCTTCTTTTTTAGGTACATAATCTATTTTCTCTTTCCTTTTTAGGCACTTAATTTTGTCTTTTCTATTTTAGTTACTTAATTTACTTTTTCTTTTAGGTACCTAATTCATTTCTTCTTCTTTTTTAGGCACTTAATTTTCTCTTTTCTCTTTTCTCTTTTAGGTACTTAATTAATTCTCTCTTCTTTTTTTAGGTATATAATCTACTTTTCTCTTTCTATTTGGGAACATAATTTTCTTTCTCTTTTAGCGTCTTAGTATATCTTCTATTTTAGGTACGTAATTAATAACCTTTTTATTTCAGAAAAAAACTACTTAAGAGGATCAAAAAAGTGATCGAAATGGGTCTTGTAAAGGATAAAAGAAAGAAAAGAAGAAAAAACATTTTTTGTGAGAAAGGGGTACAAATATATTATTATTGTCCCTAAGGGATAGTGATGCACCAAAAACACTGTTGTACCTAACTTTTATTTAAAACAGAGGTTTAAACATCATTTTTCATATTTTTTAACTTCAAAAATGACGAATTTCTATACAAATTTCCATTCCCACTTTAACCCAATTAAAGAATGAATTTTCAAAAATCCTTTCTTAGTGTTCACCTACGTTATATAAGGAGCTCTAAGGATCCCAACTGTTTAGGCTGTGCATTGTCTGTCCGTCAGTGTTTAGAGATTTATTAAATAGATGTATGGAATAGACGGTAGGAGGTTGGGAATGTTTAGTAGGGATGTTATGGATATGAAATTTCGGATACGGATACGGATATTTAAAAACATTTTTTTTTGGTTTTGGTTTTGGTTACGTATATGTAATAATATCGGATAATGTTTCGGATACGGTTACGGTTACGGATATTTGCTTCTAGTGAACTTCTTTTTAGGAAAACGGGGAAAATTTTACTAAAAAAAGTGAACGTTAAACACAAGTCGACGGAAATCTATTAAAAGATATACATGCAGCAAAAACTTGCTTCGATTTGAACTCAGTTTTCCAACGGCAGTTGTCTGTTATTATCCGAAACAAATCTAAAACTTCTATTTTCGGATACGGTTTCGGTTTCGTATATTTAATTAATTCGGATATCCGGTAGTTTCGGTTACGGTTACGGATATCCATAACCTCTCTAATGGTTAGTTAGTTTACCACTTACGATTAAGTTTGAAAGCGGTCAGTTTTCTTGGTTGAAAATAATATACAAAAATTGGAAAAGTACCGTATAAAGGATATTGTCTATTATTAGTTATTGAAAACTGCACCAAATTCATTCAAGTTATTGAATGCTAATTTTCTGCCAATAGTAAGTATCCATTGTATTAAGTTATCGAAAAGAATTTTTTCTTCATAATCTCATGTTACCAAAACCATTAAATCAGTAGTGTTGAAGTTAGTCTACATAATATATGATGAGCTGCTGGATGGATTTCTTCACTAGTTGTAGTTTTTATTGCCGCGAAATTTTAACTTTTAAAAAAAATAGCGGAAAAACTGTGCAAGCTGTTACTTTCAAACGCTAAAACTTTGACTGATGCGCCTCGATGTACATTTTATTCTATTATTATTGAAATAAATGGTATAAAAAACTGGAAAAGTAACAGGGAATTTGAATGCAACCTCTAGTCCATATAATAAATTGTATACGCTTTACATGTGCCATTATTTTGAACGTTCACTAAAATATGTATGAAACTTATTCAATTTCAGTCTTCATCAATTCTTATAATGTATTACGACTTGCATCTTCATATTTGTAGCAATATTTTTTTTATTCTATCTAATGAAATTTAGTTTATTGAATATCCAATGTTGCTTCATGTGTGTACATATAAACTCTGTATGTATATTAAATGAATAATATGAGTTCAATAACCAAATAAAATTTACTTTCCTAACCATACCTAAATTATGTAAGGATAAATTTTATGGAACGTACCTCGTAGTTGGATCTAGAACTTTATTATCTTACTTAAATATATTTTTTACAAATATAATTATAGATTCATGTGGAAGTCATTTTATGGTGAAGAATAAAATTATGATGATGAGTATTATAAAACAGATGAAAAAACTTATATCCACAGCAAATAATATTTGAGGAATGGATTTCTCTTTGTTATATTTTTAGCGAATTTCTAAATGAAAAATCCAGCTATTATAATCACTGTCGTGGTGAAACTTGACTCAGGGACTATGATAGAAAGGGAATACCCGGGTAAGATAGGGAAAACAGCCCTTGGTGCAAAAATGATAGTTTTTATAGGAAATAATACTTCTTATCCCCAGATACATTCCTGCCAAACAACCCTCCGAGGCTAATAGTTTATGAATACACAAACAGAAAAAAATTTTCAAAAAAAATATTTTTTGACGAAATTACTGAGCCGATTTATTGTTTAATATATATTGTGTACCCACCTTGGGCAAAGTAATAAAAAAAAATTAATGTTGTATCCATTTATTATACTAATTTCTTTAAATTTCTAAATTTAAGTATTTTTTTTTTTGGCACTTACGGGTTAGCGACACCCACCATTTTTTGTTCAATAATATGTCCCTTAGTACTCTATAACATATTTTTATGGAAAAATATTAGTTGGTAAAACATAGTAATATTTCAATACAACTGCATACCATGTTCGGCAGCTACGCGGTTTCACTCGCATAAAATTATCTGAATTATAGGTAAAATTTATAAGTCAATTTAATCATATATATTACAAAATTCTGTGCAAAATCAGTTATTTATAGCACTTGACCCTGCTAGCCTAATGATTCTAAAATAACTATCTTTATATTTTATTAGCCTGGCGAATTTCCGCACCATAATAAATTGGTCAGCTTTTTAATTTGCTCCCTATTTGGTGTAGCTGACGGACAATATATATATATATATATATATATATATATATATATATATATATATATATATATATTAGTAATGAAAAATGAAAAATTTTTAATGAAAAAATTTTTTAGCGACAGCCTGCATATAAATTATTAAGAACGAACTAAAAGAAAGAAATTTGTTCTACATGTTTCAGTCATTTAAATGACCATCTTCAGGAAAAATCAATAATTCAGTTGTGAAAACAACTGAGAGAAATAATATCAAAAGGACATAACCTCCAAATGTCAAATGGATGTCAAAATGACAGACGAAATTAAAAGGATTAAAAATCAAAGAATCAAAAAATTAACGAACCCCATACATACATTCACAACTGAATTATTGATTTTTCCTGAAGATGGTCATTTAAATGACTGAAACATGTAGAACAATTTTCTTTCTTTTAGTTCGTTCTTAATAATTTACAGGTGTGAACGTAATTCATAATAACGAATTCGGTTCAATATTTTGATACTTTAAATACAATAAATTATATCAAATTATATATCATTTTATTCACTGAACTCTAAACTGTAATTCTGATCAAAAAATTTCGAATCGTCAACAAAAATGGCGCCTAAAAAGCCCGATGAACTGAGACATCAAGTTAAGGCATTTTTAGACCTTCGATGGTCTTATTCAGTGATAATAAAATATTTTCAAAAGAGAGGAATCAGTATCAGAGGTCAAAGGTGGCAAAAGGTCATCACGAGTGACGAGGCCTGGTTCTACCTGTCCGAGACCAGCGGTAAAACCAAAGTTCAATACCTGTCGAGGGGTCAGAAAAGGTCCGAAACAGAAGTGGTCACCAAAAGGTCACATCCAAAGGGTGTAATGGTTTGGGTCGGTCTGTCAGCCAACGGGTGCACACAAGTCAGGTTCGTTAATCCCGGAGCAAAGGTCAACTCTGTCTATTACATCAAAAAAATTTTGACGCCATTCCTCCGACACGATGTGCCCAAACTCTACCCGAACGGTGACTACCTTTTCCATCAGGACTCGGCTCCCTCTCACACCTCCAAAAAGACAACTAAGTTCCTTTGGGAGCAAAGAGTACCGTTCATTACGAAAGACCAATGGATGCCTAACAGTCCAGATGCTGCTCCTTGTGATTACTTCTTGTGGGGGTATCTCAAGTCACGAATAAGTAAGAGAAAAGTGAAGACACTTTCTGGTCTTAAAAAAGTGATTAGAGAGGAGGTCAAGAAAATGCCTCAAAACCTCATCAACAAAGCTCTGAAGTCCTGGCCTCGAAGATGTCGACAAATATACTATAATAAGGGACTCCATATCGAAAAACATAATTAAATTTTCTTAATTAATAAAAAAGTTATTACAATTTGAATTCGTTATTATGAATTACGTTCACACCTGTATATGCAGGCTGTCGCTAAAAATTTTTTTCATTATTCATTTTACCTGCAGTTGGATTCTAATAATTTATATATATTAGGGTGAGGCAAAAAAGTCATATATTTTTCTTTTGTTTGTCTCATAGGAACAAAAGTTCATTTAGCTCGATTTAAGAATGGTCACCATAAAAATTAGCTCAATAAAAAATTTTTTAAAGGTCGCTCAAAATTTTTTAAGATTTGAAAATGGGCCAAAAATCGATTTTTTTCATCAAATTTTTTTTCTCATCCCTGCATATGTTTGTACATTGAATAGTAAAAAATTTCTCCAAAAATTTAACTCAAAAAATTGATAATAAAAGGTCGCTCAAGAGTTTTAAAAATTATTTAATATCTTTCAGTCAAAATATTTAATATCTTTCAGCGGTCCTCAAATATCAATGTTATGTGATAAATCTAAAAATTACTTCTAATTTATATCCGAACGAATCAAAGTTTCCAACAAGACAAGAAAAAAATATTAAAAATAGATCTGGATTGCATTTTACCTACACCATAAACTTCTTGGAGGGTTTACTTCAATTAACCTAAATATTTTTAAATATTGATATTTGAGGGCCGCTAAAAAATATTAAATTTTTGACTTGAAAAATTTTTAAAACTCCTGAGCGACCTTTTATTATCAATTTTTTAAGTTAAAATTTGGAGGAATTTTTATTATTCAATGTACAAACATATGCTCGGATGAGAAAAACAATTTGGTGAAATAAAAATTGATTTTTGGCCCATTTCCAAATTTTAAGAAATTTTGAGGGACCTTTAAAAAATTTTTTATCGACCTAAATTTTGGTGAGCATCCTTAAATCGAGCTAAATTGACTTTTTAGTCGAATTTTTCCATTAAAAAAATTAGACTTACACAGTCTATACGATAAGAAAGGGAGGAGGCGGGAGTAGGGGCACTATCTGTTTTCGGACCTGTAGAACACGATTCTGAAGAAAAAACAAATATATATATATATATATATATATATATATATATATATATATATATATATATATATATATATATATATATATATATATATATATATATATATATATATATATATATATATATATATATATATATATATATATATATATATATATATATATATATATATATATATATATATTTCCCTGCTACCTTTTGACATGTGTAGGGCCCCCCTATGGAAGGCAAGAGCTGAAATTTGGAGAGTGGGGCTCATTTTCGATGTACCACATACTGTCAAAGTGGGGTCAAATTTTGGATTCGACCCAGCATTTAAGGGCGTGGTAGGGGGCAACAAAACAATAGAACTTTTGCAAACAGGTTGGAAATAATGTTTCGGTCAATTATCTATAACATATCCAAAATTCAGCTTCCTTGGATGATTTGGCGGGAGTAGAAGGGGAAAAAAGTATTTTGGCTGGATCTAATACGCTCACAGCCCCCCTGAATTAACGTAAAGCGTTGAAATTTGGTGTGTTGATAAAGTTCGTACCTAGGTTGTGCTTTTTGGAGCTTATAATATTTTACCTCCACCCCCACCTCTTTTAAGCTACAATTTCATGCTTTTTCGACGTTTTCGAAGTTTGCACCACTCGCCCAAATAAACCTAGAGGGCTGAAATATTGTATTCGAATTTAGTTAGTATCAAGGGGGTCCCTTTTGGGGGTCTCAACCATTTAACCTTTACCCCACCATTTTTATACCAAAAAGAACATGATTTTTCTTGTTTTATATATATATATATATATATATATATATATATATATATATATATATATATATATATATATATATATATATATATATATAGGTTTATATAAGTAAGACTTGATTACTTAAGATAATGGTTCAAAACTTATGTGATTTTCTTTTCCGCTCTCTGCGGATAAGAAGAATAATTCAAAAAGTCTAAATTTTGTGGTTTGTGTTATCGAACGTGTCGAATTCGAATGCCGTATCGCGCAGTATATATATATATATATATATATATATATATATATATATGTATGTATATATACATATATATATATATATAAATATATATATAGATATATTTATATATATATATATATATATATATATATATATATATATATATATATATATATATATATATATAAAATCTAGACTTTTTGAATTATTTTTATCCCATAGCAAAGAGCGGAAAAAATCACATGAGGTACGTTTCGAACCATTATCCTAAGTATGCAAGTCTTCGGGAAACGGTAATTTTTGTGATCGGGAATTCGTTATGTTATGCAGGATGCTGTGACAGAAGAAATTTGATAAGGTGTTAGCTTTCATGTAGACCATGAAAATATTAAATTCTATTGTAAATCTGTTGTATATTGCCGAATATAAGATTTTAAATTATACTGAAAGCTGTTCTAACTGAGTTACAGATCTGAAGAAGATACTGTTTTACGGTATTTTCCAGAGCTTTTACTAGGATATACTAGAAGAAGACAAAAAGGAAAATCCTATATATAAGATACATGAACGACTTTTTATGCGTGAGTAGTACCACTATATACTCAAAAGGAGCCGCTATTTATTTAAGCTAATTTTGCTCACGTCACAGATTTGACGTTATTTCTGGTTGATTTTTAATGCCTACTTAACTCATGGAAAATATGAATGAAATTTACATTAAAATGTAGATTTCAACATATACTTATAGGTCAAATAAGGCTATAGTGAGATGGCAGGCTTAATTAGTCTATAGCCACGCGGGATAATTATTCGAGAATGCCACGAAGTTGCGCGTTAATTATGCCTATTAGCTCAGTATAAACTCATTGTATACGTTGAAACCTACATTTTTATATACATTTCATCCATGAAATTTCTTGAATTACGTAAAAGTTAAAAATCGTAACCAGAAATGAGGTTACATTCTGTGATGCTTATGCTGATGGTTTAAATAAATGGTGGCTTCTTTTAGATCTATACTCTGTAGTAGTAGGTATTAGTAGGTCATGCACAAAAAGTCATTCATATACATATTATATCTTAACATATTAGGATTTGTATACAGCGGGCTGTCAGGCTATATAGCGTCGTGAACGATTCTGCACTTAGCAATGAATCTCATAACACATAAAAATTATCTAATTATCTATATGAAACTATTACCTTCAGATAAATTTGAAATGAATTATTTTGTTCTAGATCTTAAAAAGTAATGATAATAAAAATCGGTCAGATTTTTCTGTAATTTTTACCAATTGATGATGCGCATCAGTTTTCACTTCTTTGCGATACCAAAATCGTGTTACGCTGTGTAACTGTCACTTCAAAACAAAATCATAAAATTACTATTAACATAAAGCTTTGTAAGATTTTTATAATTAAATTAACGATTTTATTGTTTTTAACGTATCTATTTTTGATGTTTTAATTAATGACATGCCTACCATTAAAAAATTTGCTAATTGCTTCAAATTGTTGCTTGAATTGTCATTAATTTATGGTCGTTTTTGAGTAATTATTGTAATATGTAGGTATAAACGGGCGGCAGTTAGTCCAACAATGGACAACACATTGACCATGATGATAGACTTTAAACATAAATATCCATTTAAAACGAATAAATAATTAATAAGCTCAAAACAGAGGTAGTGTTTTTATATTTACGAAAATATAAAAATACATATACTGACAGAATTATAAATTGAATTTTTTTTAACTGTTACATATGTATCTGTGTATATATATTATATACAGGGTGTAATGGAAATAACTTTTATCTTTTGAGGGGTGACACGACTATTAATTCCGAAAAAATTCCGTTTTGGTGTCTACAGGGTGCTATGAGTCACCCCACAAAAGGACGAGAATTATTTGTTTGACACCCTATATATATATATACTCGTATATATATATATATATATATATATATATATATATATATATATATATATATATATATATATATATAAGATTAAAATGTCTCAAAAACGCACGTTAAACACATTATTATATTTACATATATATATATATATATATATATATATATATATATATATATATATATATATATATATATATATAGCTACCGAACCGATTCTCAAAATTTTATTATAGGTGGATAGCACTATACTGTACAAAGTCCGTTCGGGGTTTTGGGTCCCAAAAATACCAAAAATAAATTACCCAGGCGATTTTGAACATTCTTTTACTCTTAGAAAGTTAAACTATTTTAGATGGGTATGAAAATGAACTACCCAATTGATTTTGAAAATTTTGTCACCATCACTAAGCTAAATTATTTTAAATGGATATATGCGTCAAGCGCCTTATGCGAAAAATTAACTACTTAACTGATTTTAAAAATCATTTCACTCTTAGAAAGCTGAATTACTTTAAATGGGAACAGGTCTTAGATGAGATCCGCCAGTGTCCAATATTTGGAAATTCGCTATGTTATGCAGATGCTGCGACAGGGGTATTTTTTATTTTCTTATGATTCTTATTAATAGAGTGTAATATTATTTTGATCATACGCATTTCAAACCTGACGCTAACAAATTATCTTCTAAAATTGGAATATAGATAAAAAAGATTGATTTTCTCTCCAAATTTTTTTTATTAGTCGAATTTTCTACGAAAAATTAGACTTATACAGTCTATACGATAAGAGCTGCGAGAGGCGAGAGTAGGGGCGCTATCCGTTTTCGGACCCGTAGAACACGAATATGTAGAAAGAAAAATGTCTGATATATATATATATATATATATATATATATATATATATATATATATATATATATATATATATATATATATATATATATTTTCCCGCCACCTTTTAATTTGTGTAGGGCCCCCCCTATGGAAGTTAAGAGATGAAATTTGGTAAATGGGGCTCATTTTCGAGGCACCTCATACTATCAAAGTGGGGTCAAATTTTGGGCAAATTTTTTTTCGGACCCGACCTTTAAGGGGGCGGTGGGGGGCGGAAAAGCAATAAAACTTTTCCAAACCGGTTTTAAATAATGTTTCGGTCAATTATCTACAACATATCCAAAATTCAGCTTCCTAGGATGATATGGTGGGAGTAGAGGGGGGAAAAACGATTTTCGCTGGATCTAACATGCCCCCAGCCCCCCAGAATTAACGTAGAGGGTTGAAATTTGGTGTGTTGATAAAGTTCGTACCTAGGTTGTGCTTTTTGGAGGTTTTAATATTTTACCTCCACCCACCTCATTTTTAAGCTACAATTTCATGCATTTTCGACGTTTTCGAAGTTTGTACCACTCGCACAGGTCACCCGAATAAACCTAGAGGGCTGAAATTTTGTATTCGGATTGAGTTAGTATCAAGGGGGTGCCTTTTGGGGGTCTCGACTTTTAACCCCTACCCCCACCATTTTTATACCCAAAAGAACATGATTTTTCTTGTTTTTTAACAGTTTCTTCGGGTCAAAATCTCCCCAAATAAACCTAGAGGGCTGAAATTTGGTGTACAGGTTAAGCTAATAGCCAGACACTGTTTTTTGGAGGTTTCAACTTTTAACCCTTACCCCCACTATTTTTACGCCAATATTTCCTTAATTTTTTTGCTTGTTTTCTAACACGTCTAGAGACTCCATAAGGAAACCAAGAGGGCTGAAATTTTGTACGTGTATTCAGTTAGTATCCAGCTAGTACCTTGTAGGGAGTCCGCATCACTTTTCCCCCCACTTCTTCCATTTTTACATCGGAATTGAATGCTATTGTTAAATGTGTTTTAAAAGCATTATTTTTATTCTAAATACGTAATTTTAAAAATTCTAAATAAGTAATTTTAAAAAATTTAAAAAAAAGTGAACTTACTTTTATGACAAATGAAATACATACATATTAAGTAATTTAAAAATGTTATTAAAGTCACTGTTTATTTATAAATTAGGAATTTTGGATTTTTAGTATTTATAAAATAGAAATTTTGGATTTTTTTGGAAAGAAAAAATATCTTTATAAAGGCCTTCCAGTTTATTATTTAAGGTCCTTTTTTAATTTTTAAAACTAAAACATAAAGGCAATTAGCGGATAAACATGGGCAGGAATGTCCTCGTACGAATTGTGTTGGCTTTTTTTCTGCTACCTGTTTTCGGCACAAAATTGAAATTTACTGAGATACAGCCCTTAAATACTTAAAACCTTTTTTTAAAGCCTCGATCAGCCGAACACTCATCACCAGTTTTGAAACCAACAAAATGACAATTCGGTTGTAGACTTTCAATCACATTTCGCTTGTAGACATTCAATACCGAAGATGAAGGGGAAAATTCGACTACCGTGATGGGGCCCCGCTGCTCACGGCGTTTTTTATTTAGTATAGCTACAAAATAAATACAGTATTAAAACTCATAAATTTTTTCTAATGCTCTCAAAATCCTGTGAGTCCTTGTCGATTTTTCCAATTCATTCTCAAAAATATTTTTTCATTGTTGTTGACCGTCCCATTGTTGGAAATTGTATTGTTGCCTTTAGCTCGGGAATTTTTAAATTGTTTTAAATATTAAGATATATTTTACCGCTAAGGCAAGTTCTACTGTATTATGTAAAAAAAGGGAAATCAGGACAGGTTTTACTGTACATGTATCATATTACCAAAGTACGTGACATTTTCCACGACTTAACGGAAGTATCATATTTCAATGTCGCGACATACTGACGCCGCGCGCATGCAAATAAAAATTGCTTTGTAATCATGTATGTATTAATTTTAAATAAATTTAATAAAAATATTAAATGTGTTTTTATTTAGAGGAAACCTGTACAAATATACAGATAAAAATATACACAATTTTATACAATCATAGAAGTTAAAACCAGCCTATTAGCAAATATATAGTATGCCTTCAAATGACGTCACAAGCACAGACAAGTTTAAACATGTTTCAGGTTGAATTCAAAATCTAGGTGCAGAGTTCGCTAGTGTTCAGACTTGCAGCGCCATCTATTAGTGAAACGTATAACTATCAAAGGATTTTGAACACCACCTATTGACAATTTGGCAAATTTACTACAGGGTTCGCTAGTATCCAGACTAGCTGCACCATCTAGTAGTGAAAAGTAGAACTTTCAAAGGATTTTGCAGCACCATCTATTGGCAGTTTTTCATATTTACACACTGGGTTCTCTAGTATTCAGCGCCATCTAGTAGTAAAAAGTATACGAGCAGCGTCATCTATTGACAAATTTTCAAATTTACGCACAGGATTCATTAGTATCCAGACTACGAGCGCCATCTAGTAGTGAAACTTGGAATTTACAGTGCTCAAAGATGTCTGTGTCATCTATTAGGGAAATTTTGAGTTCTTAGGTTAAGCTAAGTTCGCCAGGGTTCAGTTAGGTTTGAGACCAAAATATTCCTCCACCCACCGCCAGAGGTTTCTAGAACCCACATAGGTTTCCACCACCTGCCAAGGTCACTCAAAAAACCGGCAGGTGGGTAGGTGGGCTCGGAACTGTCCAAAACTATCTACGTAATCTACAAATAAATAATAAATCGCCCATGTATCGTCTGTAAGCTTCTTATTAAATTTTGTATCCATGTTAATAGTGACTCAAAATTGTAATTATCATTTTGATTAAAAGACATTTTTCTGGTATTTAGAAATCATTAAGATGTTAAAAATTATTTAAATATTCCGAAAATTCATTGTTTTGAAAAAAAAATTGAATTATTCAGTAGACGTTCATGTTATCTAATAAATAATTAAAGTTTAAAGAAAAAGGAATAAGATAAAACAAAATATAGATATAACAAACGAAGAAAATGTATTTGTCAGTACGTATATAAGCCAAAGAATATGGAGGCGCATCGTGGCGATTCGTGACCAATCACGAAGCGAAGGGTCACACGCTTTATGTTTTTCAAGAATCATAAAACTATACAATATCATTTGTTGTGAGCGCGTCAAAAAACCTGTAAAAACACTATTAGCGCGTTCCATATTTGAATGTATAAAAGCAGATAATAAATGTACCATTAAATGTATAAATATACAGTTACATTCCGATTTTCATTTTTATTTTTTCATGACGAAAAAAGCGTTTATATTCATACTAGCATTTACCTGCGGCTTCGCCCGCGTGGAATTTGAAATTATGGCATCTGGTTAAAACATGTAAAGTGAACTTTCATCACGTCGCTCTTACGCGTCGAGTAGGTATTATTACTTTTTTCTTTGAAATTTTCCCCCAGAAATACAATATTTTCCCCGAGCAAAGAATAGACTATAACATCCCTTTAACAACATACCAAGTTCAAATGAAATCAATGATTCTTTTTTATACTGTTTTAAATATATATTTTTCCACGGGAATAAGACTTTCCACGGGAGTTAGATATTTTCCCGGGATAGAAAGTAGTCTGTGTTTTTTCTCATCGTCTCTGTTAACAATATGCAAAGTTTGAAATCGATCATGCTTTTTTTTAATAGTCAGTTGTTATTTCATTGTTTCGTTTTAAATACATTTTCCCTCGAGAATGAGATATTTTATCGGGATAAAAAATAACCTATGTTTACCGCTGTATATCGTCATATTTGTCTATCATCATTTTTTGTTTCATTTAAAATATATTTTTCCACAGGATTGAAATTTCCCACGGGAAATTTCCCGGGGTATAAAGTAGTTTGTGTCCTTTCTCATCCCTTCTGTTAGCAATATACAAAGTTTGAAATCATTTATCCGTTTTTTAATAGTCAGCTGTTGTAATTTAATGCTTTTTCCCTCGGGAATGAAATATTTTCCCAAGATAAAAAGTAGCCTATAACCGTCTCTGGCCCGCAAGCAACGTCTGTGCAAAGTTTCAAGTTGATTGGTTAAGCTGTTGAGGCGTGAAAGCCAGTCAAACAAACAAACCAACAAACAGACTCACTTTCGCATTTATAATATTAGTAAGGATATTCTGGAAATTCGCAAAAAACAGCTCATTATTTTTTATTAATGTAAAGCCACTATTTTCTTGCTGCTCCCTCAATAAAATTTGTATCGTAGGTCTATTTCATAAAGAAGTGTCTGTTACGTATATTAATTTCACAATTTTTCACTCAGTCCCTTTTGAGGTATCCAACTTTAAATATTTCCAAAATACGGTTTTGGCAATTTTTGAAATATCATACAAAAGTACAAAGTTCTCAAACTTAAAACTTCTTCAGCTAGTAGTCCTATAATAAGTATTATATACAAGAAAAACAACTGAAGGTTAGTCTTTTTTTTTTCATTTTAGCGAATTTCGAAAACTCGAAATTCAGCTCTTACAGTAGGTGTCATGACGCGATCTAAGCCCGGGACCATAACAGAAATATGTTTAGAGGTCCATAGAATACGAAAATGATATTCACTAAGATTTATATATACGACAACTTTTGAACGAAACGTTTAATGCTTATGAAATTTTGTGTGCGAACTAAAATTCAGATAGGCTCGGCTAAGTTCGTCAGCCAGACACGTCGGATGCCCAGAAGTGGGTTTTCTGGCCAATTTTTATCATTCGATCCTATCATAAGTCGATTTTTACATCGTTGAAATGACGAAAAAAAACTATGAAAAAATTGTTCTTATAATTTTCTTTCTATGTTAAGTATTTTCCAAGAAAATTGTAATTTTTCACATTTATACCATTTTGCTCACTCTGTCAGTGTAATAAGTAATTTATATTTCTATCTCAATTCATTAGAAAATATATAAAAATCGTTTTCTGTTTTTAAGATTTTTTAAAGAAACAAGTGATATCTATTCACATATATGTATTAATTGTATTATAATAAACAAAGTTCTGTCTCTCAGTTAATTGCATTAAAATTAACGTAGCTCTGTCTCAAGTTGAAAAATTAAAATTAAGCAGATTTTTTAAGCTCATGTAATGAAGATATACCCACCCGATGGATTTACCATCGGCAACATTTCAGGATGTCAGTTAGTGTAAAGATTCATTAAATATAATTTATATAATAGCCCCAGTAACACATTTTTATGCAATATCTCTAACTTCAAAAATGACGAATTTCTATACAATTTTTCATTCCTTATTTAACCCACTTAGGGGATGAATTTTCAAAAATCCTTTCTTAGTGCTTACTTACGTTACAAGCGGAACTCCTGTGCAAAATTTCATTCTTCTAAACCCAACGATTTAGGCTGTGCGTTGTCTGTCAGTCAGTGTTAGAAATTTATTAAGTAGATAAAACAAAATAACATAATATGTTTGTGAACACGGAAAAAAATTTTAAAAGGATCGATTTTGGAAATTTTTTGACTAATAATTATTAAGAAAGTTAAACAATTTTAAATGGATTTAAGGTATGTTATGTGAGATCCGTCAAGGTTTTGGCGACTTAAAAACGCCAAAAATTAATTGCCCAATCGATTTTGAAAATTTTTTCACCGTTAGTAAGTTAAAATATTTGAATTAACTAAGTAATTAAAAGATGTCCGCAAGAACTTTACGGACTGCCATAAGTTATATGAGATCTCTAGGACTCTTTTCTTACTGTTAGAGAGATAAACCTTTTATTTAGGACCCAAAAATGTCAAAAATAAACTAACCGACCGATTTTGAAAATTTTTTCACTGTTAGGGAGCTAAGCTATTTTAGGTAGATATATATTACGTTATGTAGGGTCCGCCAGGGTCCATGGGACCCAATAGTGGTAAAAATAAACAAACCAACCGATTTTGAAATTTTTTTTACTGTTAGAGAGCTAAACTATTTTAGATAGATATAAATTAAGTTATGTAATATCCGCCAGGGTCCACGCAACCCAAGAGTTTCAAAAATGAAATAAGTGACCGATTTTGAAAATTTTTCAGAGTAAAACTATTTTAGATGGATATAGCTTACATATTGTATGAGGTCGGCCAGGCTCCTGGGATCTTAAAAGCGTCAAAAATAAACTAACCGACCGATTTTGAAAATTTTTTCACTGTTAGAGAGCTAAACTATTTTAGATAGATATAGATTACGAAAATTTTTTCACTATTACCGATTTCAATAAAATTTAGTAGGAATATTTATATGGCTTAAAATAACTGATCGGATAATTTATATTTTACATGTTTACCGAAGGTTCCTGCGGGATATTGATACCAATCTAATTAGTGTAAAAACAACAAAGCCGATTTCAATCGAATTTTGTAAGAGGAACTTTTATGCTTTGGAATAACAGAAAGAAAAATTTGCATCTCGATTAAAGGCTCGTGAGGAATACAAAATAAATTATTCAGTCAGGTCAAAATTATTGAGCGACTTCAGTCTAATTTCGTATATAAAATTATACATTTTCATATCAAAGATTGCAATTGATTCTGTAGTTTTGACATTAATTAGTTTCACATTCGCATCCCTTAGGAAACTTCAATCGGGATATAAAGTATCCCATCAGTTATTCTACATTTTTACATTCTACATTTATTCTACAAATTTAATTAAAATCTGTTCAATAGTTCTGACATGATAAATATTTTTTTGTATAGTTTTGTTTCCCGTGGGAATCCTTAATCCGGATGAAAATTTTCCTGTATGTTGTTCCATAGTATATAAGTATCCATAATAAAACTAACTGAAATCGTTTCACTAATTTTGGTTTGACTAAGTAATTTGTTTCTCTTGGGAACTTTTAATCGGGATAAAAATTTCCCTTTCTGTTTTTCCAAAGCATAAGAGTATCCATATAAAATTCGATTGAAATCGGTTTTGTAGTTTTGATACTGATTAGTTTTATATTCATATCCCGCAAGAAACTTCAACCAGGATAAAAAGTATCCTGTTAATTATTCTAAACCATATAAGTATCCCAACTTATTGAAATGGATTTAGTATAGTTAAGACATTATTAATTATTATTTTAGTATTTATATCCCACGGGAACCTTAATAGTAGAGTAACTGAAGCATTTGGTACCAATTTTTTCGGATGGGATGGATTGGCTTGAAATTTGAACTGTAGCTAGAGAATAGCCCAAGAAACAAAAGTTATATAATGCCGATGTGTGCTTTCACCCTAGGGGTGGAAGGCACCCCTTCTAGGGGTTGGAATTTTTTTATGAAAAATAACCTCACCGTTCGATAGAGGGACAAATTCTAAGCAAAAAATATTCTATAAGAATTTTTTGTACAATCAATACTTTTTGAGATATTGGCGCCTAAATGTGGTCGTTTTTAGCCCAAAAAATGCATGTTTTTGAGGGATATTTCGCAAATATCTCAAAAACTACAAGTTTTACATAAAAAATGGTTATGAGGAAAAATAAAGAAAATCAAGTAGCAAAGAGATTGCATCCTTTTTTATTTTTGTAGGTAGAATATAACCTAAGTTATGACTCCTTGAAGTTAAAATCGATTTTGACGATAGCTAAAATCGAAACTTTCAATGCCATTTGGAGGAAAAACGAGAGGTTTTTCGAAAAAAACTCATATTACACCTTTTAAAGTACTTGAATAGACCTTTATTTTGAGCTGTAGTAAAAGCCATTAGTATAAAAATTAACGGAGTTACATTCAAAGCAAAATGGTTGTCTTGATTTTTGAGAAAAAAAATTGGTATCAAAATTAATTACTTGACGGCAAACATTGAAACTAAGGGTAATCCGTCGCCAGTTTACTTTATTCATATATAAACAATGGGTTCTGGGAGTTTGAACGGATTTAGAAGTTTAAATTCGAAAAAATGACTGATATACTCTTGAAAAAAAATTTAATTTTTAAAAAAATCATAGTTTTTTTCAAAATATTTAAAAAACTAACAAATTTATGAAAAAAAATTATAGAATGAAAATTGTAGGTCTTTTCTTGCTGAAAAATTTGCTTTTTTGTTCATTTTTGTACGTCCAAATTTGACTGAGTTATGATCGTTAGAAGCTCAAAACAGAACGCGGAGACTACCTTTCCTAAGCCCTTTAAACTTACAAATCTAAAAATTGAAGGACTCAAAAAAATTGTAAATCATAAGACTTATAGTGCTTAAAATTTCCTACCAAATGGTTTTTTAAGCGAATTGATAACTTAAAAATTAAAAAAGTTATAGTAAGAAAACCAACTGCATTTTTTCGGTAAAATTTTTGGAGCAAGTAAATTACCATCATCTTTGTGTATTTTTTGTATTTTTTTAATAATTTAGTTAAAAAATTTTAAAAATAAATTCAATAGAATGAAAAAAAAAATTAATTATATCAACATGTATAATTCACATGCTATTTTTCCATACATATAATTTTTATGCAATTTTTCCATAAAGGGTAGGATTTTTTATAAGGGGTAGTTCTTCTATCAGGGTTTTTGGGAGATTAAAAAGTTACAATATAATCATACATTTGAAAACTTTTAAAAAGTTACAATTCATCATATGTACACCAGTATATAATATCTCAAGCCGTTAATAATCGTTTTCTTCTTTATTTTATTATAAGGGGTGGTTTATTTTTTAACGGTTGCAGCTTTTTAATGAGTGATAAGTTTTCTAATGAAAAATAAAATAGATATAATACATTGTGAATGCACCAAAAGGTTACTTTAGGCTGCTAAAACTTTTTTCCTATTTTTTCGGAAACAAAGGGGTAGTTTTTAAGAATTTTTTGGGTAGAAAAGTAACTGAATTTCATAAATTATATTAAAAAACTTGAAAGGAATTTTATCCAACATATTTGAACATAAATTGAATCTTTAAAATACGTAAATCTGGACTTTTCGTATTTTTGTCATACAAGGGTAGTTTTTACCCCTAATTATCAAAAAGCACACATCAAGACAATATAACTTTTGAAGTGTAGGGTCAGATGAGCTCGTATACAAATTTTCAGGAAAATCCATTCAATCCGAAAAAATTGGGAGCTTTTGCATTATTTTTTCTTTCAGTGACTGTACTATAAATCGAGATAAAAGTTTCTTGTCGGTAAGTCAAAAGCATATAAATATCTAAATTAAATTTGATTGAAATTGGTTCAATAGTTTTGACATTATTAGTTTCCTATCCATATAATATTTATTTTTACAATATTTTCCTGTACGCTGATTTAGCTATATTGTCAAAAAGCATTATACCTAACAAATTTTCTAGATGTGTCTAATAAAATTATAATAACTTTGAAATTTGCTAGATGTATTGTAAGAAACATTATGAATTGACAATATTTCGTTTTTTATGTCACCGAAGGATGACATCCTTCCTTCGGTGATATTATAACACAGGTCTGTTATCAAAAATTTGAGAGAGGTGGCAATCGGTAATAATAATAATAAAATATAAAAAATAATTAATGAGTTGCACATGCATGTACTAATAAATGCAAGAGGGGGATGTATTTTCACTGTGCTTAAAAAATAAAAAAACCAGCCAAAAATCATAAATTAACACTTTCACCATTATATGTGAAAAATACATAAAGAAATGACTACAGCAATTTTGCGTTTTCATAAAAGAAAGCTATTTTTTTTTTATAATTTAACTAGAGTTATTATAATAAAACGGTTTTTGACAATTTCGCTGCAACATATATATAAAGGAAAATTTTAAGAATCGATTCGATAACTTATTTCTGGCATTTTCGGATCTGCAAGATCCCGATGGACCGATATATATATATATATATATATATATATATATATATATATATATATATATTATATATATATATATATATATTATATATATATATAAATATTATATATATATATATATATATATATATATATATATATATATATATATATATATGTATATATATATATATATATATATATATATATATATATATATATATATATATATATATATATATATATATATATATATATATATATATATATATATATAATATATATATATATAATATATATATATATATATATAATATATATATATATATATATATATATATATATATATATATATATATATATATTATATATATATATACAAGGTGGTCCAGAATTATGTACCGTAATTGGTAGAGCTCGTAGTACGTTTAAAAATAATGGTACCTTTTCATGTACACTTTTTTTCAAAACTCAATAATAAGGAAGATACAACTCTGTAAAGAGGTGAAACGAAAACCATTATTTCCTAAATATTTTCTAAACGCTTTTGAATAACGGATTGATATTTTAGGGGTACTTATTTTGCGTTAGAAGGATTAAATTTATTTAAATACTTATTCACCACTCATGACTAAGGGGTGGTTTTGGGTGGTAGGTGTGAGTTATCAAGTCTTTTCTTTTTTAATTTGCAATTATTTAAACAAACTCCCTGATAATATAATTCCTCAGACAATTTCACGGAAAAATGGTATACTTGTTACATTTCGATAAATATTACCGTTTTCGAGTAATTTAAAGTAGAAGTATCTATTTCCAAATTATCCCCTAATCATAAGTGATTGAATAATTGATACCATAAATTTAATTATCTTAATATTCATACGCGCCCCTAGAATATGAATCCAGTAATCAAAAGCGCCTAAAAAATTTTTAAAAAAAGAAGTCAGTTTCGTTCCACCCCTCTACATTTTACCCCTCTGCTTTATCTCCCTTATTATTGAGTTTTGGAAAAAAGTGTAGATGGAAAGGTACCATTATTTTTGAACATACTATCAGCTCCAGCAATTTCGGTACATAATTCTGGACCACCCTGTATATATATTATATATATATATATATATAATATATATAATATATATATATAATATATATATATATATATATATATATATTTATATATATATATATATATAATATATATATATATTACATAAAGTCCGCCTAGAATGTACGGTCGAGCTGATTTTTTAATGAGGTCCATCGGGATCTTGCAGATCCGAAAACGCCAGAAATAAGTTATCGAATCGATTCTTAAAATTTTCTTACTACTAGAGAACTAAATTATTTTAGATGGATACAACTATGCTGCACAAAGTCCGTTCGGGTTCTTAGGTGCGAAAAATACCAAAACTAATTACCCAGACCTTTTTATAAAATTATTTTACTCTTAGAAAGCTAAACTATTTTAAATGGGTACAGGTCTTACATGAGATCCGCCGATGCCCAATATTTAGAAATTCGCTATGTTATGCAGATGCTGCGACAGGGGTATTAATAATTTTAAAACCTTAGAAGTCCCGTTTTAGATTAATTTTTACTTTATATTTGTGAATTTTTTCACTCCTTTCCTTACTACTTAGGTAAAGACTAGTCTAGAACAGATCATTCTGATAATTTTGGTTTTTAGTTTGTTTTGATATCTGTAAAATTAACAGAGTTAGATACTCTTGCGCAAAACTTTTCTTCAGGCAAGAAGCACTCCCAAAGCAAACTCGAAATGGCTATTAAAAAAAATATGAGTCTGAAAATTGTTTTAACGCTCGTTTTGCACTCAACTATTATTGGTGAGTAACTGGTAACAAATTAGGACAATCAAAAATGTTGAATAATAAGGATGGTTCATTTCCGTTGGAGAGACTCTTATGATAATGCCCAAAGAGCGGTGCGTAAAAAACGGCTTGTTAGATTGTGGGAAAAATGAGTATGAGCATATAATAATTATCTACTAGAGCTGTTTCAAGACCAAAAATTATAATTACTGCCACTGATATTGTATTCAAATTAGATTTTACCGATGTCTTTTCTCACTAAATTCAATATGGAGTATTTTTTTAGCCAGTTAAATCACATTGGGCACATTAAACAATTCATACTGACAAACAAAGTAAAAGAATTTGTGTGCATGAAAATGGAAATAAATAATATAACATATTTGAATTTTGTCTCGTATTAGACTACTAAAAGATAAAATATTTGGGTGTTTCCATGATTGCTAGTTTTTTTACGATTTAATATTGCATTTCAGATCTAAATCAGGTATCAAGAAAGCATCAAAACAGAAACTATAAAAGTGATAAATTCAAGTGCTTACTGTACCAGTTTTACTCTTCTTTATACTTATAGAGATACATAGATATATGTTACGGGAAACTTAAAAGGGATGGACCTTACATTGAGAAGATATGGATGTATCCATTACAGAGGTAAATTGGGTTATTTCTTTATATTATATTAATGGCTATATTGTCGAGTATTATTATTGTTTTTTTTTTCCAGTCATTCTTATATAATATTAAATCTAAATCTCTATATTTTTATTATTATGTAAAATCTTTTTATACTTAATATTTGAAGAGGAAAATTTTTCTAAAAAGTATCATAAAAAGTAACAACGTAATTTTCATAAATATGAGACAATTTTTAGAATGACCTTTATTTAAAAAAGTAATTCGAAAAAGGCTATAAATTATAACGTTTAAAAAGTTACTAACCAAAACTTGTGTTACAAGGATCAAAATATTTTCACTTTTTTTGGTATCTATTTTAGTTTTTTTTTTTTTAGTCTAAACTAAATTGATTAGAAATGTAATGGAGTTTAATGTTCGTTCTTTAGGTAATTATTTCATAATAAACTCTATAAACATCAATATAGCTACTTTTCTACCTTAATCGATACACTTAGGTATACATTACACTATACTAGATACGGGTGAAGGATAAAGAAAGTGGTACAGGAAGCTAGAATTTGATAGGTATGTGTCTACAGCCATCTTGTTGACGACAATCATCTGCGGTTGTAAAGAGTAGCTGCAGAAAAACCTTCACGGGCATGATCGGTCGTTGGAATTGAATAATGTACCTACCAACCCAAATTACCATTACCTAGACAAAAACATTGTATTTATTATTATAAGTCAAAGTAATTTCAAAAACTGTCTATTCTGTTCTAGCAAAAATGAATGAAAATTGAGTAAAATATTTGTGTTAATTTCTAGAACCTCACTGATTATGGTTAGGATATTAGCAAATGATATGTATATCATTAATTCCTGTAAGATTTTGCTCGTCAGTAGACATTCAACTATTTGATTTGATTCTTGTTCTTGGGCAACATTATATAGCACGTCTATGTATTTCTGACGTTCATCAGAGATATGTTGTAAAACAGTAAAACGCCACACACTTACCATGGTAAGTCGAATAGTGGCAAGTGGTTTCGATCACCAACAATACATATATAGGCAGTACATGTAGGTAAGAAGGTCAAACCCTAGTGGAGCCAATCTGTGTTATGGGAACTCATTCTCTTACAGACAAGGAAGACATTTTGCTCACTTTCTGCGGTCGTCTAAAAAAAATTCTCCAACTTAGATTGTTAATTTGTAAATGTAAACAAAATTTAAAAAAATTATACAATTACTATTTAAATTAACGTGAGAGCAAGAATTTCTGCATTTTGTCTCTTCTTTTTGTGTAAATGAATTCAGAGATTTATACGATAAATTTAATCAAATAATTATTGTTGAAAGAAACAGTCGATCTCTGTCCATTTGTTTGTTATTGTAATACTTAATAATAATTAAATAAGATTAAAATAATTAATGTAATATTGACAAAATCGTCGCTAAATTGAAAGTAAATACATACTCTGACTTGGAGTAGATATATTATTTGTTTGTAGATGTATAGGTATGTACGTATATGAGATATCGCGCGTACTCTTTCTATACCTCGTATCTGAAAAGTTCCAATTTTTGGAGACACAAAAAAAAACGTATTTAAATCTGTGATTTCATCATTATGAACTTAAGATTTATGCTAATTATACCCTTTGATGTTGGCTACCTACATATATATATATATATATATATATATATATATATATATATGTAGCTGCATATATATATATATATATATATATATATATATATATATATATATATATATATATATATATATATATATAGATAAGTTTTCTTTTTCGTTTTGACCGCTACCCAAAGTGATGAGGACTAGAGGATTTGTGTAAAAATTAAATTAAAATTTTCCAACAAATTCCATAAGAGAAATTTATTTTGTTGTTCAATATATTTCGGCACAGTTGGCGCCATTTGCAAGAACATACATCATGCGAAAATCAATTTTTCGCATTGAGTTAACTTAATAAAAGTATCAGAAAATTATATATTAAAATACTTATAATTTTTGTCAATTTACATTTCCACTAGAAATATGTCAATAATTAAATTAAGTGGAAAAACTAATTGTATGATTTGATTGTTGAAAAATATTCACAACATTAGAAACGAAAAAGAAGCGGTCAAAACGAAAAATAAAATTATTTTTCAACCCAAAAAAGAAAAATCATATTAGATAAGTATATATATATATATATATATATATATATATATATATATATATATATATATATATATATATATATATATATATTGTTAGGTTTTGTACAACGTTTTAAAAATTTATAATAAAAAAAAATTTATAATTTTCAAAGTTGATTTTGTTGTATATGTTTTGTTGCCTCCCAGTGTACATTCGCTGCTGGCGCGAACTGTACTTTGGCTGTGTTAGGTTCATTGCATTTGTTTGAGTTGGCATCACTACGCGTGATAGATAATTTTGGAGGCAAACTAAGTTATATAAATCAGCTGTTCGATTGTGCTAGTCTCATTTTCAATTCGATTTTTTTTGTAATTACGACCAGACTTCTGTATAACAGGTATGACTTAAATTATTCTTCTTTAATATATTTTTCTATGATTGTAATAACGTAATTAGTTTTAACATGTAAAATTTTGGTCATATGTAATTTAAAGGTTATATGTTGAATTCAAACTTTCTTTTTTAATTTCAACTTTGACAATGGTTAATTTAATCAAATTTTCATTTTTATTTATTCAATTTCTTAAATAGACTTCTGACTTTTAAATAGACTAAAACAGGAATTTTTGTAACAAAACTATGTGACAATTTGGTATAAACTTTGTAATGTGAAAACGTTGAGTGGCGTATATGACAATTGTGGAAATTTGTTAACCTGAAATCATGCGTTACTTTTAATGAACAAGTTCTGGATGCAGTCAACTCGTTGTGGTTCAATTTGGAGTTTACGTTTCTCATGTGAATTACATCTACCTGCCATGAGTTCGCTTTAACCCTGGACAACCACCATAATTTCAGCATACTAAAGCCCAATTAACACCATCTTTGGAGTGGAAACCTTTAGTTAAGTAATCTTTTGGCATGCTCTTATACCTTTTTTGCAACGTGGTGTCTGGTGCTATCTTTAATTAACAAATTAACGTTGCTTAGTGAACCTAATAAAGCGTAAAACAGTTAACTTTTCTGCCATTCAATTTTCTATTAATTCCTTGTAATGTGTTAGTTTTCATTTAACGTAAAAGAGTTGAATTTCTAGTAACTTTTTTTTGTCACTCAAACCTTTTGTTAATTCTATAATGTTCTAAAGTTTCATACTAATTGTAATTTAAGGCTACCTACCTAATCTAATCATAATTTTAATTTATAGCATGCATGTATTGGTCAGTAGATATTTGTATCTTGTAAATTTTCTATAACTTTCCTACGTTCTCTTTTGTAGTTTCTTAAAATTATTGTATTTCCTAATTTCTCTATAATTTCTTGCGTTATGCTCATTTTTTATCTTACTGAAATATTTACTGACTGGCTAACTAAATTTTTAATATTATGTAATTTATTTCTAAACTAATTTGTTGCTATTTTACAATTTCCTAAATTTTAATAATTTATATTGTTAATTGTTATTGAAACAAGAAATTGTTGTTAATTATTTATTTGTTCAAAATAATTTTATCACTCAATTACCTACTTTTTTTGTATAAAACTTTGTATTGGGAACAATCTGAAGTAACCCTCACGACCCTGAAATTGTACCAAAAATTCCACAATTAAACAATTAAAACAAAAATTTACATGTAAGACTAAACTAGCTAAGGCAAAAATAAATTTTAATTTCAAACTGAAAATTTCTATTATTTAAAATTTTCCCCTTTTTTTCAGTGCAATAAGAAACTTTCTTAATTCAAACTGTGAAAATTTTATTTTAAATAAATTTCTTTTATTGACTTTGAATTATCTAACAATATATATATATATATATATATATATATATATATATATATATATATATATATATATATATATATATATATATATATATACATATATATACAAGGTAGTCCAGAATTATGTACCGTAATTGGTAGAGCTCGTAGTACGTTCAAAAATAATGGTACCTTTTCATGTACACTTTTTTTCAAAACTCAATAATAAGGGAGACACAACTTTGTAAAGGGGTGAAACGAAAACCATTATTTCTTAAATATTTTTCAAACGCTTTTGAATAACGGATTGATATTTTAGGGGTACTTATTTTGCGTTAGAAGGATTAAATTTATGTCAACACTTATTCCACCACTCATGTCTAACGGGTGGTTTTGGATGGTAGGTGTGAGTTATCAAATATTTTCCTTTTTAATTTCCAATTATTTAAACAAAATCCCTCATAATATAATTTCTCAAACAATTTCACGCAAAAAAGTATACTTGTTACATTTCGATAAGTATTACCGTTTTCGAGTAATTTAAAGTAGAAGTATCTATTTCCCCTAATCATAAGTGATCGAATAATCGATACCATAAATTTAATTATCTTAATGTTCATACGCGCCTCTAGAATATGAATCCAGTAATCAAAAGCGCCTAAAAATCTAAAACTAAAAGAAGTCAGTTTCGTTCCACCCCTCTACATTTTACCCCTCTGCTTTATCTCTCTTATTATTGAGTTTTGGAAAAAAGTGTAGATGAAAAGGTACCATTATTTTTGAACATACTATCAACTCCAGCTATTACCGTACATAATTCTGGACCACCCTATATATATATATATATATATATATATATATATATATATATATATATATACATACATACATATATATATATATATATATATATATATATATATATATATATATATATATATATATATATATATACAATATTTAATTTTTTTTTAATTTCAAATGTTATCGAGTGCCTGCGAAACATTATTAATGTATGGCGGACTTTTGTCCGTATTTAAACATACACCAATATTCATATGTTCACTTAATGTCTAGCTTTTAGCTGATACTTGAACACTCGATTTACTTTGATATATATGACCAATTCATTATGTTAATTAAAATTCACAAAGTGTTTGAAGAATTATCAAAACTGGATCGGGTGGGACTCGAACCCGGATCTCTTGGTTGCTAGCCAAGCGCCTTACCAATTAGGCTACCGACCGCTCGTTCGAGTGCCACTCCAATTCCGATAATCAATCAAACACATCCTCTCTTTAATGCGAAACGCAGTTACATTTTTAATTTCAAATGTTATCGAGTGCCTACGAAACATTATTAATGTATGGCGGACTTTTGCATTAAAGAGAGGATGTGTTTGATTGATTATCGGAATTGGAGTGGCACTTGAACAAGCGGTCGGTGACCTAATTGGTAAGGCGCTTGGCTAGCAACCAAGAGATCCGGGTCGAGTCCCAGCTGATCCAGTTTTGATAATTTTTCAAACGCCGTGAATTTTAATTAACATAATGAATTGGTCATATATATCAAAGTAAATCGAGTGTTTAAGTATCAGCTAAAAGCTGGACATTAAGTGAACATATGATTATTGGTGTATGTTTAAATACGAACAAAAGTCCGCCATACATTAATAATGTTTCACAGGTACTCGATAACATTTGAAATTAAAAAATGTAACTGTGTCTCGCATTAAAGAGAGGATGTGTTTTTATTGATTATCGGAATTGGAGTGGCACTCGAATGAACGGTCGGTGGCCTAATTGGTAAGGCGCTTGGCTAGCAACGAAGAGATCCGGGTCCGAGTCCTAGCCGATCCAGTTTTGATAATTTTTCAAACACTTTGTGAATTTTAATTAACAATATTTAATGTTTTTTGTGTGTCCTAAAACGTGCAGTTTTTGATATACGAGGTATAGGAAGAGTACGCGCGATATACTTCATCTTGATATATTATGTGGATCATTAAAATATACATATAAAAGCATTTTCACCTGACTAAATACGACAACAAATAATTTCTATATAGAAAAGGAAGATGTTCTAGTGGATAAAAATACAATGTATTTTAAATTTTATCTGATATAGTGAATAACAAGACATTAGTATAGGCAAAATGTATTGATAGAATAAGAGAATAATATTAAACCGGTGTTTTCTTAACACGACAAACTTTTTTTTCAGTTCTATTTATTGTCAATAAAGCTAGCTAGCTCCAAAACAAAAATTTTAAGAATCTCAAAAAACAGCTAGATAAAAAATAGGTGTATTTTAGGTGTTATTTAGCCGTGGCAATAAAACATTTTCGAGAAAACATGAAAAACTTATAAGTAAACAAAAGTGATTTTAGTAGTATGTAGAAGTAGGTTTAAATTAGGTGTTTTTCAAACGTCGCATCGTGGCGTATTTTGAAAATATACCCGAAGCTTGTGACGTCATTGACCGATCTAGGATCGGGTATAATTTACAAAACAGAAACTAACAAAATGACTCTTTAAAATATACCTCATTTCAGAGCCAAAATCGGGTATGTTTTGATCGGGTATGAAATGATTCATCATTGCAATATCGTTGGTACTATAATTTGCAATTTTTTGGGTGCATTTGCATTATTATGTTTGCAAATATTTAATATTTTTCTATAAAAATTTATATGAACAAATACAGTAGACTTTTAACTAAAAGAAAGAGCATAAATTCCTTTTAGTTACAATTTATCTCTTTTTATTGAATATAAAAGATATATATAGTTATCTCTTTTTCATTTATTTGTCAGTGTTGCCTTGGTTAACATTTAAAATATTTGTAATCCCCTTACCTCAGAATTCCCCTTAATAAACTTTCTTTTAGTTAAAATACTACTGTAGATACTCATTAAAGTCTTTTTAATTCGACTCTCATATATTCACTCATATTTGCAAAAAAAATTCGCTAAAATTGTCAATTCTTTGCGACGTCACAGTGCTGCTTTCCCTTAACTAGTTGATTGAACTATTGCTTTGCCAATATGTTAAATGTGGGTATGTTTTTCATGCTATTCTTATTAAATGTTGAGTTTGAAAATATAACTACCTGAGCTCAGTGCTTTTAATAGATATATTTTCAAGTATCGAACTATGCTTATTAAACATTGAATGTATACCCGAGTTCAGATACATTGAGCTCTGAATACGGGTATATTTACGCAAATACGCCGCGTCATGATAAAAATCTAGCAGAATGAAAATTTTAAGAAAAATCTCGTAAAACATTTTAAATCATGGAAGCGTTGTGTATAACGCTAAAAAGGTTATACATAACGATTCCATTGTTTGTCGGATTTTACATATTTGAATAAGTAACAGAATACAAAGGTGCCAAACGACTCTCTAACCTTATCAGCGCTTCCACTAGAAATATAATAGTGGGAACAACGTTAAGATCGTTGTACACAGCGCTTCTACTGTTTGCTGGATTTTATATTTTTATTATGAAATTGAATGGAAAAATAATACTGTTCCCAGCGCTTCCACTTGAACTATGATAATTATAGTGTGAAAAATGTTGAAAATGTTCTATTCAGGACTTACACTGATTTCTATAGATTTTATATATATAGTTTGTTATTTTGATGAATAGAAAAATGTCAGACAACATTATCATACTTTTAGTTTGAATGTGATAAGTGTTTATACATTTAATTTTACTAGGTTTCTTAGTTAATTTTACCTAGTTTACTTAGTTTTAGTTAACTAGGTTTTCTTCACAGCGCTTTCGTTTTTTAAATCTTGATTAAAATTTTCATTTTGGGGACAGCTAGCTTCATGGAGGTGATGTCATCAACATTATTTCCTAATAGATTTATACGTTTTATAAAAGGTATTTTTTTGTAGTGATATAAGTTTTTTCATTTTTGTTAAGTAAAACCGGGGAAATTACTACGAAAAAGCTAGCTTTCCTAGAACGTTTACCGAATGTAGATATTACAGGTTATGGTGTCTCTGTGATTCAAATATGGTTAGTTAAATCCAACTGGTAGTAGGACAAAACTGACTAAATCGATGTTGCGGAACAAAACTGGTTATAATTAATACTAGACAGGTTTACTTTGTGAAAATCCATATTAAAACATGGGATCGTTGCTTTGTCACTTTTCACAGCAAAATCATAGAAAAACGCGAGTCGACTTTCGGCTTTTACACCATCCTCAGGTGAAAAACATAACTGTTATGTTATGTTTTTCACCTGAGGATGGTGTAAAAGCCGAAAGTCGACTCGCGTTTTTCTATGATTTTGCTGTGAAAAGTGACAAAGCAACGATCCCATGTTTTAAAACTGGTTATATAATTATTTAAAGTTATATATCATACAGCTAGTATGTACAAAAACGTTAGTACAAAATTTGGGCATTAAGAACTATAACTACCTATAACCATACTCAAAAGTTTAAGTAAGTACATAGAACATTTTCTATGGTTACATTTTGATTACGAATAGTTACATTTTGATCTCTGCTGTAAAATTTGTAAAAATGGATTCTACTTTTGTTCTGCGGTGACTCGAATAAAAATGGGAGCTATAAGTCTAAAGAAATTTTATATGTGAGTATATTTATGCCTTAAATTGAGAATAATATTTTTACTGTACATACTTTCCTATTACAGGGAAAATTATTTAAAAATTGGGGACTGAAAAAAGGCTGTCGAGTTCTATTGAGTTCGCTTGTTCGATTGGAGCAACTAATTTACTTCATATAATTACAAATGAGTCTTTAGTAAAATTTTTTGAAATTTTCTCTTTTTCCTTCCCCTGTTTTATTTTTCTCTTTCGTTGCTTCCTCTATGTTTGCAAAAAGCGAAATATTTCAGTACTCATATTAGAATAATTTGTATTAGTAAAAAGGAAAATACAGTATATATGTAGGTACATATATTTATCTCTCATATACATACGTATTATAAATGATGGAACAATATCTGGTGAAGAAAACAAACACAAAGAAAATGCTTATGGCGAAAAACCTGAATTGAAATAATTCATTTCAAAAATATTTTCAACATTCATTTGTATGTTGGCTTTATAACCTTTGGGGCATCGCATTGGTCGGAGAGCTGGATAGATACCCAACATTTGGTTATTATCGCTGACTGATTCTGACTGAAATAAAACTTTTCAAACAAGTATCAAAAAAAGGAAAATGCCTTGGCCAAATTTATTTATATCTATGAATAATATTTAATAGTACCTATTTATAATTTTTAATTCTTCTATTTATAAATATTAGTAACACCCACTGGCTTTTCTCTTTTGCCATAATGTATTTAATGTATATTTAAATAATAATTTCGTTTATACAATATTGTAATTACCAAGTGGAAAAATGGAAGAAAGATACCGTAAGGGACATATTCATTGTATTGTTTGTTATTGTTAGTTTGATTAAATTTTTGATAATTGGTCATTAACTTTTTAAGGCAGTATTTTTCTCTCAGTTTATAGTAAGTAGATATTTTAATATTTGAAGTAGTTACTTCAGGTAAATATAAAATCAAATATTTTCAAAAATTTAAAAACTTTAATTAACCGTCACTGTCGGGAGTGGAATAACTGAATAGACGGATAATAGCAATTTTTTTTAATACGTAAGTTAATTTTATTGTTAGATTTGGGACGAAAATGAAAATAAAAATTTTTACAACTTGATTAAACATTCAGGGGCAACGCTCTCGGTTGGAAACCAATACAGTTTGACAATGTATCAATAACATATTTACTCTCTTGATTGGGAGAAGCAGTTATTTTAATTTCAATATTCTGGATGTGCTTGTGAACTTTACCAATGTATGGTGAACCTTCGTTCATATTTAAACATACGTTAATATTCATATTGTCACTTATAATGTTCAGCTAATAGTTGAACATTATAAGTGAGCATTTGATTAAATATATTACTTTACAAAATTATTCATATAAACTTTACACTATAATATGAGTAGTACAGAATTTTGTTGCAATAGAAAATTTACGCTACAAGTTTAACTTTTAAGGAAAGATCAAGAAGCCGAAAATTCAAAAAAATCTGAAACTTTATCAGTATGTGTAGAAGGTGGTTACCTAATAACATAAAAATATCAGTTGCTGCTAAAAGACGTTTTTAAGGGGTGAAATCGCCCTTCAAAAATAGGAGTAAAAATTTTATTTTTCAAATATCTCGAAAAAAAGGTAAGAGATAGAACAAAAGTTTGAATTGCCGATATTGCTCTTTTTTAAAAAACTATCTACCGATACGCAATTTGTTCAAATTATATCAACGGGAGTGGTTGGGGGTTAAAATATAACGGTTAATTTTGCAAAAGTTGGTTAAAAAATAAAATATTTTAACATTTTATTTACGGTTTTCAAATCTAAGTACGTAAAAAAATCTAATTACCCTGCTTTTACTCAATTTCCTAATATTAAGTCTAAGGGTAGTTAACTAGGGGGTGACTGTGTCGACATAATCATACTGTTTGAGTAATTCAAGAACTTCTTCATGGGAAATAGTTTAAGACAATTAGAGTAACGTAGGTATAAAATTCTCGAATTCTAATTTGAGTCTGGGCAGGATTGGAGAGGGGGGTGAGTCACCCCCTTAAACTACATACTGGTTTTCGTACATTCTTTTTAACCGACTACAAAAAACAAGGAGGTTCTCAATTCGACTGTATATTTTTAGTATGTTACCTCGTAACTTCGGTATATGGAAACCGATTTGGATGATTCTTTTTTTGTTTGAAAGGATGTACTTCCGAGGTGGTCCCATAAAAATTTGATCAAAATCTGATTAGGAACTTCGAAGACATATGACAAAATTCCTTAATGAAGAAGATCTTGAAGTGATGATTCCCGATTTTGATCAAATTTGTAAATGTAAAGAACAATTAATAAAAATAATAGACACGTATTTTTGTTATCTGCCATAAAAGCCATTTAAGTTGCTTTAAAAGTTTATTTGAACCTTAAGAAATATATTTCTAATGTTTTAATCCCAACAGAAAGATTATCTTAGATAACGATAAACTGCCTTTAACTCTACTTTTCAAGAACGAAAACTTTTTAATAGTGTTTTTTTCAAAACAGGTCTTTTTCCGCGCCTTGGAACATAACTTAAAAAGTTATTAAGGTATTAACTTGAAATTTTGTACAGATATTCTTTAAGATATTGAACTTTGCATATAGGTACCTAAAATTTTGCATAAATTTTTACTATAAATATTGTTTATAATAATTTTTTTGTAAATAAAAAGTGAAATTTTTTTCTTTTTGATTTTAAATTGTGAAAAAAAAATTTTCTCATCTGAAATAATTACAGTGTACCAACTTCGAGAAGAAAGTTGACAGGCCATAAAATTTTAAAAATTATGATTGGCTGTTATTAATAAAGGACAACGAATATGGCAAATCAGATAAATTCATCTTTGTCTAGCTGACCTAATTTCCAAAGTAGAATTTACATATACAAAATAAAAAAAAAATAATCGTGCAGAAATGAAGTACATTCAAAAATTGATGTTTCAAGTTTTTAAAATAAATTTTTGGAGAATAATAAGAAATAATTAATAAAATAAATTTGTACACATACATACAATTTGTACAATACATTTGACACTTATGTGGCATAAATTCCAATTTTTAAATTAAAATTTAACCATAAATTTGAAAATAAACACAAAACTAGAACAAAAATTGATTTATTGGAATTAAATATACATTTTTTTCTGTATTTGGTTAAATATTTACATTTGAATTAAAAAATGTAGCTTAAAGGTAAGTAGAATTATGACAGAAAAAATAGCACATTTAAAATGAAATATATTTTAATTAGGGGTGTGCGAATTATTCGAAATGTCGAATAATTCGCACCGAATCGAATAGTAATATTCGATTCGAATTTCGAATCGAATAATTCGATTTTCGAAAAATCGAAAATATTTTTCGAATAATTCGAAAAATCGAATTATTCGAAAAATATTGGAATTATTCGAAAGAGAATGAATAATTCGAAAAATCGAATTATTCGAAAGAAAACGAATAATTCGAAAAATCGAATTATTCGAAAGAAGACGGATAATTCGAATAGCTCGAATTTTTGTTTTTTCTTTTGATTCCTAGAGATTTTTAAACATTTAATTTAAATAAAAAAAAAAAATCGATAACATTACAATATATTTCATAAATGGAAAATCAACAGGATAAATCAATTAGTAATAATAAAAGTTTATTGTTACAAAAACTTGTCGCCCCATGACAGTGGGTGTAATAGCTTAATTTTCGATTCGAATATTCGTTAAAACTTAAAACATAAAAAAATGGGACAAAAGAATCCACTGCAATAACTTCCCAGGGGGAAGTTAAAAAGAATTATTTTTTTGGATGAATTTGCTCTGTAAATGAAACTATATTAATATATATAAATTATATTATTAAAGTTCTTAGTATGTTTGAGTCTTAGAATAAAAAAAAAAAGTTCGAGCAATCCGAAAAAATGAAACGAATAATTTGTTTTTTCGAATTATTCGAAAGAAACGAATAATTCGAAAAATCGAATTATTCGATTTCTTTCGAATAATCAAATTTTTCTTCGAATAATTCGATTTTTCGAATTTTTCGAAAAGTCGAATTATTTGATTCGAAATCGAATCGAATGGCACTATTCGATTCGATTCCATTTGAGCACTATTCGCACACCCCTAATTTTAATATAAAGTGAAAAATCAAAATACAAAATCGTAGCAAACAGTTACCGTAGTGATTGTAATTTTAGAGCAGTTAAGAACAATGTAATGTCTGACAACACATACCCCATTTTATTTTTGCTAATCGATCACATTATCATATATCGAAAACCACAATATAACGAAAAAAAAAAAAAACATCCAATATCCATTCATACCAACAACTAAATTTTATTATTAGGTTTATTACTTATATAAATTATCTGCATTTTACAATTATTTCACCTATACTGAAATTTGATATAAGTTTCGTGTTCGAGTTTACGCAAAGTACAAAATTATGATTTTGTACATACTTTTTTATCTTACTTACATGTACTCAAGTAGAAACTTTAAAAACGATGTTTAACTATATTCACTAAATATTTTGTTCCAGTATAAAACTGACTTGTAAAATTTTATTGCACTTATTGTCAACTCAGATTTGTTATATTATATATGCAAAGCGTAATGACTTATTTTAATAAACTTTTTTTGTCCGATTGAATTCAGTTGATTATAAGAGGCTGGACATTCCACGGCGCAAATTAAAAGAGTCAATTTGGAACAGCTGTAGCGCCGCCTTTTTTTCTTTTTTTTGCATAAAAATTTATGAGTGAATACACCATAACATGTACTATACTATGTTACTTCATTTGATACAATAAATGTATCCAGTTTCTTAAAAAAAATTATTAGAAACCTGTTGTCTGAAGGATCCTTCCCCCTTAAAGGGGCCTCGCAAGCGCACTTAAAAGGGCTTACTGATCTACTCAAATCCAGGGTGGGGCTCATTGGCGGGATCTTAACAAAAAAATTGAAAGTAAAATTTGAAATAGGGTGAATATGGTTTGACCAATCAAAATATTAATAACAAATATGAAAACTGCATCAAAAATACCTACTAGTTTACCTGTTTTTGTTAAAAGCCTACAATGGCTACAATTAAAAATTTAAATCTTAATGTAAAATCTTACATGTGCAGTCTATATTTTACCTATAATACTTTTAGAAATAACTATTTAAACCGTTTTTACTCGTAAATATAGTCTACAATCAATATTTAAGGAGCTTATATCGATTCCGAAAGCTCTAGTTAATATTAGAAATGGTTGAATTATTTATTTTAAAAACAGAAGCGACGCAAGCAAAATTTATATTGTCAGCATTATTGTCGAAGCTGTTGCGTTATTAATTGCGAATTAATTGTTATCACTTCAAGATATTTCCTTGTAAGAGGTTCAGGGTCACTCAAAAAGGAAAAATAAACTCTTTTTAAGGAAAAAAATAAAATCGACTTCAAAATAATAGTAATAAGAGCACTAGAAAATATAAAATAATTACGCAATTAGTCAAGACATAAATATAAAAATAAAATTTTCCAGTTTTTGAAGTTGGTGCCTTGGCAGGTTCTCTTACAGAAACCTTGTTACGACTTTTATATCGTTAAATGATCAAATAGGCAATTGGCACTAAAACTGGAAAATTTCATTTTTATATTAATGTCTTGACTAATTGCGTAATTATTTGATATTTTTCAGTGCTCTTATTATTATTATTTTGAAGTCCATTTTATTTTTTTCTTAAAGAGGGTTTATTTATAATTAAGACAATAGTGGTGGGTAATAATGTCACAATAAGGGTTTCTGATGCTGGACTGCCGTATGTAAGGTTTTATTATTTGTTTTTAAATCATACTTTTCGTTATCGTAATTTTTTGACTACCTGTGTGAACGACAATTCAATTATTTCAAAATTCATGTACTTTTGTGTGTTACGGGTTACTTTCAAAAGACCGTTAAATAGATAAGAAAATTTTAACAATATTTTATATATGAGTACAATGTATACCTATACAACTAAATAAATGTTTCCATTAAGTTGTCAAAAAATATCATAATGGAAATTTTTTAGCAATTATATTTCTTCGGATCACTTGATTGATATATGCATACGAGTACCACCACCACCACCACCTACCTATAGGTACACATATTACGTAGGTGTATCCCGTACGTGTAGGCAAAAACGTTACATAACGAAACGTCAATGCAGAACATAATTATTTATGAACGGTTCATGACAAAGCAAGTTTTATTTTTTATTTTTTTAAAAAAAACAACAAATCCAAACACAAAAATTATTTACAAAAAAAAATTGTATATTAAATTTTTCATATTTCCATTTAACAAATTGTTATTTTATTTGTTCGAAAAATTATTTCCTCTTTCTGCTATAAATAATTGTTCGTTTTTCTTTTTTTGTATATAGTATGATTCAAATAAATAAGATTTATTAGTACGATAAAGTTGTTGAAAAGGTCAAGTATTTAAAATTAACTAGAACATTTTTATTTATTTGAAATTTTACAAAAAATTGTCCTGGAATATTCTGTATATTAAATTACTATTGATTTTGCCACTGAATTCAACTTTTTATTATAATAAACACTGATAAAAGAAAGAAGAGGGAGATTGTGTTAGTATAAGAGTTAACGCAGTGATAGGTTTGCGAGTCTTACAATTAGTCTCAAAAGAAAAATGAACTGACCTCAACAGTATAATTATTATAGTCCTACAGCTCATAATGTAACAAGATTTTGTTCAGTTATTTTTTTATTTATTTATTTTTTTTTTTTGATTAAAATTGGGGTACTGCTGCCGGTGGATGGCGCGGTCAGCAGCACCCGGCGGCATCGCCATCGGAGGGCATGCGCCGCCATAAACAGTAAAAATAAAAACGACACATAAAGACAGGAACACATAAATGCATTAGACAACGGACAAACATACACATGATAAAATCCAACGATGAGCCCTGCCATCCCAGGGCTTAAAAGGAGTGGACAGTCCTTGGTGACGGTATGATAAGTACTAGAGCGTCCGGTCACCAAGGCCTGGAAGCCATCGCTGGAACTCCCTCCGAGGCGCAAAGGACCCCGGAGTGGAGGAACCTGACTAGACAATACACAGAAAACGACTAGAGAAAATATCACAGGTAAGTATCACAGAAAAACTTATTGCGTCACTGGGAGGCCACAGGCTCACCAGTGACGCAATAAGGGGTTAAAACAATACCGCTGTAGAGCCATAACAACAGGCCTACAGCGGCATAACAAAATATCACAGAAAGTAAAAACAAATGATGTACCACCTCGGGTGTAAAAGGCCTTCGGTGGTACATCGATAAAAAACAATAACGAAAACAAATAACAAGGTATAAATAACGAAGTACTACTAAGGGTGTAAAAGGCCCTTAGTGGCATAACAACAATACTAAAAGTACCCTGCCAGACCAGCTGGAACAGGGTATAGGCAATAAATAAATAAATAAATAAGACGCACACAAAGCATTTTAACACAAAAATTAAAATAAAACGAAGCTGAAAATAAAAGTTTTAACTATCGGGGGAGACAAAAGAGACGACTTGTTCAGTTATTATTCCTAGTAATGTAGCAATTTAAATCACCTCATCGAATTGGTCGCCCCGATAGACGTGTCTTACATTAGTAGCGTAGTCTGAGCTCACACAGACAGTGAAATCGGTTGCTTTATTTTAATCAAGTATAAAAATTGAAACTTACAGAAGTATATATTAATATTTTTAAAAAAATATATTAAATATATTTAAAAAAGTATTTCAGAAAAATAGTTAATAACTGAAAAGATTTTTTTTTAAATAGGATAATTTTATTTGAAGTTTAGTACGTCTTAGAGGTTGCATTTGCTACTGTGTGCGTGCTCCCTCTGTTGCAAGTTGGCGTTATTATTCGATAATTCATTTTATTATTAAGTTTTCGCACGTTATATACCTAGTTTTGTAAACTTAAAAGTAAATTAACTAAATTTTGGGTTACAAGATGCCACTGACGTAGGCGACGCGACGTAGCGAACCCTAAAATGCTCATTGTGATCGACAAAAATATTATGACATTTTTTTAATTTTTAATTTTAAATGTTATCGAGCGCCTGTGAAACATTATTAATGTATGGCGAAGTTTTGTTCGTATTTATATATACACCAATATTTATATGTTCACCTAATGTTCAGCTTTAGCTGATACTTGAACACTCCATTCACTATGGCATGTATAACCAATTTATTATGTTAACTAAAATTCTCATAGTGTTTGAAAAATTGTCAGACTAGATCGGCTGAGACTCGAACCCGGATCTCTTGGTTGCTACTCAAGCGCCTTACCAATTAGGCTACCGAGGCGCTTGTTCGAGTGCCACTCCAGTCCGACAATTAATCAAATACATCCTTTCTTAAAAGGTCCGGTTAGACCAAGACGGGCATTTTGCGAAATAAGTGGATGTCATATAATTAAGTATATTGCACTACTTATACGCAAAAATTCAAGTAGGTAATAATTTCTGAACACAATTAAAGTCAAGTGGATTCGGACTTTTTACAAAGAAAATGTAATACATGTTTTGATCAATTTGTCACGTTTTAGTTCTTATGTCAAGTATGCAATATAATTTCTTAATTACCGTTACGGGAAGCCGTACCGGTCTGTCCTTACACTAACACGAGACGCAGTTATATTTTTAATTTCATATGTTATCGAGTGCCTGTGAAACATTATTAATGTATGGCGAACTTTTGTTCGTATTTATACATACACCAATATTCATATCTTCACTTAATGTCCGTTAATTAAAATTTACATAGAGTTTGAAAAATTGTCAGACTGGATCGGCTGGGACTCGAACCCCGATCTTTTGATTGCTAGCCAAGCGCCTTACCAAGTAGGCTACCGAACCGCTTGTTCGAGTGCCACTCATTATGATCGACAAAAATATTATGACATTTTCTTAATAATTATTTTTTTCACTTCTTTCTTTACTGCTCTTTGATTTCTATTCCATCCTGGGAAGCTTATTTTACACATGTATCACTTGCAAATTATAGCACTGTTACTGATTGTATTCCTTAAAATTGTGTTCTTGTTATGTAACAAAAAAATTTAAATTTAAATACCCCTGTCGCAGCATCCTGCATAACATAGCGAATTTTCATTTACAAAAGTACGTTTTTCTCGGAAACTAGTTGATATAGAGTAATTGTAAATAAAAAAAAACTTTCTTTATGTGATTTTCCCGCCTCATTCCGCCAATTTTTTTCAAAAAAAATGTCCAAAAAACCGTAGACGTTTTCACAAAATTTCTTAAAAATAAGATGTTTCGTTCTTGAGTTATCGTGCGGACACTTAGTAAACTTATATATATATATATATATATATATATATATATATATATATATATATATATATATATATATATATATATATATATACGTGTGTGTGTCCGCACGATAACTCAAAAACGAAACATCTTATTTTTAAAAAATATCGTGAAGACGTTTCGTGAAAAAATATTTGGCGGAATGGGGCGGAAAAATCACATAAAGTTTTTTTTATTTACAATTACTCTATATCAACTAGTTTCCAAGAAAAACGTACTTTTGTAAATGGAAATTCGCTATGTTATGCAGGATGCTGCAACAGGGGTATTTTAATAACAGATGCGTTTATGTACAGGGCCGGTGAGAGAAATGACCGGTGAAATATCTATTATACAAATTATGTATTGAACTGAGTCTGTTTAAAAGAAGTTTTAAATATTGGATGCAAATATTAGAAATGGAGGAGAATCGATGGCCACGAATATGCTATAAAAAACAACTTGAATTGGATAGGAACTTATTAGCAACAAAAATGAAGTTTAACTGGGTAACTTATTTTAAAAATTATTTCATTAGCAGTGACTATATTAGTATATGGGAACAACAAAATGTTGATCTTGCTCGACTAAATTTTAAAAAAATATTAGATGAGTATAAAAACAAATTAGTTGATCAGGATCTAGATAGAATATATAATTCTAATTATAATACCATGTATAAAGAAATCATAATGAATAACAGTACAGTGTCACGTATGACATTACTTAATAATATTGAAAAGTACAAATTAATCAGTCAAATTAGAATATCGAGTGACGACTTCATAAATATCTATACAAAAGAGCTCCAAGTTAAAATATTTACAAAAGATACTTGCATCTTATGTAATTATGGCCAAAAGGAAACAGTGCAGCATATTATTACAGAATGTCCTGCATATGATGAAATACGCAATCAATACTTCTATGATAATAATATACAACCATCTATATACCTATTGGACGTCCATAACACAGAACAATTAAACAGGCTGTATAAATTTATAAAGGAATGTCTAAATATAAGACAAAAAATTACAAATTATTAATTTGCATATAGAACCCCAATGTCTCTGTTGTAACTATGTTTACCATACAAATTAAAACCTACTGTATAGGAATTATATTTTTAGATTGTTTATGAAATATTGATTGTTTATGAAAATAATAACAAAAACATAATCAAAATAATTTGAAATATTGTAGCTAATTGTAATTTATCTACTATTTATGTAGTAATTATAATTAAATTATGTATTATGGACTCATGGTACTACCAATCTGTAGAAAAAGATTGTATGAATATGTTATTCAAAACAATAAACTATTATCTATCTATCTATCTACAAATTATGTGTATTTTTATCACCAATTAAACATATACGTATTTTTACTTGACACTAGGTCTAATTTTACCACCAGAGGCGCAACTGAGAATCTTTGCCTTACCAATACTGAATTTAATATTTTGAGCTAAATTTTTTAACGGTTACGAAAAAAAATTTAGAACGGAATTTATTTTCCAAACGTAACAAAACATTTCGACTGTACACCGAAAGAGTGACACAACTCAAAAATTTACATTTTCGAGTTTATTGTGTAAATGTATAGCAAAATTTGCATATTTTTATGTCCCAGAACGACATATTGCTACTTCCAAAATTAACCGCTAGAAGGCGGTTTTGTCGTTTTTTCCTTACTTCAAAGTAGCGAATTTTTTTTATCAAAATCTTTAATGTTATCAAAATTAACTTGTTATTTTTATTGTTGGAATACAAGGTGAGTATCAACGGGTTATCTCCAAAAAAATTTTGAAAATTTTAGAAATCCGAAACTATGATAACTTTTGAAGTAAATAATAAAACTTTTGAATAGAGATATTGAAGTAGCTGTTTTTTTTTTTTTGAACTGTGTCACTCTTTCTGTGTACCGACGATTTTACCTTTTTAAATTCTCTTGCTGAAGAAAATAACCATTCGACACGGAAACAAAACTAAAGTTGGACCTTTATTCAAGGGCTTATCCGGCATGTACTTAGTTGATGTTTTCCTTCTTAATCCAAGTTTTTAGTTTACTGTGTGTTCTCTTTTTCTTCTTATTATATCTTTAAATTCACCATCCATGTTTTAAATAGGAATTTATAATACATAAAAGTATTACTGTTGATATTAACCTTTTAACATGTACATTCAAATTATTAGAAAAAATTCAATCACAAAATCCACAGTTTTTAATAGATATGTATTTACCTTATTATGTTGACAAATTCTATTAATAATTGCCTGTTTAGAATTTATATTTTCTTTTTTATTTTAGCTATATTCTTCTCGTATATAAATAACATTTGCTTCACGGTTTCATGTAATTTTTAATGTGGTTTTAAATTTTTTACCTATATAAAACAAAACAAAAAACAAATAATAGGACAAATATTAATTACTATTTGATTTTAAAAATGTAATATATAAATTAACATGAATTATTACCTATTTTTCTCAAATATCAGTCAAATATCAGCACCGAATCTATATGTCAACATTTCAACACAAAGACGAGTTGATTTGAAATTCTGATTGTTGAAATATTAGTTTAAATTCAAGCTAATTTGGCAGTATTGTACATACCTGTGGTGCTATCTGGTTAAAAACGCTGACACAATAGAATTTTTAAAATAAAAAATTATTAAATATATTTAAAGAATTTGTTTAAATAATTAAATTATTAAAAATATTAATAATTTTAAAAATATTATTATAATTTTTTAACGTAATGTGTTAAATAAAGAGATTAAAATAATGTGCAGTATTTAGGAAAAAAAAATCAATTCTACTACAATTTGAATTTGAAAGCAAAAATAAATTTTCGAAAACAAAATAACAGATCTAATCTACTTATACTAGAGATATTATGTTTACAAATGCATAAGGCTATTTGTGCACTACCAAAAATATAATTTTAAAATTTTATTTAATCAAAGAAATATTATAGTTTAATTAATTAAATTTAATAATATTACATTTATATAACCGTAGAAATTTATTAAGGCATTATTCTGAATATTTATCCAAAGAAATTTGAAATATGATAGGTAGTAGAAGTACTAAGTGTAGTAATACCCTTAAAATACGTGTATAATCAAAATAAATAAAAATAGGATTTTTCCAATACAACAGAAAGAGATAATACGATAAAAAGAGACTCTATATAAAAATTATTTTTGATTTTTCTTGAAAACCAGTTTATACAGAGGAAAAGTTTAAAAAGCTCGCTAATATAACTTCTTACAATTTTTTTGATAGTATAACAAAATTTTTGAAAAAGTTATAAATTCTGATCAAAAAACACAAAAAAAGACTTTAAAGCCCAAAATATCCGGTCTGTGGCATCGGATGTGTCTGGCTAACGAACTTAGGCGAGCGAAATTGAATTCAAACCTACACACCAAATTTCATAAGCATTAAACGTTTTGTTCGAGAGTTATCGTGTACACACATAAATACATATATATATATCTATATATATATAAATTTTAGTGAAGTAGATTTTCGGGTTCTAGAGGCTCCAAAACAAATTTCTGCCATAGTCCCGGGCTTAGGTCTTACCATAAGAGCTGCTGTAATAGCTGAATTTTCATTCTGAAAATTCGCTAAAAAAAAAATTAATTATGAATTGAATCTTTATTTATTTTAGGTAGTGGGTATTTGATTCTGTAATGGTTGATCGTTTTTGGAGGTTGTATTTTTTCCAAAACTCGGATTTGATTCGGAATTCGATCAGTAGAGTATTTCCAGGTGTTTCGGAGATAAGAGAGTGTGTGGCAGTGGAACGTTTTGGTCGCGGATCTTTTTCACAAACACCACAAACGATCAATAACCTGAAATTATTTTAATAATATTGGATGATGCTAAGTCAGAATACGGAAATTTCCAACGTACAAATTTATAATATTTTAGAAATGAGAAAAACAACATTTTGTAACAATATTTGAAAATTCTTTAAAATTTAAGAACGAAATTTTTACAAATTAAAGAAGTTGAATTAATATTTTTCCTTTTACAGTTTAAAGAGTTATAGATCAATTATATATTAAATTTACACAATGTTTTTTTAAAATGGAATTTGCATCTTAATTATTTCGCGTGGCTATACTTTTTAGTAGGCAGTGTACAATTTTTGAAAAATACTGCGCATGCAAATTTGAAAAATATAACCGCACTGATTCCTGAAATTTACAATTTTTAATTAAGCTTTAAAATATCACCACAAATGTAACTTTCCAAATATCGTGCCAAGTGACATTGTTTAAGATTTAAATTAATATATTTAGAAATTTTCCTTTAATTAATTTGCTTTTAAAAAATCATGAGTAGAAATGGTATATGTATATTTTTTTATATGAATAAAATACTATCGAAAATGAAATTAAGTTTGCAAGAAATTTACGTAAGAAATTAAATTTCATAAATTTACTATGTGATTTAAAAGATTTGAACAGATATCGAAACAATTTTTAAAAGGTAACACGTGTTTAAATTTTTCAAAACGGAAAGCGGAAGTGACCTATAACTAATAACACGTTGTAACAAGACATTACGAAATATATTTGAAACTTACTTAAATTATTATTATCATAAGAAACTTATTTAAATTATCATTAGTATTATAAATTAATTTAATCATAAATTATTAAACTACCAAAAATTTTTAGTCGTTGACTCTTTTAGCGAAATCCCTGGAAATCCTTTTTTGAGGTCCAGATGAATGCTTGAGTTTAGGACAACGTGATATATCAAAATATAATTTTCCTACGTACTACATAATTAATAAATTTTTTAATAACTAAATTTTTAGATATATATATTTTTTTTTTTTTTAATTTAAATAAATTTCCATATATAAGAATTTTTAAGTACCATTTAGTTTTTTTCTTCTTTAATTTAAATAAGTTTCCATATATAATAATTTTTTAAGTATCATTTTTTTTATCCTACATACTATAATCTTAATTAATTTTTCCTAATAATTAATCTTTAAAATATTTAGTCACTTCCGCTTTTTTTTTTTTTTTACTTGTGCTACATATTAATTTTTTAAATAAATAATACTACATACCTAATTATTTTCCTAACGACTAGTTTTTAGAATATAAATACTTTTCTTTTTTTTTTTAAATAAATAAAAAATTATGAAGCATCTTAAATCACTCGTAAATTAAGTAAATTTCTACGAAATTTGTATATATTAGTTTAAGTAAATTTTAATTTTAATTAAATAAATTTCCATAGATACAAAAAATATATGAATTTTAAAATAAAGTATACTTATCTTAACATTAACGAAATATCTTCAACAACTCCATTCTTAAACAATTACCTTTTTAACAATAATACTAAACTACAACACTAAATCTAATTTTAAAAATTTTTATTTTTAGTCGAATTTTCTCCGAAAAATTAGACTTATACAGTCTATACGATAAGAGCTGCGAGAGGCGAGACCAGGGACGCTATCCGTTTTCGGACCCGTAGAACACGATTATGTAAAAAAAAAGATGTCTGATATATATATATATATATATATATATATATATATATATATATATATATATATATATATATATATATATATATATATATATATATATTTTCCCGCAACCTTTTAATATGTGTAGGGCCCCCCTATGGAAGTTAAGAGATGAAATTTGGTAAGTGGGGCTTATTCCGATGCACAACAATACTATCAAAGTGGGGTCAAATTTTGGGCAAATTTTTTTTCGGACCCGACCTTTAAGGGGGTGGTGGGGGGCGGAAAAGCAATAAAACTTTTCCAAACCGGTTTTAAATAATGTTTCGGTCAATTATCTACAACATATCCAAAATTCAGCTTCCTAGGATGATATGGTGGGAGTAGAGCGGGGAAAAACGATTTTCGCTGGATCTAACAGGCCCCCAGCCCCCCAGAATTAACGTAGAGGGTTGAAATTTGGTGTGTTGATAAAGTTCGTACCTAGGTTGTGCTTTTTGGAGGTTTTAATATTTTACCCCCACCCCCCTCATTTTTAAGCTACAATTTCATGCATTTTCGAAGTTTTCGAAGTTTGTACCACTCGCACAGGTCACCCGAATAAACCTAGAGGGCTGAAATTTTGTATTCGGATTGAGTTAGTATCAAGGGGGTGCCTTTTGGGGGTCTCGACTTTTAACCCCTACCCCCACCATTTTTATACCCAAAAGAACATGATTTTTCTTGTTTTTTAACAGTTTCGTTCGGGTCAAAATCTCCCCAAATAAACCTAGAGGGCTGAAATTTGGTGTACAGGTTAAGCTAATAGCCAGACACTGTTTTTTGGAGGTTTCAACTTTTAACCCTTACCCCCACGATTTTTACGCCAATATTTCCTTAATTTTTTTGCTTGTTTTCTAACATGTCTAGAGACTCCATAAGGAAACCTAGAGGGCTGAAATTTTGTACGTGTATTCAGTTAGTATCCAGCTAGTACCTTGTAGGGAGTCCGCATCACTTTTCCCCCCACTTCTCCCATTTTTACATCGGAATTGATTGCTATTGTTAAATGTGTTTTAAAATCATTATGTTTATTCTAAATACAAGTAGGCGAATAGTAATTTTAAAAAATTTAAAAAAAAGTGAACTTACTTTTATGACAAATGAAATACATACATATTACTTAAGTAATTTAAAAATGTTATTAAAGTCACTGTTTATTTATAAATTAGGAATTTTGGATTTTTAGTATTTATAAAATAGAAATTTTGGATTTTTTTGGAAAGAAAAAATATCTTTATAAAGGCCTTCCAGTTTACTATTTAAGGTCCTTTTTTAATTTTTAAAACTAAAACATAAAGGCAATTAGCGGATAAACATGGGCAGGAATGTCCTCGTACGAATTGTGTTGGCTTTTTTTCTGCTACCTGTTTTCGGCACAAAATTGAAATTTACTGAGATACAGCCCTTAAATACTTAAAACCTTTTTTTAAAGCCTCGATCAGCCGAACACTCATCACCAGTTTTGAAACCAACAAAATGACAATTCGGTTGTAGACTTTCAATCACATTTCGCTTGTAGACATTCAATACCGAAGATGAAGGGGCAAATTCGACTACCGTGATGGGGCCCCGCTGCTCACGGCGTTTTTTATTTTGTTGTTAATGGCCCGACGGTCACTTGAGAAGAGACTGTGTGAATGTGTACCTTTTTTGTATTTGTATTTTCATAAGTTACCTATTTTTTAATTATCTGTTATGTAATTTGTTTGTTAATTATTTTTAAAAAATAAAATATTTAATTAGACAAATATATGTATATCTTTTTTTCTAAGAGCTAAACAAATTCCAGATTTCTATAAACCGTCTAAGTAATTTTGACATTTCAATTTAATACTGATAATACTAGATGTCACTATAGTACATATTTGATTCTTTATTGAAATTCAATATTTTACTAATTTTTTATTTTGTGGTATCGATTTCCAAATGAAAATAGGATAAGATATAAAAATTGATGTGTGTTACGAAATGTGACGAATTGATCTCGTCACATTTACTGATAGAGTTTCTTACAAAATTGTAAAAATTTTCTGAAAGAAAACCTATGCGACTTGTACAGACTCTGTCGTGTCTGCTATAATCTACTTAGGTATAGAAGGACTATCTAGAACGGGTTAAAAAAGTAAAAGGACTATGTAGAACGGGTCCAAGTAAATATTTTTAGAAAATTATTTTTGGCCTTGGATATGTATAGAGCCTACAAATACAAACTTATTATAGGTACCTAGGTACATCTATACACTGAATGTTCATTTGTATTTTTAAATTGTATATAGGTAGCTATGGTTATGTGTGTTTGTAAGTTGTTATGTACCATTTTAAAGTTTGTGTGTTGCCGACAAAATAATCATTTACAACATGTACGAAAATAGCCGCAAAACATGGTCAGTTTTCAGGGTATGTAGCTAGCGAACAAAACTTTCCAGAACATAGTGCAAACATATGTAGTGCAATTCAGAAATGATTACCTCCGTAATAGCCATATATTTATTACATTCTAACCAACTTAAATTGGTTACGGTTTTGTGAATAAGAATGTGTTTAATGGTTTTTGTTCAACCGAAATATATTTTCTGTTTACAGTAAATTTAGCATTTACAACACAATTGTTATTACTATGTGTAAGCACCATCTAATAAGTTCAAGAAAAATTGGTATCTATATTTCTATTTGTTTGAATAATCACCGTGTTCAGTTGAGTTTTAAAGTGACATCTTTCCATTACTTTATTTTTGTAGATCTTTGTATTATTAAATAAATAGGAGTTAAAAAGTCGGAGGATATAAATTAATTTGATTTAAAAGAAACCAAGCAGCCTTCCTCGTGAGTCTGTAGTCAAACCGTTCCTTTTTTCTAACATTGATTTTTCAAAAGGAAGAAAATATTTTATACAAATAATTTTTATACCTCATTTCAGATACAATTGATCATGAGTTTTCGTTAAAAAATTAAATAATTTTTATATTCGAAACAAATCAATATTCTATTCTTTTCTAAAAATAAATTGCAAATTTAAAATTTACATAAATGCAATATTAAAAGAGATAAAGTCGTTGGTCTGAGCAGAGAGTCTGAGTCGTTGGTCTCGAAAAGAGAGTTGGTCTGAGCTTAATATTTTCTTCAAAATTTTTTATTGACATTGATTTTAATTCTGGAAATTTTTTCTGACGCTCCTTTTTAAAGATTATTTAAGGTAGGGTAAGAGACCCGATGACCGATCACTATTTTTAGCTGTATCATTAAATTAGCTTAAAAAAATTAAAAAATAAACAAAACACCCATTTTTTTTTTCTTAATAAGTATGAAACCAAGTTTTTTTAATCCAATGGATATGTTTTTAAGAAAATATAACCCAAAAATTTTGATTTATTAATGTTTTTGTTTTATAATTTGTTGACGTCTATGAAAAAGCGGACAGAAAATATTAACCTCCTTTGAAAGATCAATACACTGACCCCTATGAAAAATCGCGCATTAATGTACATGAAGTACCTTCTACTATCGAATATTTGAACCATTCTCTTCCAGCCACTTTGACACTCTATCCACTACTAGGTGAGGCTATATGTCATAGAGTACTATCATAGAGTGACATCTAGTGAAACATAGAACGTCAAAGCAAAAGCCAAGAACGGTTTAAATATTCGATAAAATAAACCACTAAAATCACAATTTCGTTTCGCTCTCTGCTGATCTTTTAAAAAAACATTGTGTAAGATCTAACTTAGCCGTTAACCATTGTGAATTTTTAAACAGTTAAATTTAGTTTATATTGTATCTGTATGTGTCGTTTCAGATCTAATACATACATATTATGTTTGACGTTTTTATTTGAAAATACCTATATAAATAACAATTTGGAAGTTTTAATTCAATATTAATTATTTTTCAATTGATTTTACGTTCTGAAATAAATAAAATATTAAAGTAAAATTATAAAAACGGTTAGTTAAGTGTTTTAAACCCAAAAATTAATTAAAAATGTTTATAAAATAGATATGCAATATATAATTCTCAAAATGCGGTACCTAACTGTAAAACTCAGATCCCAAGAAGAATCAGTCATACAAATAATATTTAACGCATATAAAATTTAATTTAGCTATCCTAATCTCTTAAGTGGACTAATAACAATTATTTGTATACTTTTATTATGCTAATAACTTTAAAAATTCGGTGAAAAATGTTACAATTTATAACTCATGTGTTTTGAATAATGATCATCCATCATACTAAAAATTCACGAATTCAACAAAAATTTTTCGATATATATATGTATTTCCTAAATTAAGTGAGGAGGCATTAAATATGAGGTGAATTTAAATTGAAAAATAATCATTCTATTAATAATAATTTTTTTTATCAAAGGTTTCTTTCAGAAATAACTTCATTAAGATATAAATATCAAAACTGATCGGACTTATAACCCCGATCGACAATGGGGTCTTTTACCCTAATGTTCGTTTACTTTAAAAAATATTTCTTTAAGAATTTATATTTTTATTATTTAAATATTAAAAATTGCTGGAGGAATAATTATGGTAGTGGTTCTTTAGGTTTATTTGGGGAGCCTGTAGACTTGCCAAACCCATTGAAAAACATTAAATTTTGGCGTAAAAGTGGAGGAGGGGATTTGTGCTAAAAATTGGAACCATCGAAAGGCCTCCCTGCCACGGCACGAAGGTTGCCGTGGAAATGTGAATTTCCTAATTTTGGAAATTTTAATATTTTCGTATATTTTTGAAATCGAAAGCACTTTCTGGACAACCTAATAATAATATGATCTAACTACCGTAATTCTGTTTCTTTACAATTTTGGTCAATAAGATCTAAATTCATGCCTTATTTTGATTACGTATAATTTTCTTAAAATAACTTTTTTTGGTTCAATATTTAGAAGTTTATTGAAATTTTCTGTAGTTTACAGTAAATTCAAATTATTAAGGGGAGGTTTACTTGAGAGTCGTTAAAAAAACGATTTTTTTTTTTGCAGAAATTAGTAGCTAATTATGTGTTGAATATGTTCCCAAAGTGATTTTGCTGAAAGTAATTTAAGGGAATGTTTACTTGAGATTTGATAAAGAAATCGATTTTTTTTGCCGAAATTGATAGCAAATTATGTTTAGAATATGTTCCCAAAGTGATTTTACTGAAAATAATTTAAAAACAAGATTCTTGCACATTAACCGAAACCAGCTTTCTATAAAAAAAAAATTCAAAAAACGTAGTTCACGCAATAATGAGTATTAAATATAAAATTTTGAAAATACGTTTGTTTATATATATTTTATAATATCTTGGAACTACATTTTTGGAACTGGTGGACACGATAACTCAAAAACTATTCCAGGGATCCTTTTTTTTAATTTTTTATTTTAAAGATAATTCAATTCTTCGGCACATCTACCTAAGTTCGATACACTTTCAATATTTTTTTTTATTTTTAAGTTTACTTTAAAGAGCGAAAAATAAGATAAATATCGTAATCAAAAGTTCAAACATCCGCCATTTTTTTTTCTTTCAGCAATTTATTGATATTATAGGTAGAGGTGCCGGTACTCTTCATATATTTTATAAATCTTTTTTGTTTTTGGATTTCGGTGGTTTATTACCGGCGCTAGGATGTCCGCCAACAAGGCATTGGATTTTCGGATCGTCACACTGCAGTATCTATAAAATGGAAAATTTTTTATTTGTTTCCTTGAAAAATTTTTTTTGTATAGTTTAATGCTTAATAAATATGTGTACAAAATTTGAAATTGATATTTACTTCCGTTCTTGAGAAAAAAATTCTAGAAGAATACATAATTTTTAAGGACTCTCGAGTAAACCTCGCCTTAACGTTTCTTCATACACATAATACTTATATTTATATAATTTCAAAAGTGGTTAACTCTTCCCGTACATTACATAAGCTAATAATAATTATTACATATCTAACTTTCAATAAATACATAAATGAGCTTGTATATATTTGAGTATCTGAATATACATAATATGATACATATTATGTACTTATATATAAGTTTTTTATTTGCCGAGTAAAACCACAATTAGTCGTAACATACAGGGAACTGTAAAAAGTAAGTACCGACAAAGTTGGTGAACTTTGTTTGGAATATTTTTAGAAACATTATGTACATAAAATATACGTATGATATAGTAACTTTGATTATTTACATTTTATCAAGTTTAAAACTATGTACTGTGATAATAATTAAATAAATATTGAAGCAATTTCGAGCAAATAATTAATTTCTCTTTTTGTAAAACGTGCACATAGTAATACCTCAGTAAATAATCCGAAAACATTGATAAAAGATTACATAAATAAATACTTTAAGTAAAAATGAGATGAGAAAATATCTATAAGGCCCGATTTATATTAACGCTCCGCTTTCGATACGATATCACTCCGCTCCTGGTTCGATAAAATATTCTTACACAATAAACAATGAGTGTATTCACATCATCGCTCTGATATCGGTCCGATATCAGCCACGGTTCGCTCCCGCTCCAATGTCACTGCAACATCAATACCACTCAGGTAATATTTTGTCGGGGCGATGTCAGACTTGCTATGGCTTGTACCTTTAGTGTAAACACTTTTTTGATTCCACTCCACTCCGCTTGCATTCAGTTGTTATGAAAAGATCGAACTGAGACCGAACTGGGAGCGTACCCATAGCAGCATTATAACGTCAATAGAGAACGAATAGGTACCAGCATGATATCACTACTGTAATGTGAACACAACAAGATTATATCGAATCGTAGTAATATCGTACCGAGAGCGGAGCGTTAATAACTTTGTTCCAACAAACAATTTCTGTACGGTACATGTACTGGTATGTACCATGCTTGGATTAGTTCATGAATGACATTTGTGCGCATGTTTTAAAATGTACTAGTACGTGAACTGATTATTGAAACGGTTTATTGAAACGGTTTTTCATATGACAAACTCAAATAAGAAGGCGCGTAAAGTTAATAAAATTAAAAACTCGTAACTATATAAAACACGTATAAATATAAAAAACAAATTATACTAAAAAAGAAAAATACCATAAATTAACGAAATTAAAAAAAAAATTAATTTATAAACCAAAAATGATAGCAGGTAATAATATAAAAAATATTTTTAAATCATTGTTAATGCCGTTGTATTCATATGGGTACTGAGTATTTATTTGTAAACGATTATTTTTTAGAATTAAATAAATTTCTTATATTACAAAATGGACAAAATATATCTATTGAAGCTCAAGAAGAAAATCAGTCTAGTTTATATGAAAGAAATGACTTCAAATGACTTCAAATGCATTCGTCATATTGGGGTACTATTTATAAATAAAAAATAATATGTGTCTTTAAATAGTTTCATAATGAAAAAAGATATTGAATAAATTATTACCTAAATAATTTACATTTTTTTTTACTGGTGTTCATTAAAAATTCTAAATCTTCATCTTCACTAGATTCAGAAACGAAAAAATCATCATTATCTAACTCGTTCATACTGATTTCAAAAGAAAGCAGTTAAAAATATTTCAAAACAACAGTCCTTATTTTATAATTAACAGTCTTATCTTATTTTATTAAAAAACAAAAAAAAAAAAAAAAAAAAAAAAAAAAAAAAAACGGTAAATCAATCTGTTTTCAAAAAATTCAGTAAAATTATCTATTGCGCAGGTGTAACAAGTAGTTCACATTTCGATACATGCTCTTGACTGCCGAATAATTTGACCATACATGAATCAGTTCATGTACTAATCAGCATTTATGTTGGAACATAAACCGGAAGTTAAAATTGGTACATAAATATGTACTATAACTTGTTGGAACGCTAACTTCATTATGCACATGCTATAACCGTACAACGTACGATATTTTCGTTTGTTGGAACAAAGCTAATGTAAATCGGGCCTAGGGATGGAAAAGACGCGCGCAAAATCGATTTTCGACTTTAAAATCGACTTTCATTTTTTCGATTCTCAAAGTCGATTGACTCTGAAAGTCGACTTTTCGACTTAAATCAACTTTTCAAAAATTTATTAATTTATTTATAGAAACTATTAAGTATATACTTTAGACAATCTGTACTGTATTAAGTATGTTTTAAACAATTTATTAAATAATGAACATACATATAATTTTTAAGAATTTAACAAGAGATAATTTATCAATAAATTGCACGCGATTTGGAGTTGAACATTAAAATTAAAGTTAAAATGGACAGCAGAATTAATGGGTCGATTCGTATCGGTGTAAGCCAAAGCCGCTTGCACTCATTTTGAATCAATTTACACTTGTTTTGATATATACATCGACGTATACGCTGTATACATCGGTACACAGCGTATACGGTATACGATATACATCGAACGCTAATATTTGACCCTTCTCTCTAGAACATGGAAAGTGAGACAGGAATATACAAAAATGTCAAAAGCAAGCCAAACTGATTCAAAACAAGTACAAATTGATTCAAAATGAGTGCAAGCGGCTTTGGCTTACACCGATACGAATCGGCCCAATGTTAAGCTACTATTTAATTAATGTTAAGCTAATGTTTTTGCGCGATTTATAAATGCACATTGCACATGCGCAAAAAGTCGAAAAGTCATCGAGTGAGGGTCGATTCCAGGTCGACTTGACGTGACTGAAATCGATTCTAAAAAGTCGATTATTTTTAGTAAATAATCGACTTTCGACTAAAGTCGGAGTCGACTTTACCATCCCTAATCGGGCCTAGTCCTAGTAATAACAAAGTCGATTCCCCCACTTCTAACAGATTTCATCTTTTTTAACTAAGACTGCCTGTTTCGTTCATGAACACCGTAAATTCAATTTCATCATGCTGCCACACCGTTGTCGAAAATATTTGACTATGGCATTAAATAAAATTGAAATTCAATTTGAAAGTATTTATTTGTAAAACGTTTGGATACCGTAGAGGTAGACCCACCTAACTTTACCATAATTTTTGATTCAAATTTGAATAAAATAAAGACGAAAATAATTTAGTTATATTAACTGCTTTAATGAAATCAACTGATAAAAACCTTTGATTTAAGTTTAACTCATAAATAAACTTTCCAAAAATTTAAATTATTAGTCAAAAATTTAGAAAATAGTAAAAGGTTAAGTTGTCAACGTATCTGTAACTTCTCCAGCCTTGGTTTTTTAGTTAGATATGAAAGATCTTGCAAAATTTTTAAGCATTTCACTATTGTTGACACTTTGTTATTAATTCCAAGATATCTAACAATGAAACGTAATAAATTTCAATTTTTGGACAGGTGTTCCAATTATTGCTACATATTAATGCACAGATCAATGAACATATTATATATTACATTATAATATAGACTAATTATATAAATGTATAATTGACGAAGCCAGATACGGCCAAAATACGACCGGATAGTATTTTGTAATATAGTAATCAATGTAATAATCAATGGTATCCGTAGTAACGTTTTCAAACAATTATTTTGAAAATATAATATTAATATTAATAGATTTGAGCGTTACTTTATGGTATTCCATATTTTTAAATAATTAACAAATATTTTACTTCGCAAAAATATTTGTTTATTATTTATAATATTAATAATAAAATTTTACATTTTTGAAGAAGAAACGGCAAAATTTTGAAAGAAAGAAAGTGGTATTTACTTTACTTTCAAAATACGTAAGGTAACGGGCTTAGTTTCTGACCTTTTAAGAGTGACGGCTGAGGTTAAACGACAGTAATAAATATAAGTTTCAACTTAAGAGACAATTAATAATTTTATCAACTAGTTTATGGCTTTCAAAATAAAGTCATACAAGTAAAATAATTATTTGAATTGAATTAATAATTCAAATTAATGTTTTAAAAATTGACAAAAAGGACCCAGTTTCTGACCTTCAAAATTTCTCATGTGACAGTTTCTGACCGCGACAGTGGCCTAGTTTCTGATTCTTAAATTTAAAAATACAGTTTTTTAAAATTTAATTTATAAATAATTTTTTATTGATAAAAATGAATGTTTAATGTTATATACGTTATGAAAAATAACAAAAACTAATCGAAGATAACTATAAATAACAAAATAACTAACAAAAACTGGTTAGAATTTAATTGGGCCATACCACTTTAGAAGTGAGCCTAGTAATTGACCCTCATATTTCAATAATAAAAATCATTCTAAGGTATTTTATAAATATTTTAAAATAAATTTTAAACAAATATTAACCTGCTCATATATTTTTAATTAAGTTTTCAAACTTACATGATGAATATTGCACAGATCAAAATGAGTACTTTGTAACATAAACTGTTAGGAAACTACCAAAAAAATAGTTTTTACACACATTTTAAACTTAAATTTTTTTTTTATTTAGTTAATATATTCTAAACTTTTTAAATTGCTGTTCATTAGACACAGAATAGATTACTTTAAATTAAGAATTTATTTTTTTTTTATTTAAAATATAGTTTTTTTATTAATTTATAACAAAGTTGAAAATGTCAGAAACTGGGCCAGGGTCAGTTACCGGGTCTTTTACCTTACGTATAAAAATTATGTCCTGCAATAATAATAGCCGCAGTTGCTAAAAACGCCGTGAGCAGCGGGGCCCCATTAGGGAAGTCGAATTTTTCCCTTCATCTTCGGTATCTTCGAGATATGGTCCATTTCACTTAAATTTAACCATGCGTCATCACTTATGAATTTAAATAATTTTCGTTTTCTTGGCTTTATATCTTTCATTATTGGATTTACGTAAATTTTAAATTTGCAGTTTGCTTTTAGAAAAGAATAGAAGATTGATCTGTTTCGAATATAACAATTATTTAGTTTTTTAACGATGACTCATGATCAATTGTATTTGAAACAGGGTATAACTAAATGTGATTGAAAGTCTACAAGCGATTTGTCATTTTGGTGGTTCCAGAACTGATTATGGGCTGATGACTAGGTGGTTTTTACGGGCTAAATCTCAGTAAAATTCAGTTTTATGCCAATAGCAGTTAGCAGGAAAAAAAAGCCAGCAAAAATCGTACGAGGGCATTCCTACCCATGTTTATCCGCCAATTGCCTTTGGGTTTTATTTTTAATTATTAAATAAAATGAAAAATGACATCAATAACATTTTTTAAATTACGTACATATAATTATGTATTGCATTTGAGATAAATGATAGTATTAAATTTATTTGTTTCTAACTGTAATTTTATGAAAATAAATCACATTTAACCACATATAACAACATTATTGAATTACGATGTAAAAATGAAAAAAGTGGGGGGAGCAAGGTAATGTGGAATACCTAAAGGACACACCCTTGATATTAACTGAATACAGATACAAAATTTCAGCGTGATTTTACGCGTGTTAGAATAAAAGCAAAAAAATTAAGAAAATATTGACGTAAAAATCGTGGGGGTAAGGGTTAAAAGTAGGTACCCCCAAAAAGCAGTGGCTGGCTATTAACTTAACCTATACACAAAATTTCGGCCCTCTAGATTTATTTGGGGAGATTTTGACCAGAACAAAACTGTTAAAAAACAAGAAAAATCATGTTCTTTTTGGTCTGAAAATGAAGGTAAGGGCTAAGGGTTAAAAGGTGAGACCCCCAAAAGGCACCCCCTTGATACTAACTCAATCCGAATACAAAGCTTCAGACCTCCAGGTTTATTTGTTTATTTGGGGGGTCAGTGCGAGTGGTAGAAACTTCGAAAAAGCATGAAATTGTAGCCAAAATACTTTTTTTCCCTCTCTACTCCCTCCAAAGCACCCCAGAAATCTGAATTTTAGATATGCTGTAGATAATTGACCGAAACATTATTTGCAACCAGTTTGGAAAAGTTTTATTGCTTTGTTGCCCCCTACTACCCGCTTAAAGGTTTAGTTGGATCAAAAATTTGCCCCAAATTTGACCCCACTTTGATAGTATTGATAGTATTGTTGTACATCGTAATGAGTCCCACTTACCAAATTCCAAATCCTCCTGTCCATAGGGTGCCCTACACATTTCAAAAGGTCGTGGGAATATATATATATATATATATATATATATATATATATATATATATATATATGTCATTTCTTCCGAATCGGGCTTTACGGGTCCGAAACGGATAGCGCCCCTACTCTCGCCTCTTTCCGATCTTATCGTATAGCCTGTATAAGTCTAATTTTTTTAGAGAAAAATTCGATTAAAAATTGCCATTATATTAAATTCCTCAAAATCTCACCCGTCTCACCTTGTTACCTTCTTCAAGAAAAGTGCCTACAAACTGCCTTTACGCTTTGTTTAGTGGTATAGTATAATAGTGTTCATTGATTTGTGTGTTAATGTTAAAATTCAAATGTTTTTACTGTTTGTAGTAACAAGGAATATCACTGGGGTGTGCCCCTCCGATTTTGTTTATTCTTAGTTATTATGTTGTAGAACATCGAAAATTAAGAGACACGTATTTGATTCTAGCGTCTCTAAAACGGTTTGAAGGGGTGAAATTAGCCTTCAAAACTGGGGTAAAAATTTAATTTTTAAAATATCTCGAAATCGGTGAGAGATAGAACAAATGTTCAATTTTCTTTAAAGAGCTATCTACTGACATGCAACTTCTTTAGATTACATCAACAGGGGTGGTTGGGGGTTAAAATTTAGGGATCAATTTTCCGAAAAGAGGGTAAAAAATAAAATATATTAAAATTTTGTTTACAGATTTCAAATGTACGTGCAAAAATCTAATTGACCTGTTTTAGATTTTCAACTTTCCCAAATATGTAAAGAGTGGCTGCATAATAACATAAAAAATACTATACTAAAATCAAAACACTTAGTCAGTAAGAAATTTGCGTGATCAGTGCATGATTTGGTATATAAATATTTTCAATTTTAGGTACAGGGATTTCCAAACAATGGCGCTTTCAATCAAATTATTATTTTTTGTAAATAAGCAACAACAATATCAATTAAATCCCAGTTTTCGCAAAGGTAAATTACTTTCATAATATCTGACTTAAATTTGAAATACAAAATTAAGATTTTTATAAACAAAATTGCGAATTTCACTCTGGGTGCATTTGTCGTTAGATCTACTGTTTAGAACTTCTGTATTTTTGTGTATGTTTATGATGTACATTCTGTAGTTAGATGAATCACTAAAGGGACTATAGTATGATAAGGGTTGGTATTGACTCACCTTATTGTGTTACTTATAGACATTCTTCATTTTTAGATAAGTTTATCAGTTATCACTCTTATCAGATATTTTCAACTTTACAAATTTTTAAACTGCATTAAATTTATTTATTTCGAGTTCTGATATTGTCCTTATTCCTAGTGTTTTTATAATTGTTATCCCAACATAAGTATTTCATTATTTTTGTGTTATATTAATTGTGTCTCTTGTCGTGCAATATTAATAAATTAAATATGGAAATAAATAATCTGTATGAAGATATTTCTGTTGAAGAAGAAATTCAAAACCCGCCGAAACGCTCGAGGAAATTTCTTTCAAGTGGTGAAAAATTAATGGTTTTTAAAGTACACGAGTACTTATCAGTTAAATTAACAAATGTGTCGCAAAGTGATATTGTTAATGAAACGGCTAAAGCAGTTGATATTTGTTCAAGATCGGTCTATAGGATTTTGAAGGAATTTAAAGAAACTAACAAATTAAGTTCGCCGAAAAAAATCCGACCAAAGAACATAACAATTTACAAGTCCTTAAATAATTTCGAAAAAACAGCGATACGAAGGAAAGTTCATGAGTTTTATTTCCGGAATGAAGTTCCCACGGTCAAAAAAATTCTAAATGTTGTCAACCAAGACGAAGATCTACCAAACTTCAAAATTACGACATTTAGAAACGTACTAAATAATATAGGATTTTTATTTGAAAAACGTCACGTAAATAACATGTTAATGGAAAGAGAGGATTTAATTATGTGGCGGCGTAATATCAGAAGTATCAGGGATTTTAGAGTACAAGGGAAAAAAATATATTACACTGATGAAACCTGGTGCAATGCAGGTAAATTAGCGATTTATATACAAGTAGTTCCATTGTCCTAATCGTAGATAATACCTACAATCTAACTAATTTAATTCCATTGATTGTTTCAGGTCATACAAAATCGAAAATTTGGGTTGACACAACTATAAAAACGGCGAAACAGGCTTTTTTGGAAGGTCTTTCTACAGGATTAAAAAATCCGTCCGGTAAGGGCAAACGCTTTATAATAAGCCATATAGGAAGTGAAGATGGTTTTGTAGAAGATGGTTTGCTTTTGTTTTAAAGTAAATTGATAGACAGCGATTACCATAAAGAAATGAATGCAACAGTTTATGAACAATGGTTTGAAAGTGTGATGCAGAAATTAGAAAAAGAATCAGTTGTTGTTATAGACAATGCATCGTACCATTCCAGAAAATTAGAGAAGCTTCCAACAACTAGTTGGCGAAAAAAAGATATCCAAGACTGGTTAAATTCAAAAAATATTTCTTACCAAACCGACTCTTGTATCAAAGAATTACTGGAAATTGTTAGAAGACACAAGGACATATACACTAAATATGTTATTGATGAAATTGTTAAAAAGTATGGAGTAATTGTATTACGCTTACCTCCTCAACTTTGTCAACTAAATCCAATAGAATTAATTTGGGGACAAGTGAAAGGACATGTAGCCAGCAATAATACATCCTTTAAATTACAAGATGTAAAAATTCTTTTGGAGGAAAAGTTAAAAAACGTTACAATTTTAGATTGGCAGAATGCAATTAGACATGTATTAGATATAGAAAAAAAATGTGGCACTTGGACAATATTACTGATGACTTCGGAGAAAAAATAATCATAAATCTCGACGAAAGCAGTGATGATGCCTACACAGACGATACTGATGAAGACAATATTTCATAATTTTTTATAATTATTATTTATTACATATTATTATTTTAACTTTATTTAAAGTTAATACACATAAAAATACATGTTATCTGATAAACAAATACTGTAAAATGATTTTATAAATAAAAACACATTTTATAATGCGTTAGTATACCTACTTGATTGTAGTTTTTGTGAAATAAATAAATACCCAGTACTACATTATAGGTATATACAGGAATATGTGTTTAATAAATAATGATAAAGTAATATTAGATTTCAATAATTTGAAAATTGTAGTGTACAATTTATACATGGATGGTTTTAGATTAGAAGTTTGTAAGGTATGTAAAATAGCCTTTATACAAAATATTCATCCTACAATCCATAAAAAGGGCAATACAAGTACATGAATAATAACACGATTTGTTCACGTGATTACTGACAAAGTGTTTTGATTTTAGTATAGTTGCTGTTAGAAAATGATTTAAGGGGTGAAACGCACATTGAAAGTCGAATTAAAAATTTAAAAATTGACGAAATTTTGTTTATGTATATCTTATAGAGTTCACGTAATAAAAATCATATTAATTTGAAAATTATTTACTGGTGGGAAGCTAAACAAGTCCAGGCTGATATTAGGTTGCCCAGGATTCTGGAGAAATTTCTCTTCAAATACAATTGAATTATGAGAGAAGTTAACATGAGATAAAAATTGTTCGTCAAGGTATTAGAGACCCGAAAGAGTTTAAAATAAACAGCTAAACGACACTTGAGTAGCAGGATCATAGTGCTTATTGGCCATTGGGTAGTAAGGTCATAGTGATTGTGGACCACTGAGTAGTAAGATCACGGAAATTATGAGCTAGTGGTTAGTAAGGTCATAGTAATAATGAACAACGCGGTAAAAAGATTATAGTGATTATGAACCACTTAGTAGTAAGGTCATAGTGATTATGGACCACTGGGTAGTAAAATCACAGTGATTAAGGACCACTAAATTCACAAAATAAATTTTGCTTTTTTGTAATGTTTCAGCGGAATGTTGTTTTTTCATTGCGTTTTTTCTTTTCTTTTGGCTACTATTCAAAATATTTATATATTAATTCCTTATCAGCTACTGGCCCCAACCCTTCCCTTTTGGAATAGCCGTGAATGGGACAAAAAAATTACTTCCAGCGACATTTCTATTTTAGAGTTTTTTAGTGAACGATTCTGTAAAAATTTGAAACCAGCTGTCGACCAAATATATATTTGGTATTTTTAAATTTTTAAATATGGTATTATCCAGCGCTCCTGGTGGGGTCATCCCTGTCACCCACTTGCTACGCCACTGCTACCAAACTGAACAGAATGTGTGTTTTGTTATTGTCGTCGTACAGGTATCTAGCAACAAACTAGACACTGGGGTCTAGATATTTTTTGCTTATTAAAATTATTAAATTCAAACAAAAAAAGAAAAAAAAACATAAAAAAAATTACGTTCTAACCACTGAAGATCGATTGAAAATTATTAAAAAAATATACAAAACGATACAACACATGTGTGTCTCACTGACAAATGTAATGTTAATCGTTTGTGTATATACAGCCAGACTGATCGAAAATAAGGAAAATATTTATTTGTTTTAATTTTAGTCGCATTTTTCGTTGAAAAAATTAGAATTATACAGCCTATACGATAAGAACGCGAGAGGCGAGAGTAGGGGCACTATCCGTTTTCGGACCCGTAGAACACGATTCCGTAGAAAAAATGTCTGATATATATATATATATATATATATATATATATATATATATATATATATATATATATATATATATATATATATATATATATATATATATATATATATATATATATATATATATATATATATATATATATATATATATATGTATATATATATTTTTTTCCGCTGCCTTTTAGTATGTGTAGAGCCCCCTATGGAAGTTAAGAGCTCTCAAATTTGGTAAATGGGGCTCATTTCGATGCACAACAATACTATCAAAGTGGGGTTAAATTTTGGGCAACTTTTTGATCCGACCCCACTTTTAAGAGGGTAGTGGGGGGGGGGCGGTAAGACAATTCAACTTTTCCAAACCGGTTGGAAATAATGTTTCAGCGAATTATCTACAATATATTCAAAATTCAGCTTCCTAGGATGATTTGGAGGGAGTAAAGGGGAGAAAACCAATTTTAGCTGGATCTAACACGCACCCAGCCCCCCAGAATTAACGTAGAGGGTTCAAATTTGGTGTGTTGATAAAGTTCGTACCTACGTTGTGCTTTTTGAAAGTTTTAATATTTTACCCCCACCTCCATCATTTTTAAGCTAAAATTTCATGCATTTTCGACGTTTTCGAAGTTTGTACCACTCGCACAGGTTACCCAGATAAACCTAGAGGGCTGGAATTTTGTATTCGGATTGAGTTAGTATCAAGGGGGTGCCTTCTGGGGGTCTCGACTTTTAACCTCTACCCCCACCATTTTTATACCCAAAAGAACATGATTTTTCTTGTTTTTTAACAGTTTCGTTCGGGTCAAAATCTCCCCAAATAAACCTAGAGGGCTGAAATTATGTGTACGGGTTAAGCTAATAGCCAGACACTGTTTTTTGGAGGTTTCAACTTTTAACCCTTACCCCCACGATTTTTACGCCAATATTTCCTTAATTTTTTTGCTTGTTTTCTAGCACGTCTAGAGACTCTCTAAGGGAACCTAGAGGGCTGAAATTTTGTACGTGTATTCAGTTAGTATCCAGCTAGTACCTTTTAGGGTTTCGACATTACTTTTCCCCCCACTTCTCCCATTTTTACATCGGAATTGAATGCTATTGTTTAATGTGTTTTAAATGCGTTATTATTATTCTAAATACAAGTAGGCGAATAGTAATTTTAAAAAATTTAAAAAAAAGTGAAGTTACTTTTATAACAAATGAAATACAGCGTTCTCTTAAAATAAGCAAACCTAAAATAAGGAAATTTTGTAAACAAACACACACATATTCAAACATGTTTATATTAAAAAGTAATAAAAATATTGTCAAAAAAATAAAAAATAATAGTATAAATGGTGTGACAAATAATAAAGTGTTCATGGACTTTTTAATCATTTATTCAGAAAAATTAAAAATTTTGCAATTTGTACATTTACTTATGAGTTTGAAATGAAATGTTTAAAACGTCGAAAACCCTACAATTGTCTATAATTCTATATAATGATGCATATATAAACATATCCATGATTCGATTATTTAATAGTATCAGGTAGTATGGTAGTATGCATACATGCATATAATGCTTGTGGATGTGTTGTTGGGACCGTTGGGACATTGAAGTGGTGATAAATTAAAATTTAATAGCTTCTTTGACATTCACTCCACAATATGTATCTGTACGTATTTACTTTTTGTTCTGTACTTAAACATTAGCAAAAATTATTCTTAAAATGGTCTCATTCGGAACATACAAACGTATTTTCTTATTAATAATAATAATTGTTATCAATTTATTATATGTATTTATTGTGTACAGTTGTTATTTTAAATAGAAAAAGTTAATTACTTAATGTATGTAGTTAAGTTATGTACTTATTTTATATAACTAAATAAACTGTATTTTTAATATGACAGGGGTTATTAAGAAAAGAAAAAATTTAACGTGAGAAAATAAACTAGAAATATTTGGAGAACTGCGCATCGCAGCATGTCTTAGCTTTTGGTTACGGTATATCAGTGACCTAGTAAATATATGTACCTATATGCATATACATAGATATTTAGTTCATTCTGTATGTTACGCTTAAAATAGGGAAAGTGACTTGTTTACTATTCCCTATTTTGAGTGGAATCTGTACATACATATTAAGTAATTTAAAAATGTTATTAAAGTCACTGTTTATTTATAAATTAAGAATTTTGGATTTTTATTATTTATAAAATAGAAATTTTGGATTTTTTTGGAAAGAAAAAATATCTTCATAAAAGCCTTCCAGTTTACTATTTACGTTCCTTGTTTAATATTTAAAAATAAAACACAAAGGCCATTGGCGGATAAGCATGAGTAGGAATGCCCTCGTACGAATTGTGTTGGCTTTTTCGCTGTTAACTGCCATCGGCACAAAATTGAAATTTACTGAGATTCAGCCCTTAACACCTTAAAACTTTTTTTTAAAGCCCCGATCAACCGGACACTCATCACCAGTTTTGAAACAAATGACAAATCGCTTGTGGACTTTCAATTACATTTCGCTTGTAGACGACCATCGCTACCCATGCTTATCCGCCAATTGCCTTTGTATTTTATTTTTAAATATTAAAAAAGGACTCCAATAGTAAACTGGAAGGCCTTTATGAAGATATTTTTTCTTTCCAAAAAAATCCAAAATTTCTATTTTATAAATAAAAATCCAAAATTCCTACTTTATAAATAAACATTAACTTTAATAACATTTTTAAATTACTCCCACCAAAAAACATTTCATGTCAAAAATTTAGCCAAGACTCGAAACTATTATACTCTTAAAAAGTTATGAGATCTAATGTTGCGCCAAGCCCTAAATAAGTCGTCATCATGATCAAATCAAGTTATAAGGCTTGGCCGATTCCCGGAAGTATGGTAAATAGCTAATGGTCAATGGCACAATAACCTGCTATGGGCTGTTCATGTTTGGTTTTATTTGTCATAGTTTTGCGAAACGACCAAGCCTTATAACTTGATTTGACCATGATGCCGACTTATCTAGGGCTTGGCGCAACATTAGATCTCATAACTTTTTAAGAGTAAAATAGTTGCGAGTCCTGGCTAAATTTTTAACATGAAATGTTTTTTGGTGGGATTTCAGTTCTTTTTGTAAGTTGTTCGTGTTTTTTTTTGTTTTTTGTTTTTTTGTTTTGTTTTTTGCTTTTATAGGGTGTATTTCCCGGACATAAGAAGCTCTCTTCAGTTCTCTTTGTAGGTTGTTCGTGTCTTTCTTCCTTTTTACAGGGACTACTTCCTGGACATCAGAAGCTCCTATCTTCATTGTCCACTCCCTATCGTTCCCTCTTTTCCTTGTGGGACTATTGATTCTAATTGGCAACAAGTCTGAGTGGTACTGAGCCCTTAGCTAATACACATCATGTTTCTCGTTATTTGTACGCTCAATCCGCCCTGTATACCAACACCAAATTTCATTTTATGAATATTTCTTAAAATTTAACATTAATAGTAGTAAAATACATGTTTGTATATGTTATTATTAATTTTTGAAAACGACAAAATATTTAAATTTCGTAATAAATTCAGTCTCCGGAAATTTAGTACAATCATGGGGAGTAATTTGAGTCCAATTATTTACGCCTATACGCTATTACAACGCTTTTATTAGCTTGATATGTTATATCGCAAGGAAATCTAAGAACTCATTCGTCACCTACTTCTAATTATCGTATTGATTGGAAACTTTGTAAACTACTGCAATTCTGTAAGTTACAGTAAATTATGTGGCATCATACAGCAAATAAATTGCCGTCATTAAGCGAATAATCGAATAGACATTTTTTGACGTTTTAAACTGTCAAATATTTTGAAAGTTTTAAAAATCACCAATTTTTCTCATAGTAACAAGAAAAGTAAATAATTTTTTCCTAGTTACAAATATAAAAAATACCAAGAGCTTTTTGATTTGATTTTAATTTTATTTTATTTACTGATAAATATACCTACAACATATTTTGTTATTTATAAGTTGAAGAGGGAAAATCACGGATTTCTTAATTTTTTCGTTAGTTGTATGCTAAACCCAGCCTACATACCAACTTTCAACTTTCTAAGACTTCGGGAAGTACTCAATAATTTTGAGGATCATCAGTGTGTGAGTGAGTGATGAATTTAATGAAATTTGCGTATTAATAAAACCTAAAGTAGGAAAGCTATAAAATAAACTAAAATAATAATAAAAATAAAATAAATTTGGTATATGCCATTAGGCTCGTGACTACATTCTATTCTGATAATTTGAGCTCTTAAGTATTATCCAGACCGAAGTTATCAAGGTCCAAAAATAGGCTGAACTGCTTCGAGAAAAGATACAGCAGTGCACTGTTTGTTTTGTTTTGCTCGTCTTGGCGGGGGCACTGCCGTGCCCCCAGATATGTATGTATTGAATTTGTTATAAAAGTAAGTTCATTTTTTTTAAATTTTATATTTACCATACGCCTACTTGTATTACAGTATAAAAATAAACCATTTTAAACACATTTAAAAATGCCATTGAATTCCGAAGTAAAAGTGAGAGAAGTGGGGGGAAAAGTAACGTGGAATCCCTAAAGTGCATTAACTGGATACTAACTCAATACATGTGCAAAATTTCAGCCCTCTACGTTTACTCAGAGAGTCTCTAGGGGTGTTAGAAAAAAAGCAAAAAATCAAGGAAATACTGACATAAAAATCATGGGGGTAACCGTTAAAAGTTGAAACCTCCAAAAAGCAGTGGCCGGCTATTAACTCAACCTCTACATACAATTTCAGCCCCCTAGGTTTATTTGGGTGAGCTGTGCGAGTGGTACAAACTTCGAAAACGTCGAAAATGCATGAAATTGTAGCTAAAAAAGGGGAGGGGGGTGAGGGGTAAGATATTAAAACTACCAAAAAGTACAACCTAGGTACGAACTTTATCAATACACCAAATTTCAACTCTCTACGTTAATTCTGGGGGCGTGTGGGCCTATTAGATCCAGCCAAAACGCGTTTTCCCCACTCTGCTTCCTCCAAATCATCCTTGGAAGCTGAATTTTGGATATGTTGTAGATAATTGGCCGAAACATTATTTCCAACCAGTTTGGGAAAGTTTTATTGTTTTGTTTCCCCCCACCACCCCCTTAAATTTGGGTAGGATCCAAAATTTGCCCTAAATTTTACCCCACTTTGATAGTATTGTTGTACATCGGAATGAGCCCCACTTACCAAATTTCAGCTCTTAACTTCCATAGGAGAACCCTACACATGTCAAAATGTAGCGGGAATATATATATATATATATATATATATATATATATATATATATATATATATATATATATATATATATATATATATATAATCGTGTTTTACGGGTCCGAAAACGAATAGCGCTCCTACTCTCGCCGTTCTTATCGTATAGGCTGTGTAAGTCTAAGTTTTTCAAGAAAAAATTCTACTGAAAACAAAGATACATAAATATGTCGACAGAAAATTGGACACTGGAGGATCTCATATAACAACTTGTATCTAAAATAATTTAGCTCTCTAACAGTAAAAAAATTCTCAAAATCGTTTGAGTAGTTAATTTTTGGCGCTTTTGGGTTCCCAGGACCCTGGTGGATTTCATTCAATATAGCATACATGCATTTGAAAGAGCTTAATTTTTTAACGGTGAGAAAATTTTCAAAATCAGTTTGCTAGTTAATTTTAGGCGGGTTTGGGACCCCAGGACTCTAGCGAACATCATATAACATAGCGTCCGCTCATCTAAATCATTCAACTCTCTAACAATGAAAAAATTTCTAAAATCAGTTTTATAGTTTAATTTTGGTGTTTTTGAGTCTCCAGTATTCAAATGGACCATATGTAAGATAGCTTATATTGAATATTTATCTAAAATATTTTAACTTTCTCACAATAAAAACATTTCAAAATCGGTTTTATTATTTCTTTTGCCGCTTTTGGGTCACCAGGATCCTGGCGGATCTTATATAAAATAACCAATATCCATCTAAGATAGTATAGCTCTCTAACAAACACATGATTTTCAAATTGGTTGGGTACTATATTTTTACCGCTTTAGGGGAACAAGAACTCTGGCGAACCTCAATAACTTATGAAGAAGTCTTGGGGATCTCATTTAACATGATATACATCCATCTGAAATAGTTTAGCTCTTTAACAGTAGAAAAAACGTTCCAAATCAAGTGTGTAGTTAATTTTTTGTACATTGTTATTTTGTGTTAGCGTAACAATAATAATCGTATTTATAAAATTATTTTGTTTCTGTAACTATAAGGTAATATAGTTGAACTATTGTTGTCTGTTCAACAATATTCTCTGAAGCATTTTTTATATTTACGGCAAGTAAATTAATTTATTTAATGCTGTATTCCGCTAATATTATTGCACTAACTAACAAGAAATTTTGAGTGTAACATTACTGTTTAAAATTCTCCGTGGATAAAAAAGGCATAAATGTATCAGATACTCCCTTATTCAGCCATAAATCGTTATACGAACGAATCTCATTTCATTATTATTATTTTAAAGAGTTTGTTTTAAATAATTAAAGACACAAAAAAATCCGCTTTTCGTATTCTGTCAAAAGGAAGTAATTATTAATTTTGGTGTTAATTTATTCAAAAGAAATTTTCCTTAAGTTGGCACTTCGCCGATACGGCGAGGATGATAAAAGACGTGTGTAAAAAGAGAGAGACTATATATTTTTTATATATAATTTATATATATATATATATATATATATATATATATATATATATATATATATATATATATATATATAGCGTGAGTTTTTGGAGAGTTGCCATTTTGATTACAGCCACACCGTTGATTTAATCGAAAAATTGTTCAATTAAGAGTTTGACCAATTGCTATAGTCAGGAGCTTTATAACTCTTATCGTTTTCGAGTTATGATACAAACTTATAGATTTTTATATGAGACTATATGTTAATTTTTCGATAAAACTGATCTAATGCATCAGTGAATATATAAAAATATAAATGAAAAAAAAAAATATTTTTCCCAAGGATATTTTTGGAATTTTTCTTTTTTTAACAGTTAGGCGGTAGAAATATGCATATGTATTTGAGGCTCTTTCAACCGACAGAGTTTTAGCCGACTAAAATTTCTATTACATCCAAGAAAAGAACCTTATTTTGTATTATTTTCTGTAATATAGATGGTAGTAATGCAGATTTTGGAGTATAGATGTCGGGCTCTATGTCAAGTTTTTATCATTTTTGTATAATAAAATCAAATTATTTTAAAAGATTGGTATTTAAAGTAACTTAATGTAAAAGTAATTTACTGAAAAATATATTTATTTTTATTTATTTATAGAACGACAGGTGGCAGGTGAAATAAATGTACATACCCAATACAAATCAAAATGACATTGGCGTTTCTTAATAGTAGCAAAGTGAAGTTAATTGGGAACGAAAATATTATTAACAAGTGTACTCAAATAGTGTAAAAATATTTGAAATTCGATAGTATTTTCTTTTTATTACAAACGAAATTAGAAAGGAGAAGCTTTTTCACAAAAAACTTTTCATTTCCTTTAAAAATACTTGCTACAAAAATATGTATAAACGTCTTTGTATCTGTCAAACAGTGACATTTCAGAAAAATATTTTTTTTTTTTAGTTTTCAATGAATGAAAACTGAAATTTTATTTTCTTATTGTACTTAGTTACCATTTTTATATGATAATTTAATCTATTTAATAATTATAATTTCCGATGGAAAACGTAATAATCGTTTAATTTTTCGTTACTACATTGTCAAAAATGGAACCATATTGAGCCAATATCTTTTTAATTTACGTAAAATCCTAATCATTTGCAAGTACTTGAGTATGAAATTTAAAAGTGTCATTTTTAAAACGTAATTACTCCAAAATATGAGGCAAAACAATGAAAATTTCAGTGTTACTGGTAGTTTTGAATCATAAACAAATTATTGAAAAACTTTTAATACGTTTCCATTTAAAAACCTATAAGTTTGTATCAAAACTCGAAAACCATAGGGGCTATAAAGCTCCTGACTATATCAAGCGGTTGCCTCCGTCAATATCTACAACTCTTATTTGAACAATTTTTCGATTAAATCACCGGTTTGGCTGTAATCAAAATAGCAACTCTTCAAAAATTCACGCTGTATATATATATATATATATATATATATATATATATATATATATATATATATATATATATATATATATATATATAGGGTGGGCCATTTTAATCTTTGCATTTAAATATCTCGCCAGAGGCGCCACCACCAAAAAATGACCTTTACAAAAGTTGTTAGGTACGAAGGGGGAAATTAAATGGTGACCTTAAATCTGACCTTGAATTTCATTTTCAAGGTCATTTTGAGGTCAAGTCGTATTTTTCAAATGGAACGATCTACTTTTTATTTCGGATTCTGAAAGAGCGTGAAATTTCACGTCGAAAATGCTACAAACGAAGTTTTTTATCACTGACCTTAAGAGGTGTAAAGACCACCAAAGAACAATCAAAAACAAAAATTAGATTTTAAAAGAAAAACCTAACTTTAAAGTGTCGGCATCTTTTGGAGACGTAAAATAGGAGCTTCTGTTCGTTTTTAATGATCTGTGAAGGTCATTTTTAGGTCAAAATCCAGAAACAAATGACACTAAAAATTTATGAAAAAATAATTTTTCATAACTAAAAAATTTCATAGCTAAAAAGTGAAAAATTAAAGGTTAATAAAAAAAATTCGTTCATAGCATTTTCGACCTGAAATTTCACTCTCTTTCAGAATCCGATATAAAAAGTAGGTCGTTCCATTTGAAAAATACGACTTGACCTCAAAATGAACTTGAAAATGAAATCCAAGGTTAAATTTAAGGTCACCATTCAATGTCCCCCTTCGTACTTAACAACTTTTGTAAAGGTCATTTTTTGGTGGTGGCACCTCTGGCGAGGTATTTAAATGCAAAGATTAAAATGGTCCACCTTATATATATATATATATATATATATATATATATATATATATATATATATATATATATATATATACAGCGTGAATTTTTGGAGAGTTGCCATTTTGATTACAGCCAAACCGGTGATTTAATCGAAAAATTGTTCAAATAAGAGTTGTAGGTAAGGTCACCATTTAATGTCCCCCTTCGTACCTAACAACTTTTGTAAAGGTCATTTTTTGATAGGTGGCGCCGCTGGCGAGATATTTAGATGCAAAGATTAAAATGGCTCAGCCTGTATATATATATATATATATATATATATATATATATATATATATATATATATATATATATATCTTCTGCATGATTAATAAAATATTAAATTTAATGGTTAATTACACAACGTGTGAATGAGGGCGTAGTTGTAGTAATGTGATACAAAGGGCATAGAAAAGTTTAAAAAGGACCGAAACCCTCTTGCCCATACTAATGTATTCGTGCCTTTCATTGATGTTTTTCGTTTACAGTCCTCCGAGAGCTCAGAAAATACTGTATATATAATATCTTGATACGCACGAAGATAGCTGAAATTGATACTGAATGTTGGTTACAACATGGAAATTTTATGCTACCAGCAAGTTGGTTGACTAGCACACGGGAACAACATGTGACACATACTGATGGCCTGACGGATTTCACTGGAATTTTTATATGTTTTAGATACCTCTATAGTGTATCTCAGAAAAAATTATCAGCTTCAAAAAAAAGTTATAACCTCCCCCAAAAAATTCTTTAATTTTTCGATATTTATTTTCATCAACTTGTAGCTATGGTACAATCACCGAAATTTTTTTGCAGGCTTCCTACTATGACCGATACAACATAATTTTTTCAGATTTCTTTTCCGAGTACGTCATAGTTAAAAAAAAATAAAATGTCCAAAAAGATTTTTTTTTCGAGGTTATGTTCGTTGTACAATCACCAAAATATTACTACAGGCTCCTCACTATGATTGATAGAACACATAATTTTTCCAGAATTTTTTTCCGGGTGCATCATAGTTAAAAAAACTAAATGTCCGAGAATATTTTTTTAGAGATAGGTATAGGTTTCCGGGTACTCAGTCGATTGGAAATCGTTTGCAAATTTTAAATATGTTCATAAAAACATTTCTGATTGCTTAGTTTTCGAAAAAAAGAAAATAGTCGACTCAAATCTTCAAATTCCTCAATCAGCCAAACACTTATCATAAGTTTTTGAAACTATCAAAATGATGATTATTGCAAATGAGACTGAGAAATATTTTTTTAGTGATTACGTTCGCGGTATATTCACAAAAATATTTTTACATATCTGTGATTCTATTTGATGTAACATGTTATAACATATTATATACCAAGTTACATTTGATAGAACATATGATACAATATTATAGCTACATATAAGTTCTTACTCGAGAACCAAGATTGAGATACTACATAGAAGTTTACCCAAGTTTAGTAAAAAAATATCTGTCGATATATTAAATATTATTTTTTATTAGTCTCATTTGCAGTAGATAATTGTTATTTTGATGTTTTCAAAGACTGATGATGTGTTCAGCTGATCGAGGAATTTTAAGATTTGAGTCGACCATTTTCTTTTTTTTTCGAAAACTACGGAATCACAAACGTTCTTATGAACATATTCAAAATTTGCAAACGATTTCCAATCGATTGAGTACCCGGAGGCCTATGCCTATCGCTAAAAAATATTCCCGGACATTCAATTTTTTTAACTATGATGCACCAGGGAAAAAATTCTGGAAAAATTATATATTCTATTAATCATAGTGAGGAGCCTGTAGAAATATTTTAGTGATTGTACAACAAACATAACCTCGAAAAAAAAAATCTTTTTTGATATTTTATTTTATTTAACTATGACGCACCCAGAGGAAAAATCTGAAAAAATTATGTTGTATCGGTCATAGTAGGAAGCCTGCAAAAAAATTTTGGTGATTGTACAAGTTGATGAAAAAAAATATTGAAAAATTAAACAGTTTTTTTCTTCTCTGGGGGGAGGGGGTATAATTTTTTTTTGAAGCTGATAATTTTTTCTAAGATACACTATAAAGGTGTCTAAAATATAAAAATTCCAGCCAAATCCAGCCATTTTTTTTTTGATTTTCAAAAAATTATTTTTTACCTCCAAAGGGTGAGTTTTTTAGGGTTGAAACTCAGTAAATTTTAATCTTATATCGAGAGCAGTTAGCAGAAAAAAAAACCAACAAAATTTGTGCGGGGGCATTTCTACCCATGCTTATCCGCCAATAGCCTTTATCACAGACAAAAGAAATCGCCAAAATCAAAATTGACGTCTTAGATTTGCTGTAGGCATGTGATGTTTGATATGTGACATCGGCACTAGATTGTTGGAAAATTTAACAAATGCTCAGCTACCACCCTTCTTCATAAAACCTTGGGTGCAAAACCGCCATGCAAAACTCCACCATTGAACGTTGAATCAGATGTTATTTTTCCAGAAAACATCCATATTATCAACACAATTTATTAAACATAAACCAACATTTGGGAATTCACATATAAAACTCATATATTCAATGAAATTTTGAACAAATGAAATATTTTGCCAATTTAAAGACCTGAAGGTTGCAAAACGTAAACTTATAGTAAAAAGAAATTTTTAACTGACAGGCGAGCCCATTTATATGCAGTCATAACTGCCAAAACATGTATAACTACTGTGCTTTTGTTCACAAGGAATTAATGCGAATATATAATGACCGACACAACACAATTAGCGATATTCTAAAGGATGCTCATGCTCATGCTCATGCTCATGCTCATGCTCATGCTCATGCTCATGCTCATGCTCATACTCATACTCATACTCATACTCTACTTGTTCATACTTACTTTGCTTCATTTGCTTACAATAATTTTCGTATACCTTTTCCAATAATTTTTGGGATGACTTTTCGAGAGGGTGTTATTAGTGACCATAAACTTTCAAGATGTTAAATTATTTTTTATTACTCATGCGGGAGAAGTACTAACTTAGCGCACACATTTCTGTACGCAAAATAGCTGTTTGTCCACTGTACTCTTCCCGCATACTTTTTTGCGTGTGGAAAGTAACTTTCCACACGCAAATTGACAATAAAACACGCAAAATAAAATCAAAACACGCAAAAAAAGTATCAAACACGTATCGCTCAGAGAAATCTTGAACATAGAGAATACTTGATTTTTGAAAAAATATTTACAATAATAGTAAATATTCTACCCGTCTATAAAATGTTGACGCAATAAAAAATATGTTACTTTGCTAAATATTTTATTCAAAAATTAATATACTAATTATTTGTAATGTTTTCCAAAATTTATATTTTCCAAAATATTTTTTCCACACTTTTTTGACAATCCCGCACGAGTTGCACATACTATTTTTTATTACGAATTTCACATACTGTTTTCTATTATTATCACCTATTTTTGACATTTTTATTACTTTTTAAAATAATATTTTTAAGTGTTTGTCTTTTTTTTCTGAATTAATTATCGTTTAAATTACTTTGTTGGTGGTTTCTATAGAAATAATTATGAAATATTTATTAAATGAAAAATTAAGAGGCGGCTTTGCGTGTTTTGATTAAATTTTGCGTGTTTTATTGTCAATTTGCGTGTGGAAAGTTACTTTCCACACGCAAAAAAGTATGCGGGAAGAGTACAGTGGACAAACAGCTATTTTGCGTACAGAAATGTGTGCGCTAAGTTAGTACTTCTCCCGCATGAGTAATAAAAAATAATTTGACATCTTGAAAGTTTATGGTCACTAATAACACCCTCTCGAAAAGTCATCCCAAAAATTATTGGAAAAGGTATACGAAAATTATTGTAAGCAAATGAAGCAAAGTAAGTATGAACAAGTAGAGTATGAGTATGAGTATGAGTATGAGTATGGGCATGAGCATGAGCATGAGCATGAGTATGAGCATGAGCATGAGCATGAGCATGAGTATGAGCATGAGCATGAGCATCCTTTAGAATATCGCTAACTGTACTGTAACATTGATACCAACTTACTCGGTGTTTAAAAAGTTTTACAATTTAGAATTTTAGAAACTTTTAATTTCAAAATTAAGAAATTTTATTTTAATTAATACCAAATAATTGTAGGGCACGTAACAATATATATATATATATATATATATATATATATATATATATATATATATATATATATATATATATATATATATATATATATATAAGGTAAGCTGAGGTGTAACTGGCCAATAACCACTTTGAAAGTTTGAAAAAATAAGATTTACTTCATTGTTACGCCATCCATTTCTCTTTTCGTGCATCATTTTATCAACGATCTTATATTTTAGATACTTTTTTGTGTTGCAAGTTTCTAAATTTGGTGGCCAGTTTCTACTTAATTTGTACTATTTGAAGTTTTTAATAAAAAAAGTATTATTCACTGCTTTAACTCTTTAATTAAAAACCTTATAAAACCAAAAATATACATGCCTTTTACATTTATATTGAGAAAACACTGATTTGAAAACACGTTTTCACACAACACTAAATTAAAGTTGTAAAAGCGCTCAAGTGGCCAGTTACTACTAAGTTTACCCTATAAATTTTAGTGAATACCATTTTCGTATTGTAGGGACCTCAAAACATATTTCTTTTTAGTCCCGCGCTGAAGTCGCGTCCTGACGAAGACCGTAATAGCTGAATTTCCAGTTCTGTTCTGGAAGCTCGCTAATAACAGAAAAAAGTGAGTGGAAGAGAAGAGACATGGTGTACCATCATAGTGAAAATTATTATTATATCTGTATACTATAGAGTAAGCCATCAAATATTTCAATTTATTGGTAAATATAAAATCATATGAAGTATCGCTACTATGATGGAAACTGACAGGTAACGTATACATATATTTACAATGTACCTTAATAATATAATGGTATGCAAAGTGTACAGTATTGCAACAAAAATGAGTTTAGGTTAGGCTAATGAACACTATTATATTATAGTAACTAGATGGTGCGTAAAACCAATTTATAGTAGAATCCCTATAATAAATAGAGTCATGACATGTGTGTTGGATGCTGATTGCTTCAAATTAGACCGGAAATAAATATTAACAAAAATCATTTAGTTTAACCTAGAAAAAATTAATTAAATTAAAACTTTTTAATTGTTTACTAGCAATAATTATGTACTCAAAAATATTTATTCAAGCATGTGATAATTAATTTTGAAGTTTCCCGCTCTGTTTTGTACAACAAATGACAGGCATCTCACGATTCTATTTATTATAAAGACTCTATTTTATAGACAACAACATTAAAGCCACGAGTAGAGTGTGATTTGAGGAAAATAATGTGCTATCTATTATTCGGTAAACAGAACCATATTCAGTGGCGTAGCGTGATAAAACAGTGGAAGCAGACGTAATCTAAAACGACCAGTAGAAATACTGTTTGTTCAGCCATTCGTCGAAAAGTTGAAATTTAGTAAGTAGCAGTCGATTTGTATGTATGGTCTATTTCAGTTAAATTTAACCATGCTTCGTAACTTTGAATTTAAATAATTTCTGTTTTCTTGGCTTTATCTCTTTTATTATTGCATTTATATAAATTTTAAATTTGCAGTTTATTTTTAGAAAAGGATAGAAGATCGATTTGTTTTGAATATAAGAATTATTTAATTTTTTAACGAAAACTCATGATCAATTTTATCTGAAAAGAGGTATATATTTGTGTTATATTTTACATTAAATTACAAGTCGCACATAGGATGTCTCTTCTAAATATGCAAGGAGTTTTTGAAGGAGAAGAAGTCAATAGAATCAGTAAGGATAATGTAACATTATAATACAATGGAGTGAAAATTACTATTAGGTTGGGTTAGGTTGGGTTGGGTTACTGATTAGCAAAATGATCGATGGCGCTATCTTCGAAGTCTGAAGTTCTATAAAAGTTGTTCAACAAATTCTGTAGTTGAAAGCTCTAGCCTCAAAATTTTCTTGAATTTAGCTTCAAATATTTCACCTGAAATCTCTTCTTTACAGGGGAATTCCTACACCCATTTTACCTGCATTATTACTAAACATATTTACTCAGTTTGTTCATAAATGCAACCTGTATGATATTCCAGGGGTTTTCAACTTGTCTTCCATTTTTTAAATGTAATATAATCGATTATAAATTGTATGTTCAAATAAGTTCTACTGATATCCAAAGGATCGCTTGAAATTATCAGATGGGTGATTAGAATATAACATTGCATTTTAACAGAGACATTCACTGAACAAACCGCTACTAAATTATCATACAAATATTACAGAAGCAGAATTATTATTAAAAAATTCTGTGTAGACAATTCGTTAAATTATTGCAATAGAAACGTATTATTGAAAGGTCGATCTTTAAAATAATATAGGTAGCTACACAGTAGCCCAAGTGACTATCAAATTTAGGATCATTAACCCTTGACTTTGACTGGTCCTTAAGATATTGGTGAAAATATATGTGAGCGCTGTAATTTTTCAAACTCAGTTTTTCAGAAAGTATAATAGCATGGAAAATGGAACCACGTCATTTTTGGAGCAATATATATTTTTGGACATTTTTCTTAAATTTTAAAAGTTCAAAATTGCGGTATAAAAATAAATTTTATTTTTTAGTAGAATTTCAACATATTTACACCGTTCAAAAAATACGGTATATTGTTTAATTTACTCGTTTCTACTAATTATATCACACCAGAGCTCATTAAAATCGAAGATGCCTTTTTTGAAGAAATAATTAATTTATTGAGTATATGGTAGGAACTAATTTTATAGCAGAATGCTTCCTAATTGTAGGAAAAGTCAAAACCAACGGACTGGTAGTGCATTTTCTACTAATAAGGAGATGCACCCAGAGTGAAATTCGCAATTTTTATAAAACTTCGCTGGTGTGTAAAATAGGTAAAAATAAAGGACCCGTATTTTTTTTTATCGGCCATCTCCCACGTTTACGGGGTTAAACCAGTAACTAAAGTTGGGGGTTCAAATCGCCTTTCTTAAGATATCTCGAAAACTACCTAACTATAAGTGATAGAAGAAAACTTTTATTCGACGAAATGTTACATTTTGAAAGACCTATTCGCCTGTATAGGTTAAACCACGGTTGGGTCGAACATTCATTAAGCGTGAGAGATAGCCGATAAAAAAATATGGGTCCCTTATTTTTGCCTATTCTACACATCAGCGAAGTTTCACCAAAATTGCGAATTTCACTCTGGGTGCATCTCCTTGTAAGACAGTAGGTATTGCCTGAAGTTCATATTGTACGCTAATTACTTATTAAACCTATTTAATACCGCGTTTTCGCAAGCTTGGCACTAATTACCGGTATTTGTTACTCGCACTTCTTATAAAACACAAAAAAAATCGCAAATAAAATTTTAAGTGGTAGAAGTAGTGAATTAATGGTGACAGTATTACATGATTGAGGTTATAAGTCACACACGAGCGAAAAAGTTACGCGAAAGTAGTGCAGCGACAATACGAATACAATCCATTGACATTATATAGGAGTAGCAGCCCACCTTGGTTTCATTTAGCTGCTTATTTTGTTTTCATTTTGGTGTTTCATCTAATTTTTTTACGTTTATATAGCTACGTTGTTTCCTACATTATTTACATTTTACAACTATTCCATATTTACTGTGGCCTCACTACCCAATGGCCCATAATCACTGTAATCTTCTACTCAGTGGTCCACAATCACTATGATCTTGCTACCCATTTGTCCATAATCACTTCCATTGTCCACAGTTCCGTATGGCGGTTCACTTTGAAGTCTTTGTTGGTCTCTAATATCCTACCTGACAATTTTGATCTCACGCTAACTTTATTTATAATTTAATAGTATGCGAGAAGAAATTTGAGAAAAATCCTGGAAAAATTTTCTTTCCTTATTATATTTGTATAGATGATTTGAAATTTATTAAAAACAAATGGCAACATTTAATTGTTAGGGGAATTATCTAAAAATATTCCAATATTTTATTCACTTTAGACACTTCAGATGACTAATAATAACAATCAAAGAATATTATAACAAATAATAAATTTTTCTACACTAACTATAAATAAAATAATTTTTTTTATCTAGAATATATACACGTAAGATTTATAAATTTGATTTTTATCAACATGTAATTAGAAATTTTAGCAGTCGAACATAAAGTTTTATTTGCACCCTATACATAATTTGACTTTATGACCTCGCATTTTTTTTGGCGTTACTCGTAAGCTTGCTTGGCCATAAACGCGGTTCGTTCATAAAGTGGTTCATTATGGATTTGTTGCATAAATACTAGCATATTATGTAATGTGGATTGTAGTTTCCTATGTATCGATTTCCTGAATATTTTGGATTCCAAAGTGGATAAATGGACTTAAAGTTCAATGAATTTTAACTGTGATCTCCAAATTCCACCTTTTTGTTAATCTAATACCAATCAAATACTTGTTACCTTTCTTGCTACTTTTTAAATCACGAAACACAAGGATAGTTTACATTGTGTTGGCCACCGATTTGGTCGAGTCTTCGTGTATTTAAAGAGGTCCGCTAGTGTAGTAAATCCCCAAGACCCTAGGGTGTAACACTCGGAAATAAGGGGGAAATTTCTCTGGAAAATTTTAGGTTTACAGTTAGTACAAGTTGAACAAAATTTGAACTTATGAAAGCTATCTTGGCGAAGTGAGTGGCGAATATACTTTTACAATTTTTTTCATAAAAAACATTCGTTGGTTAACATAATTCGGGTTATAAATAACATACCTATGAAATTATGCATTTTAGCGAATTTCCAAACATTGAAATTCAGCTTTTACGGCCGCTCTCATGACGCAATCTGAGGCCGAGATTATAACAGAAATATGTTTTGAGGTCGATAGAATACGAAAATGATATTCACTAAAATTTATATATATATATATATATATATATATATATATATATATATATATATATATATATATATATATATATATATATATATATATGTATCCGCGCGGTAACTCTTGAATGAAACGTTTAATGCTTATGAAATATGGTGTGTGTACTGGAAAATGAATTGGCTCGCCTCAGTTCGTTAACTAGACACGTCGGATGCCCAGAAGTAGGTTTTTCGGGCGTTTTTTGTCAACAAAATAAGTTTTTGCTAGAATTAAGCAATTTTTCAAAATTCTGTTTACACCAATTTAAAGTGAAAGGCAATTTGCGTAAAAACTTTTTTACACCATTGCTCTAAGTTAATTACTTGTTGAGAAAAATTAGAAAATATCATCTTCTATTACACTCACACTCACAGTCTTTTTTTTGTCTCATTTTTTGCCATGCTACATTCGGAATAAAACGCTTTTTAAGTGGCGTGTCATGATATTTTTAATCCATGGTAGCGATTTAGCTATATTTTCTTTCTCTCAGTTGAAATAATTTTGTATATATTTGATCCATTTTTTTTTTGTAAAAAATCAAGAAAATATGTTTTATGTTAAAGACGTTTGATTATGTTTATATGGAATTAAAACTATTAACATTTTGGTACAATTGTATAAAAATTACGTTAAAACCACATTGAAGCAATAACACTAACGTAAATTTATACGCTTTTAAACATATTTTTAATAATTTTGTACAATGTATGCACAATACATATACAGCTTTGGCCAAAAGTATTAGGCACCCCCATAAATCACGTGTAACTCATAAATTAGTTTAAAAATGACTTATCTGTTCAATAATAGATTGAAAGGCAATACTAAAAGTTAATTTTAAACAATAGATAAAAGATTTTAAGGCATCATTGAACATCTGGTTCACAAAACATGAAATATGAAGTTTTTGAAAAATAATGTAATTTATTTGTTAGTTTTTTATTAACTTTCGGGAAAACAAGATACTGTTGAGTGTTGTTTATTTGTGTAGTAGAGACAGTTTGTAATACGAAATGCTGAAACAACGAGAACTTAACACAGAAACGCAGATAAAAGTAGAGATGTTATATGAAGACTGGAAGACACAAATAGAGATTGCTAAATTAGTAAAAGTTTGACGAAGTGCAGTGCAATCTACCATTAAAAGGTTCCCGGAGACGGGCTCTCACACAAACAAAATGATAATGGGCAGAAAACGCATTACTACTAACCGCCAGGTTAGAAAACTTATCCGTGACCCATTTAAGGACTGCAAAAAAACTTACTTTGAGCTCGCTGCAGCTTCATCGGAGGATATTTGGAAACAAACTAGTTCTCGAACTATAAGAAGAAGACTCACAGAAGCAGGCTTAAAAAGTCGCAACGCCAGGAAGAAGCCTTGGCTCTCCGACAACAATAAGAAGTATCGTTTGGAATGGGCTCTAAGACACCAGCATTCTTCTGAAGAAGATTGGTCCAATGTGGTATGATCCGATGAATTTAATTTTGAGGTAAGTTAAATTTTATACCATCGTATTAAACAATGCGATTAGATTTGCCGGACAATACCACATAGGACCAATCTTCTTCAGAAGAATGCTGATGGCTTAGCGCCCATTCTAAACGATTTTTCTTGTTGTTGTCGAAAAGCCAAGGCTTTGCGGCTTTTGAACGTGCTTCTGTGAGTCTTCTTCTTACAGTTCGAGAACTAATTGGTTTCCCATTGTCCTTCGATGAAGCTGCAGCGAGCTCAAAAGAAGTTTTTTTGCGGTCCTTAAGTGAGTCACGGATAAGTTTTCTATCGTGACGGTCAGTAGTAATGCGTATTCTGCCCGTTCTCATTTTGTTTGTGCGAGAGCCAGACTCCGTGAACCTTTCAATGATACATTGCGCTGCACATCGTCAAACTTTTACTAACTTAGCAACCTTTACTTGAATCTTCCCTTCTTCAAATAACATCTGGATTTTTATCTGTTTTTCTGTGTTAAGTTCTCATTGTTTCGGCATTTCGTATTACAAACTGTCTCTACTACACAAATAAACAACATTCAGCAGGTCCTTGACTAACAAATAAATTACATTATTTTTCAAAAAAACTTCATATTTCGTGTTTTGTGGAACCGATGTTTAATGATACCTTAAAATCCTTTATCTATTGTTTAAAATTAACCTTTACTATTGCCTTTCATTCTATTATTAAACAGATAAGTGATTTTTAAATTAATTTATGAGTTACACGCGTTTTATAGGGGTGCCTAATACTTTTGGCCAAGGCTGTATTCAAGTTCAATACTATTTATTGCACATTCAATTTTTTTTATATGACATAAAATTAATAAAATGGATGCATACATAAAAATTTTAACAAATTTTTTTTTTCATAATATATTTCTTTTGAAATTATTAAGAATTTTACAAAAAATAAAAATAATGAAATACAAAAAGCAAATTTAGTAAGTTAATTGATAAAATTTCCTACATTTCAGTATATGGTGGTGAAAATTTTACAATTTTTTGCAAAAAATGTGACGTTACATGACATGGTGTTATTTTGTGATTGTAATTATAAATATAAAAATATATAAAAAAAACGATAAATCTACAATGGTCGCAAGCTCAAAAGACCTCCAAAAACTGAGGTGAGGGGAACACAAATTGTATTATTTCCATAGTTACCAACCAAACCAAGTAATTATGTTTTTATAAGAGTGAGTGAGTAAACTTCTATTTATTAATATAATAGACAAAGATAAATGCAGATGTAGATAAAAATAGTCTTTTTAGCTTGCGCCTATAATACTTTATTGATGGTGTTGATTTGACAAAAACAGTATTGTTAGCAAAATTATTTTATTTTGAAAAATTTTAAAGTTATTTGTCCATTGAAAATCATAATTTTGTTGATTTGATTTCAGATAATATGAAGCATATAAGTTCCAAAGTATTTATGATAATTTTTCAGAAAAGTATTTAACTAGCCTTCAATTGAATTATATTCATCCAAACCAGTCATGGAAAAAAAAAGAGCAATTCCATGGAAAAGTCTACCATTAATGAAAAAAGTAATTAATTGTTATTGGTAGAAAAAATACTATAATATGATAGTATCACTATAGTTCTTTTAAGTTTTCAGAATTACAGCAAAGGTTTTTTTTTATTTTCTGGCAATTCCTATATTTTCGAAGTGGTGTCATGAGTACCACTTCGAAAATATAGTTAAATTTAAAATAAGCAAATAGCAGACTTAAGTCCATCTTAAATATATTTTAACATTTTGACATTTGGACATTTTATCAAATTTGAAAGAATTTTTTCGAATAAAAATATAAAATATAGGTAACTAAATATTTGTATTAAGAATTAGCCATATTAAATATTGATGTAATAAATATTTTAAATGCAAGTAGATGAAAAGAAAAGTTGAATCAAATTAACTTAAAAAAGAAATTATTACTTAATTTTGTAAAGAATATTTTGATTGAATCCTTCTATGTACTTACGTTTTTTGTATAAGTATTTATTTTAATGTAAATAATTATAAACAAAATGGCAGTTTAACATAATATTTTACTATACTTTAGTTAGGTGTTACTAAAGTTTTTTTTAGTTGTTTTCCTACTGAAATGTTGAAAATTATGGTACCACACTGAAATTTAATTAATGTTGAAGGACTTAACCACTACCGTTTATGTTTAAAATTATAAAAATCTAAATCATTAACAAAATTTATATTTATTTTATACTTTTTTGTAAAAATTTTTAATAAATAAACAAATATTTTAGTATATTATTTTATAATAGGTAATTTATATTTTATTATGGTATTATCATATATATTAATATAATAAAAACACAGTAACTGCAATTATATATGTATATTTAAAACACATGTTTTAAAGACAATTCATATTTAAAAAAAAAAATTATATTAAAATGATTAAAATAGTCACCTAATATCACTTATTTCATAAAATTTTAAATATATTTGCAAGAACGTTATCTTGTGATTGTAAACAAACAGCCATACTCACCTTCAATATTTCATTACGTACTGACATCCTCTCAGAGTAATTCTTGCAAAAATCCACCTGTATATATTGTTCGAATTCTATAAATGAATGCACATAAGGTATGCTCTATGTTATATATATATATATATATATATATATATATATATATATATATATATATATATATATATATATATATATATATATATATATATTATCTTTTTTCATAGGTAGCTATAAAATTGTCCTATATTTCTATCTTGGGGCCAATAACTGCCCATGTCAATAAACTAGCCAATGATATAGGTACAATATCGTAGAAATGCGGCAAATATATAGAAATAATACTTGAGCATAAAAATTTTACTGAAGAGAATTCTAAAGTGTTGCTGCTCTAATAATAATAACAAGCAATATTTTACAAGAAATAATTTTATAATTATTTAATTTCGTTTATTTCGGTCATTGAACCGTACCGTACTAGGTAAAGTCGCCATATTTGCTCTGAAATAACTTATGTTTCTCTGAGATATTTTATTGAATGTTTTACTAAGGGACTCCTCCGGATAAGATAGGTAAATCTGCCTAAGGCCCAACCTGGGTCGGGAGTGCCATGGTAGCGTTCGCCCTTGCACATGTATTCCATAGCTCCAATATTAGCTCAAGGTACCTTTGCGTTTTCGAGTTGGCCGAAAATGTTCAATTTTGGAATTGTCCCGATTTTCTACTTTCCTTCCTCTGAAGTTCATAAATATTGTACATATGCATGTAGGGTTCTAAGAGCTCTCTAAGACAGTATATACAGCTCTCCAAAACACGGTGTTTTGAAGAAGGTTTATGCAGAAATTTCTATATGACCGATAAAAACACAGAAAAAACGACCTTGGACCAAAATGAGACATAGTTTTTGAAATCTACGCCTTTGAATTGGTAAATATATGCCTAAAAATATTTCGCAAAATTGGGCCCCGTAAGGCTAATTTAAGGATTTAAATACAAGGGGCTCTAGTGACACACGGTGTTGCAGTCGCCATAGTGGGCTTGTTTAGCCATAAAAGAAGAGCGACGCCTTCCTCCCACCCTTAAAAAAAGCAAGCGTGTGCAATTAAGGCACATTACCAATATTTTCATCAGTATGGAAAGGTCTCAAAAAATATCATAAAAGTAAACTGAAAAGTTCAAACAAGTTATCCTTGAATTTTTATCGCAGTCGGGGAACAGTTTCGTTAAAAACACATGCTTCTGAAGGTCATATATATATATATATATATATATATATATATATATATATATATATATATATATATATATATATATATATATATATATAGTAGGGTGTTTCATTTTTCCAAAGATGTAGTTTTCATATGACTTTGCTTACGCCCCGAGCCACAGTGATGTAAAAGACATATATGCTAAATTTTAAGAAAATTGGGTAATATTTAGGGGTTGCACACATTAATCACTTTTTTTCTCTAACTAATGAAATTGCTAATATTGCAGTACTTTGTATTAATGGAATTCTCATGTACTAATATATAAATAATATTGAAAGGAGTGTCTGAGAAGTGTGCTGTAGCACAGAATCAAGTGGTCCTAACTTTTGTGAAGTTCCAAAGTCTCTGGGCTTCATTTGACAAAGAGTCATATACGACAATGCTGGATGAGGAAAATCGCATTCAAGGTTTTCTAGAAGAATAACAAGTCGAAAGTATTAACTACATTCAAAATGACTTAAAAAATGGAAGTTATCCAAAAGAAGACTACAAAAAATTATTACAACTCTCACTCCTGTGCCTCGGTGACTGGTCTAAAAACGACTTCAGTCTCAGGATCCCAGTGGCTCTACATCAAGCATGGTGAATGGTAAAGGCTAACTATGTACTTAAAATTGTCCTCTTCACTAAACTTCATTCAATTTCCAAAAAGCTGAATATTTTTATAAAAATATTCAGACGTGTTATTTTTCTATATGTTATTTTTCATACGTGACTTTCGCTACGTGCTATTATTCGATTAAGTATGCCCATAATACGGGCAGTTTCCGAGGTTTGCGGGATCGTATGGTCTTCTACAACTTGTCTATGAGACGATGATCTCTGACGCCGTCGTTGTCATCATTGTGATCTGTCTCTTTTTAGCATAATATGTATTCCGTCTGTCTCTTTTTAGCATAACAATTAGTGTCAATTCTGCTCTTCTCTTCGTCCTGCTATTAGAGATCGTCGTCTCATAGACAAATAGTAAAGTACAATATAAATTTGGGAATTATATACTTGTAAAAAAATACTTTTAAAAAAAAAGCTTCTTTATTATAAGTCGGATAAATACGGTCTTCGACTATTTATCACATTTTTTTATCACGGGAATATACGGTCTTCGGCGCGAAAATGTTAAAGAAATGAAACGTGTTTCACATTTTGTCAGCTTCATATAGGTTCACTTTGGGCACGAGGCAATTGTGAGTCGATGGGCTCCGAATAATGATTTCGATACGCTAGTTTCTGAGCACTTACGCAGATGTAGATATTAATAAGTGCTCTCATATTTGCTAATCATCTAAAGCATCTCTCGTATTTGCTAGAAACAAACGTAAGATTGTCTTTTGGATTTTTTGGACCGACGTTTTACTCAGACTGATAAGTAAAATATGACTAAAAATTTAGAAACTAAACCTACAAAGAAAAAGGAAATGAACTATTAGAGCCATGTGAGGGTCTAATCGGTCAGAGACGCACAACAAAAATAATTTTTTACAATACTTTTACAAAACTTATCAAAGTGTGCAACCTCTACATATTAGCCGATTTTCTTGAAATTTGGCATATATATTTTTTATATCACTGAGACTTGGGGCATAAGCAAAGTCTGCAAAAATTTTACATTTTATTTTTTTTCCTTACAAAATGAAACACCCTAATATATAGGTCTACTTTTTTAAACTGATAAGAAAATGTATAAAAGCACAAGTAGGGTAGTGTCGTGTAAAATGGCGCACTTAACATTTAGGTGGCTATAAAAAAATAACGGAAAATGTAATAGAAGTAAATTGTATTTATTCTAGTAACTTAATGATTAGTTAACGCTGTGATACAGGATTTTTATTATAAACTCAATACCGACCGAGTTATTAAAAAAAATTTACAAAATGGGAAATGCGCACTCTTACACGACCGGTGATAGAAACAGCCTCACCACAACGGAATGCTGATACAGCTTTAAAAACAAATAAAAGCAAGAAAATTGTAATAAACTTGTTCACTATTTTATATGAACTGATACTTACGATTAAATTTCTTTTATGTAGTTACTTCAGTTATTGTAAAATTGTAAAATTAGTCAATTTTAAAAGTATTAATAAAGTTATTTGTTATAAATCAACTTCGTGATTTCTTAAATTGTTACGTTACCGATTTATTTCAGAGAATTAAGTAAGAACATTACATTGAAGTATAAGTTACTTGTGAAGTGCTACATCGTGTCGTGAGTCCCAAGTAGTTATACTAGTAGCCTAGTACTATCGGGAATATACTAGTAGTCTAGTTAATATCGGGAATAGTGCAACAACAAGGACCGTTGGACATCCGGAGACATATATTAGTAGCCTAGTTACCGAATCAACATTGGACCGGATACAATTTTACGGAGTTGAACTCATCAACTGCCCTGGTGACAGCCTGCTCTACTTTGGAACCTGTTCATTCATCAGGAATCCAACATAAATTGGTGACAGCGGTGGGATTCAACACATTGGATGGCCAGTTGGAAATTCAGTCCTCCAGTAGATCACCGTATTTAACCGTAAGTCTTTGAACAAATTACTGTGTTCTTTATCTCTAATTCCTTCCTAAATCCTACCATATCAAAATGTAAACAAGATCACGTAGTCCCGATCAACCAGACATGGGTGAAAGCGAAGAATTAAAAATGCCTCTAGCATTTCTGTGTAAATTAATTACACCATTTGACGGACAACGTGACGAAGTAGAAAACTTTTTATTAAACGCAAAACATGCACACGACTTTGCACAACTAAATCAAATCGTACCCTTATTCGCGTACACTTTAGCACAAATTTCAAGCTCAGTGAAAAACAAACTAAATTTGTCGGAAATTACAAATTTCGAAGCTCTTAAAATAGCTTTAAGAAGACTTTACGCAGATACCACACACTACACACAACTAATGGAAGACCTAGACACTATAAAACAAAAACCTCACGAAGACATTACTGAATACTATACTAGGTTAGACAAATTAACAAGTAGGTGTCTGTCCGCAGTCAAAACAACGGCAACCCTGATCTTTTAAATGGCAAAATAGCTTTCATAAAAGACACTGCTTTGAGACGATTCATATTTCATTCACATCCTAATATTTCGAGAGTACTACGTATTCATAGATCCCTAACTAATCTTAACGAAGCTTTTAGTATAGCTATTACAGAAGAAACAGCTCTACAAATGTACAAAAAATACTCGTCAAATGATTCAAAATTTTGTAGAAACTGTAAAACTAAAACTCATAACACCAAAGATTGTAGATCAAAAACTAATCAACCTTCGACGAGTAATTATAATAATAAATTTTGTAATTATTGTAAAAACAAGGAACACGAAATATCAGAATGTCGAAAAAAGAAATATAATGATGAAAAACGACTAGCTCAAAATCCTCCCAATCCAAAAGTCAATCATTTAAACTCCCAAATGTCCGAGTTGAGTGTCGCGACATCGGACAACTGCATCAAGTTGACACAAGTGAACATCCAAATGTTAGATTAAAGAAAATTAAATTTAAGTCTAATAATTCAAATAATAAAGAATTCACCTTTTTGGTCGACACAGGCGCTACCGTCTCCTTAATTACGAATACGAACGTTACAAAAGAAACACCCTTCGACCCTAGACATGAAATAGTGTTGAACGGTATAGGAGCGACAGATAATACAATCACTACATTAGGAAAAATCCAACTTACATTAAACATAGAAAATTTCGAATGTAAATTTAATTTTCCCTTTATAAATGCTTCTAAAATAAACCTACAATATGATGGAATTATCGGACACGATTGCCTCTCAAAATTTAACGCCAATATCGACTATTCATCCAATTCCTTATCGTTATCACACACACCAACTATGATAACCATAAGACCACGTTGTGAACAAACCATACCATTAATGTCATTACAAATGGTACGGGAATCATTGACAAAACAAAACTAAATCTACATCAATCAATAATAATCTCAGACAAATTACTAATTGACAAAGACACAAAAACCTATCCTATTATAAACACTTCTGATGACGAAATACAAATCCCAATTCCTCAAATAAACCTGATCGAAATGACTATCATCCCTAATGAACAAATTCTGAATATAACACAAACAGGACCCCCTAACAAATCAAACAAGGATCGTACAAAACTTTTACACGAAAACATTCGGACAGACCACATGAATAAAGAAGAACGTGAATCATTAATTCAAATTTGTAAAAATTACCAAGACATATTTCACTTGCCAGGAGACTTATTAGCGAGTACAAAAACACTTAAACATGAAATTATCACTACTGATCTTACACCTATCTTTACAAAAACATATCGATATCCCAAAGTACACGAAAATGAAGTAAATAAACAAATTAGTCAAATGCTTGACCAAAATATCATTAGACATTCAATCTCTCCCTGGTCATCCCCTGTGTGGGTAGTACCTAAAAAACTTGACGCCTCCGGTAACAGAAAATGGAGGATTGTCATAGATTATCGGAAACTGAACGATAAAACGGTTTCTGACGCGTATCCACTACCAAACATAGAGGAGATATTAGATCAGCTCGGTCAGTCTACATATTTCACTACACTAGATCTGGTTTCTGGCTTTCACCAGATCGAAATGTCTGAAAACGATAAACAGAAGACTGCATTCACGGTCTCCTCAGGGCATTATGAATTCAATAGAATGCCCTTTGGGTTAAAAAACTCTCCTAGTACATTCCAGCGCTTAATGAACGCAGTCCTAAGCGGGTTACAAGGAATAGTCTGTTTTGTTTACCTGGATGACATTGTCATCTACGCCGATTCCCTAGACTCACATAATGAAAAATTATGTAAAGTATTTGACAAGTTACGCGAACACAACTTAAAATTGCAACCCGATAAGTGTGAATTCTTGAGAAAAGAAGTCGCCTATCTGGGCCACATTATTACTAGCGAAGGGGTAAGACCAAATCCCGACAAAATAACATCAATCACGAAAATTAATCAACCAAAAAACCCTAAAGACGTAAAATCGTTTCTAGGATTAGTCGGTTATTATAGGAAGTTTATTCCCAACTTTGCAAAAATTTTTAAACCTTTAACGACTCTTCTTAAAAAGGACACTGCATTTAAATGGACGGAAACTTGCCAAAGATCCTTTGAAGAATTAAAAACCATCCTAACAACACAACCTATCCTACAGTACCTGAAATTCGATCAACCATTTATACTAACTACGGACGCTTCTAACGAGGCAATAGCCGACGTATTATCTCAAGGAGAAATCGGAGAAGACCTTCCCATTTCATACTATTCAAAGACGTTAAACTCAGCCGAACGTAATTACTCGACAACGGAAAAACAGCTACTGGCAATTGTCGAGTCAGTCAAACATTTCCGACCATACTTGTACGGACAACAATTCACTATTGTTACCGACCAACGTCCTTTGACTTGGCTATTTTCCTGCAAAGATCCATCTTCACGATTAGTTCGCTGGAGATTAAAACTTATGGAATATAATTATAAAATTATTTACAAGCCAGGAAAAGTCAATTCCAATGCCGATGCGCTTAGTAGACCAACCCATAACATTGACGATATTAATTTCGAAAACTTTAAAAAATTTCACCAACAAACGTTAGAAACACCAGAACCAACCCGAGAAATATCTACCTTGCAAAATATATCGAACCTAATGATTCCCTATTCATGTGACTTATCCAGCAACAATCATTATTCATACTATGTAATACGAAACTGTCCTACGCTTGAATCATTTAAAACTCACAGACCTGGGGAACTAGCAGTACTAAATTCCCTACAGGAAAAGCAAAAGTTAATATTGATTTTTGTTAAACAATATTTTAACGACATCATAGAATATACAATACTGTCCGAATGTCTAAAAAATATTAAAGGAGTAATGGAAGTTCAAAACCTGGATAACGTCACAATCGCAAACATCCCTTTTTATAATTCATCAATCAAAAAAGAGACCTTCAACTCAATGATTCAGTACCTATTCCCAAATAAAAAATTCAAAATCCTAAAACATATAAAAATACAAATCCATTCCAAAAAAGCAATCGAAACTGTCCTAAAAGTAAATCACGACCATCCCCTAGCCGGACACCTCGGTTTCAACAGAATGTATGACGCAATCCGTGAAAATTATTCATGGAAAACTATCAAACAAGACATACAAAACTATATACAAAACTGTCCAACTTGTCAAACCGTAAAAACCAATTTTAAACCAAACAAATCACCAATGATCATAACGACCACAGCTGAATCTTTTAACGAACAAATCGCAATGGACATAATGGGACCTTACCCAGAAACATCCAGTGGAAATAAATTCGTTCTTAGCATACAAGATGACTTGACAAACTTTATCCAAGCCTACCCTATGGCCAGCCATGACGCCGAAATTGTAGCTATTCACCTAAGAAAATATTGTGCAATATTCGGTTTCCCCACATACATACTGACTGACCAAGGCACGGAATTCACCTCAAAATTATTTAAAGAAATGACAAAACTACTAGAAATCAAACACAAACTCACCACCCCCTATCATCCCCAAACAAACGGTAGTTTAGAGCGAACTCACCTAACACTACGAGACTATATACGATGTTACATCGACAAAAGTACAAACAACTGGGACGAACTTATATGTTTAGCAACCCATTCATACAATACACACAAACACATATCCACCCAGGAAATCCCTTATACACTCGTATTCGGAGAAAGACCAAAAATTCCATCCCAGTTCGAAAAACCAAGAGACAAACCTACTTACCACAATCTTGTCGAAGACGTAACTAACAAACTAAAAACGATACGAGACGTTGCTAAAGAACAACTTAAAATAATAAAATTAAAAAACACCGCAAAAGAATATTATGACAAGACACACAATCGAACATATACATTCCAGGAAAACCAACTGGTATTACTACGTGATAGCTAATCAAAAGCTAACAATAAAAAACTTAATCCCGAATATAAAGGCCCTTACAAAATCATTCAGGTACACAATAATAACACTGCTACCCTAGAACTAACAAAGAATAAAAAAGGGACCTATCACTTGAATCAACTGAAACCTTTTGTTTCAGATCACGGGAACGACAGCAATGCCGAACAAACTAATCATCCCGCTAACCCTCACGATCCTGGTCCTGGCCCTAGTAACCGCGCCATATAAGATCGAGAAAATAAATTCATCAGCTGGTCTATTTTATAAGCATTTAGGGTCAACAAAAGTATCAAATCAAAAATATTCTCTTCTCCTTTATTATAATTTAACATTATTAGATAATCAACTAGAATTAGTTAATTACCATTACTTGAAAGCACTAACACTTTGCCATCTAGTAGATGAAGAAAACTATAGCGTATTTTATTGCAACAACCAAGTAAACACTATAAAAAATATTTTAGACAAAATCAAACTCAAACTAAATACCCTCGAAAGACATACTCGACAAAAACGAGGACTAATTAATGGAATCTCTTACGGACTTAAATGGTTATTTGGCACACCAGACACTGGCGACGCAACCTTTTACACATACTCAATAAATTCACTAATAAACGACAAAAAACAAACCGAACTACTTATGCAACAACAAATCCGTGTGATTTCTTCAACAATCGAAAACTTTAATAGCTCACTAACTAATCTAAAGAATAACGAAAACATATTAAATACAAACTTAAAATTATTCAATAATTTCTCTAAAACTACGACAAACTTACTCCAAAAAGAACAAAGTGAAATTCAGATTGTTGAACATATCACACTATTATCAAACATTGCTAACGAACTCCTACTCCAAATCGAGAAATATTTGCTAGATCTAACTTTAATACGACACGGGATAATCGACTATAATATCGTGGACTCACAAACGCTATTTAACGAACTGAAACTGATGTCTTATAATTTTTCTTTACCAATTCCATTACCAATTGACACTATTGAACATTATTACAAACTCATGGACGTTAAAGCTTTCCTCAATAACAAAATTCTTGTTGTAAAATTACAAATTCCTATTTCTCCATTAACTGACTACGATCTTTATCAAATCTATCCATTACCAACCCCACACCCAAACAATTCTTACATATTCTCATATATCCAATCAGAAAATCCCTATATCCTGTTATCCAAGCCAATAACACAATATACAATGTTGAAAACTCTGGATAAATACAAAGAAGTCGTCAATTAAAAATGGTTATGCAAGGCCGTCTCAACTTTCCGCAAAACCGGGCAGCAACAATGTGAACTTCAGCTATTCTCCAAAATTACAAGCAAGATTCCTGCGTCATGCCAAGTAAAGACAATGCATGCAGAAGTTTAAATCTGGCAGAACATCAATCCATCCCAATGGCTCTTCGTCACATCAAAACCTACAGCACTAAACATCCTTTGCTACGACGCACCGGATCACGAAGAAGTTATCGACAAAATAGGGATCTTAACACTGGATTCCAATTGCAAAGCTTACACAAATCTAAACACCCTGGAAGCAGAAACCAACTTGTACAACAAAACAACAACAATAAAAATTCCAATAACCGACATCACCCAAGACGACTGCTGCATCAAACCCCAAATTAACGTAACACTGCAAGCTCTGGAACTCCAGCCAATCAAGTTCACTCATCTAGACTTAAATGAATTGAAATTCGCCCAACACAAACTACAACAATTTGACGACGTATTGAAAGAACAATTATCAAAACCATTTATTATAAAGCACTCATCCTGGTTCACAACCGCTATCTCAATAACTATAGGAGTCGTAGCACTTGCCGTCATCTACAATCTACTAAAATGGTGAGGCCTAGTCAATCTTCTAACAAAATTCTTATGCTGTACAAAAGCACCGCGCCCTGGACAACATTCACCCTGTATCAAGATATTCAATCAATGTTACAACAATAAAGAAGATCAAACAAAAGTCCAGACCTACGACGTACGCTATTCTCCCGAAGATGGTACTGTATCAGCTCCACCACTTCCAAATCCGCCACCATACTCCGGACCAACCAGAATCAGCTCCAGACGATCAATATCATTAGCTGACCGCATCCGCCCAGCTAGGAAAATTCATCCCCAGATCAACAACGACTTAGATTGAATCTCTCTCTCAGCTTCAATCTTCTAGCGTCGGGAGGCGTGTTGGTTCCCACTACAACTGCCGCTCTCAGCGAGAACAGCTAGTGCTAGTCATTCCTACGATAGAAACAGCCTCACCACAACGGAAATGCTGATACAGCTTTAAAAACAAATAAAAGCAAGAAAATTGTAATAAACTTGTTCACTATTTAATGTGAACTGATACTTACGATTAAATTTCTTTTATGTAGTTATTTCAGTTATTGTAAAATTAGTTAATTTTAAAAGTATTAATAAAGTTATTTGTTATAAATCAACTTCGTGATTTCTTAAATTGTTACGTTACCGATTTACTACTTAGAGAATTAAGTAAGAACATTACATTGAAGTATAATTTACTTGTGAAGTGCTACATCGTGTCGTGAGCCCCAAGTAGTTATACTAGTAGCCCAGTACCATCGGGAATATACTAGTAGTCTAGTTAATATCGGGAATAGTGCAACAACAAGGACCATTGGACATTCGGAGACATATACTAGTAGCCTAGTTACCGAATCAACATTGGACCGCATACAAGTTTACGGGGTTGAACTCATCAACTGCCCTGGTGACAGCCTGCTCTACTTTGGAACCTGTTCATTCATCAGGAATCCAATAATATATATATATATATATATATATATATATATATATATATATATATATATATATATATATATATATATATATATATATATATATATATATATATATATATATACTACTCAAAACAAAATAAGGGCCACTCATGTTTTGCTGCATAAGTTTATTTTTATATAATTTACAGTATAAGGTATGCTTACATTTAATTAAGGAACTAATTTTTTACTAAATAAAATTAATTTTAATACGATTAAATAAAAAATTAATCCATAATTATATTTTTTAAGGATTTTATCATTTTTATAGTCATTTTTACAGTCATCAACAAACGTTCACGCTTTGAGTAAAAGCACACATTATGCAACTTTTCGGTGATTTAATATCGAGTATGCCATCCCTTTTTAAAACACATTCTTGAAGCCTCCTCGGCATGCTTTCAATAAGATGCCTAACGGTTTCATCAGGAATCTCCTCCCAACATCTTCTCAAGAAATCAATCAGTTGTTGTTGGGTGTGTACATCCTCTCCGGCTGCTCAGACTCGCCGTTTTAATTGATCCCAAAGATGTTCTATTGGGTTCAAGTCAGGGCTATTTGTAGGCCACGGTAAAACCTGTATATTAGCCTCCCTAAGGACAGTTGTCGTCGCTCGAGCGGTATGCGCTCGGGCATTATCCTGCATCAGGATAAATCCGTCGGCCGCTCGTTGTGCAAAGGGGATCACATGGGGTCTGACAACCTGTTCGATGTAACTTTGAGCCGTTACAGTACCCTCGTTCAGGAAAACAAGCTCAGTTTTGCCTTGCAAACTAATTCCACCCCAGACCATGACATTAGGACCGCCAAATCTGTCGATCAGAAAACCTTTCCCCACTCCTTCTCCACACTCTTACGCGTCGATCATCACTAAAAAACTTCTTAATGGTTTTCACGGGCAGTGGTAGCACGAACTCTTCCTGATCCACGGCGCGGGGTTACACTACCGGTCTGCTGATACCGATTCCAAACATTTTGAATAGCCATTCGTGAACAACCCAACTGCAGAGCCACGGAACGTTGAGATTGACCACCCTCAATCATCGTTACGGCTCTGGTAGCAGTAGCTTCGTCCATATGGTGTCGAATTCTCGGCATTGTAAAAATAAATGATTGAATAACACGCCAAACTTCAAAAAACAACCTCAGCAATCAATAATCTAGCGCAAACTGATTTAAAATCAAATTCAAAAAAATTAGTAAAACTAACCACTTCACGCTGTGCGAGACAAAAAAACGTTTGAATCTTCCCCTCAACAATAATATCACTTAAACCTAACTGTTATCATTTACTCAACCACACCATAACAACAGTCATTTAGAAAAGTTATTTTGACGTGGATCGACATAAATCAGTTTTAAAATACAAACTTTCAAGTGGCCCTTATTTTGTTTTGAAGAGTATATATTAAACTCAAATAAATCGGCTCAGTAATTTCGAAAAAAACAATTTTTTTTGAAAATTTTTGTCTGTTTGTGTATTCGAAAACTATTAGCCTTAGAGGGTTGAAATTTGGCAGGACTGTATCTGGAGCTAAGAAATATTATTTCCTATAAGAACAATCAATCTTGCGTCAAGGGCCGTTTTCCCTATCTTACCCAGCTATGCCCTTTAATTTTTCCTGTTTTCTACCCTTCCATACGGCCACCCCCGCCATGTAAACCGGCAGATTAACATACTTCCGTTATCATAGATACGTGGGATATATGCACTATTATTATCTGATGCGCTCGAATATTTCAGTGTCACAGTTTTTTTTCCATTTTTGAACATCTGTAGACGCTCCCCCCACCACTAAAATGATATACATCATATAACTTTTTTCCTTCATATCATCTAATTGTCAAAATCAATAGGTCTCAACGACGCTTGAGAATGTCCCTATTTAGCATCATGGGTTCCCCTACTATTAACAAAATATGCCAGACAGACAGATTCTTCAGTAAAATATATATAATGTGCTGTAACATATGTAAATTTCAGCAAGGTGTTATGTGAGATAGATTTGCCTAAAATTTTCACTAACAAAAATAGGTGTGTTAGACATTAATTAACAAAATATACCAGACAGGCCGATTTTGCAGTAAAATACATACAATTTGCTATAATATATGTAAATTTCAGCTAGGTGTGTTATGTGGGGTAGATTTGACGTTTTTTTCGGCCATTTCAAAAATTTTTTAAAAATAGAATTTAACAAAAATTTAAAGGTCTGGCGGGCATTTCCTATTGTCGACATTAGTTACTATTGATTTAGCTTTTTCAATTTGCGGTGTTTTATCCGGTATGATTTTGTGCTATCGGAGCTTGGACTATTCAATTTGTGTCAGTAGCAGGTGCGTTTAATTTTTGGAGTTTTTTTAACAATATTTTTTTGCGGATACTCTTTTATGCGCATAGCCAAAGCAGCTCAAGCGTTTAAATAAAATAAAAAAAATAAATAAATAAAAATTTAAAGGTCTGGCGGGCATTTCCTATTGTCGGCATTGGTTACTATCGATTTAGCTTTTTTAATTTGAGGTGTTTTATACGGTATGATTTTGGGCTATCGGAGCTTGAAATACATATCTAAAATGATGCTGAAACGTTGTACAGCTTGTACAAAATGTACAAAATGTTTGATTTTGTTGTGCTGGAACGGTCTAACTGATTGTGAGTTACGCATGTGCAAACAGTTTGCGGACTGTCAAACATGCGATGCTGGAACACAACTATTATTATTGGTTGCAAATACGTCCTATATTTTTTTATTTTTATATTTAAATTCATCATGAAAATGTAAATTTTTACGTTCCGAAAATGATTCATGAATTTTCCAGTACTAACTTAATTGGTAATTTAGCCATGTGCGTATTTGGTTACTCATATTCGATATTTTTTATACCTATTTCTGCAAAAATTCTCTGGTCTGCAAGTTTTAATGAATGTTCGACAAGAAGCAATAATTTTGCATTCAACAACTGCCTTTATCTTCTAACAAATTCGTTTTTAACCAAACAAACGCGGTTTATTTCTTTCTCAACATTCAAACAGTTTTTCTTATTCTTTTTTTTTTGGTCGTTTTGGTCGTTTTGTTTTGTTCCTGGTCTGCGAAAACGTTTTGGTCTACAGAAAATTGACAATATCAAATTACTTCTAACGATATTTTGATATCAAGTGAGTAAAAGTTGCTAAATTTCTTATTTATTAACCTACAATATTTTTAATTTTTGTTTCTTTCATAGAATTGTACCAATTTGATGATGAAAATAAAGAAGAAGAAGAAGGAAAAAACCAGAAGAATCTACTGAAAACATTCAAGGAGAAATAGACCATGAGCTAAGCCCAGAGATCTAATTTTTTTTAGAAATTCACATTTATTTTGTTTATTGTAAAAGAAAAAATCAATAAAATGTTGGTAATACAAAAATGCTACTGCGTTTCAATATAACCTTCATTACAATATTTAGTAATTACAATAATAGATTTTAATACAGACAATATTAAAACTTCAAACCAAAGAAACCTATCTTTTAATACATATTTGGTTTAAAATATAATCAACCATTACTTATTTTTAATACCTTTTGAACTTTTGATCTTAATATTCATAGTATTAGTTTGAAATACAATTGGAATAAAATTTGGTTTTGTAACTGTAATCCAAGTTCAATTAATTTTTAATATCAGTTATATTACAATTAATTTTTTTAATATATTGAACCGATTACATTTTTATAACATTTTGGTGTTGCCACATATGTAACCTCTGTTAGATTACTTATTAAACCAATATTTTTTACCGTGCAACGCTACCACCATCTTATCAAACATAGTCAGTGTTGGATTCTCTTCTCTGTGTTATTTTTCGCCTTCAGTGACAGACACAGTCCCAAATGAAGAGTGGACTTTAAAAACAGGCCAAAAGAAAAAATTAAAAATTGAGTTAGACTCGAAAAAGGAATCTAAGTGACATTGCCAAGTCTAGACTTTTTTTTGCTACTTAGCTTGTTTTTGAAGTCCAGTCTTCAAATGGTATACAGTTTTAAAAACTCAAATCGTAAAATTTAGAAAATCCCTTCAAATAGATAAAATATTTTAAAGATGATTGCATTATTCTTTGCAATAAATTAACTCCCTAAAAATCACCTACTTTATGATTGTCTAAAGTAGACTCGTCCCTTATGACTACACTATACTTTCCCAAATTAAGAATAAATTAAAACACGTCGTTTGAATTTGTATATCCGTGACTGTATTTTCATTATTTCAAATTGCCTTAAAAGTTTTTAGTAGATAATAGTGTCATATAATTTTATTTTGAAAAAGATGTTTTAAAGAAGCGAATGTGGCAGTGAACATACTAAAGTCTATAATAGCACATACAGCGCAGCGTTCCAGACCGATGTATCTGTGTACTCTTGTATAATATGTAATTTGATTACAACGTAATTTTACTGAACGGTAATTAATTTATAAAACAACAATATTAGATTCGTTTGCTTGAAATAAAAACATTTTTTGAAATAATAACGTTTTAAAATAACATCATTAACAACGGATGTAATAATAACTGTTTTCATCCATCACAACCTCCTAGTGAGCGTTTTTGCGTTGTTTGTTTTCACGCTGTCTGTCTGTATACCATAATACCTACATAGGGATTTTAAGGAGATAATGATGGAGACATACCTAGTCAATTATGCTCACTTTTTGTTTTTTGATGTAAGATCAAATATTATATACCGTGTGAGTTTTTTCAGAGTTGCCATTTTTATTACAGCCAGACCGTTGATTCAATGGAAAAATTGTTCAAATAAGAGTTGTAGTTATCGACGGGGGCAACAGATTGCTATAGTTAGGAGCATTATAGCTCTTATGGTTTTCGAGCTATGATATAAACTTATAGATTATTAAATGAGACTATATATTAATTTTTCGATAAAACTAATCTAATGCATTAAGGGGAGGGTAAGGTTAATTCGTACAAAAAAAAGCATGTTTTTGTTATTTTTTTACGACGACACAGTTAAAATCTCTTTATTAAAACCAATGGTACATTAAAGTATGACATTCGAAGAATATTGTATAAAATTTTCACAAAGAAATATTAAAAAATACAGTAATGGCAGCAATTATTCGGACGTGTCTCGGAAAAAAAGTAGAATTGCGGTGCCCCTCATAACTTGGTGCTGGATCATCCGAAATAAAAAAAATTAAGATTCATTCGTTAGATAATAGATTTCCTCAGGTAACGCTGGGTGGGCTTTTCGAAATTTCAATTTTTCACTTCTTTGGAACACTTAGAAAGGAAAAAAACGATTTTTTGCGAATAAAATCGACTAATTTGTTATTGTAAAATAAAAATTATTAACTAATTTGAAAAAAACTCTCCAGCGTTACCGCGTAAATTATGTATAGAAATAGTGTTCAAAATTTCAAAGGGATCGGTGCGGTAGCTTTTTAGTTATGAGGGGCACCGACTTTGAAAAAGTGAGTTGTGGGGAAAACGCTTTAAAGTTTTGAACACTTAAAAAATTTTGTATAAAACTGATATAGAATACTTACTGCTAAACTAAATTTTGTACCCTACACTGACAAAATATACAGTACAGGTATAAACACGTTTGTACCTGCATTGAAATTTCTATAATAGAGCTGAGAGAGAGATATATATAGAGAGCGAAACATCTGCCAGGTAATAACAAAAATACTTGTAACTTCGTCAATTTTGCTCCAATCAACTTGAAATTTTGAGACAATATTCTTGAGATATTATGCATTGAGCTAAAAAAATAAACAAAATGCAAAAAAAATTATTTTAATACCTTACCCTGCCCTTAACTAACAACATAAATGAGCAAAATAATTTTTTTTACGTAAGTTTAATTTTTGAATTTTTCTTTAATTTATCAACTAGGCGGTAAAAATATGCATATGTACTTGAGGCTACATCAACCGATAGTGTTCTGGTTGGTTACATTTCTATTACATCCAAGAAAGTAGCATTTTCCAGTACAATTTCTATCATACAAATTTGACTGTAGTAAAAATGGCAACTCTCAAAGAACTCACATGGTATATATACATATATATATATATATATATATATATATATATATATATATATATATATATATATATACACATATATATACATATATATATATATATATATATATATATATATATATACATATATATACATATATATATATATATATATATATATATATATATATATATATATATATATATATATATATATATATATATTATATGCTAAGAAATAATCACAGGTAAATAATCTGGCTAGTATACATAAAATTTTAATATCCTTTGAAAGATAAGTTTCCTCTGAGGTTAAAACTAACGGAAGATAAACCTTAAAAATATTGTATACGTGATTACAATGTCATTAGAAATAGCAATGAAACAGAGAGGACTCCTGAGGACGTAATGGGTTGATGAGGCATGTTTCTTTGGCAATATGGTAAGTAATAGTGACCCATTTCATTCAACATCCTAAAGTATAATCTATGAAATTTTTTCCAGAATATGATTGTTGTACTTTAAAGTAGACGCTTTTTTATACCGAGAGTAGCCTCTTCTGGTTAAATGTAAATAAAGAGACCAATTGTGAGCCGGACCATGAGGAGAAATCGAGGGCCCCAGACACAAACTATCCCAAACCAGCCGTCAAATATCCCGGATCATCGTTATTATTACAGGACAATGTGGAGAAAAATAAACATATAAAACATAACTTAAAATTGCTTATTGGCTAATAATCTATATTATTAGTGTAAATACGATAGTAGTCCTGGCCGGGTGCCAGGGTACGTATATAGAAAAGCTAATCAAATACGTCCTCTCTGATGGAGACGCATAGCATTTCCAGGCAGTGAATATGCGTAAATGCTACCTTAATTCATCTCAGTGAGATAATATGCAGTAGGATATTTTGAAACATGTTCATAACTAGTCTTTCTATCAATCATTTTTGTGAATATTGCTATGTTTCAACCAGAGTAAACGCCACAGTGCCCGAGTAACATGAGAAATACACAGTAATAAACCGCTATTCGAAAATACCGTTTTTACATTTCACATTGTAGTTGAATCGCCAGCCCTTATAACCGGAAGCAAAAAAAGGCCTTTATGTTTCTTTGTCGACAGTTTCCTTTACGGCATTGATTATTAGTAAACAACTTATTTCACTCTGACGCATGAAAGGTTACGGTGATTGATATAGTAACAGATTGGCACAGATAAATCGGTTTTTGCATTTGTCCAAACGAAAATGGTGGGCGCCTTTGGGAACATGTACTGGAACTTGAAAAGGAGTATAATATTATTTTTCAATCTTCTTTACTGCTGTGTGAAAATGAAATTAAAACACAGTTATTTTTAACTGTTCAGAAAAAAATCATCTTCAATAATTTATTCATAAATTCATATTTTTTAACGAAGATGTGAGACGAACTGAGGTAGCATTTACGCGAGTTTATCCTTGGGAATCAATGGAAACGCGAATCTATCGGAAATGCGATTTTCTTTCGTTTCCATCTGGAGGGACTTATTCGACTAGCTTTTTTTTATATATCCCCTCAGGACTACAGCGTCAGTTACCTTCCTTCTTGTAGGGCATGATTGTGCGTTTCACTATTGAATCTTGTTATCTTAGCTGACTTTTATTTTATTTCTATTCAAAAAAGTTTTAACTTGCTATTAACCCTTAAATTTAAGAAAATATGATAAGGTGCTATAAATTCAACAAGATAAGAATGGAGTTAGGTTAATCGTTATTTTTATCACAACCATAGTAATTTATAACGGTTACAACAATATGGTAAGAACTAATGTTTGTGAAGAACGTTGGTAAATACATTGGTAATATATAGAAAAACGTTTCGTAATGAAAAGAACGAACAGTCAAATTTTTATTAGAAAATCTGAGAACGTTTTCATTGTCACTTTTCACCCAAAAGAAAAATTATATAAGACTACGAGCTGATTTTTGAGTTTTATACCATTAACAGAAAGAGTAAAATTCCGTTAGATTCTTCTTAACGACATGATGGTACAAAAATTCAAATGTAGATTAGTAATTTTATATTTTTCTTTGGAAACCCGTCCTTACTTTTTCCAAAAGTTACTTTTCAAATGAATTTCTTATCATATCTCTTATCCTATACTGTATTTCTTACGTCAAATGATAAACTAAAAATGATAAAAATTTCTAAAAATAATTCACTGTTGAGAGATTTACTTTGTGAAATTTTATTTTAAACATTTCTTTCTTTTTTCTTTTATTGCTGCTGACGCGCCGGTGGATGGCGCGTCAGCAGCACCCGGCGGCATCGCATTTTAAATATTGAAAAGTTTTAATTACTTTGTCAATTTCACGAAAATACTATTCTTTTTACTTAACGCGTTTTCAGCCCTTTCGGTTATCATGAGAGTAAATCATTGATGAAATCAAAATGAAGAGAATTTATAGCTAAGATATGTAATATTATTGCAAGTAAATTGGGAAAAACCCATAAATTTTTGTTTCGAAACAAAGTGCACGTGTAAAGTTAAAAGCAATCAAAAAACCAGTTTGTAGGTACCGGCATGGTGGCTATTTTTACCTAATATTGTGGCTGTTCTAAGTAGTTTGTTTACGAATAAATTAAACTAGGGGTGTCCAACAATTATTTAAAGTTTGATGTAATTATATTCGTTCAGAAATTTATTTCCAATAAAGGGGAATTATTTAGATCATTTTGATCGATTAAAACTTCTACTTGTGGGTCACTGTTCAGTCTATTAATTTCCAGAGCCTCTAAAAGATTTAGTTTCATACCCTTTTGACAAACGTGTAGAACTTTTGGTTTATGATCCGCTCTGGGGAAATGACCTGTTTGTCAAAAGAGTATAAAACTGAATCTTTTAGAGACTCTGGAAATTAATAGACTGAAAAAGGACCCACAAGGAGAAGCTTTGAACGATCAAAATGATCTAAATAATTCCCCTTTATTGAAAATAAATTTCTGAACGAATATAAATACATCAAATTTTAAATAATTTTTGGACACTCCTAGTTTAATTTATTCATAAACAAAGCATTTAAAACAGCCACAATATTAGGTAAAAATAGCCACCATGCTGGTACCTACAAACTGGTTTTTTGATTGCTTTTAACTTTACACGTGCACTTTGTTCTGAAACAAAAATTTATGGGTTTTTCCCAATTTACTTGCGATAATATTACATATCTTAGCTATAAATTCTCTTCATTTTAATTTCATCGATTATTGACTCTGATGATTGCCGAAAGGGCTGAAAACGCGTTAAGTAAAAAGAATAGTATTTTCATGAAATTGACAAAGTAATTAAAACTTTAAATATACTCGATAAAAATTTCTGTCAATAGCAAAATAACATTTAGTAATAATCTAGTCTAATTGTGCATTTTAATTTCATTTTTAGATAAAGGATTACTTTTCTGTGGCATCATATACCTATCCTTACTTATAACCGTAACTCATACTAATATACCTAACTAAAATAATTTAATCATTCACACAATATTGATATTATATTCTTTTTATATTAGATATTATGGCTAGGCCATATACTCCACACTACCGTTCGATTATATTGGAAGATGGTATACGAAAGTTATATAGATGAATGAAATAGTTGAGAACGTGTCGAATGGTTCCTGGTAAGCTCCATGGGATTGTTGCTAATCCCTTTAGTATAGAATTTGTCGTTCTTGGAACGAATGAGAATTTTACTTAGATTGACAAAATATAAATTTATTTGTAATTAATTTTATACTTAGATATAACGTAAAAGCCCCTGTGGAGAGACACTAGAAGTTGGAAACCGATATACAAACAGACGCGTAATATGAGTAATATGACACATACAGTGACATCTAGACGTCAATGTAGGAAATATAGAATCGTTCAGGTATCTGTATTCAACAAAAATTGTTTTATATATATATATATATATATATATATATATATATATATATATATATATATATATATATATATATATATATATATATATTTCTTTAATTAAGTAAGGAAACATTAATGTGAGGTGACTTTAAATTAAAAAATAATCATTATATTAATAATAATTTTTGTTATCAGAGGTTTCTTTTAGAAATAACTTCATTAATATATAAATATCAAAACTGTTCCAGTATTGGATCGCGTTCCGGTATAGGGGCTTTTACCTTTAATACAGAAAAGAGTTTTCATAACAAAATATAATTTCTTAATTTAATTACTCCTCAATATAATTTGCTTTTATTGTAAAAGAAAGTTGCAAAAGTTTAAAAAGAGAAAACATTTCGAGAGGGCATAGCCGGGTAAGATAGGGAAAACGGCCGTTGACGCAAAATTGATTGTTTTTATAGGAAATAATACTTCTTAGCCCCAGATACATTCCTGCCAAATTTCAACCCTCCGAGGCTAATAGTTTATAAATACACAAAAAGACAAATATTTTCAAAAAAAATTTTTTTTGACGATATTATTTATCCGATTTATTTGAGTTTAATATATATTGTGTACCCACCTTAGGAAAAGTAATAAAAAAATTAACGTTATATCCCTATAATATACAAATTTTTTTAAATTTTTTAATTTAAGTAAATATTCTTTTGGCACTTACGCGTTAGCGATGCCCGCCACCAGCGTTCAATAATATGTCTCTTAGTACTCTATAATATATATTTTATGAAACAATTTTTGTTGGTAGAACATAATAATATTTCAATACAAATTCATGTCATGTTCGGTACTACATGTATCACTTGTGTATAAAAAGGACCATAAAGTAAAGCATCTGCCTTATCTATAAAACACAGCAGAACTCTAAAGAGTGCAACAAAATGTTCTCTTCCCCCCTGAGTTCCAGTTCTTGGAGTTCCTGTGACGGTCTAAAAAAATATATATTTTGATTTGCTATAAAAAATATGCTTTAACTTGTTAAAAACTAATTTTCAAGGCTAATTTTAGCATGAATCTGAATATTTGAATGAAATCAATAAAATTATCTCAGCATACTTACTAATTAAAATTACATCCAACTCAAAGAAATTATAAGTTTTAGAAACATTATTTAAATAAAGATAATAATAATAACAATAATACGTCTTAAATGTTATATTGTTTTAATAATAATAAATATTAATAAACTGGAACAAAAAACTTCAGCAATGTATAGTAATAACAACAGTCCGGCTAAAGCTTGTTGTAGTTTTAAAAATATGTAGGTAAATTACATATGTAGGTACATTACATATAACTTAATTGAAGTTTTTGTTGCACTTCTTGGGGTGTACAGAAAGTGGATTTTTTCTGTAATATAATTACATACGTTCAAAACTACGACAAACAAGTTTAGACAAACGTCTAGCTTTATCTGCCGTTTGTTTTCTTTTGTTAGCACGATGACGGTTCATGAGGAATTTTAACGAAATGAACAACTGGTATACTATTTTGACAGCTAATATACTTTGTATGAAATTGTTGACGTCGTAAGACGTGGCGTATGAGCTAACAAAGTTTCACTTGACCTCTTACAAAGGAAAAAACTCTAACAAAATAGAAATCAATGCCTATTTTGTTTTATTAATAAAAAAAGACAAACGGCAGATAATGTTAGACTTTTGTAATTTTAAACTAGTTTATCGTAGTTATGAACGTATGTAATTATATTATTTTAGAAATATGGTAGATATTTTACTTTATAGTCCTTTTTATACATAAGTAATATATGTAGTACCGAACATGGAATGCATTTGTATTCAAATATTATTATGTTCTACCAACTAAAATCTTTCTATAAAAATATATGTTATAGAGTACCAAGAGGTAAATTATTGGACAAAAAATGGTGGGTGTCGCTAACGCGTAAGTGCCAAAACAAAATTTACTTAGATTAAAAAATTTAAAAAAATTTGTATAATAAAGGGATATAACTTTAATTTTTTTTTTATACTTTGCCTAAAGTGGGTACGCAATATATATTAAACTCAAATAAATCGCTCAATAATTTCGTCAAAAAACATTTTTTTGAAAGGTTTTGTCTTTTTGTGTATTCATAAACTATTAGTCTCGAAGGATTAAAATTTGGCAGGAATGTATCTGGGGCTAAGAAGTATTATTTTCTATAAAAACAATCAAATTTGCGTCAAGGGCCGTTTTTCCTATCTTACCCGGCTATGCGCTTTGCTATAGTTGTTCAAGTTTATAATATATGCTTAATAAGCTTTATTATAACTTACAAAAAAAGTGAAACCTGTATGTTTAAGAGTTCTACAAATTTATACATGAGAACAACTAAATAATTTGGTCTTCAGTATATACCAATTAAATCCAAAAACTGATTTGAAGTACACATCAATTTCGGTAATCTATTTTTGTAATGATTTTACTTACTAAGGCATTGCAACTTGATTCAGTATACCTGAATCGGCTATATTTAAGTTTCCGAAGTTTCTTTTCACAATTACAAGGTTGTGGAGAGGAACGAAGAGCCCCGAGAAAACTGACTTTTACTAACTTTTGCTGGGGCCTGTTACCATTGATTATGTGATCCCTTTTCAGACTTGGACTTCGGAGCTAGAGCACCTACTGTCTCCCCTTCCATTGGGTTTAAGAAGACGGTTACACATAGGTATATATCACAATGTAGTGTAATTGTAATATTTATAACGTCGCTATTACATTGCCATAGATATAGGTAGGTACTTATGTTAAATATTTATTTGACCAAAGAAATATTACAGCGTAATGAATCAACATTTATAACATAATGTTTTCGTAACTATAGTTAAACATAGTATTATTACTTTTTAATGATTGATCATTGATTTGATCAGAGATTTTTGAGAAATATCTATGATAGTATAATAGCGGTCTAATAAGGAACGTTATGGAAATGCCCATTGCGATTTCATTCATTTTAACGTATATTGTAGTACTTAACAAAGTAATAAACATATTATAATTATACTTACGTGCTCAATCGCATATTTAGGGAGTAAAACAATCCAGCAAAAGTTTGTTAAAAAATCACATTTTTGTCTCTTTCTCATACTAGCCTTTAATCGATTTTGATAAAAAGTGGTGAGAAGTTTTGACTGAGGTTAAATTATTTTAGAATTTTGTTGATCAGGGTTACATTATTTTTAAATTATGTTAAACACCTCTCAAAGTGGGTTTATTAATTCTTTTTCAAAAATCATAGCTTATAATTCTTAAAATTCTGTAGCAAGGGTACCATCATTAGTGTCATATTAATCCAAATTACTGAGATTCGAAAATATATATTAATACTTATTCGTTAAAATTTCGCAAAAAATTCAAACAATTGAGTTCATTTTTTAGTCGAATTTTCTACGAAAAATTAGACTTATACAGTCTATACGATAAGAGCTGCGAGAGGCGAGAGTAGGGGCGCTATCCGTTTTCGGACCCGTAGAACACGAATATGTAGAAAAAAAAAATGTCTGATATATATATATATATATATATATATATATATATATATATATATATATATATATATATATATATATATATATATATATATATATATATATATTTTCCCGCCACCTTTTAATTTGTGTAGGGCTCCCCTATGGAAGTTAAGAGATGAAATTTGGTAAATGGGGCTCATTTTCGAGGCACCTCATACTATCAAAGTGAGGTCAAATTTTGGGCAAATTTTTTTTCTGACCCGACCTTTAAGGGGGTGGTGGGGGGCGGAAAAGCAATAAAACTTTTCCAAACCGGTTTTAAATAATGTTTCGGTCAATTATCTACAACATATCCAAAATTCAGCTTCCTAGGATGATATGGTGGGAGTAGAGGGGGGAAAAACGATTTTCGCTGGATCTAACAAGCCCCCAGCCCCCCAGAATTAACGTAGAGGGTTGAAATTTGGTGTGTTGATAAAGTTCGTACCTAGGTTGTGCTTTTTGGAGGTTTTAATATTTTACCTCCACCCACCTCATTTTTAAGCTACAATTTCATGCATTTTCGACGTTTTCGAAGTTTATACCACTCGCACAGGTCACCCGAATAAACCTAGAGGGCTGAAATTTTGTATTCAGATTGAGTTAGTATCAAGGGGGTGCCTTTTGGGGGTCTCGACTTTTAACCCCTACCCCCACCATTTTTATACCCAAAAGAACATGATTTTTCTTGTTTTTTAACAGTTTCGTTCGGGTCAAAATCTCCCCAAATAAACCTAGAGGGCTGAAATTTGGTGTACAGGTTAAGCTAATAGCCAGACACTGTTTTTTGGAGGTTTCAACTTTTAACCCTTACCCCCACGATTTTTACGCCAATATTTCCTTAATTTTTTTGCTTGTTTTCTAACACGTCTAGAGACTCCATAAGGAAACCTAGAAGGCTGAAATTTTGTACGTGTATTCAGTAACTATCCAGCTAGTACCTTGTAGGGAGTCCGCATCACTTTTCCCCCCACTTCTCCCATTTTTACATCGGAATTGAATGCTATTGTTAAATGTGTTTTAAAAGCATTATGTTTATTCTAAATACAAGTAGGCGAATAGTAATTTTAAAAAATTTTAAAAAAAGTGAACTTACTTTTATGACAAATGAAATACATACATATTAAGTAATTTAAAAATGTTATTAAAGTCACTGTTTATTTATAAACTAGGAATTTTGGATTTTTAGTATTTATAAAATAGAAATTTTGGATTTTTTTGGAAAGAAAAAATATCTTTATAAAGGCCTTCCAGTTTACTATTTAAGGTCCTTTTTTAATTTTTAAAACTAAAACATAAAGGCAATTAGCGGATAAACATGGGCAGGAATGTCCTCGTACGAATTGTGTTGGCTTTTTTTCTGCTACCTGTTTTCGGCACAAAATTGAAATTTACTGAGATACAGCCCTTAAATACTTAAAACTTTTTTTTAAAGCCTCGATCAGCCGAACACTCATCACCAGTTTTGAAACCAACAAAATGACAATTCGGTTGTAGACTTTCAATCACATTTCGCTTGTAGACATTCAATACCGAAGATGAAGGGGAAAATTCGACTACCGTGATGGGGCCCCGCTGCTCACGGCGTTTTATTTTTTTTAAATTTTTAGTCGAATTTTCCCTTGAGAAAAAATTATACTTATACAGCCTATACGACAAGAACGGCGAGAGGCGAGAGTAGGGGCGCTATCGATTTTCGGACCCGTAGAACACGATTCTGTAGAAGAAAATATCTGATATATATATATATATATATATATATATATATATATATATATATATATATATATATATATATATATATATATATATATATATATATATATATATATATATATATATATATATATATATATATATATATATATATATATATATATATATATATATATATATATATATATATATATATATATATATATATATATATATATATATATATATATATATATATATATATATATATATATATATATATATATATATATATATATATATATATATATATATATATATATATATATATATATATATATATATATATATATATATATATATATATATATATATATATATATATATATATATATAGACGGGGAAAAAAGGATTTTGGCTGGATCTAACACGCCCACAGCCTCCCAGAATTAACGTAGAGTGTTGAAATTTGGTGGGTTGATAAAGTTCGTACCTAGGCTGCGATTTTTGGGGGTTTTAATATTTTACCCCCACCCCCCTCATTTTTAAGCTACAATTTCCGGCTTTTCGACATTTTCGAAGTTTGTACCACTCGTACAGGTCACCTAAATAAACCTAGAGGGCTGAAATTTTGTATTCGGATTGAGTTAGTATCAAGGGGGTGCCATTTGGGGCTCTCGTCTTTTAACCCCTACCCCCACGATTTTTAACGCAAAAAGAACATGATTTTTCTTGTTTTTTAACGGTTTCGTGTGGGCCAAAATCTTCCCAAATAAACCTAGAGGGCTGAAACTTTGTGTACAGCTTAAGCTAATAGTCAGACACTGCTTTTTGGAAGTTTCAACTTTTAACCCTTACCCCCATGATTTTTACGCCAATATTTCCTTAATTTTTTTGCTTGTTTTCTAACACGTCTAGAGACTCTCTAAGGAAACCTAGAGGGCTGAAATTTTGTACGTGTATTCAGTTAGTTTCCAGCTAGTACCTTTTAGGGAGTCCACATTACTTTTCCCTCCACTTCTCCCATTTTTACATCGGAATTCAATGCTATTGTTAAATGTGTTTTAAATGCAGTATTCTTATTCTAAATACAAGTAGGGGAATAGTAATTTTAAAAAATTTAAAAAAAAGTGAACTTACTTTTATAACAAATGAAATACATACATATTAAACAATTTAAAATTTTATTAAAGTCACTGTTTACTTATAAATTAGGAATTTTGGATTTTTATTATTTATAAAATAGAAATTTTGGATTTTTTTGGAAAGAAAAAATATTTCATAAAGGCCTTCCAGTTTACTATTTAAGTTCGTTTTTAATATTTAAAAATAAAACACAAGGGCAATTGGCGGATAAGCATGGGTAGGAATGCCCTCGTAAGAATTGTGTTGGCTTTTTCCCTGCTAACTGCTATCGGGACAAAATTGAAATTTACTGAGATCAGCCCTTAAAAACTTAAAACTTTTTCTTAAAGCCCCGATCAACCGGACACTCATTATCAGTTTTGAAACCACCAAAATGACAAATCGCTTGTGGACTTTCAATTACATTTCGCTTGTAGACGTTCAATACTGAAGATGAAAGGAAAAATTCGACTTCCGTGATGGGGCTTCGCTGCTCACGGCGTTTTTTTAATTTTTAGTGAATAAAAAAAAAATTCGTAAAACAACAGAATGTATAAAAAACGATGTTAACAAAATATGTTAATTGATATTGCCGTTTTTTATATGTATGCTATTTTTTTATTGTATAAAATATAATATGATTTTTTGTTCTATGAGCCCGTTTATTATTAAGTATCATATATCTCTTTAACACCCTCCAGTATACGGACCCATCACCACCAACATATATCTACAATAACGTTATTCTCTCACTACTCAATGCTCATAATATTTATATCTCTTTTTGATAAATTATCATCATTTACAAATGGTAAATTATACGCTCATTTACTACTATAAATGTATAACAAAATGATAAAAAAGGATAGGTATTAAATATTATATATATTTTTATATATTTTAATAAAATTGAATAGGTGCTGTACTTATTATATGTGTGTATATACAGCTTTGGAAAACGTAGAATATCGCTTGTACCTGAATTCACGGCAGTTTGAAATAGGGTAAAGAGTGTAAAGAGAAATATTGTTTATAATTCTATAATTTGTTTCTCTTACTTTGCATATTATAAAAATATCATTTGACTTGCATCGAATGCCGTCAGTTCACAGTCAAATAATATATACTAGCTGACCCGGCCACGCGTTGCTGTGGCTCAGTAGTTATAATTGATTGAATTAATTTTTTCTTATCATTTTGATACAATCAAATCAATATTTACTAATAAGGCGGAAAATAGTTTACCCAATTTTAAATCATATGGGATTGAGAATAGGCGCGAGAATAAAGTGCCTCGCATCGCTCGCTAAGCAGTTCCAAATTCTATAAAAGGTTAATTCAATGTAATGCTTCGCTCTGCTCGCCATACGATTTACTAATAAAGCTGAAAATAGTTTAGCCAATTTTAAGTGATATGGGATTGAGAATAGGCGAGAGAATAAAGTGCTTTGCTTCGCTCGCTAAACATTTCAAAATTCTATAGAAGGTTAATTCCAGGTAATGTTTCGCTCCGCTCGCCATATGACTCGCCTATAAAGTGCTTCGCTTCGCTCGCTAAACAATTCAAAATTCTATAAAAGGTTAATTCCAGGTAATGCTTCGCTCCGCTCGCCATACGACTCGCACGACTCGTAAAATTTAAATTTATTTATTTAAATAAATAGTAAAATTTTTTATTAATTTATGTCAGTTGTAAAAGATGTTTAAATTTTTGCCAATGCATACTTTGAAACTATGGAAACAAAAAATCAATAACAAACATACGTATGTATGTATATTTTCAGATTTATGTCATATGCGTTTTTGTTATACCACGTCTTATACTGACATCACGGAAACGCGTTCGAACGGGATAAAAAGTATCCTATGTCCTTCTCCTGGTTCTAAATGGTTATAACTATCAAAGGTTTTTAAGCACCATCTATTGACAATTTTTCAAATTTACTATAAGGTTCGCTAGTGTTCAGCGCAATCTGTAAATTTACAGAGTCCAAAGGTGGCTACGTCATCTATTGGTAATTTTTCAAATTTACGCACAGGGTTCGCTAGTATCCAGACTACGAGCACCATCTAGTAGTGAAAACTTGGAATTTACAGAGCTTAAAGGTCACTGCGCCATTTATTAGGGAAATTTTGAGTTCTTAGGTTAAGCTAAGTTCACCAGGGTTCAGTTAGGTTTGAGACCAAAGCATTCTTCCACCTACCGCCGGAGGTTTCTAGAACCGCCCCGATCGAGCTGCCTCCTCCCGAGGTTGCTCAAAATATCGGAGGTGGGGAGGTGGTCCCCGAATCCCCCAAAACTATCTACTCAAGTGGTATACAAATATAATAACTGAAGAATATTAACATATTTAATTTTTGATAAAAAAAAATTTTTCCCTGAGCTATACTTTTGTACCTGACTATCTCACAGCAAATACCTTAAAGGCTAATACCATATCTTGTGTTCAAAAATTCACATATATTTCCAAATTTATTTTAAAAAATGAAGGAATTTATTAATTTTTTGTTTTTATGATGATTGTTTTTCATATAATGATTGTTTTTAATTTAAATTCACCTCGCATTTAATGTTTTCTTACTTAATTACAGAAATACATATATATATATATATATATATATATATATATATATATATATATATATATATATATATATATATATATATATATATATATATATATATATATATATAGTGTCTTTCATAAAGTTCGCACCATATGGGAAACTTTTTTACTATTGATATTACTAATAATATTTTAGTGGGGCTAGTTGGCGCATCGGTTGGAATGAAAAAGTAGCTAAGCACATCTTACCCCCTTCTTGCTATTTGGCGGGAAACCGAAAATTTAAAAATTGCGAATTATGAAAAATGGTAATAATTGTTTTGATCACTTCGTCATGAAATTTTCATATCATATCAAAATTAGGTCTAGTTAATATATCCCGTTAACTAAATACCACAGTATGGAAAAATAAAGCCCAAAAATTTAATTTTCCAAAATTCGGCTTTAAGTAACCCGAAATTTAAAACTGTTTTATTAATTCTAGCAAGATAAAAATTATGCCAATCTTTGAAGTCTGCTTATTTATAAAATCACAGTTATTATCAAAACATTGCCGCAGATATTGGTCTTTCAATAAAAAAATTTAATTTTGTCATAAAAAAACATGCCTCTGTAACATTGGAATTCTAGCAAGCATGAACCATTATCATTACTTTATTTTCTTTATAATTTGTAATAAAAATATGCAGTACGCTAAATCCATAAAAAATCTTTTAAGAATAATGCAAATAAATCATCCTAGTTCTTTAAAACTGCTAGAAATTTTCTTAATATTTAACTAGTTATTATTAATATTATCAATATTGCCGTGATTTTGATGTATCATGGCTATATTGATAATAAATTTTATTAATAAAATATCAAATACGAGTATTACCAAAAATTCTAGTAATTTTAAAGGACTGGAATATCATTTATTTGAATTATTCTTAGGAATTTTTTTGTGAAATTAGCATAATAAGTATCCTTGCTACTAACTAGAAAGGAAATACAGTAATAATAATTGTTCATGCTTATTAAAACTCCAATGTTACAGAGACGTGTTTTTTAGTACAAAACTAAATTTTTCTATTGAAAGACCCATATCTGTGACAATATTTTGATAATAATTGTGATTTTATGAATAAGTAGATCTCAAAGAATGGTTAAATTTTTATTTTGCTAATTTTTAGTTACGGCCACTTAAAGTCATATTTTGCAAAAGCGGATTTTTGGGCGTTATTTTTGCAGATTATGGTATTTAACTGTCAGAATATGTTTACTAGACCTAATTCTGATACGATGCCAAAATTTCATGAGAAAGTAACCAATAACTTTAAAATTATTACCATTTTTCGTAATTAACAAATTTGAAATTTCCGTTTCCCCGCCAAATAACAACTGGGGGGTGAAACGTGTTTAGCCACTTTTTCATTCCAATCGATGCTATATATATATATATATATATATATATATATATATATATATATATATATATATATATATATATATATATAAACACATGAGTTACAAATTTTAACATTTCCCAGTTAAATTTTCAAGTTAGCATAATAAAAATATACAAATAATTTTTATTAATCCAGTTAAGAGATTATAACAGCTCATTCACCTTTTTATATTGTTTAAATATTATTTACATAGGTATATTACCACTCGGTACAAATATAACCTTATGTATGTAACGTATGTAATGTACGTAAAACAACTAAATATTTATATTATAAATATTTTTAATTTCTTTTTCGGTCTAAAATATTTACTTACTGTTTAAAAATCGTAAAATTTTTAATATTTTTTTTATTTCGGAGCGAATAATCAATTGATAGATAAAAAAATATTTATTTGAAATTGCAAAATTTTACTATGAATGGAAAATAGTGGCCATTTTAACATATTAGTTTTAGTAACTAAACTAAAATAAATTCTACTGTCGCTTTTTACAAGGTCACCAAATGGCGAAACCTTATTTGTAGAAAAGACAGTATTTTTATCCCTTATTTACGTCTGCTACTTAAGCCATTCTATGTTTCCTACTTTGAAGTCTAGATTTCACTCTGTGTGTTATATTACACGTGTGTTGGCAAATCGGTTTCGAACGTCTAGTGTTAATAATTTTCTTCCGTTCCAATATGTGTACTTACAGTTTGTAAAAGATAAACATTAATAAATAAAAAATTTTGGGTTGTAATTATTTAAAAATATTCATTGGAATAAAAAAAACTTTCTTTCGTGCTTATAAAAAAAAAATGGATGTATAATTTATTTGTCAATTTTTATATGCCAGTTTAATTACACACCTAAAAATAGTGTTCCGGTATAGGTGCTTTTACGTTATGTATTATTTAAAAATAAAGTGACAGCGTACAAGCTCTCGCAAAAATCTAAACATCTTTTTTGCAATTCTGGAATTAAAAGACATGATTTAGTCTCTCACAATCGGGAGTAAAGTGCCACTTTTAGTCTCAAGGGACTAAAATTTTCACAAAAATTATTTTGCTCCCGCTTTTAAACCAATCGGCAAGCACAATTTACAGAAATTAAATAGCGTTGCTAGGTAATTGAAAATAATAAATAAATTCAAACTTGTAGATAAAAACAAAAAGTTATATTGTACAATTTGATTGAATTACCCAAAGTATACTTTCCGGAATATTAATTGAATGACATTTAAGTAAATTTTTTTAATTTTTATAATCTTAAATTATCCGGAATTGCTAATAATAGTATATACACCACAGGACTAAAGTGTTTTTTGCATCTCTCGTGTGATTTGTTGCCCTCGGGCCTTTACAGGCCCTCTGACAACAAACTTCACACTCGGGATTAAAACTCACGCTTTAATCCCTTTGTGTATAACATACTATTTCTCCCTTGCCGGACTTCTAACTTCTTCAATTGTTATTGAATTAACTTCAAATTTTTACTGTAACTAAAGAGGTATTCTAGTCTAGAGAGCAATAATTTCGGCATTTTCTTAAGGTTTGAGGGGAGTTATTATTTTTGTAAATGTTTTTTTTTCTCGTATCATTTGTATTATACTCTGTTTCAAATACAATTGATCATGAGTCAAAGTTAAAAAATTAAAACAAATCAATCTTCTATTCTTTTCTAAAAACAAACTGCAATTTTAAAATTTACGTAAGTGCAATAATGAAAGAGATAAAGCCAAGAAAACGCAAAATATTTAAATTCATAAGTGATGAAGCATGGTTAAATTTAACTGAAATGGACCAATGGACCATATAAAAGGTGTCGAAATAAAAGCCGAAAAAAAGAGGTGTCAAACGATACACCGATAACTCTGGTCCAGGATATTTGAAATAAAAAACTGAATGGAATTTTATGAGAAATTGTGTTCTCCAGTGCTAGAGTAAAGTCAAGCTAGAATAAAGTCAAAAAAAGAACTCCCCCTTAATAAGAAAAAAAAAACTATTAATATTTGTACTCACTTCAACAATTCCATATAAAGTGTATTAGCTGGCAAAATAGTGTATCAGCTGGGTGTTTTGTCAGTATAGGTTATTGACCGACATGGTGTTTACATTTGTGAAAAGTTAAAAAAAAACTTTGAGTCTGTCGACCCAAACTTCAATAACTGCAATAAAAGAATAGGTATAATACTGCTGGGGCACGTAGTCAAATCTATGTGGTATCAATTCTTCAGCCACCTTTAAATAAATTCGGCGATCATGTAATTTCAAAATATTCGGTTTATTGTGAAATTGTTCGTTAATTTCAACGTAAATATAGCTACCTTTATTATCCCTTATAATCTCTAGATGTAGACAATTTTCAAACTTGTACTTATATGTATTTCTCCTCAACGTCTCACGGATATTTTTATGTGAATTATGTAACGAATGATTCTTGTGAAGTTAAATGTTTGTAACATTTTGATGTATGAGTATAATAGGCTATTGACTATGTAGTTGAATAAGGAACTAATTCGTAACAGGTGTTTTATTGTTTCATATGTTCAATTGTACCCCAAAGATGATAAATTCACAAAGTGCTATTAAATTTAGGCGTGCGTTTTTACGAACGGCGTAAACTTATCGACGCTTACGTTTTTTAACTATAACTCAAAAACTATGCATTTGTCGTAAATACACATAATATGATTTTTTGTAGAGAATTAAATTTCCTATCGAAATGGCACTTTATGAACTCAAAAAACTTTTTTCTCAACAAAATAAGTCAAAAAAACTATTTAAAGAAAAGCTAAAATTTTTCAATTTTTCTTTTTTTTTTAAATTTTTTAGTAGTACTTTTTTCTGAGTGAATTTAGGTATAGGGATTGGTTCACAAAAAAGAAAGCTGATGTAATTCCCGTCAGAATGGTGACCGATAAAACTATTTTCGATAACAACCGGCTGAGATACAGTCGTTCAAAGTTACCTACTTTTTTACAACTTTATTACTTTTGACTTTTATACCATGTTATTTGTAATTTTTACACGCAAAAATTATTTTTATTGAGTACAAAAATTATTTCTGCTTTATCAGAGGTAACGATAAAATTATTTGCTAAAAATTTTGATATTCATATGATCTTAGGTATAAAAAGAAACTTTAATATTGTACTAAATTACAGTTCTATTTTTTTAAAAAAATTAAATGTACCTCTTATATTTCTCCCATAATGTTTTCAAATTCAATATCAATATCTTCATCAACATTGTTTTGGACATCCCTTCTGTAATTTCTGGAACATCCGCATTTTCACAATTTTCTGGAACATCCGCATTTTCGCAAATAAATTCTTTGCAGCTAATTCCTAATTTTCTACAGCTGCAATTTCCGTGACAACCTTTTATACACCCGCAAGCTATTTGTTCCAGTAAATTCTACAGTGCAGGAGGTTTTGTTGTTTTAATTGGCACTAATCCATTTTTAGATTTTTTCCAACCCCACTCAAATGGATTTAAAATATTTCCTTCCCACTGTTGAATTTGGTGGTACGTCCTTAAACCGTGATATTTAGTGGCATCAGAAGTTAGTGGGAAATTGGTTAGAGAAAATTTTGTGCTTTTTGATAATTTTTGAAAAAGTTGTAACCGAGAACTACCTAAACTGTTGGCCTTAATGCCATAAAGAGAAATTACAATTTAATTCTATTACGTAAATTGCGGCTGTAGAAAATTGTAGGAATTAGCTGCTCCATGTTCTGCAAAGAATGTATGGGCCTAAATTGTGAAAATGCGGATGTTCCAGAAATGACAGAAGAGGATGTCCAAAATGATGTTGATGAAGATATTGATATTGAATTTGAAAACATTATGAGAGAAATATAAAGGGTACATGTAACTTTTAAAAAAAATTATAACTATAAATTAGTACAATATTAAAGTTTTTTTTTATACTTAAGATCATACGAATATCAAAATTTTATCGTTACCACTTTTATGGTTACCTCTGGTAAAGCAGAAATAATTTTTGTACTCAATAAAAATAATTTTTTTGTGTAAAAATTACAAATAATATGGTATAAAAGTCAAAAGTAATAAAGTTGTAAAAAAGTAGGTAACTTTGAACGACTGTATCTCAGCCGGTTGTTATCGAAAATAGTTTTATCGGTCACCATTCTGACGGGAATTACATCAGCTTTCTTTTTTGTGAACCAATCCCTATACCTAAATTCACTCAGAAAAAAGTACTACTCAAAAATTAAAAAAAAAAAGAAAAATTGAAAAATTTGAACTTTTTTTTAAATAATTGTTTTGACTTATTTTGTTGAGAAAAAAGCTTTTTGAGTTCATAAAGTGCCATTTCGATAGGAAATTTAATTCTCTACAAAAACTCATATCATGTGTATTTACGAAAAATGCATAGTTTTTGAGTTATAGTTAAAAAACGTAAGCGTCGATAAGTTTACGCCGTTCGTAAAAACGCACGCCTAAATTTAATAGCACTTTGTGAATTTATCATCTTTGGGGTACAACTGAACATATGAAACAATAAAACACCTGTTACAAATTAGTTCCTTTTCCCCCTGTTTTTTTGTACATAGTCAATAGCCTATAATGGAAAAATTTCTTTCTCTTTTTGTATATACATTATATATTTTTAAAGTCACATGAATACATGCCTGTAATTTTTGTAATAAAATTTAGCACTAAGAAGGGATTTTTGGAAATTCACCCCCTAAGGGGGTAAAATAGGGGATGAAAATTTTCATAGAAATCTGTAATTTTTTTAGTTAGAAATATGGACATTGGTGTTAGGTTACTGGTTTGAACACAAAAGTTTCAGTGCTTTTAAAAATTCATCCCTTAGGGGGTTGAAACAGGGGAAGAAACTTTAAATGGAAGTCTGTCACCTAGAAACGTGAAATTTTGGACAGGGATTCCTTATATAACGTAGGTGAGCACTAAGAAGGGATTTTTGGAAACTCACCCCCTAAGGGGGTAAATTAGGGGATGAAAATTTTCATAGAAATCTGTAATTTTTTGAGTTAGAAATATGGAAATTGGTGTTAGGTTACTGGTTTGAACACAAAAGTTTCAGTGCTTTTAAAACTTCATCCCTTAGGCTTAGGAGGTTGAAAAAGGGAAAGAATCTTTAAATGGAAGTCTGTCGTTTTACAATTAGAAATGTGGAAACTCAAATGGTATGGTATGCTGGTGATTTTAAAATTGTTAAAAATTCATTGTTTAACGTATGTATCCTAATCCTTATCAAAACTGTCAGATGTGAAAATGAATTGATTTACTTTTTAATTTTAATATTGTAACCGTATATTTTATTAAAAATAAATTATTTTACGTATAAATTCTAAATTGTTTTTATTTTACAACACATTAGAACCTCCCAGATTATATCTTGAATTATGATAAGACTCTTAGTAGGTATGGGGCCAGTTGGCAGCGCAATGTAATTGCCTATATTCAGGAGCAAGTATTTTAATGTTGGTTTTGAGTAGGTATGTGGTCACCTGACACTTGCATATGGCTTTTCATTCATTTTTCTGAAGTAATTTCCGAATCGAGAGAGCGTAATGGGGGCAAAATGTGTAAGCCGGATGTCAACCGCTACTTCATGGAGTAAAATGAGTAACTCAGATGTGGTGGTGGCGGTGGTGGTGGTGGTGGCGGCGGCGGCGGCGGTGGTGGTGGAGGTGGAGTATATAAGTAATCGCTAACACAATTCTGAATTAATCTTGTAAGACTAGTTGAGCTTTACACATCTATTATAATGTTCGAGTGTACGCAGTGCTATAAAAGCTTCTCGCGGAAAGATTCTCTTTCACGTCATATAAGAGATACACATATACGGGAATTTTCACCAAAAAGGTTTGAAAATAGTTACTCTCTTGATCCGCTAAAAAGACAAACATTAGACACGGCTGATGAATTATCTAGTTATGATACCGGGAGGAATGATGTTGATGATGAATTTCTAAACAATAAAGTTGAAGAAAGGGCCAATCCACTTGAACAAAGAATTAAAGCTGCATCAAAAGCAATTCAAACTAAATTTAATAATTTAAGAAATCAAAATAATGTTTACACACCCAGCGATGAGTCTAATAACAGGGTTTTAACCACTTCTGATAAGGGAACTGTTATGATTCGCAAGTTAACTACAGCTTTGCAAACTCTTTTGGATATTTTATTAATCAAAGAAACTCAAAATAAAGGTGAGGATTCTAATGAACGAATAGCAATAAAACGTCCAGTCAATTCAACGGACCAAGAACTACTTGCTAAGCGTATCAAATACAACGGCTCGGAAAATGCAAATGGGCAATCGAAAAAAATAAAATACTGGCATAATCCTAATACTTTAATAGATGAATTACGACGTTTATACGAGACTTCAGAGATTGGTGAAAAAATACTCAATATTATTCGGAGTTTAGAGGAAAATAAAAACATGTGGTTTAACGTTGACGATAGTGAAGCTTTAATCGAAGAGTTAGATGCTTTAAGAGAAACTACTGTCGGTCAAGAAATATTCTCTATACTTCGTGAAGTTCAAAAGGTTATTGAGCCACTAGGAGATTATCTGGATGAAACTGATAAAGAAGATGCTAGCGATTATGATGATGATTAATTTAGATATTGCGTTTAACAAACACCGCGAGATGTCACCACCGATTCATTGTCTACAGTAAATTGCTGCTTCGATTGAATTAATGATAAAGTAGTTCATTTCAGCCGCACAAACCGCTGCTACCCCCGCCACCACCACACAAACACCACCGCCACCGCCACAACCGCCACACAAACACCACCGTCACCACCACAAAACCGCCACACAAACACCAAAACCACCACACAACCGCCACACAACCACCACCCAACTGCCACACAAACACCGCCACAACCGCAACACAACCACCGCATTTGTGTGTTACGTCACCACCGCTATATAATTTGCTGAGTTATACTCCAGCTCATACACCTTATCATGGTTAAAGGGTATAAAATAGTTGAACTTACACAAAATATTATCTATTTACCGGTGATTGTCAAAGAGTTAACATCTCTTTCGCTGAAAATTATACTTTCGTGGTAAAGCAATTACATTTTGGAACCATGTTAATTTACAATTCAGCGCAGTTCACCGCTAGACAACCTACCAAAAGGACTTTCGAAACCTAAGATTATTAAACGTAAAACTTTTAAGCAACAACACATTACACCCGAAAATTTAGCATTCCTTAAATCACTAGGTCTTAAAGTGAAAAGAACTTGGTACTCACCAATGTGCTAAATATTATTATTAGTTTGTAATTTGATTGTAAACTAGCAATAGCTATTAGTAGCCATTTTCGAATACATTCCACAAATTAACTAACTATCCCCACCACTTTTAATTATTCTATATAAAGTTGTGGATTGTGTGAATAAATTCAGTTCTACGGCGGTGGTAAAAAATGGCGTTTCTTGACATACAAGGCTATCAAGGAGCTAACAACGAATTTTATTTTAAAGAAGTTGGTATTGCTGCGGAAAATTCAGATGACATATTACATCTCATATTCGAAGCACCGTTTGATTTCAACGAGTTGCCGAAGAAATTTCAACGAGTTGCCGTTGGCTTTACCGAAATTGGCATGGGATACCTTGGTCGTATGGATTTATTCCATACAACAAACTTCATATCATATTGAAACCTGTACTAAAGAAGTATGATGTCATATACGTCAAGGGCAGTGAAAAGAAGAAATGGATTTCAAATTTGTTTGATGACACCGAAAACCAGCCGTGGATTTTGAATTTGGAAGAAATATTTGATGTACCAAAGATTTCCAATCTGCGAGATGAATATTATTCAAGACGTTTATGCTTCATTCAGATAAAATTTGTTCATTAGAAAATTGTATTCTTTTAAAAAATTTTTATATGGAAAATAAATAGATTTTAAGTAATATATAGATTTAAGCAATTTAATTTTTTTGTATACATATTTTATAAATAAAATTTTAAAAAAAAATTATGTGCGTTTTATTTAATTATTACCCTAAATTCCCCTATTTTTTTACAGGAAGAAGTTACTTTCGTTAACCTATAAAAGTACTGACAAAAATCCAATTATATTTACTATTCTAATTGAAAAGTATATTTCATGATACACCCTGTATAAGAAAACATTCTTTAAAAATATTAAATATACATCCGTTATATACTATATGTGATATTATATGTTAATATAATATATGTATCTATTTGCAAACTTATCATGAAATTACAAATAGTCAGCTAAAAAATCTTAAATAAACAAACTCAAACCGTATAAAAAGTCACGAGTTTTTTACTAATTAAACATCTTATAAAGTGCTGACTCATATACAAAAATACCCCTCAAGTACAATTGACACCCAAATTTCCAGCAGTACAGTAGCGGTCTGAAATCTGGACTCTGGACTCTGGAATCTGGGGTCTGGAGTCTGGAACCTGGAGTCTGAAGTTAGTTTTGCGGTAGCGCTTGGTACAGTGCCCCCCACAAAATTTAGTGGCCTCCCAATTTTCGTTTAAGATGACGCAATTAAGTGAGGCCAAGGTTTGCATGTAATAAGCATAGTACGCTTCAAAAAGTGATCGGACACCTTTTTGGTCAGTGGGGTCCACACTTTTGATACGGCAGTGTACCAAAAATTTAAGTACAGTACGGTGTCAAAAGTTTGGGGCCACCGCTGAGTTAGGGTATTCCCCACATTTTTGACGCGGTAGTGTACCTTTCGTTTAAAATGACGCAATTAAGGCAAGCGCGTGTTAGGGTCAAGGTTTGCACGTACAGTACGCTTCAAAAAGTGATCGGATACCTTTTTGATCAGGGAGTCCACACTTTTGACACGGTGGTGTACCAAAAATTTACGTACAGTACGGTGTCAAAAGTTTGGAGCCACCCCCGAGTTAGGGTATTCCCCACATTTTGACGCTTTAGTGTACCCCATCTATCAAATTGTGGCCTAAAATTCAGTCTACGCATGCGTCGGCTACTAAAATTCAGTCTGCGCATGCGGTAGGTTTGCATTCAAAAACTATGGCTGATAATGGGTTAACACAAAACTAAATTGTAATAACTAAATTGTGGTGACGCATAATGGGTTAACTACTTGTGTGGTTGTTGAAGTGATGACTCATGTCCTTGGAATTTCAAGGCCAACAGTATGAGCGAGTGTGGGGGTCAAATGTCAACAACAAATTTTAAATACATGTACTCGGTACGTGCCGAGTCAAAGGTCAATCCATACACGAGGTACAGTGTGTCTCAAAAATTTGTGTTCATCTTGCATCAGGATGTACTGGGTACATCTTGCGTCAGGATGTACTGGGTACATCTTGCGTCAGGATGTACGCAAACTGTTGAGACAACCGGTGCGGCCGTACCCGTACAGCTCTTCTACTAAACTCTTAAATGATAAGTGAACGACTATTTCAAATTTAAATTGTCATAAAGGATAACCAACAGGATAATAAATTAGAAAATAACTCTTGAAATATGGATAAAGAATATTGCATTCTACTTTAAATTGTCATTTTTAATGAAAAAGTTAACAAAGATCCACAAGAAAGCGATAGAATGGTCAGAACTAAGTGAAAGGATTACAAAGTATTTTTGTCCTGGAAGAATTTCTCGCGTTATTGAAAGACGTGATATATACCGTGGGAATGTACGTGGTAAGTAACATAAATAAATAGAGAAACTTATATTGATGTAAAATGTAGGAAAATATGGATTTAAGGACAAGGTCAGTGATGAAAATCTTAATTTTACTTGATACATCGAGATTCAGAATCCTTATTTACGTAGATTCTAGAGCAATCTATCTATCTTTGTTTATATATGTTATTTACATACATTTTTTCCCACGGTCTATATCACGTGTTTTAATAACGCAAGAAATTATTTCAATGCGAAAATATTTTGCTATGCAATCCCTTCACCTTATTCTGACCATTTTAGGGCTCTTTGGTGGATTTTTGCTAATTTATTTATTCAAAAATGACAATTTAGAACAAAATGTAGTATTTTTTTATCCATATTTCAAGAGTTATTTTCTAATTTATTATCCTGCTTGTTGCCCTTTATGACATATTAAGTGTTAAATAGTCGCCTACTGACAATTTAAGCACTTTCTGTAGAATTTATTTTGGTAGCATAGATCAATAATCGATTTCTTGGACTCTATTGAAATTCCTTTAATTTTCCCGTAAATATACGAAAAAATTGATCTTAAGAATTATTAAATTTTATGTTTACTTAAAATAAAGGTACATACCTACGTAAATATACTACGATTTGAAAATAAAGTAATTCATTTTTGAAACATATTTATCAAATTTTAAACACAAATTATAAATACAAATTGTATGCATAATATTTTTCTTAGAGAATTTTTTTTTAAAAACTAATAATGACATTTTTTTACAGAAGATCCAAATAATAATATTAGAAACAAAAAAGTTTAAATTTGTGGAAAATTACGGTAATACATTTGGTTTAAATTTTGTGATATGAGTAAATATGCTGCTGTACGAATACGAGTGTGGCTGACTGTAGTTTATTTATCGCTTTGGTGATTTGTTTTGATTGTTAAATTAGTAAAAGAGGTTATTACATGGACAGTTGATTTTAATTTTTTCTTCAATTATATTCTATAATTTAAATCGGTAACACGAACCGCGCTAAATTAAAATTTATTTAAAAAAATCGTCCAGAAATAATGGCTTAACATTACCGAATAATTTTAAAAATAGTCTGGCGCCCATTAAACTGGCAACATATTTTTCCCATAAACAATCATTTTATTCTTGTTGGATACTGTTTTACTGCTGCACGCTATATTTTTCGGTTTTATACGTATACATTTTATTCATGTGAAAAATATTCTATTTTCACTGAATTTAAAGTTAATTGTCTTTTACTATCCTATCTTCGTTCGTTTTTATAACCTGTGTGGAAATGATGTTGCTCTCGACTAATTCTCTAGAGAGATAATTCACCATACAATAACACACAGTTCGCAGTACACAATGGTACACTACACATACAGGTCGACAGTCATACATACATACAATATAGTATAAAGCAGTGTCAAGTTAATAGGAAATTATTATCTTATTGCATGGTAAAAAGAATTGTTTGTGTCTTTTCTTTTTTAGTGTAGCTATTTTTTTTTTTTTTATTTTTGTTCATCGAGCGTACGGCTGTCGTGCTTTCTGCATTTTGTTTGAAATGAAGCTCGACCCTGAAACATTTATTTGTATATAAGTATGCAAATGTAATATATAAGTAATATGTGTAGAAGGATTTGTTTGTTAATAAGTTAGGTGAAATTATATAATTGTGCCAATTCTGATTACCAAATAGACGTTAGACGCAGGTGTATTACCACGACAGGATCTCAACTTAAGGCGTTACATCACTTGGAAATATCATAGCAGGCTGAATTCCTTTATAAAATCAATTTCTGATAATGCTTCGCTCCGCCCGTCTAACGACTCTAAAATAGAAATACTCATATTTGAAGAGTGTATCTAATTTTCATGTTTTGAGACCTTTCCGTAAATATCCATACTGATAATTTTAGGAGCATTTTAATTTCGAACCCTTTTTGAAGTCAGATGATTCTGGAGAACATTTCTGAACTCGCGTTAATTTATTAATAATATTTGAGCAAAATTTGGTGCCAAGATACACTCAGCCGTTTACTTTTTGTGTTTTGTATGTTCTAGAACCCTAGGGGACAATTTTAATCTCACCTTAATTTTTCCAGAATATCAATTTTGTTTGAGAAAAAATTAGTCGAGACCCAGATAGTCGTTTATTTCGGACTATTTTTGAATCGCCGGTAGCTTAGAGGGTTACTTCAACCTCACATTTGTTTTTTAGGACCTCAGTAATGTTTGAGCAAAATTTGGTCAAGACCCGTCCAGCCATTTATTTTGGATGTTTTCTTCCAGGATCCTAGATAGCAATTGTAACTTTCATTTTTCAGCAAAATCTGATAAAGATTCATTCAGCCGTTTACTTTAGCCTAATCTATATCATCTAGAATACAGGGTATCACCTATCCGTCAGTGAACTAATTCGTGAAACCAGTCGCTCTAATTGTCAAACGACTCCAAAATAGCCGTCTAGGAGATTGTTTCAGAAGTACATATCGCGCGTACTCTTTCTCAACCTCGTATCTGAAAAATTTCAATTTTTGGAGACACTTATTAATTTTTATTAAGATTAAGATTTATGCTAATTACACCCTTTGATGTTGGCTACCTACATATATATATATATATATATATATATATATATATATATATATATATATATATATATATATATATACAATACCTAATGTTTTTTGTGTGTCCTAAAACATGCAGTTTTTGATATACGAGGTTGAGAAAGAGTACGCGCCATATATTTAATTTTAACAGACAGTGACTTTTCTGTGGATAACCATACCTATTCCGATTTTTAGGAGTGGAGGACCTTATTTGTTTAAAGAGAATGAATTATTCCAAATCCATAAATTTTGAATATATTTATCGTTTATTTTATTAAAAATAACATTAAAATTATTAAACATTTTTTAAGGTTTTTCTTTATATGTAGGGACTGGTTACTGGGAATAATAAATAAATAGGTAAAAAAGATAATTAATTAAAATTCAATCAAAAATATTTAAATATTAAATATCGATAAGGGACACGTATAATTACAATGACAAAAAAACAAAATTTAAATGATTTTTTATAAATTATCCATAGATAGCTGTATGTAACAATTAAAAATTGACATTTTGCGGTTTTTCGTAAATTTCTCTACGGTTAAACTAAAAACTTTGTAAAACCAATTCTTAGCGAGCGTCTACGATCCAACAGCGACGTTGGTACCAAAACGTTTGTTTGTATCATAGTTTTAAAGATTTCTTGATAGATGAATCAGTGAGTGGTATGTGCCTTTTATATAATAAAAATGGACTCCAATTAGATAAAGATAAAAAATTATATTACATTATATTATATATATATATATATATATATATATATATATAATATATATATATGTATATATATATATATATATATATATATATATATATATATATATATATATATATATATATATATATATATATTGTTTAAATTAGTTTAATTTGTCCACAGCTTACTTGATATCATATTATTCCATATATTATCAAATAGAATCTAAAATTTTTCATCCGGTTCCCGTTCATTCACAAAGTAGATTTATTCTTCTCATCTGTTCTCGGCCCTAAGCCACCCGATTCATCAGTTTTTAATCGCGTCCCGGACGGAATTCGTTTTTTTTTACTACGAGTTCCGAAATGCAGTTACATTACCTTTACCAACACTTTCGTCCGCTCTCAATCTTTTAAAAAAATTCCCCCTCAGCTTTCAAAAAATCAGCCCGTTCTCGTCAAAACTCGCTGAATCTCAAGGGGACCACCCTTGATTAATATTTCTATAAAACATCCAGTATTCAATGTTACATAATTTTTTGTTATAATACATTTCAAAACGATATTTCACATAATAAACAAGGATTAAATACACTCATTTATAAACTGCAAGCCAATTAAAAGCACGCAATTATTACCAACATACAATCCGTATAGGTAGTTGTGTAGCATAGGTACTAAATAACTATTATTCAAATCATTGTCTTTTCAATATCAATATAACATTGCGTACTAATATAATGTAACATTACTATGAAAGTAGTATGTTTACAGGATGTTTCCAATAAAACTATTGTAAACAGTGAGAGATATAGGTTCGATTGAATTAGATTAGTTATGTTGAAATGTTAAATGCGTAGTTTATTGTTTTCAAATTTTCCGTGTATAGTTTAAAAGCTATAGCTTAAAGAACCATAATTCCAAATTTATTTTCCTCGCAAGAACTTCATACTGTTAAGAACTATGTTATTTTTATGTAGGCATATTCGATACATTTTTTATGTAAAATTTAATATTGTTTAATTTTTTAGGATTACTGATCTTCAAATTATGACCCCGAATTTTTTTCTCATAGAATGTGATGTAGATTTTGGCACAGTTAAATGACATTTCTTTCCATCAATATACCATATGTTGTTATATCTATCATCGAGGTTGAACTTGAAAACTTAAGAAAACCATAAAAGTTTCGGTCGAAAAGTAAGCAAATTGGCAAGTAACTAACCGAATAACTAAATTTATTAACAGAAAATTGAGTCTTACAGACTGAATAGAATTTTCTTTTTAAATTTTGACAATGAAATTTAAGCCCATGTTCTGTTATCTCAGCTAGCCATCAAACTTTTAAATTTTAATGAGAGTAACCGTTTTTTCTTTTTTTTTTTGAGTAAATTATTATATGATATTAGAGATTATACTTAATTAGATGTGCATTGCGTAATTTGTACATTTCTTGATCTAAACTTAGAAAAAATTTTCGAAGTAGATTCTTTTTTAGATTTTCGGCGTTATTTTTTCAGATACTGTAAAACCGTCTAGACCCGGACACTTGTTTACATTTTTTGGTATAGTTTTATGTTTATACATGTTTCCTTCATAGATATCACCAATAAAAGTATTACCGTTAGAAAGAGCGTATATTATTTGTTATATCCCTGACCTATTTGTTTCATTATAAGTAAAAATAAAAAAAAAAAAATAAAAAATAATTAGTAAGTGTCCGGGTCTACACCCCAAATCCGTCTTAACCCGGACACTTATTTAAATAATGTAATAACCGTCGGGTTTAGGACAGTGTTTTATATCGTCTGATGTCTTTGAACCTGACAAAGACTTCAAAATATTTTGTCGGGAGGGAGAGGGGGCAATGCATAGTATGCCTATCTATAAACATACGATATGACACCAGAAGGAGGCATAAACCGCGTAATTCTGGGGGGAATATTAACGTATGGACAGTGGGAGTTACAATTGGTGCGAATCGCGGCCATAGTGTGATAAACTGATGTGTCCGGGTCTAAACGGATATACATATACAGCATGTATTTATATATATATATATATATATATATATATATATATATATATATATATATATATATATATATATATATATATATATATCGAATATAACTCCAAACATCATTAAATGATGCGCGATAAAATTCTGAACACATACATATCAAAATTAAAACAATATGACAATTATGACGAAAATTACATGTCTAAGTTAAACACACATTTTATTTCTTTGAAAAACTGTAGGATAGTAATCCTGTAAAATGAGATAGTAAATGTTGAAATCCGTAGTTTTTATTGGTACAGCTGTTTAGAGGATGTTTTCCTCTCTAATGACGTCAAGAACAGATGTTTATTGTTGCAGGTTAATGTAGAAATTAATTAATTTGAAGATTGGTGCAAAGTATCCGGGTCTAGACGGTTTTACGGTATATGTAATATATTATATCGACAGAACTTAAGGGGAGTTCTATAAGAAAAAACTACTGCAGATAAAAATACCATAGTTCTTACCGGTAAGAAGTTAATAGTAGGAAAATAAGTCTTGCACTTCTGCATAATTAATTTTATTTAACCGAAACATTAGTTGTCATTAGTATTCGAAATCTTAGTGTAGATGATTTTATTAGGAACCGCCAGTATATACACATGTATGTATATGGTAACTATTACTTGTACGTATTTTAAAGATATTCAACATTTTATGCACGCAGTCTTCAGGAAATTATCCTGTCAGTTTCATTGGTTTGTTTTAAAAATATATTTATGGTATGTAGTTGCGTAAGTAAGCAAGTAAATTGTAGAATATAATTGTATTAAAGAATAGGTATGAAAGTATCCACCAAGTATTGAAATCAAACTATTTAATTAAAATATAGGTACCGTCGTGAAAAAAATTGAAAAGATATGTACCACGCAATAAATTACAATGTAAGTCGGCTTGGTGTGAATGATACTTGTTGGTGAAATTTCGAAATGATGTGCAGAGAGGCCAGTCTGGCCGATATTGGCACATGGATATTGTACATACAACATAAAATTGCAGTTTAATTTTCTAATAATTTTTATTATGACCGGGGAATATTTGAAGAGCTAGATTGCAAAATGCACAAAATTGTATATAAATTCGCACTGATGCTAGGAGCGTCGGGAAGAACAATTTTCTACGCCGCGCCCACGATTACTACAACAATTGTATGTATACCAATATGATTATAATTGCGACATTTCGACACAAGTCTGGTTTCTAGTTTTAATATGTGTTTAGACATAAGACAAAATTTAAAACAAATTTTACCTACAACACTGTATTCTTTTTCTTCCTTTACAATTTCCTTTTTTTGATATTTGATATTTCTAACAATAATATACTTACTAAAATTATTTTGCTTGTGTATACGAATATAGTTGAGCTACTCCAACATTTTTTTTGCTCATCAGGAACATTTTTTTTGTTACGGTAACTAAAAAAAAAAATTTTAATGCCGTATTTGCGCATTTACTTTAAAAATTTTGTAGTTTTACGATTGTAGTTCCTAATACGATTGTAAAAATTCGCCCAATGCGGATGTTTTTTTTTAAAAGAAGTTCATGGTGGCAGCATAATAATTTTCCGACAGCAGCCAGACCACAAAAAAATTTTATTCATTACATGCATTAATTTTACTGGCGCGGTACACAAGATTATTCAAAAATGACTTACCGATAAATGGCACTAGTCTGAAAAACAATTTTGAAAATCAATGAAAACATCAACCCTAATTTGTTATGAAAAAATTTATTTGTGAACCAATTTCAAAAATCTTGTGTACCGCCAGAGATAATTTATTTAAAAAGTTACAAATAAAATTTCAAGTCAATCGGATGAAAATTTTTGGAGTTAACTTGCCCACCATTTTGGAAAACGTAGTTCAGAGAAAAATCCATGTGTAATTTCAAACGATATTTACCGTTTTCTTCGTTTATATATTTTTGATTTATTTATGAAAATCTAGCAAAGGTAATGAAAAAAGCTTTCGACCAAGCTGAGGGACTTCAAAATACTACGCGCAGCAGAGCGGCGCTTTTAAATATTTTCAACCGTACGTAGTTGTTGTAAAAATCAAATTCAAAACCTTACTTAAGCCAATAAAAGGAAACAACTGTTTTTGCAAAATTATATCCCACCAAAAAACATTTCATGTTAAAAATTTAGCCAAGACTCACAACTATTTTACTCTTAAAAAGTTATGAGATCTAATGTTGTGCCAAACCCTAAATAAGTCGGCATCATGGTCAAATCAACTTATAAAGCTTAGCCGATTCCCGGAAGTATGGTAAATAGCCAATGGTCAATAGCACAATAATCTGCTATGGGCTGTTAATGTTTGGTTTTATTACCATAGTTTCGCGAAACGGCCAAGCCTTATAACTTGAGTTGACCATGATGCCGACTTATTTAAGGCTTGGGGCTTGGGGAAGTATTCTATAATTTTGATGATCATCAGTGAGTGAGTGAGTGACGAATTTAATGAAATTTGCGCATTAATAAAATTTAAAGTAGTAATGGTATAAAATTTGGTATATGCCATTAGACTCGTGATTACCTTCTATCCTGATAATTTGAGCTCTTAGGTATTATCCAGACCGAAGTTATCAGGGTCCAAAAATAGGCTGAACTGCTTCGAGAAAAGATACAGCAGTGTCCTGTTTGTTTTATTTTGCTCGTCTTGGCGGGGGCACTGCCGTGCCCCCAGATAAGGCCTAAAGGGCCCCACATACGTCGTTCAAAACTGGCAGTTTTGAACGACGGTTAAAACTGTCGTTCAAAACTGTCGTCTAAAACTGTAGTTGTATTTCGCCACACACGTCGTTTTTTCCAACAGTTTTACCCGTCAAAGTAATAAAACTGTTGAAAAGATATATAAAGCAGACCTAGTAGCGCATAGGATTTAGTTATACAGTTATATTGTTAGTCAAATATACAATATAATTACTTTATTGATGTTGCGATCTGTCCTCACACTAGATGATTTTATTCAATTTGCACGTATCTTTTACAGGTGATGTTTGTTGCTGGTATTTCCAATTTTTAATGGATTTTATTATCCTATTGTACCTTTAACAAGGAACTTCTTTTTGCTGAATACAATATTCGTGTATAAAAATTTTACAATTTGCAATTTCATAATTTTTTGAAATAATAAAATATAAAATCATTTCAATTATGTATAAAATATTTTTTCATTCGTTTTTTCCCATTAGTTTTGGTAACTAAAACCCAGACTGCTTCGAAAACCTCGCCCGGACGTTCCCCGGACGCCCTCAAAAAGAGGACAAATCCGGGGAAACCCGGACGGATGGCAACTCTATCTTAACCCTGTACGGATACAGGACCGTGGAGAGAAATGGCAGACCCCAAGAATAAAGCACATCTTTTAATAATTTATCGCCGAAAAAATGAGTTAGTCGATTTTGATTAGTTAAGAGTGACGTTTTCAAAAAAATTGGAATTTTTTTTGCTTGTTTCGATAGTCTATAGTTCTATACCTTTAAAAATGACATACTAAAATTTAAAGTGCATATCTCAAATCGTTTTTGAGTTACAGCCATCCGAAGAGTGGATTCTGATTTTCATTGTTAACTTTGAGGTATTGAGAAATAAATGTATGAAGGTTGATAGTTCGGGAGTTTCTGGACGTGGCTGCCAGTCACATGCGGAGTAGCTAGACCCTGGCACATTTAAACAAGTCATCTAGTTTTACTATAGCCGTTATAGTAAGTATACATCGTAAATAATTTTAATAAAAATTCTCAGTGATTAAAACTAAAAGGTAAAATTACGAAAAACAACATTTTTCAAATTTACTGCAGTTATAACTCGAAGACAAATCATTCGATCGATTTGATTCTTGTTGCAGCTTCTTTTGTATATATTTCTTCGTACCATGGACCTCCAGTTTTCCGATCGGATAAAAAATGTAATTTTCGCAAGCCAAAAACCATCAAATTTTAGCGAAACTTTTTTAAAAATTCCTCCATTTTGTTAAATTTCAACTTTTTTTTTCGACTGAGTTTCACGGCACGGACCACACCTTTTAGTTTAATAGGCTTTTTGGTTTTTCTGATTTCAGGCAGTGTGAAGGCCGCTATCACTGCAGCAGTGGGGTAACTTTTCTTTGGAGCCTTGGGAGATCTCGAATAACCCACTGAATTGTCAATTTTTTGGTCCAAAAATGTTATCATGAATTTACCATATATATATATCAACGAATATATCCTACAAATATTAAAACATTCCATATAGTAGTTTTCTTTAAAAAAATTCCCAAAAATCACCTTTTTTCAGGCGGTTACACTAGTTTTACCCCAATAGCTTAGATATTTAGCTTAGATTCTAAAAGTTACGCTAGATTTTAACCTGGTGTAACTTTTAGAAAATCTTTGCAAATATGACTTAATTTGACGACGTAATTTTAAATAATAATCAAAATTAAAATGTCGGTCGATTTCGGCCAAAACACCATTTTCAAGACAAAAAATATAGGTATAAAATAACTTTTCAGTTCAGATCAAAAGGTCAGAAAAATAAAATGAAATTAACTATAACAACCACTTCGTTGTAAAACCATTGTAATCTATGAATATCATCTTAAAATTTAAATGTAAAATATAAATATAAAAACATAAATTTTATCAATTGTTTAATTTTGGCGAAAACTAAAGGTAAGAATTTAATTACCGTTGTAACATTTGCACGTTGAAAATTTATGTTTTTTTTTTTTTTTATACTGTCAATATTAATTAACATAAAAATATTTAATTTCAATATATTGTACATAATCATTTTCAAATAAAATATATGGATGCATATAGACATGTATGAATTGAAGTGCACACATATAAATATTTCGTATTGTACATAGGTATTCTACAATCATACATTCTACAACCATTTTCATACAAAATATAAAATATACGTATGCATATACATATACATGTATGGATTGAAGCACATACAAACAAATATTTCATATATGTGTATAAAAAAAACGACAGTTTTAACTGTCGAAATCAAATCAAGACAGATTTTTTTTAACGCGGGCAAACACGACGGTTTTCACCCACACACGGCAGTTTTAGACGACAGTTTTACCCGTCGTCTAAAACTGTTGAACAAAAACGTCGTGTGTGGCCACATCGTTCCAAAAAAACTGTCACCGACTTTTAGCAACGCCCACCAAAAAGTCGGTTGTCGCCACACACGTCGTTCAAAACTGGCAGTTTTGAACCATGTCGTTCAAAAAACGAACGACATCGTTCAAAACTGCCAGTTTTCAACGACGTGTGTGGGGCCCATTAAAGATTGTATAAAAGTCTGTTTTCACTTTTTAAGTGAAACTTTAAACTTTTAACTGTTATTAAATTCAATGTCTTAAATTATACCATAAATAATTTTTAATATTTGGAGCGATTAGGATCTATAACGTTTATTGTTATAGTGAAATGTTTTACATGTCTTTAAAGAAGGTATAACATAGGAAAAAATTATTCTGGAGGAAACATACCGAAACAAGTTTATTGTCGTGAGTTTCTGTTTACTCAAAAAGTAATTAAATTTTAGATATAAACAGACAGATTGGTAAAATGGAAATAGGTAGGTAATATTAAAAAGTAAGGTTAATGTTAATATTACAGTTAAATTAATATTTTTGATACATTTGAGCGTTACTTTAGGGTATTTCATTTTAAAATAAAATAACAATTTTTCACTTTACTAATACCACTTTATTTAGAGTTTTAATTGTCTGTGACATGTTTCGGCCTGTATGTCCATTGACTGTTCGTCAATGGCCATTTTAAATTAATATTCTTTCAATTTTGAAGAATTTTGTGACATTGTCTTGACTTTATCTTTTTGCACTTACTATGTAAAAGAACAAAGAAGGTTGTGATATTTTGTTTCTATATTAAATGTAGTTACCAAGAAAAAAATGAAATGAACGGACGAACAAGAAAACTCTTGTGAAAATTTTCAAATCATTATAAACAAATATGAATGGATGTAATCGAGCATATAACATTTTGTGTTCTTTCTTGCAAAATATCTTTTCTTTCTTAAATTACGCAATTTTGTACGTTTTTTGCTTCTGTAACGCACATTCTGTTATTTTCTTCAGGTGGGTAGAGTTTGGTAAATGTATCTACAGTATTAAATCAAACTGGTTTTAAGTTAAATATCGTGACAACTGCATTTATAATTAATCTTATCATTTTTAAATAATCGTAGATTAACAAATTCGAACAAAAAGTGCAGTTTAGTAAATTGATTCTTAAATTATTGAACTATAAGTATATTAAGCCAGGTGTGTAAATTTTTATTTTTAGGAAATTTAATTTAAAAATTCTAGTTTTCCAAAACATAAGATATCTGAATTTTATCAGCGGATCCCTGTTTTACCAATTTTTTTTTTTTTTTTAATTTTAGATCTTTACATCCTGCAGGGTATCAAAAGAAATAAGCTTGTTGAAATAGATGCACGAATTCAACAAATATTAGATATTTTTTTAATGCATTTTTTCGAAACATTTGTAGAGGAGAATGTTTAGAAGCTGCTGTTTCGCAGCTTTTTATCATTAATAGGATCGCTCCGTAAAATCTGAATTAAATCTGAATCAAAATTATTGAGATTGAAAAATTCTGGAGCGAGTTACATCAAATACATTTTTAAACCAACTTATTGTACGGGACACTATTTGCCCTTAATCAATTTCTTAAAAAAATATTTTTATTAGAAACCTCTTAGTGTAGCAACGAGACTTTTATTCTTTAATTGCATTGAGATAGATGCAATTATTTCTCATCATACTATTATGGAACAGTATTATGCGATTTCATAATATTAAATGTGCAGTTGTTCAGCTATAGAATTCAGCTAACAATGAAATTACAATACTTACCTGTACGCGTATCAAGGAACCTTAGTCACCGTATCAGACTTATAATATTAAAAAAAAAGAAAAAAAAAGGAAAAAATGGGAAAAAATACAATTTTATTTTCAACTTCTTCCTTGATCTAGATGTATGTATGTACACGTTGGTGTACTTATGTATGTTGTGCGTCACTTACACTAGATTTTATTATAAAAATTATACTTGCTAAATTTCTTTTTAAATGAATTTCTTTTTCTCCGTTAAAATATTGCTCCTGGCAAATTTTAGAGAATTTTCTAGAATTTTTGCTACTTAATTTGACTTTTGGCTTTACGTAGGAAAAGAGAGAACTAAATCTAAAATAATTTACATTGTAGAATTCTGTGTAAAAATACATACCTACAAACACTTACTAAAGACGATATAAAAAAAAACGCCGTGAGCAGCGGGGCCCCATCACGGTAGTCGAATTTTCCCCTTCATCTTCGGTATTGAATGTCTACAAGCGAAATGTGATTGAAAGTCTACAACCGAATTGTCATTTTGTTGGTTTCAAAACTGGTGATGAGTGTTCGGCTGATCGAGGCTTTAAAAAAAGGTTTTAAGTATTTAAGGGCTGTATCTCAGTAAATTTCAATTTTGTGCCGAAAACAGGTAGCAGAAAAAAAGCCAACACAATTCGTACGAGGAAATTCCTACCCATGTTTATCCGCTAATTGCCTTTATGTTTTAGTTTTAAAAATTAAAAAAGGACCTTAAATAGTAAACTGGAAGGCCTTTATAAAGATATTTTTTCTTTCCAAAAAAATCCAAAATTTCTATTTTATAAATACTAAAAATCCAAAATTCATAATTTATAAATAAACAGTGACTTTAATAAAATTTTTAAATTACTTAATATGTTTGTATTTCATTTGTCATAAAAGTAAGTTCACTTTTTTTTAAATTTTTTAAAATTACTATTCGCCTACTTATATTTAGAATAAACATAATGCTTTTAAAACACATTTAACAATAGCATTCAATTCCGATGTAAAAATGGGAGAAGTGGGGGGAAAAGTGATGCGGACTCTCTACAAGGTACTAGCTGGATACTAATTGAATACACGTACAAAATTTCAGCCCTCTAGGTTTCCTTATGGAGTCTCTAGACGTGTTAGAAAACAAGCAAAAAAATTAAGGAAATATTGACGTAAAAATCGTGGGGGTAAGGGTTAAAAGTTGAAACCTCCAAAAAACAGTGTCTGGCTATTAGCTTAACCTGTACAACAAATTGCAGCCCTCTAGGTTTATTTGGGGAGATTTTGACCCGAACGAAACTGTTAAAAAACAAGAAAAATCATGTTCTTTTGGGTATAAAAATGGTGGGGGTAGGGGTTAAAAGTCGAGACCCCCAAAAGGCACCCCCTTGATACTAACTCAATCCGAATACAAAATTTCAGCCCTCTAGGTTTCTTCGGGTGACCTGTGCGAGTGGTACAAACTTCGAAAACGTCGAAAATGCATGAAATTGTAGCTTAAAAATGAGGTGGGTGGAGGTAAAATATTAAAACCTCCAAAAAGCACAACCTAGGTACGAACTTTATCAACACACCAAATTTCAATCCTCTACGTTAATTCTGGGGGGCTGGGGGCCTGTTAGATCCAGCGAAAATCGTTTTTCCCCCCTCTACTCCCCCCATATCATCCTAGGAAGCTGAATTTTGGATATGTTGTAGATAATTGACCGAAACATTATTTAAAACCGATTTGGAAAAGTTTTATTGCTTTTCCGCCCCCCACCACCCCCTTAAAGGTCGGGTCAGAAAAAAAATTTGCCCAAAATTTGACCCCACTTTGATAGTATGAGGTGCCTCGAAAATGAACCCCATTTACCAAATTTCATCTCTTAACTTCCATAGGGGGGCCCTACACAAATTAAAAGGTGGCGGGAAAATATATATATATATATATATATATATATATATATATATATATATATATATATATATATATATATATATATATATCAGACATTTTTTTTTTCTACATATTCGTGTTCTACGGGTCCGAAAACGGATAGCGCCCCTACTCTCGCCTCTCGCAGCTCTTATCGTATAGACTGTATAAGTCTAATTTTTCGGAGAAAATTCGACTAAAAAGATGAAATTTTTTTAATAAATAAAAAAACTTTCGTAAAGGCCACTCCACATCAACATGAATGATACAAAGGCGAATTAAAAAAGTGATGATAAATTGTAATCGATAAACTTTGGTATTTTTATGCAATAAACTGATGAAAATGTAATGATAAAAATTCGGCAAAGTTTTGGATATATTTCCAGAAGACAAAGGTAACTTAATTTCTAAATATAATATAATCCTCAAATGCTGAACAGTTAAAAGAACAGATTCGCTTCGTAATGCCTCAAATGTTGGACAGACTGATAAATCATTTCAAGCTCTGCCTAAAAAAGACTATTCCATTACTAAAACCATAAACAAAATTCTACATATTTGTCAAAAATGTCTCAAGGAGTCTCGCTGAGTAAGCAGATGGGATTTCGGCCTAGCGGCTTTTTCGGCTATTCTTTTTCATGAATGTTGCTTATGGTGAGTAATGTTCGAAAATGTAGGTATAAGACCTCTACCCCCTATATTGTCAGGGATATGGAGATAAAAACCCTTAACTTTAATTTTTTTTCTTCATGTTTTCTTCATATTTTTTTCTATTCTTTTTTTTAATCTTCTTGAAGATAATTAGATGAAATTAATGTATGATGACTTAAAGTAGCTTTATATTATACAATTTTTTATATTCGTATGACGTCATTTTCTACATTAAAATAATAATTGAATTGTTGAGGATTCGTATTTTAGACCAACCCCTTGAGTGACACTTACCAAAAAATCTATGTTTATTTGCTCTAACATAGTTATCGTTTGTAGAAATTTTAGCAAGGTCAGATTGGTAAAAGGTGTCTTAAAAAAATATAAATTCATGTTAAGAAACAATAAGACAACTCCACGAAAAAAAGCAAGGTCGTGATCTGGATGATGTCGTGGTCGTGACTATGGTATTTTTATATATTTTTCGACACTGTGTGCGAATCCGAGGTCAAAAAAACTTTTATACACCTTAAGTTATGAATATGAATATCATTACAGGCGACGTTTTTGAGAGTTGCCACTTTTATTACAGAGAAACTATATTGACTTGATCAAAAAACGGTACAGATAACAGTTGTAGATACTGTCAGGGCTAATCGATTGCTAGAACCAGGAGCATTGTAACTCCTTTAATTTTCAAGTTATGATACCGGCATTTACTTCTTTAAATGGAACTATATATTAATTTGTAAATGAAACTGATTCAGTGTTTAGAGAGCGCGTGTCCGCAGAGCGCAAGTAAATACGGTGCTTTTTGAATGAATAAGAGTCATAAAACTATACACAATAAAATAAACTGACCAGGTGCTATAGAGTCCTGTATGGAATCAGATACTACTTATATAGTGCCGTCCCAAAAATGATATTGTCATTCTGTAATTTTCAACTTGTTAACAAAATTCAAATTTTGAATGAAAATTTTAGTTTGTTTTTTTACTAACTGAATAACTAATAATTTACTTATATTTAATAACTTTATACTGACCATGTAAACCTTAGTTTTATTTTCTTTATCTAAGAAACGAACCAACAATAACAGATATACAAATAAGTAGTTTATCTTCTAAAATATGTCATCCATTAACATTTAATAGTTTTCTTAAAAAAATTAAAAAAATCCTAGACTAAAATATTGGCATAAATTATTGTAATCTATCATGTCTATCGTTAGATTATCTTCTCGCCCAATATTTGGGCAACCTATTGTTATACTAATCACCATAATTAAAATAGTTATACTAATCTAAGAATAACAAAATATGAAGAGTAGAAAATTAGCTATGTCTAATATTACTCGATTTGTGGCATCTCCCAATTTTTGGACACACAAAAAAAAGTATTTAAATGTGTGTTTTCATCACTATGAACTTAAGATTTATGCTAATTACACCTTTTGATGTTGGCTACCTATATACATATATATATATATATATATATATATATATATATATATATATATATAGATAGGTATATATATATCATATATATATATATAATTATATATATATATATATATATATATATATATATATATATATATATATATACCTATATATATATAAAATATTAAATATTTTAACTTGAAAAACTTTCAGAACTCTTGAGCGACCTTTTATTATCAATTTTTTGAGTTAAAATTTGGAGGAATTTTTTATTATTCAATGTACGTGCATATGCAGGCATGAGAAAAAAAATTTGATAAAAAACAAAAATCGATTTTTGGCCCATTTTCAAATTTTAAAAAGTTTTGAGCGACCCTTAAAATATTTTTTATCGAGCTAATTTTTGGTGAGCATTCTTAAATTGAGCTAAATTAACTTTTTTTCCTATGAGACAAAAAAAAAAGAAAAATATATGGTGGTTTTGCGCCACCCTAATATATATATATATATATATATATATATATATATATATATATATATATATATATATATATATATATATAAATACAGTATTTAATATTTTATGTGTCCTAAAACATATAGTTTTTGATATATGAGTTTAGGATACAGAACGCGCGATTTGCAGTGTGACAAACCATTTTACGAACTACAAGTAATTAACCTATGCAAAGAATAAAATTTGAAATTACTTAAATGTGCAGTTCGAAAATATTTTTGACGTTAGATATCGGGTTCATGATGCCGCAATATTTATATAATACAGTAATAATGGAAAAGTAATTTCTATACTAAAACAATACAGCTATTTCAAGGTTCAAGTGTACGTGGATATAAGACGCAAGTGACGGAAAATACGAGCATATTTTGAGTATTCTGGCACTCTTTTTTGAAATTTAAAGGATGAATTTTTAAATCTTTGGACACGAAACAAATAAAATCGTTTTCGAGATTAGCACAATAAAGTTTTGAAAATAAGTAAATAAATAAGTAAAAAGGAATGTAAAAATAAGTAGCCCATAATACGATTACATAAACGTGATTCTTCCAAAATACGATAAAAAATATATTGTGTTGTATGTGTAATACGTGGCTCAATTTATATTTTACAACATTAAAAAAAAAACCCTTTCAATAAAATAGTACCAATTTTCAACACTTCTATTTAAAACGTTTAACAAAGTCAAGCGAGTGAAGTTACCTACGACGATGATAGAATGAACGTGGAATGGCATCCCAGTAGGTGGTGAAGGTTGAAAATTGGTTTGAATGGATCACATACATTCTCGCCTTTCGCCCTCTGTACACCATACACATGTAAATATATAACGTCTACGGGGATATTTTACCTTTTAACATTTTACAGCGTGCGAAAGCATCAATAAATAATGTGAAGAGAACGATTCTTCTTATATACACACTGCTAACCTAATTTCCATGGAGTGAAGATGCGAGAATTGAGTAAAATATCACTAAGTGAAGCACTTTTAAACGTAGCGTCCCGAACAATTCTCTCCGTCATTGCCATCTCATCGTCTTCAACATATTCGCCGTTCTCGCTGTTTACTTCCAGCTTCCTTACTTACGCTTATACTTATTTACGAGATAAATATAGATATTTTAACATGACTAGATGAACTATATACTTATTTTGATTTTAATTTCATATTTTTACTAAGAGTAATTATTATGTAACTCTATTATAGCTAGTAAAATCTTAGTTTAAGGGGTCATGGCTAACAAAAAATTTTAAAAATTCGATTTTCTGATTTCACTATTTTTTATTTGGTCCGTAATATACAAGTCTACAGACTAAAGTATTACAGCTGACCTTCGTTATGAGTCCGCCAATTTATATTTCTATTGTAAATATTCTCCCTCCATGACCGAAAAAAAATTATTTCAATCTCTCGTTATGAGACCGGAACATTGGCGTTGATGTTTAATGAAAACGATACTATTCAGGTATATTTTGTTTTTACAAATTGATAATAAGTACAATCTGCCAGATAAAGTTTGGAACTTCACTTGCGCCACGAACGAACAAAATTTGTTTTCTCCAACTACATTTCTATTATATAAAATATATATAAAAAAATTCTTTTTTCTTCATATAAATAAGTACATTGTCACACGCTTGAAAAGTAGGAGAAGTGAGAGTTACGGCACAGGAATTCTTAGAATTATATTCTCCTACAGCTCCGTAAGCGGACTGATAACGAAATTGAACTTTACATCACTTGGAAATGCCAGAAAAGGAGTAAGGCAAGTAATATAAAAGATTTTAGAGTGTACCTATTATACGTAACACGAAGTACACAAACAAAATTTTTCCCAACTTAAAAAAAAAATGGTGGCGTGAGCGCAGATCATACACAGACGCTTTTTTTTCACTGAAGTTCATGATGGGCAGCATAACAATTTTCGAACAGCAATCAGCAAATAAGAAAATTGTTTTCATCATTTACATTAATTTTGCTAAAGCGATATACAAGATCATTAAAAAATATTGATCTATCATTAAATGGTGCCAGTTAGTAAAAAAATTTAAAAATTGACGAAAAAATCAATCTTAATTTTGTTTATAAAAAGTATAATTATTGAGCAATTTCAAAACAAGGGTGTACCGTTTTGGAAAACGTAGTTTCGAGAAAAACCTGTGTAAAGTTTCAAAACATATTTATCGTTTTGTGTGTTTATATCTTTTTGGGGTTGTTTATCAAAATATAACAATGGTAATGACATGAAGATGATGGAATAAAGTAATGAGAGAAAGCCATTGCCTAAACTGGGAAATTCCAAACTGTTACGTGTAGAGGGGCGGTATTTTTAAAAGTATTCAATCACTCGAAATCGTTTCAAAAACTCGGGTTCAAAGTGGATTTTAAAATATTTTCCCAGTTATAGTTTCTTTTGGATATCTTTTTTTAGATGGGTTGAGGGGAGGTTTACTCAAGAGTCCTTAAAAATTATGTATTTTTCTAGAATTCTTTTCTCAAGAACGGAAGTAAATATCAATTTCAAATTCTGTGCACATATTTATTTAGTATTAAACTACACAAAAAAAATTTTCAAGGAAAAATATAAAAAACTGTCCATTTTATAGATAGTGCAGTGTGACGATCCGAAAATCCAATGCTTTGTTGGTGGACATCCCAGCGCCAGTAATAAACCACCGAAATCCAAAAACAAAAAAGATTTATAAAATATATGAAGAGTACCGGCATCTCTACCTATAATATCAATAAATTGCTGAAAGAAAAAAAAATGGCGGATGTTTGAACTTTTGATTACGATATTTATCTTATTTTTCGCTCTTTAAAGTAAATTTAGAAATAAAAAAAATATTGAAAGTGTATCGAACTTAGGTAGAGGTGCCGAAGAATTGAATTATCTCTAAAATAAAAAATTAAAAAAAAGGATCCATCGAATAGTTTTTGAGTTATCGTGTCCACCAGTTCCAAAAATGTAGTTCCGAGATATTATAAAATATATATAAAGAAACGTATTTTCAAAATTTTATATTTAATACTTATTATTGCGTGAACTACGTCTTTTGAATTTTTTTTTATAGAAAGCTGGATTCGGTTAATGTGCAAGAATCTTGTTTTTAAATTATTTTCAGTAAAATCACTTTAGGAACATATTCTACACATAATTTGCTATCAATTTCGGCAAAAAATCGATTTTTTTTATCAAATCTCAGGTAAACCTTCCCTTAAATTACTTATTTAAATTTTGTATCAACAATAATTAGTAATTTTATAAGTGGTATAGAAAATTAATCAGTACATTCCTTTAGAGAGAGAGAAAATATTAACAATATGGTATTTTGAAATGAATATGCAGACTAAAATCAAATATTTATAAGAATATTTGTCAAATTATTTGTGTTAACCAATTTTTAATATTGACGTCGGCGTTTAATAAAAAATAGTATTTGCATTTATTTACATATTTTAAATTCCGAATCGTTAAAAAAAAGAAAAAGAATAAATAGTTACTAGAACACTTATGGTCACTTTTTCAATTTATAAGCATCTTTTTAGAAATAAATAGTACCAATGTTTATGTATGCATTACCATAATTAGCACACTTCATGGTCATTTCTGATAAATTTCGGTGGCGAGATCTCTACGTCTGTCAAATATAATACATTTTTGATGCCAAGTTGTTATTGAAAATTATGTGGATCAGTATCAGTGTATCTTAAAATTCTATATTTAATATCAATTATTATTATCTGTTCTAAATTTAATATTTAAAATTATGGTTCAATTTAGTCCTTATTTTCGAAAAAAAAAGAAAATAAGTTTTGGAGTAATGTATACCTGCTTCCTATATATCGTGTTCTTTCTTGCACAAATGGCATGTTGCGCACGTATATATACCTACATGTGTGTGTATGTTTGTAAAGGCATCTTGATATTGCTTTAATAGTTGCTTGCTCTGGAAATAGAAATGATTGAAAAAGCCTCCTAGCTAAATAGAATTGATGTAAACGATGAAGAAGAATACTTTATTCTCCATACCATATGTTTGGTCTGTCTGTTTATCTATATGTCGCACCATTTAGCAGTCTGTCTGTTGGTATAATACATACACTACTACATATTATAATACTTACATAATACAAGTATACAGTCAGGAGCGGATCCACGTCGCAAATTAGGAGAGGATCAAATTTTTTTAAAGGCTTCAAATTGGTTTCATCATATTGCAGATTTAAAAAAAAAATGTACCTAAGTTAGTATTAAAAAAAGGAGCCAACCTATAATTCCCATAACCAATCCCTTCGAAAACCCATAATTCTCTTCCATTTTCATCATTTTGTAATTTCATTAATAGTTTTTAAGGTATTGGCTCTACGTGCCTAATCGTAAAAATAAAAAGCATGACTTCAAAAATCTACACTCCGTTTCCAACAGTTTCATCGTTCTGTCATTTTGTTTACGGTTATTAAATAATTGAAAATTTTAATTATATCATCACATAAACCACGGTAAAATTTGAATTAATCTATGTTCAGGAGCGAGGAGGATGATGACGCCCATTATCACCCTCCTGTATCCGCTTTTGTATACTATTCAGTATATTCCATTGCTACAGAATCTATTCGTTTCTGTTTGAGTCTTTATTTATTTTCCAGCTCTTACTTCTCGTATCGTTGCCATTTTGTTTATAGTTGATGCTGTTTTGAAAGACTTAGGACTAATTCAAATAAAAATTATTATAAAACTCATTAAAAATTAAACTAAATCGGTTTGCCCTAAATTGAGAGTCAAGAATATGTTTCACTTCTCTTTTTATTTATTAGTACTTGAAAAACGCCTTTCTTGATTTTTGTTATGTGGAAATTTCCGACTCGCTACACTGACTGACTACATGTATATTATAGTGACCGTGAATAGAAAGTAAATTTATCTAAATATATCACTTCCGGGCCAGTTAATCATCCCATTCCGGAGTGGAAGTGACATGGATACACGGTGAAAAATTATTCGTTTTGTTTGTTTACTGCACAAGTCTAGACTTGAGTCCAGTACACTAGAGAAGTGGTTCTTAAACACTTTGATTTGCAACCGCCTTCTGCACTCAAATTTTTGAAGTGACTCCACCCAAAAACAAAAAAAAAACAGACGGGCCAAAAACAGCGAAGCCATCCTTAATAATGACCCACTTCATAAATACTCCTCAGCAATTAAAACATTAGAGTAAGAGTGCTAGAAAAATTATTTTTATTCTTCTTCATATTCTTATTAAGAAATTGCAGAGAAAAATTATTGGGCATATTATTGATATACGAATATGCATGAATATTTAGTGTCTTACTTGGAATCACATACTCAACTACATAAAAAATTAATTATAAATGAATAGTGCAAAGCTATAAATTTATATAAACTGTAAGATATACATACATATTATATTGAAATAAAGGAACACAATCCGTATCTTTCAAAAAGTCTGCGACAGTCTCTTCGTAATCGAGATTCCTAATCATTCGAACGTGTAAAAGTTTAATGCATGTTTAAAAACATTGATAGATGTTAGGGTGTAATATTATATATCCGCGTCAGTTAGTTGTCGGCGACCAAACTTGTTAAGAAGACATTCAACTAAAAAATAAGTGTATTAAATAATAATTAATAAAAAGTTTATTTTTCCACGAACAGGAGAGCAGGAAAAACTTCTACTTATATTTTTTAAAAACTAACTTTCTGTCAGTTTGAATGAGCAAAATTTTCTTCGTAATTGGATAACTTACTTGATTCCCGAGAATATGTCACAATAGAAATAATATAACCAGTTGGATTTATAGGGGAAAAGAGTACAAGTACGAGTAAATTTGTTTTTTAATAATATCATTCGGGCAGAAATATTTTAATAATTATTTTTTTTAGTTTGCTTGACTGTTTTTTGCATACTCTTATATCTGTCAATTAATAGACACGACATTTCGCATGTTTATTCATTACATTTCGCCTTAATTATTAATCATACAGTAAAGTCAAATTCTTTCTTAATTTCTTGAGATACTTTCCCGTATTGGGAAGTAAGGATGAAAATTCTTCTTTACACGTATCATTTCGTGTGCGATATAGTTAGAAGGGATTTTTAAGAAAATGTTAAGGAGCTTTTACCATTTTTCGTCGGTAAGATTATTGAGTTTAAAATTAAGGTTATTTCGGTGCTTCCTCCTGTAAATTTTGTGGGTAAAAGCAATATTAAATCATAAAATTAAATCATAAAATTAAATCATAAAACAAGTAATATATTATCAATATAATAACAATATATTAAATCATAGAATATATATATATATATATATATATATATATATATATATATATATATATATATATATATATATATATATATATAAGAGCAAAACTTTACAATTTAGCGCCAAAATATGTAGATATTAAATTTTCTTTGCTCAAAATCAACATTTTGATTTGAATTGTTCAAAATTTGTTATCTAAATGAAAGTTTAGATGTGTTGAGTTCCAAACAGCAGCCAAAACATAACAAAAGTTTTTTTCATCATCTACATTAATTTTACTAGAGCGGTACACAAGATTATTAGAAAATATTGACTTATCAATAAATGGAACCGGTACTTATCCAAAAAAAAAAAAAATCCATACTAATTTGCTTATGAAAAAATTATTCCTAAACAAATTTCAAAAATTGTAAGTACCGGTCTTGATAATTTTTCTAAGAAGCTATTACAGGTAAAATTTCAAGCTAATTAGATGAAAATTGCTGTAGTTATTTTGGCTACCGTTTTGGAAAACGCAGCCCCGGGAAAAAACGCATGTAACTTTTCTAAACGTGTTTACACCTACCATTTTTAAGTTATTTATTGGAATATAGCAAAAAAAAGAAATAAAGTCAAGAAAAACGTTATTGACCAAGCTTAGAGACTCCACAATACTATTTACAGCGGCACTCTTGAATGTTTTTAACGGCTCGAAGTCGTTTCAGAAAAAGAATTTAAAACTATTTCGAAATATTTCTGCAATCATAGTTTAAGCCAATTAGAAAAGGGAAATTCGTTTTTTGGAATCTTTTCCAACTTTTTGGATTTTTAAACAAAAATTGGTATCTCTAGTAAAATTTTACCAAGAAGTGTAACTTTTGGAACGATACCAGTCGTGGGAATTGTATACCACTTTAAAAATTCAAGCAAATTTTTCTACACTTAGTTACACTTCTCGAATTGATGCAACAAATAAAAAAATTTTCTATTTAATATTTTATTTAGTCCCTGGCTTCCCCCATGTACATTTATTTTTAAGCTACCATTAAGAGTATAGCCTAATATGTATGTTATAAAATTTTTATCAAATAAATGTCTTTTTATAAATATGTCCCAGTTTCCTTCCATTATTAGGTATCTTTAAAATGCTTTTCAAATACTAAACTTAAAGTATTTAGTCATTTTAAATGTTGCAAAATTAAACAAAAATGTTTATATGAATTAATTGCAAATATATTACCGAATCAATGTTTTGAATATTAAACTAGATCAATTTATAGAATTTATAGAGCATATTTTTATTATTTATGGTATTTTTTTTACAGCCGGTGATTATATATATATATATATATATATATATATATATATATATATATATATATATATATATATATATATATATATATATATATAGGGTCATAGGTAGGTGCAAAAGGTGCGCCGCACGAGGCCCAGCGCTTTTGAAGGCCTCGCATCACTGGGTTGTGACAGCATTAATTGTGATGATATTACCAACGAATTTGTTATACAACATAAAGAAATTCGTCTAGAAAATTTGCTAATGGTTGATATCAAGTATTTTATAAACAGGTATATATATATCCACCCCTGTCCAAGTACTTTGATAGGATTATTTCTTACTTTGTATCTGGCAAATATTGAAGGCGAACTTTTTCTGGATTTGCTTTATTTTCAATGAATAATATCAGTTATCTACTTAAGGGGGAAAACTAAGTCAAACGGATTTTCTTGATATATTTTTTTCTTTGCACAACATCTATAGAATATGCTCTAAAGTTTTTGTATCAGAATTCGAAGAATAAATGTGTTTGTAGTACCTATAATGTAGCGCTCAGTGTTACCTAACGAAGGTAAACGTTTTTAAAGGTGATTTCCTCCAACATATTTTTGTCGCGCATCGTGTAATGTAGCCTAGGCAATTTTTAACCAATTTCCATGAAACTTCACAGGAATATTCTTTAACTTACTGGTAATTGCATGACGTTCTGGCTTTTTTTATAAACACTGTTTTTTTTACCGAATATTTACCTATAAAAAAAAGTGACTTTTTTTTTCAAAATGGTCTTGAATTTTTTGGTTTCTTTGGTGTTTTTTCGTCGTGCAAAGCGTATTATGTCAACGACAAATATTTTAATTTTTTTATTTCAGTTGAGATTCTAGACCTGTAGGCTGGACGCCGCACAACGATTTTTCCAAATTCCAGCTGCTATAAGACCACCATTTTGAAATATTTTTGTCTAAAAAAATTTGTGGAGATATACGAGTATTATATTCCATATTTCCAGATATTCTTTATGCTAATTCAATGAACTTTCCCATCTTTTTGTAAAAAAATCTAAAAAAAAAAAAAAACGTGCGTTTACTTAACTTTCCTCCAATAAATCTTATAACCTCGAAAGTTATAGAAACTCGGCTTTTAGTATATTTGATAGATTTGAGCGTTTGTATTGTATTACATTTTAAAATAAAAACAATTTTTACTTTATATTTTAAGTTTTTAAAGGGTATAAGAAGATAAGCATAGTATAGTGTGATTATGAAATAATCACACAAATGCGATCTCGTTTTTATAGGTAATATCTCCAAATAATTTTTCTTCTTTACCGAAAATCAATAAAAATCAAATCACAAGCATAAATGTCAAACCAGAATGAAAATTGACATTGTGGTTACATCTACCACAGAAGTTTACGTAATCTTTTAGTAATTTAGAAATTATTTTCGTATTTATCATAGTAGATTTAATGTAGTTTAAAATATAATTTGTATCCAAATCACACCGTACTGCGCAAAATATTTTCATTCCCGGCTCAGTTTAAAAAACTGGTTGGGGGAAAACGTTAAAGAAAATTGCCAGCGGTTAAGTAAATTATAAATTAATATTAAGATAGTCATATTTTGCTTAATTTAAAAGTTTAGTTAGAGTTGACAAATTTTCCCGATGATTTTCATTTCTAGTTAAGCGTAGTAGTTAGGCTTGTTTGTTAAGGTTGTTACGTAATATTTTTTTTCCTTTCACTTTCGATACGATAGGAAAATAATAATCTCTTTCACGGCGTGCAACATCTTTAAATATCACGGCCATTTAAAATAAAATAGTATTAATGCTTTAGTCTGATTGACGACATTCATTTGTAGTTTCTTTCAACTTCTTTTCTTTTCGTCTATTTTCCTTTCCGCAAATTTTACATAGCGCTTTAATCGTGTTGGAGCGGGCCAAGCGCGATAGTCCGTAGATTCGACTTCGGCCTATGTTCCTAGAAAACTACCCAACACGTTTATCATAATTTTTTCCATAGTTGTTGTATACTCTTTTATATTTTTTCTTTCGACGTCTAGTTTCCGTTTTCCCATTGCGGGAGAGAAGGAGGTCTAATCGAGAAAAAGCTGCAACGGACCCGATTAGCCTCGTGCACCTTAAAAGAAGCACTTTAATTTACCCCAAAAAATATATATATATTACTAACAAAAAAATTGAAAAATAAAAAAAAAAATAAAAAAAATAAATAAAAAAAAAATTAGAAAAGGGAACTGATAATTAGGTGCATTTTGAAGTATTAGGTTGTTCGGATCAAACCCGCCCATACAGAATCTTGAATAAAAGACATAGTTTTCATATGTTAGTCTGTATATTTAAGGATCAATTAGATGTAGTCACCCTGCACATTTATAACAGCTTGCCAGCGCTCAGGTAGTTTTCTTACTGACTGGTACCTTCTATGTTGATTGTCATCGATTATTTCTTTATCCAAAGCTTCTCGTAAGGTATCAGCTTCAGGGTAAGCAACGCCACTAATTCTTCTCTTAAGCTGATGAAAGCAACCGTAATCGCATGGATTTAAATCGGGGGAATAGGGTGGCTGGATCCACCGCTCAATGTTATGTTGGTCTTAGCGATGGACTACAACGGCATATTCTATTATGAATTACTGCTTCAACATGAAACTGTAAATCATAGTGGCTATATCCAATTTTTGAACCATCTGATGGATCAATGGGGCAAGAATTACGAGCACTCAATATGGCTGTTAGATGACAACGCAAGGGCTCATCGTTATTCATCTGTGGAGATCTGGGTGGATCAACATAACATTGAGCGTTGGATCCAGCCACCCTACTCCCCCGACTTAAATCCATGTGATTACGGTTGCTTTCATCAGCTTAAAAGAAGAATTGGGGGCGTTGCTTACCCTGATGCTGATGCCTTACGAAAAGCTTTGGATAAAGAAATAATGGATGACAATCAACATGGAAGGTACCACTCAGTAAGAAAACTATCTGAGCGCTAGCAAACTGTTATAAATGCGCCGGGTGACTACATCTAATTGATCCTTAAATATACAGACTATTAACATATGAAAACTATGTCTTTTATTCAAGATTCTGTATGGACGGGTTTGATCCGAACAACCAATCTAGTCAAATTTAAAAGCACGTTGTACTAAATTCGAAATTTTTGGGAAGATTGTAAAATAGGGACCCAAAGAGCGTGCTCATATTTATTTAAGTATAGTTTTATTTTAAAAAAGAAAATAAGGAAAACATATCAAAGTTAAAAATATAATGTAAACTTAAATTTCCAAACAACTTTAGGTCTAGTCACATTTTGAATAACTCAGTTTAAAAATTCTTACCTTTTACAAGTTTTAAACTCCTAAATTCTCCAAATCGTATTTATTATCGTAAGTTTTTAAATCCTTTTGTAAGTGGGCAAATGATTGCACACGAACTTCACTCATTTTAATCGCTCGAGTCTATGTTTGCAGTCAATCGTCCGTTAAAAATTTGGGATAAGCAAAAGAAGAATATTTCAGAATTTAATTATTTATTACCGAACAATTTGTAAAAAAAAATTCAATGTTATATGTGGAGTCACCACTCCAACTATTTTTTGTAAACAAATTGTACATTGTGGTCCGGAAAAGGTATTTTATTTTATTCTGTTTACCTCACACCTGTGAGTAGCAACTGAGGGCAAATCGTCTGATTTTGGGGGGAAAGGATCCACAGGCCAACTAAGTCTTCCACTGCTCCCCTCAGAAGCTCATCAACACCTCGAGCTGGCTCTGTGAAATTTTTTTCTACTGGTAGTCGTGCGCCCTCTACTTTGAATTTCTGGTATACGCCTTAATTAATTAATAATAATGTAATTTTTTTAAATAATTTCTTTTTGCTACAAATGGTAGCAAATGTAACCCCCCCCCCCCCGACCCGACCACAATCAACTTCCAATTAAACTCAACGTATAAAATATTTTACAATACATTTTTGATTTTTACAAATCGTATCTAAACTTACATAATTACATATAATGCTTTAATTGGAATTTTTGTAACAGGAATAAATTAATAACAAGAGTATAGTAAAATTTATGTCACAATATATTCTGAGGACTAAAACAAGGATGGATCCAGCAGCGTTTGAGGCAATTTTAACACAAACTGTCAGTACTTTAAATACAGTGATCGAGACGTTAAATGCAATGGCTATAAATCAACAAGCAATACAGGAGTCACATCATCAGCAAATACATGATTTAAGTACAAATTTAAACACACTCATAACACAATCCTCACAAAACCAACAACCTCCACCTGTTACGGATAATCAAACTCCTTACGAACCTCAAAGTTCTGTTGCGAAAATTACAATAGAAGAATTCACGAAATCCATTCCCTATTTAAAAATTTTAGTCCCGATGTCAATTCTAAAATTCATTATAGAAACACAAAATGTAATATCTTTAAAAATTATTTCAGAAATTGCATTAGTAAAATTCTTGCTAACTAAATGTCATTCAAACTCAAAATATTTTTGGTCGCAAAATCTAAATTTCAATTATAGTTGGTGTTAATGATATTAAGAGTGAAATTTTAACGAAATACATCTCACCAACTATAAAACAAGATCTAATAGATAAAACTGTGTGCTGCAAACAGTATGAAAATGAATCATTTTATAATTTTGCACAATCGATAAAATGTAATGCCAATATTTTGTGTCCACATATGTTAGACATTGATATCGTACAATTAATTTTTGCACATGTGAACTACAACACATTTGCTCTAATAAAATTTACACCCATAACAATTATCTTTCAAGATCTGTTAAATTTGGCTCACCAAATTGAGGAAATAAAAATCAGGCAACAGAATTTCGCAAACAAACCAAGTACAAACTTCCCATCACCAAATACAACACATATCAACTCCCAGTACCATGCTAACTACACTAACCCCTCTTACATCATCTCTATTAACTAGACTAACCATCCTACAGATTTTCCGATATCCGTTACTAATAATATTAACAATACTAACAGCCCATCACTCCAATTTACTAACAAAATTAACAGCACTAATCAAATCCCACACGTATATACAAACAATAGAAATAGTTCAGATTACTCGCAACATTTACAAACACACAATCAAAATACAATCCAGAGAAATAAAATAAATTACAACAATAGAAATAAATCACAAGTTTGTACATTTTGTAAGCCACATTTATCGTGATTTCCGAAAACGTTTAAAACAAAATAGATTCAATAATTCAAATTCTCAAATAGCTACAAATAATTTACTACCTACAAATTATGAAAGACCTAACACTACAGAAAATAATACAAATTTTCCTAATTCTACTACGTACAACTTAACTAATTCCTTCACCGAACAAAATATACCAACTCCATCGCATGCAGCTACCAATATACCTACAAATATTTTTAATCAAAATCCCAAAAACTAAATTACTGTACAAATAATATCCCGATAATCAATATCTTCATTAGTGACCATCCATAGTTAACGATATTAGATTCCGGCTCAACCGTAAATATTGTACGTCAGAAAACATTAAACAGAATATATCAAAATCTTCTAAACAAAAGATTCAAATTTTCAATTCCAATATTACAGCAAGGTTATCTGGTAGCGTATACAGAAAAGCTAATCGAATACGTCCCCATAGGCGTTGTGACGAACTGAAATAGCATTTCTAGAAAATAAACACCATAAAACACGCGTAAATCCTACTCCAGTACGTCTCGGACGGTGACATGCTCGAGTAGGGTTTCTAAGTTTTTATGCATATAGATGCGCTGGAAACCCTAATCCAGTTCGTCACCGTTCAATTAATTCATCATATCAAATAAATCTCTGCTAAAAATTATGTGATATGAAAACCGAATTGGTTTATTTTGAACGATTAAAATTAAAATAATTTAATCGGAAATACTTATTGAAATTTTTTGCTCCGGTTTAATGAATCAAGATTAGAATTTTTATTTGTTCAACATTAAGTAGTATTTACATGATGGTATTAATATCAACCCTAGATTAATGCGTTGGTCTACGTTGGTTTTTAAAGATTTTGTACTTTACATACTTATAAGTTTTCCCAATTTTTTTTTTTTTTTAATTTATTAAAGATATCGATGTTGTAATTAATTTATTCAGTGATAGTGATAATGTAAAAGATGATGGCAACTGTTTGACTTATAGAGACGACATTATACTGAAGTTTTAATATATTGAATCGAATACCAATGAATACGTGTCAAGTGACTTACTAAAAGATTAGCAATTTATTTTGTAGAAAATATTTTGATTAATATTAGCTCTTGAGACTTTATTTCAAAAATTACTAACAAATTTTAGAAAATTTATGAATGTGTCTAATAACGAAAAAACTACATATCTGCGGGAATATTTGTGCCCGAGAAATTTCACATTCTGTAACGTCACACATGTTCACCGATTCATAATAGTTCATAAATTAATTATTTGAAAGACAAGTCTTACAATACAATTGATGTCTGTCTATTTTTAAATTTTTATATTAAAAATATGCTTTAATAAAAAGATTTAAAAAATTTTTGAATATTTGTATTAAAACTTTTTGCAAATGCAATTTTTTAAAATATTTTGTTCGCCCTTGTAGTACTACTATGTAAAAAAGATTCTCCGTAAAAAGTCCATTCGCAAAATTTACGACGAGGTATGATTAACGTTTCTCGTAGACCAACGTATGAATGTAGGGTTAATATTAATACCATCATGTAAATACTACTTAATGTCGAACAAATAAAAATTCTGATTTTGATTCATTAGACTGAAGCCAAAAAATTTTAATAAGTATTTCCCATTAAATTATTTTAATTTTAATCGTTCAAAACAATCAAACTCGGTTTCAATATCACATAATTTTTAGCAGAGATTTATTTGATAGGATGGATTAATTGAACGGTGACGAACTGGATGAGGGTTTCCAGTGTATCTAAATGCATATAAAAACTTAGAAACCCTACTCCAGCATGTCACCGTCCAAGACGTACTGGAGTAGGATTTACGCGTGTTTTATGGTGTTTAGTTTCTAGAAATGCTATTTCAGTTCGTCACAACGCCTATGGGGACGTATTCGATTAGCTTTTCTATATGCGCTACCCGGTAGTAACCAATTACAACTTTCAAATTACGTTATGTTACATTCAAAAATAGAAAATTTATCTTAGTCTCAAAAATTTTATATCACAGAGAATCTACCATTTCCAGTACTAATTGGTTCAAACACATTACACAAATGTGGAATAATTCTAAATTTCATAAATAACACTGTAATTTTAAAACATAGCTTGAATAAAGAAATTAAATTCATAGATATACAAAAAACTACTTAGTAAATGTAATAACTGAGTCCGAAATAAATTAAGTACACAAAATCAGGAAATATTACAAAAATTGCTAAACAAATATAAATCAGTGTTAACCTCAAAACCGGGTAGAGAAAAAAAATTTTCAATACCACATCCCTTTGTTAGATTATACGCCAGTAGCCAGACACCGTTACATATTAAAGAAAGATCAAGTACAACTTCTACAGGAAAAATTAAACGAGCTATTACAATTAGGCATTATTGAGGAATCTCAAAGTTTATACGCAATCCCAGTATTTTTAGTCAACAGGCAGGACTGTTCCAAACGAATAGTCTGTGACTATAGATATTTGAATAAATCACTGGCTAATGATCCTGTAATGGGATTATCTATGAACCATGTATTCTCAAATTTAGGCAATTCAACAGTATTTCTAATAATTGACCCAACACAGTCATTTTACCAAATTCCCTTAGACGAAGCATCTAAACCTTTAACAGCTATTACAACATAATTTGGCCAACAATTTCAATTTACAGTAGCTCCAGTGGGTCTAAAATGCTCAAGCCAAGCTTTAATTTGATATTTACCAAGAGAACTAGCTGATCTCATGAATAACTGCTTACTCATTTACCACGATGATCTGATAATACACAACAACACCATAGAAAAACATTTTTCCGATTTACATGCGGTATTAGATAGATTAAAAAAAGGTAGGCCTTACAGTAAATCCAAACAAGGCAAAATTTTTTATGTCACGTCTTAAAATGCTCGGAAATTTGGTAACCCCAATGGGACGACTACCAGATCCATCAAAAACATCAGCTTTACTCAATATGGCAATACCCAAAAATATTAAAGAATTACAATCTATGTTAGGAGCTTTCGCCTTTTATGCGAGGTACATCCCGCAATTTTCAATTATAGTAGCCCCCTCAAATGATCTAAAAAAGAAAAATTCAAAATTTGAAATAGAACAACAGCATTTAGATGCAACAAATAAACTAAAGCATTCCTTGGTAAACCCTCCAGTATTAAAATTCCCAGATTTTAATAAAAAATTCATAGTTTATACAGATGCCAGCTTTATCGGCATATCAGGTTGCCTAATGCAACAATTTGAGGACGGGTTACACTCAATTGAATACTGCTCTAAAAAATTTAATACATAAAATAAAGTAATGTTAGCCTACGAAGCAGAATTAATGGCAGTTATAAATGCTTTAGATCCTTTCAAAGATTACCTACATGATAGACATTTCGAACTTAGAACTGATTTTAAGGCTTTAATTGATCTATTCAATACACCACAAAGATACAACAAACTATCTAGATGGCATTTAAGAATATCACAATTTAATTTCACACCAATACCTGTAAGACGTATAGACAATAATGTTTCTGATGCGTAAAGTAGATTATTTCAAACAGAAAATGAAAATGAAGATATCTTGGAAACTAATAAAAATAATAAGGATAATAACTTAGAATCTACAGAAAATAATCTAGAAACTATAAAAAATGAAGATAATCCTAATTTACAAATCAAAAATGAAATTTTAAAAATAACATCTAACAACTTACAATCTAATAATGATAATCAAATGAACTTACAATCTAATAATGATAATCAAATAAATTCTAAAATAAACATAGATAATGAAAATATTTTACAAATACGGAACAATAGCTTAGGAAATATACAACATATTATAAACAACATAAATCTCTTTCCCCATAGCTTTATTAGTATAAAGATGGCTCAAAAAAGTGATTCCTTCTCGAGAACCGAGTAGGGTCAAGTGGGGCATTTACAATAACTGAGTAAATATGATAACATATTATGTCTAGTCATATTGTTTTGTAAACGGGGCTGCCATTTCTGATATGAAGAAAGTATTACCTTAACTCAAAGCTAACCACCTATCAACATTGTTTTACCGACGGACGAATGAGTAGCCATTACATTTCGCGGCAGGTGTTCAAGAAACGTGGTTCCAAAATTTATAATCTAACTTTTCATCGAGTGTGATCTACATTTCTAATGTAAGTTGTTTATTTTTTTTATCTAGTGGTATTGCCTTGTGTTAGAAAGATAAATTAATTATATATTTTTATCATATCTATTACAGCTTACAAGGTACAGCCGCTATTGTATTTGCCCCAGAAATTTGCTATCTTGGGGTAATTGCAATATAGGCATTAGTACATTTACTCAGAAGAATTAAGCACTACGTAGACGTTGTACAGAAAAAAGTGAACGATCGTTGGGAGGTAAAATTTGTACGACGCAAGAGTAGTGTTTTTGCATGGCTAATAATGGATGATACTAATCTAGTTACGTCTGACTTCATCGTTCAGATATTGCCTAACCCTGAAATAACTAGACGTGGAATAATATCATTTGATTTAAAATTAAAATATTTTTCTACCTAATTAAGAAATGAAAACATTTTTTTTTTAAAGTTCATAACTTGTGACACAATTGTCCGATCTCATCGAAATAAAAACTAAAAATTATTATTTTTTTCTCTTTTATTGCTATTGTCCCAGAATCCTGTCTATACACACTGTTAAAAAATTAGTTATGATTATTACATTTGCCCCTTTTGACGGGGTAAATGTAATAATGAGACATGGTACTTAATTTCAAATCTCATGTTTATGAAAATCTACTTATATCTTTTTTTCAATACTTAAAATAATAGCCTCATATGTGCTTTATGGCAGACACGTATGTTTATTCTTAATTTCTAAGAAGTTAATGAGCAAGTTAATTGAATTTATAAATTTAGCTATCATACTCGTAATTGCCCCACTTGACCCAACCAGAAAATATTATCTGGTAATATCGTAAAAAATTTTCGAATAAAGGATGGCTTATTGATACATCTTTTAGGGAGACACAAAAAGAAAAGAGTAGTCCTTCCTGAAGCTATGTTACAATATGTATTAGATTATTTTCATAAAAGTGCTTACGCAGGTGCCCACTCAGGCGTTACTTGTGATTATCGTAAAATAGCTCAAAGATTTTATTATCGAAATTTACACAAAGTAGTTGTAAATTATGTTAAAAATTGTAAAATTTGCAAAGAGTACAAATCAAATTACCAAAGATACGATATCAAAGTGAACCGCCCCAAAAAACGTGCCAGAAAATCTTTATAGATTTCGCTGGTCCTGTAGTTCGTACACGTGGACCTCCAGAGGATAAAGACTACAGATACCTTATTACAGATACAGTTATTACAGATTAGTGCAGCCGTTGGACGATTGTCAGACCTACAAAAAAAATATCAGCTAAAGTCGTTACAATTTTAGAAGATGTATTCACTACCTTCGGGTACGTCGCCGAAATTGCAAGTGACAATGCAAGTGTCTTCTGTGCGGAAACCTACAACAACTTCTGTTTAAAAAGAGATCAACCTACGACAAACTTCTGTTTACAATCCGACAAATCCATACATCGCCATACATCCCAAGAGCAAATTCAGCCGAACGAAGTATTAGAAACATTAAATCATATTTAGCTACACTAATTGCACAATATTCCGCAAACCACGAAACTGGAATATCTTCTTAAAATACGCTATATTTAACATAAACAGCACTTACAGTTCTGCAATCAACGCAACACCAGCACAAGTTTTTCTAAACCGCCAAATGTTAACGCCTTTTGACATATGTGACGAATTAGTACAAATATTATAAGCCGACAAACCAACGCCAAATCAAATTCAGCAAGCTGTAACAAAGGCACATCAACGCATTAAAAATATTACCGCCAATCTATCAAATACTTCAAAATTTACCATAAATAAATACGTGTACAAGAAAATATTACAGCATCAACACAACATAAACGAAGAGTCGAAATTTTTACGACGTTTCCAAGGTCCGTACCGAATTTTAGCCTTTTTGAACAACTCATCAGTTTTACTGCAACACGCACAGACGGGAGCAGTTACTAGATGCCATGTTCGCTTCCTGAAGTCAGCTTAACAGCCCGCCAGCGTCCTCTCTTCGCAGTTCACTTTCGTCTTCGAGGGGGGAAATTTAGAGCGTGATTATGAAATAATCACACAATGTGATTTCGTTTTTGTAGGTAATATCTCCAAATAATTTTTCTTCTTTATCGAAAATCAATGAAAATCAAATCACAAGCATAAATGTCATAAAAATTATGACATCTGAATGAAAATTGATACTGTGGTGACATCTACCACAATACAAATTTACAAATGCAAAAATTAAAAATACAAATAACTGGTTTGGCTCCTTGCTAATTATTTCACAGTAATCATTTTAATTTCAATTAAACTCTATAATTATGTAATAACTGATAAACAAAATTTTGAAAAACAAATGGTTTGAATAAGAAACGGGTCAAGCGATTCGCACTCTCGTGCGTTGACGGCGGAAGAGGTAGTTCCGCACGTACTGTTAAAACAAAAAAAAAAATATAATGGTGTACGTAGAAATGTTTTCGGTCAATACGTGGAATTTTATTCAAACTACAAATTAAGACGAGTATTTTAATAATAGAAAAATTATATATTTTTTGTTAAAATTGGGGTACTGCTGCTGGTGGATGGCGCGGTCAGCAGCACCCGGCGGCATTGCCAACTAAGGGCATGCGCCGCCATAAACAGTAAAAATAAAAACATACACAAAATAGACAGGAACACATAAATGCAATAGACAACGGACAAACATACACAAATAAAAAAAACCAACGATGGGCCCTGCCATCCCAAGGCTTAAAAGGAACGGACAGTCCTTGGTGACGGTACGATAAGTACTAGACAAAGCGTCCGGTCACCAAGGCCTGAAGACCATCGCTGCGACTCCCCCCGGGGTGGAGGAACCAGACTAGAAACATACAAACGACTAGAAAAAATCTCACTAAAGGTATCACAGATAAAACTTATTGCGTCACTGGGAGGCCACTGACCGACCAGTGACGCAATGAGGGGTTAAAACAATACCGCTTTAGAGCCATAACAACGAGCCTACAGTGGCATAACAAAATATTACAGATAAATAAAAACAATTAATGTACCACCTTGGGTGTAAAAGGCCTTCGGTGGTACATCATTAAAAAAAAAAAAAACAAAAAAAAAAAATTATATTAATCATGTAGCTGGGAAAATTATTCGACGTAATATTTTAGTAATTTAGAAATTATTTTGGTATTTATCATAGTAGATTTAATGCAGTTTAAAATATAACTTGTATCCAAATCACGTCGTACTGCGCAAAATATTTTTATTTCCTGCTCGGTCGGGGGAAAACGTTATAAAAAATTTGCCAACGGTTAAGTAAATTATAAATTAATAATAAGATTTTGCTTAGTTTAAAAGTTTAGTAAAATTTAGAGTTGACAAATTTTCCCGATGATTTTCATTTCTAGTTAAGTGTAGTAGTTATGCTTGTTTGTTAAGGTTGTTATGTACTATTTTTTTTCATTCACTTCCAATACGATAGAAAAATAATAATCTCCTTCACCGCGCGCAACTTATCTTTAAATATCACGGTCATCTAAAATAAAATAGCATTAATGCTTCTTTTAATTGACGACATTCATTTGTGCTTTCTTTCAACATCTTTTCTTTTCGTCTACTTTTCTTTCCGCAAATTTTACATAGCGCTTTAATTGTGTTGGACCGGGCCAAGCGCGGTAGTCCGTAGTTTCGACTTCGGCCTATGTTCCCAGAAAATTATCCAACACGTTTATCATATTTTTTTCCATAGTTGTATACTCTTTTATATTTTTTCCTTCGACGTCTAGTTTCCATTTCCCATTGAAAAAGCGAAGGAGGTCTAATCGAGGAAAACCCACAACGGACCCGATTAGCCTAGTGCACCTTAAAAGGAGCACTTTAATTTACCCAAAAGAAATATATATTACTAGGAAAAATAAAAAAAAAATTGAAAAATTAAAAAGAATAAAAATAAATAAATAAATAAAAAAAACACAAAACAAAAACTAGAAAAGGGAAGTGATAATTAGGTGTATTTGGAAGTAGTTAAAAAATAAAAAAAATATATAATCTAGTCAAATTTGGAAGCACGTTGTACAAATTCGAATTTTTTGGAAAAATTGTAAAATAGGGACCCAAAGAGCGTGGCTCAGATTTACTTAAGTATAGTTTTAAAGAAAATAAGGAAAACATATCAAAGTTAAAAATATAATGTAAACTTAAATTTCCAAACAACTTTAGGTCTAGTCATATTCTGAATAACTGAATTTAAAAATTCTTTTATTTTACAAATTGTAAACTCCTAAATTCTCCAAATCGTATTTATTATCGTAAATTTTTTAAATCATTTTTTAGGTGGGCAAATGATTGCACACGAACTTCACTCATTTTAATCGCTCAAGTCTAAGTTTGCAATCAGTGCTCCGTTAAAAAATTTGGGATAAGTAAAAGAAGAATATTTCAGAATTTAATTAAGTATTTTTTATATTATCGAACGATTTGTAAAAAAAAATTCAATGTTATATGTGGAGTCACCACTCTAACTATTTTTTGTAAATAAATTGTACATTGTGGTCCGGAAAAAGAATTTTATTTTTTTCTGTTTACCGCACACCTGTAAGTAGCAACTGAGAACAAGTGGTCTGGTTTTGGGAGGAAAGAATCCACAGGCCAAATAAGGCTTCCACTGCTCCACTCAGAAGCTCATCAACACCTCGAGCTGGCTCTGTGAAATTTTTTTTCTACCCGTTTTCGTGCGCCCTCTACTTTGAATTTTTGGTATACCCCTTAATTAATTAATAATAATTTAATTTTTTTTAAATAATTTTTTTTCTGCAATAGGGAAATAGCCCACATAGCCGATGTCTGTAATAATATATGTAGTAACATTGATACCCCAAGTGATTACCAAATCTAGGGTCATTGACCTTATATAATTATGGTGCGTGTGCTTGACTCCGTATTTATCGATATTTAGTAAGAGAAATAATAATCCGATTGTCAGTCCAAAATCATGTATTTTTTTTTCCGTTCTCTGTTACCAAGATTATTCTCCCAGAATACTAATATTATTAATTTATAATTAATTTTATGCACGCCAAACTATGTAATTATGTGCCGGTACAACCATTAACCTCGATTTATCTTTGAGATATTAACTAAAATAAGTGTGATTGCTGTAATTTTTCAAACACAATTTTCTCAAAAACTATGGCACCAGGAAAATAAAATCAACTCCAAAAGTTAGGTAATACTTGGGACTATATTATGTATTTTTTTGACATTTTTCCCCAAATTTTAAAAGGTCAAAATAATTGCATCAATATATATTTTATTTTTTAGTATGGTTCTAGTATACTTAACACCTTTTAAAAAAATACAGAATATTAGATTATGTAATTATAGCGCACCAAATTTCATCAAAATCGAAGAGGCGTTTTTTGAGAAATAAATAATTTATTGTGCATATGGTTGGTATTAACCGTAGAAAAGAGTGCTTAAAAATAACTGTATATAAAAAACGCCGTGAGCAACGGGGCCCCATCACGAAAGTCGAATTTTTCGTTTCATCTTCGCTATTGAATGTCTACAAGCGAAATCTGATTGAAAGTCTACAAGCGATTTGTCATTTTGGTGGTTTCAAAACTGAAGATGAGTGTCCGGCTGATCGGGGCTTTAAAAAAAGATTTTAAGTTTCTAAGGGCTGAATCTCAGTAAATTTTAATTTTGTGCCGAGAGCAGTTAGCAGGAATAAAGCAAACACAATTCGTACAAGGGCACTCCTACCGTTCCTGCACATGCTTACCCACTAATTGCCTTTGTGTTTTATTTTTAAATATTAAAAAAGCACCTTAAATATTAAACTGGAAGGCCTTTATGAAGATATTTTTTCTTTCCAAAAAAGTCCAAAATTTCTATTTTATAAATAAAAATCCAAAATTCCTACTTTATAAATAAACAGTCATTTTAATAACATTTTTAAATTACTTAATATTTATGTATTGCATTTGTTATAAAAGTAAGTTCATTAGTTTTTCAAATTTTTAAAAATACTATACACCTACTTGTATTAGAATAAAAATAAAGCATTTAAAATACATTTAACAATACCATTGAATTTCGATGTAAAAATGGGAGAAGTGGAGGAAAAAGTAATGTGGAATCCCTAAAAGGCACTAGCTGGATACTAACTCAACACATGTACAAAATTTCAGCTCTCTAGGTTTACTCAGAGAGGCTCTAGGCCTGTTAGAAAAAAAAATCAAGGAAATACTGGCGTAAAAATCGTGGGGGTAAGGGTTAAAAGTTGAAACCTTCCAAAAAACAGTGGCTGGCTATTAACTTAACCTAAACCCAAAATTTCAGTCCTCAAGGTTTATTTTGGAAGATTTTAACCCTGACGAAACTGCGAAAGAACAAGAAAAATCATGTTTTTTTGGTATAAAAATGGTGGGGGTAAGGGTTAAAAGTTGAAACCACAAAGGCACACCCTCGATACTAACACAATCCAAATACAAAATTTTAGCCCTCTAGGTTTATTTGGGTGACCTATACGAGTGGTAAAACTTCGAGAACGTCGTAAAAGCATGAAGTTGTAACTTCAAAATTGTGAGGGGGAGGGAACATTAAAACCTCCAAAAAACACACCCTAGGTACGAACTTTATCAACATCAACTGGTAATGAGCCTTAATCGCATACGCTTGCTTTTTTAAAGGTAACAGGAAGGCGTCACCATATTTTATGGCTAAACAGGCTCACTAAAGCACCTGGAACATTGTGTGTTACTAGAGCCCCTTGTATTTAAATCCTTAAATTAGCTTTACTTGGACCAATTTTGCGAAATATTTCTGGACATTATTTACTAATTCAAAGGGGTAGATTTCAAAAATCTATGTCTCATTTTGGTCCAAGGTCGCGTTTTATGGGTTTTTATAGGTCATCTAGAAATTTTTGCAAATATCTTCTTCTAAACACCGTGTTTTGGAGAGCAGCATTCACTGTCTTATGGAGCTCTTAGAACCCTACATGCATATATATATATATATATATATATATATATATATATATATATATATATATATATATATATATATATATAATACTTACACATTTGGGGGGAAGGAATGTGGGAAATCGGCAAAAGTCCAAAACTGAACATTTTGAGACAACTCGAAAAGGCAAAGCTACCTTGACTTAATATTGCAGCTATGGAATATATGTGCAAGAGCGAACGTTACCATGGCACTCCCGACCCAGGTTTGGCCTTAGGCAGATTCACCTATTTTATCCGGAGGGGTCCTTTGAAACCCGATCTCTGCAACGCATTTCTGGCGAAAGAACAAGTGTATGCTATATTTGTTGATATTAAAACAGCATTCGATATGACTTGGCTGTTAGGGTCCTTCAACAAATGGTTGACTGGAATATCAGGGGGCATCTAACGCATTTTCTGAAAAACTTTCTACAGAATCGAAAAATTTGTGTTCGAGTAGGAAATTTCTTTTCAGTCTTTGCTGAACAAGAAAACGGATTACCACGAGGAGCAGTCCTAAGCACCACATTATTCAAAATTGCGATAAATGACCTCTCTAAGATATGCAGATATGCCCTAAACCAATTAAGGTATGCCGGTTTGCTGGCGATTTATTAATATATTTAAGTACAAAAACTAAAAATTTCGCAGAAAATATTCTATAGGTGGTAATGGATAATTTGAACCATGGTCAAACAAAAACGGCTTACAATGTTCCACAGAAAAACAAAAATTATAATCTTTCATGAATATCGGTGACCAATAAACATCCCAACTTGAGGCATTTAATTAAGTTTGGTAATTATTGAGAAGTAAAGTAGCTACTTACATATAAAACGGAAATAATTAATGATAACGTCTCAAGATTTTATAAATTATATTGCATATTGCTTCAAACTTGACTCAAAAGTTATTTTATACTTTTTAGCCCAATTCTTAAATAAAAGCTTTTCTTAAAAAATATTTTTTTTTAATTTAGTTTATTATTACTTTAGTTGAAATACATCATTTTAATTTAAGATATTATGAAATAAAATATTCTTGGTTGGATAGTTTCCTCTACATCTAGATTTCAACTTTCTTATTTTCATATATTTCGGTAGAAATATTCAAATTTTATCAGTTAAATTTTAATTGAACAAGTGGTACACTTACTTGGACGTTTACATTGAATAATAACTAAATTCACTAAACATACGATGAAATAAGTAAATATAGGCTAACTTTATTAGAATATCTTTGTCCATCGTAGTCGTTTTTATAAAAATGTTAATTCTAACATTTGTTTATACAAAAGAAAAGAATATCTCTGAAAACATATTTACATCTATGGTCAGACGGGCTACCTACTGGAAGAACTTAGAAAGAATAAGAAGCAAAGAAATAACGGATGATACGTTGGTTGATAAAAGATACTTCTAAAGAAATTGTTTGTACAAGAGTGTGGCTTGTTGGTAGGCAAGGACTGGTTGTAGGATACACATATACATATTTTTCTATTTGCATCTGTTGGAGTTAAACCAGAGTTCCTATGTAGTCTGTTTTCGTTGCTTTGAAGTTTGACGAACTGAAAAATATTCTTATGAATAGAATATATAGGTACATAACATTTCTATCAAACAGTATACAATAATATACAAATAACTTTTCTATAATAGTTCAGACATAGGGAGAGATATGAATATATTACTACAAATACCTACTTTACTACCAATTTTCCGGCGTTTAGTAGTTGACGACCCTTTTAATAATTTGAGCTAATACGTTAAAAAAAAGAGAACCTCTCACTAAATTTATTTTGCAATATCGAAAAAAATGCTTGCAATGAAACTCTATACTGAAGGTGAACTTATAATTAGCCGAATTTTTCCCTGAAAAAATTAGACTTACACAGCCTAAACGATAAGAACGGCACGAGGCGAGAGTAGGGGCGCTATCCGTTTTCGGACCCGTAGAACACGATTCTGAAAATATATATATATATATATATATATATATATATATATATATATATATATATATATATATATATATATCTACATACAGAGCGTTCATACAGTTCCAGAACAGCTCCGCAAAAGTTCCGCAAAATCTCAGTTAATATTGACTTTATCGAAAAATAACCCGTACAAAAGTTTCATGGGAAGAAATGAGGAACTAGAAAATGACCTCGAATTTGACCTTGAACATGACCTTGACCAACCAGTATCATACATTTTTCGTTTCTATGACCTACACTCGACTTTGGGATATGAAGTATGAATATAGTTTTAAAAGTAGAATTTCCCGCTCTTTCCGAATTCGAGTTCAAAAATAGAAGTTTCCGTTTAAAAAAACAAATCTGACCTCCAAATTTTGGTCAAGGTCATGTTCAAGGTCAAATTCGAGCTCATTTTCTAGTTCCTCATTTCTTCCCATGAAACTTTTGTCCAGGTTATTTTTCGATAAAGTCAATATTAACTGAGATTTTCATTCATTTAAGGAGAGGGTAAGGTTAATTCGTACAAAAAAAGGCATGTTTTTGTTATTTTTTTGTGACGACACAGTTAAAATCTCTTTATTAAAACCAGTGGTACATTAAAGTATAACATTCGAAGAATATTGTATAAAATTTTCATGAAGAAATATTAAAAAATACAGTAATGGCAGCAATTATTCGAACGTGTCTCGGAAAAAGGTAGAATTGCGGTGCCCCTCATAACTTGGTGCTGGATCATCCGAAATAAAAAAAATTAAAGTTCATTCGTTAGATAATAGTTTTCCTCAGGTAACGCTGGGAGGGTTTTTCGAAATTTAAATTTTTCACTTTATTGGAACACTCAGAACGGAACAACAAGATTTTTGCGAAAAAAATTAGCTAATTTATTATTGTAAAATAAAAATTATTAACAAATTTGAAAAAGACTCTCCAGCGTTACCTCGTCAATTATATACAGAAATAGTGTTCAAAATTTCAAATGGATCGGTGCTGTAGTTTTGAAGTTATGAGGGGCACCGACTTTGAAAACGTGAGCTGTGGGGAAAACGTTTTAAAGTTTTGAACACTTAAAAATTCTTGTATAAAACTAATATAGAATACTTACTACTAAACTAAATTTTGTACCCTACGCTGACAAAATATACAGTACAGGTATAAACACGTTACTACTTTCATTGAAATTTCTATAATATAACTGAGAGAGAGAGATATATAGAGAGCGAAACATCTGCCAGGCAACAACAAAAATGCTTATAACTTCGTCAATTTTGCTCCAATCGACTTGAAATTTTGCGACAATATTCTTGAGATATTATGCATTCAGTTAAAAAAAATAAAAAAAAACGCCGTGAGCAGCGGGGCCCCATCACGGTAGTCGAATTTTCCCCTTCATCTTCGGTATTGAATGTCTACAAGCGAAATGTGATTGAAAGTCTACAACCGAATTGTCATTTTGTTGGTTTCAAAACTGGTGATGACTGTTCGGCTGATCGAGGCTTTAAAAAAAGGTTTTAAGTATTTAAGGGCTGTATCTCAGTAAATTTCAATTTTGTGCCGAAAACAGGTAGCAGAAAAAAAGCCAACACAATTCGTACGAGGACATTCCTGCCCATGTTTATCCGCTAATTGCCTTTATGTTTTAGTTTTAAAAATTAAAAAAGGACCTTAAATAGTAAACTGGAAGGCCTTTATAAAGATATTTTTTCTTTCCAAAAAAATCCAAAATTTCAATTTTATAAATAATAAAAAATCCACAATTCCTAATTTATAAATAAACAGTGACTTTAATAACATTTTTAAATTACTTAATATGTATGTATTTCATTTGTCATAAAAGTAAGTTCACTTTTTTTTAAATTTTTTAAAATTACTATTCGCCTACTTGTATTTAGAATAAACATAATGCTTTTAAAACACATTTAACAATAGCATTCAATTCCGATGTAAAAATGGGAGAAGTGGGGGGAAAAGTGATGCGGACTCCCTACAAGGTACTAGCTGGATACTAACTGAATACACGTACAAAATTTCAGCCCTCTAGGTTTCCTTATGGAGTCTCTAGACGTGTTAGAAAACAAGCAAAAAAATTAAGGAAATATTGGCGTAAAAATCGTGGGGGTAAGGGTTAAAAGTTGAAACCTCCAAAAAACAGTGTCTGGCTATTAGCTTAACCTGTACACCAAATTTCAGCCCTCTAGGTTTATTTGGGGAGATTTTGACCCGAACGAAACTGTTAAAAAACAAGAAAAATCATGTTCTTTTGGGTATAAAAATGGTGGGGGTAGGGGTTAAAAGTCGAGACCCCCAAAAGGCACCCCCTTGATACTAACTCAATCCGAATACAAAATTTCAGCCCTCTAGGTTTATTCGGGTGACCTGTGCGAGTGGTACAAACTTCGAAAACGTCGAAAATGCATGAAATTGTAGCTTAAAAATGAGGTGGGTGGAGGTAAAATATTAAAACCTCCAAAAAGCACAACCTAGGTACGAACTTTATCAACACACCAAATTTCAACCCTCTACGTTAATTCTGGGGGGCTGGGGGCCTGTTAGATCCAGCGAAAATCGTTTTTCTCCCCTCTACTCCCACCATATCATCCTAGGAAGCTGAATTTTGGATATGTTGTAGATAATTGACCGAAACATTATTTAAAACGGGGGGCGGAAAAGTTTTATTGCTTTTCCGCCCCCCACCACCCCCTTAAAGGTCGGGTCAGAAAAAAAATTTGCCCAAAATTTGACCCCACTTTGATAGTATGAGGTGCCTCGAAAATGAGCCCCATTTACCAAATTTCATCTCTTAACTTCCATAAGGGGGGCCTACACAAATTAAAAGGTGGCGGGAAAATATATATATATATATATATATATATATATATCAGACATTTTTTTTTTCTACATATTCGTGTTCTACGGGTCCGAAAACGGATAGCGCCCCTACTCTCGCCTCTCACAGCTCTTATCGTATAGACTGTATAAGTCTAATTTTTCGGAGAAAATTCGACTAAAAATGCAAAAAAGATTATTTTTATACCTTACCCTGCCCTTAAAAATTTATTCATTATATATATATATATATATATATATATATATATATATATATATATATATATATATATATATATATATATATATATATATATATATAGATTGAAAAATCTTAAAAACGGACGTTAAACACATTATTATTATTATTATTATTATTATATATATATATATATATATATATATATATATATATATATATATATATATATATATATATATATATATATTCATTTATTTTAAAAGAATGAAATTTAATGAGATTTTTTATTACTTTGCCTAAGGTGGGTAAACAATATATATTAAACTCCAATAAATCAGCTCAGTAATTTCGTCAAAAAAATTTTTTTTGAAAATTTTTGTTTTTTTGTGTATTTATAAACTATTAGCCTCGGAGGGTTGAAATTTGGCAGGAATGTATCTGGGGCTAAGAAATATTATTTCCTATAAAAACAATCAATTTTGCGTCAAGGGCCGTTATCTCTATCTTACCCGGCTATGCCCTTTAGGAAAAATTCTGAAAATAATCCTGTAAATAAAAAAAATATAACTAAAAATACAAATTACATAGAACATACTATACATAATATACTTTATTAATAACTAGCTGTTACCCGCGGCTTCGCCGGCGTAAATTTCGTAATTTAGTAAAGGTAATTCCTAGTGGGTAGTTCGCTAAAATTTTTGCCCCTATTTTCTTGTCATAAGCTTTGATAAGCTTTATTTATTGAGAATTACCTTTGGCTAGTTATCTAGGAACAACTGGAAATTTTTAAAAACTAATTTGTCATTTCTTCAAACATAGATATAACATAATAGACTAAAAATCTAAAGTAAGCCTATCAAGGAGATGTCAACGAATTTGGTATAGAAGTAAAAAAAGTATGTTGACTTAAAATACTCAAATATTATATATTTTTAAAATAGCTAATATTTGCACACTTTACTCTAAATAAGTATCCTTCCTTATCCTATTGGAAAATTTAAATCCCCCTAAGTTTGCTTGCATTATGCTTGAATACTTCCTAAAATAACTCACTCATTGTTGGAGACGCCAGAATAGTAGACGTTAAAAATGTAAACTTTGACGTCTCTTCATTTTTTTGCGTTTATTCCCTATTTTACTCTTTACAGGATTAATTTTCAAAAAGTGTTGAAACATCTATTCATTAATTTATTTCTGACAACTATGCCCTCCAGTTTCATTCGTGTAAAATTATGTTAACTGTGAGTAATAAGCTACTTTAAATTAATTATTCCGAAACAAACCAGACAAATTTAATTCAAAATTAGTTTTTTAAAGTGCTTCGCTTCGCTCGCCAAACAGTTTAAAAATCTATAAAAGGTTAATTCCATCTAATGCTTCGCTCCGCTCGGCAAAGGACTCGAAAACAACCATATTAATATATTTAATTTTCAGACTTTGAAATCCTTTTATAGATTCCCATATTTATGGTTTTAGAATTAATAGAATTTTGGATTCTTTTCGAGATTCGAAAACCCTGGTGGATTTTTCAAAATTACGTTCATTTCCTTCGTGATTAGGCTTTCCTACAATCCTTTACTAAAGTGAAATTTTAATAAAAAAAGTTCTGAAGTTAATGTTTAAATTTTTGAATATTATTTTTATCGTAACCTAGGTAATCTATTGTTTTTCTTTCTTTTGTTTCGGTTTATTATTAAATGAGTATTTTTGATAGGTATATCAACTTTTGTCGTGAATATATCAACCTCCATAAAGAATATCGTGAAGATTCTGACTGGAGATGTTGAGATAATGAAGCATCTAAGGAATAAATTTACAATGTTTCACTAAAATCTGTCCAGTGGTTTTTGTGTCAACCGTGCCCATGGAAAACCTAACTTATCATTTTATTATATATATTCGATGTAACTTCCAAAATATCAGTTTTAGGTGTAAGAATATCTGTTATTAATAGATGGAGTTTACATTTTTTTACATAGTTATAATAAAAAATATAGGTGGTTCATTTAAAAAAAAAGCTTTTCACAATACCCTGTACCACCCTGTATCATGTCAAGGAAGCTGAAAAGCCACTGTCGGATAGAATATTAATAACAATTCCCAGTGAATTCAAATTTGTTGTTAAAAACACTTAAAATAGCAAAGTTGGTGTTAACTTCCGGTATAACTGGAGTTTGATATATATTGTGTACCCACTTTAGGCAAAGTAACAAAAATAAAAATTAACGTTATATCCCTTTATTATACTAATTTTTTTAAATTTTTAAATTTAAGAAAATTTTTTTTTGGCACTTACCTGTCAGTGACACCCACCATTTTTTGTTCAATAATATGTCTCTTAGTACTCTATAACATATATTTTTATGGAAAAATTTTAGTTGGTAGAACATAGTAATATTTCAATACAAATGTATGGCAGTTCTTGGCGTTCCTGTGACGGCCTAAAGTATATATATATATATATATATATATATATATATATATATATATATATATATATATATATATATATATATATATATATATATATATATATATATATATATATATTTTGACTTGTTATAATAAAAAATAATTTTCAAGGTTAATTTTACCATGAATGTGAATATTTGCATGAAATCAATAAAATTATCTTAGCATACTTACTAATTAAAATTATATCTATAACTCAACAAAAATTATAAGTTTAGAAACTTTATTTAAATAAAGATAATAATAATAATAATAATAATAATAATAATGGTGGTGAGGACACCTATAGCAGCTGCCCTTGGCACCCGTGAGGGATATTTATCCCCCATTGGTGTCAAGGAGGCTTAGGGTTCCAGGGATAGTTTATGCGCAATACAGTAATCTTCGGATTCCATTAGCCTCTGACTACCCAAGATCGGCACCGTTCCTTCTCGAGGTACCACCGTTTTCACAAAAGATGCCGGATCTAGAGGAGAAATCCTCGATCGTTCATTTCTTTTAACCTTCGTTTTTATTTCGTTTCGTTTTATTGTTTTTTGTTTTCGTTATTTTTATTTCTTTTTGTTTCAGGTTTTCTTTTATCTTTTGTTTCCCTTTTTGTTTTTGGTTTTGTTTTGTTTTCGTTCTTCTTTGTTGTCCCAACTTCAAGTCATCTTCGGGACCCACACTAGCTCGTGTGTGGCTTAGCGGCGTTGCCTGGAAAAGGGGATCCTGGTGACTGAGGGAAGCCGTTACTTGCGAGTACGGCGGAACAACACGTCACTTCGGCCCTGGCTTCAGGCATAGACCGTGGCTGCGGTTATGCACCGGCCGCAGTAACTTCGAGCGCCCCGGGGTCGTGCGTGTCACTGGGGCAATGGGCTTCGTCCCTAGGGCCCCTCATTCCCGTATCCCTGGCGTGGGAGTCCCACGTCCCTTATGAGGCTCCGTGGAGGGTGGGGAGCGGGGTGGGGGAAATTTTGTGTTACGTCTTATGGGTGATTCAAAAAATAATATTTCTTCGGGCGAGTCCGGGCCCCCCAAACCGAACGCGAACCAAGCTCCGCCGTCGTCATCTGGCGTGAGCCAAAGTAGTGTGGCTGGTCCCGCTACTCCTTCAAGTGTACCCGCACCGCAGCCTAGCGGAGCGAGTACAGTTTCCAAAAGGGGTAACCCTCCCCCCAAAAAAGGGAATCGTCGTGGGCGTCAAATGCCATTTGATGCCCCAAGAATGGAAGTTGCCAGTTTTATCAAGTATATTGTTGTGAAGCCGACGGAAGGAGACTTCAGTAAAATGAGTCCCTTCCAGCTGGCTAAACTGGTCAAAGAGTGTATTGGGCATGTTAAGAATGCTAAACTATCGGGCAAAGGGTTGCTCGTGGAGGCATTCTCAGCGGCACAATCGGAGAAAATACTAAACCTGAAGAGTCTTGGACAGTACGCGGTGGAGGTGAGCCCCCACGGAGTACTGAATTACTCCCGGGGTGTGATCATGCACCCTTCACTAGCGTACTGCGACCTTGAAGAGATAGTGTCGGAGATGTCTCCACAAGGGGTTATGGAAGCGAAAAGGCTTAAATTCAATAGGGGGAATAAGTATCCGAATTCCCCACTGATTTTGCTTACATTTAATAAGACCACCTTACCAAAAGAGGTGGTCCTAGGCCTTTTCGAGAAAATCGACGTTCGTCCATATATTCCGGCACCAATGCGCTGTTACAGGTGCCAGAGATATGGACATGTATCACAGAAATGTAGCGTCGAGCAGCAGATTTGCGTTTGCGGAAGGCCGTTACACGAGGGAATACCGTGTAACGAGCCAATAAAATGCGTCAATTGCGGGGGCAATCACTCGGCTAAGTCGAGGAATTGCCCCATATTTAAACAAGAGTCAGCCATCCAAGAGCTGAGAGCCCTGGAACGATTATCCTACCCAGAGGCACGACGAAAACTACTTGACAGTACGCCTCGTCGTTCCGCCTTGGATGGCTACGCGCGCACTGCTGCGGCCCCTGTCCCTACAGCGGTTGAGAAATCAAAAGAAATTGTTAAAATTAAGGAAGCGATGAAGCAAATGCAGATCACTATGCAACGGATGCAAGAAAGCTTCATGCGCTCTGTGGGTGTAGCTGGCCCTACTCCCACATCAGCCGCTGTGCCAGCCACGGTCCTTGAGACCAAAAGGGTTATAACAACCACCCCTCAAGGACCTGTAGTAAGAAATGTGACGTCTTCTCCTAAAAAGAAGACTTCGCCGAAAAAATCGCCAGGCAGAAGACGTCGCAGCGAGGGGGAACAGGAGGTGGTCCTACAACGGTCCCCGAAAAAGGGACCAACCACCTCAACATCGGAGGCAGAGTCAATGCTGCCTCCACAAACGACGGCGCCACTGCCTCAACGGCAACAGGCGCCGTCCCGACTGGGCACACCAACACGCCCGGTCACCCCCCTCCCGAATCGCTCAAACACTACACCAGTGAGCGACTCGGACATGTCGACCGCGTCGGTGCGGACGGGTGTTAAACGCCCTACGACCGACGCGTACACTAACACCTCGGCTACGGAGTCTGATAACTCCGATGCCGAGGTGCAAGTAGTAAAACGGAAAAAAGGCTGGCCAAAGGGGAAACCTAGGAAGTAGCCACACTTCCTAGGGAGCAACCCTAAGTAGTAACAAAAATGGCTATCGTACAGTGGAACTGTAATGGTGTTAAACACCATTACTGTGAATTGCAGATGCTTCTGGCTGAGCACACGCCTATGTGCGTGTGCTTACAAGAAACACATTTAAAGCCGGCGGAACAATTTAACATCAAACATCATCAAGTCCGCCGGCACGACGTACAGCCAGACATCAGGGCGAGGGGGGGTGTTGCCATCATCATCAAAGATGGCGTCCCATTTCGGGACCACCCGTTAAACACCCCCCTACAAGCAGTTGCAATACAATTTTTGAAACCGCCACAGTTCACAGTATGCTCGGTCTATCTACCAGACTTCGACTGGAACGTCGAAGATTTGACCGAGCTTACAATACAGTTACCACGCCCATTTTTGTTACTAGGAGATTTTAATGCTCACAGCCCCATGTGGGGCTGTAGCACAAGAGACGCCCGTGGAAGACTCATAGAACGGTTTCTAGACGAGTCTGAAACGGTCTTGTTGAATACCGGTCAAGGTACTTTCATTAACGCAAGAACCGGTGAGCTGTCGGCTATCGACTTATCACTCGGCTCACCGGTCATGGCACACCGTTATGAATGGACGCTGGCGTCTGATTCATACGGCAGTGACCATATTCCAATCATATTGAACAGTACCACGCCGATGACTCCACAATCATCTTCGCCGAGATGGCGTCTCCGTCAAGCTGATTGGGAAATGTACGCTAACTCATTCCGTACACCCGAGCTGACTGGAAACGTAGAAGATGATGTGGAGAAAATGTCCTCCAGTGTCATTGAAGCAGCATATACGAGTATACCGAAGTCGTCCAACATTCCACCCAAACGTCGCGTACCATGGTGGAATGAAGTCGTGAGTGTAGCAGTTGCAGAGAAAAAGCGGGCGTACAACGAACTCAGACGTCGCCCCACGCAGGAAAATGTGATAGCCTACAAGCGTGCTCAAGCACGATGTAAAAGAACAATTAAAGAGCAAAAGAGGCTATCATGGGAGCAATATGTTTCGGCCATTAATACCTCCACGACCACCTCAGAGGTATGGAGAAGAGTGAAGGCCATTACTGGGAAATATTCCCGTTCACCTATGCCCTCCCTTCTCATCGTCGACGGTCGAAACATCACTGAACGCGCAGAAATAGCTAATTGCTTAGCTAAGCACTTTGAGCGCGTCAGTGGCTCCCAGAATTATGACCCGGACTTCCTGCGGATCAAGATCGAACACGAACAAAACGATCTTGATTTTTTCTCAGATGAATCCCTCCAGTATAACCAACCGTTTTCTATGCAAGAATTACTGGAGGCGCTTCGGGGATCTGGGGACACCTCCCCTGGACCTGATGAGATCCCCTACGCCATGATCCGGAACCTACCTTATCCTGGTAAGTGTAGGTTGCTGGACCTGTACAACGAAATTTTTAGGCAAGGCGTTTACCCTCCGCAGTGGCGAGAAGCTACTATCATTCCGCTGCTAAAGGAGGGTAAAGATTCATCGCAACTAACTAGCTACCGTCCAATATCCTTGACTTGCTGTTTCAGCAAGGTATTGGAAAAAATGGTGAACAACCGTCTCGTCTGGTGGCTGGAATCCCACAATCTTATACCTAAACATCAATGTGGGTTCCGCCGATACTATTCGACTACGGACCACCTTGTTCGCCTCGAGAATGCCATTCAAGACGCGTTTCTCCAACGAAAATACCTTGTGGCCGTGTTTTTCGATTTGGAGAAAGCTTATGATATGACCTGGAGGTATGGCATTCTCAAGAAGCTGCACGACTGGGGTTTAAGAGGTAACCTCCCTCAGTTCGTAAAAAGTTTTCTGACTGACCGTTCCTTCCGTGTCCGGGTAGGTGACACTGAGTCTGAGGCCCACTCCCAGGAGAATGGTGTTCCTCAAGGCTCCACTATTAGTGTCACCTTGTTTTCCATCGCAGTCAGTCATATTGCAGCTTCAGCCCCAATTCGTCGTTGCTTGTACGTTGATGACCTCACCATATTCTATGCAGCCGATTCCATCGAGGATATCCAACAACGGCTGCAACAAGGCATCAACGAAGTGGTGACTTCTGCAGAAGCTCTTGGTTTTCGATTTTCACCCCAAAAGACATCGGTGGTTCACTTCTGCAGAAAGCGCAACGCACATCCGGATCCTGTTCTCACAATAAAAGGATCCGTTCTTCAGTGCGTCGATAGCGTCAGGTTTCTAGGACTTATTTTCGATAAACAACTAACGTGGCGTCCACACCTCCAAGCCTTAGCTGCGAGTTGTCGCAGGACGATAAACATGCTTAAGTGCTTGGCTGGTGCATCGTGGGGTGCGGGCCGGGAGTCGTTGCTTCGCCTGTATCAATCGCTGGTTCTGACTAGGATTGATTACGGCAGCATTGCTTACTCCTCCGCCCGGGCGTCCGCGCTTCTTCTCCTAGATCCTGTTCACCATTCAGGCATACGACTGGCTACGGGAGCATTTCGAACGAGTCCTTCTATGAGCCTCTGCGTAGAGTCGGGTCTGCCTCCGCTGCGACTGAGACGTGAGCGTCTCTTGCTCAATTATGCGGCGGGGATATATGCAACACCTTCACATATAAACCACCCGACTCTATTCAGATACCGTTTACAGGGGCTCTACGGTCGACGTCCCACCATAAGTCGACCAGTGGCCGTTCGAACGCAGGAGTTATTAGAGAGTTTGCACTTACAGTTCGCCAAGGTACTTCCCAAACGTCCTATGGAAGTACCTCCTTGGCTGATCCCTAACGTAAGGTGTCGTTTCGACCTGACTGGTCTCAACAAGGAGGAGACTAGTTCATTCGAATACCGATCCCGCTTTTATGAGATCATTAGCGAACTTGACTCTCTCTGCATATACACAGATGGCTCCAAAACAGCTACGGGTGTTGGAAGTGCCATCGTCATTCGTGACGATCCTCACGCTTGGTCACTTCCTCCCCAGGCCACTGTGTATACTGCAGAATTATTTGCTATTCTGCAAGCCCTGCGATTCTGTCAAACATCCGAAGACAGCGCATTCCTCATTTGTTCCGACTCGTTGAGCGCGTTGCAAGCGATCTGCCACTCTCATACCATCGATCCACTGGTGCAGAACATCCAAACGTATCTCTACATGCTCCGCCAAAAGTCTATCACCTTCTTTTGGATTCCCGGACATGTGGGGATACCTGGCAATGAACTCGCCGACCAGGCAGCACGTCATGCAGCCGAAGTCGGTGAGCCACAGGACATTGCCATACGCCCAGAGGATCTGAGAGTGTGCATTAGATCCGCGATCGATCAGAAATGGCAACGTGAGTGGAACAACCTCACGGCTAAGCTCAGACAGGTGAAACCTGAGGTCCGAAGAACTCCGGCACCTGTAAATCTGAGCCGGCGAGAGAGTGTGGCCCTGACGCGTTTACGCTTGGGCCACACGGCGTTAACACATCGTCATCTTCTCGCCGGTGAGGATCAGCCAAGGTGCGCCGCCTGCGGGACGGCGCTGACCGTGAGGCATATAGTTGAGGAATGTGTAACCTTTGCGCCATTGCGCCAGAGGTTGCAGCTCCCGAATAATGTAGCCGACGCATTAAGCTATGATGCTGTCTCTGAAAGAAAGATGCTTGAATTTCTCCGAAATTCGCATCTTCTTCAGAGACTGTAGGGGCTTTACATCTCAGATTTTACAAGTCGTCTCGTTTTATCTCCCCCGACAGTGAATTTTATTTTCAGCGTTTTTTTTTTTTTTTTTTTTTTTTTTTTTAATTTATGTGTTTTCAAAATTTTTGTGTTTGTCTTAACTTATTTATTTATTAACCATACCCTGTTCCAGCTGGTCTGGCAGGGTACTTTTAGTCTTGTTTTTATGCCACTAAGGGCCTTTACACCCTTAGTGGTACTTTGTTATTTATACGTGTTACTTTGTTTTTGTTATTGTTTTTTAACGATGTACCACCGAGGGCTCTTTACACCCGAGGTGGTACATCATTTGTTTCTTCTTTCTGTGATATTTTGTTATGCCGCTGTAGGCCTGTTGTTATGGCTCTACAGCGGTATTGTTTTAACTCCTTATTGCGTCACTGGTGGGCCGGTGGCTCCCCAGTGACGTAATAAGTTTTATCTGTGATAAAATTGTGATATAAATCTCTAGTCGTTTGTGTGTTTCTAGTCAGGTTCCTCCACCCCGAGGCACTTTACGCCTCGGGGGGAGTCGCAGCGATGGTCTTCAGGCCTTGGTGACGGGACGCTTTGTCTAGTACTTATCGTACCGTCACCAAGGACTGTCCGCTATTTTTAAGCCCTGGGATGGCAGGGCTCATCGTTGGATTTTATATGTGTATGTTTGTCCGTTGTCTATTGCATTTATGTGTTCCTGTCTTTACGTGTTGTTTTTATTTTTACTGTGTTTGGCGGCGCATGCCCTTAGTAGGCGATGCCGCCGGGTGCTGCTGACCGCGCCATCCACCGGCAGCAGTTCCCCAATTTTAATTAAAAAAAAAAAAAAAAATAATAATAATAATAATAATAATAATAATAATAATGCTGGGCTAAAATCCATCCTTCACGTCCCCGTTCGTGCCGGGCGGGCAACTGTTAGCTTCGGCTAGCAGGCTGACGAGGCTCTGGTAAAATTTTCGACGACGATGAACGTCGTATGACCGACCGAGGTTATATCCCCCGTATAAGTGCAACCGAAAGTTGAGATGTGTCTGTAAGTACCTTGACCGAAATTCAGCATTGAGGGAGCCTAGTAACTTGTATGGGTGTGATTGCCGGAGTTCTGAATTGTGTTCGGGTGAGTCGAATAGGTGATAGTTTTCTGTGATTTCCCTTTGTCGACATTGTGATATTTAGTGCTGTGATATTTTTTTTTTTACGTTGTTTTTATCTTTCCTAGTGTCCACTGGATGGTGCACTCCAGTGTGACACAACTGTGATTAATTTGCGCTGTGATATAATGTTGATTTCTGTCCCTGTGGCTTCGATGGGTAGGAATGCGGCGTCTGACGCATTCATTCGCGTCGGCCACACGTGTGAGTCAACGTCTGCCCGAACGGCTTGAGCGAGCTCGTCTAGTAAAGAGACGTTGTCGTCCCTCGCACGGATGCGTTTTTCGGCGTCCTGGGCCGCTTCCGCCCCGTCGAAGTGATGGGGACACTGGTCAGATCTACTGTGATACTCTGTTGCGTTGTTCCGTTTCCTGTGACCTCGACTCGGACGAACGTGGCCTAGTCTACGTACCGGTCTCCCCAGTAAGTAGACCCCGACGTCTGACAGAAAAGCACATGTAACTTAGTAATCAGTTATCTGATAGAACATTTCATGTAGCCTAGTAATCAGACGTCAACTGTCCTTATATGGGCGAGTTCCTTGGTATTGACGAAGCCATTTCGAAATTGTCGAGGGTACAGGGAGCGGAATCGTGTTGCAGGGCAAAGGAATCTAATCACTGTGATATATTTGTTTTGTCTTTTTAATAAGTTTATTTCTTTCTTTGTTTTAATCTTTCTTGTCTTTTATGTTTCTGTTTTATCTATTCTTCGTTATTCCGCTGTAGACCTGTTATCATGGCTCTGCAGCGATATTGTTTTAATCCCTTATTGCGTCCCTGGTAAGCCAGTGGCTCCCCAGTGACGTAATAAGTTTTTGTCTGTGATATTCTTTGTAATATATTGTTTTAGTTTTACTTTCGTACATTTTTTTAGTCGGTTTCCTCCACCCCGAGGCCCTTTACACCTCGGGGGAGTCTCATCGTTAGTTTTCAGGCCTTGATGACCGGACGACCTGGCTGGTACCTGTCGTACCCTCACCAAGGTCTGTTCGCTCCTTTTAAAGCCCTGGGATGGCAGGGCTCATTGCTGTATTTTAATATGTGTATGTTGTCCTTTGTCTATTGCATTTATGTGTTCCTGTCTTTATGTGTCGTTTTTATCTTTCTACGGTGTTTGGTGGCGCATGCCCAGAGATGGCGATGCCGCCGGACACTGCTGTCCGCGCACATCCACCGGCAGTAGTGTTCCAATTTTAATTAAAAAAAAAAAAAATAATAATAATAATAATACGTCTTAAAGCCGGGCATAAATCCAACCCCACGTCCTCGTCGTGCTCGGCGGTAACTGCTAGCTGGCTAGCAGGCTAACGGGGCCCTGGTTGGTTTATAAACACATAAATAGGACGACACAAATCGTGGAATTCTTTTGTTATTGTTTTTTGTCTTTTTCTGTGTTTTTCTGCCACTGGAGGTGCATGGGGCCTCCAACTGTGTTGTTGCGATCCCCACTGAACCACTGGGCGGTTCTGGGCCCCCGAGGGTACAGTGGGTGGGCTGTGATATATTTACTGTGATTTTTCAGTCTGTGATGTTTTGTTGTTATTTTATTGTTGAATGTTTTTTAGTCTTTCCTTATCTGTGATATTTTGTTTTGCCGCTGTAGGCCTGTTGTTATGGGTCTACAGCGGTATTTTCTTTTAACTCCTTCTTGCTTCACTGGTCGGCCTATGACTTCCCAGTGATGCAACAAGTTTTATCTGTGATACCGTGATACTTACCTGTGATATTTATTTGTGTTTTATCTTTTTTTCTAGTCGGTTTCCTCCACTCCGAAGCCTTTTGCACCTCGGGGGGAGTTTCATCGTTGGTTTTTCAGTCCTTGGTGACCGGACGTTCTGGCTAGTACTTAGCGTACCGCCACCAAGGACTCTCCGCTCTTTATGAGGCCCTGGGATGGCGGGGCTCATCGGTGAATTTTATCATGTGTATGTTTGTCCTTTGTCTATTGCATTTATGTGTCCCGGTCTTTATGTGTGTTTTAATTTCTTGTGTGTATGGCGGCGCCTGCCCATCGTTGGCGATGCCGCCGGACACTGCTGACCGCGCCATCCACCGGCAGGAGTGTTCTAATTCAAAAAAAAAAAAAAAAAAAAATACGTTTTAAATGTTATATTGTTTTAATAATAATAAACATTAACTTAATAAATTATTGAAGTTTTTTATTATTGTTTTATTAATAAAAAAGTTCAATAATTTATTAAGTTAATGTTTATTATTATTAAAACAATATAACATTTAAAACGTATTTTTTTTTTTTTTTTTTGAATTGGAACACTCCTGCCGGTGGATGGCGCGGTCAGCAGTGTCAAATATTAAAACCATCACGGAAGTTGAATTTTTCCTTTCATCTTCGGTATTGAATGTCCACAAGCGAAATGTAATTGAAAGTCCACAAGCGATTTGTCATTTTGGTGGTTTCAAAACTGATGGTGAGTGTCCGGTTGATCGGGGCTTTAAATCTCAGTAAATTTCAATTTTGTGCCGATAGCAGTTAGCAGGGAAAAAAGCCAACACAATTGGTACGAGGACATTCCTACCCATGCTTATACGCCAATTACCTTTGTGTTTTATTTTTAAATATTAAAAAAGGAACTTAAATAGCAAACTGGAAGGCCTTTATGAAGATTTTTTTTCTTTCCAAATAAATCCAAATTTTTTTCTATTTTATAAATAATAAAAATCCAAAATTCCTAATTTATAAATAAACAGTGACTTTAATTACATTTTTAAATTACTTAATATGTATGTATTTCATTTGTTATAAAAGTTCGTTCATTTTTTTTTAATTTTAAAAAATTAGTATTCGCCTACTTGTATTTAGAATAAAAATAATGCATTTAAAACATATTTAACAATAGCATTGAATTCCGATGTAAAAGTGGGAGAAGTGGGGGGAAAAGTAATGTGGACTCCCTAAAAGGTACTAGCTGGATACTAACTAAATACACGTACAAAATTTCAGCCCTCTAGGTTTCCTTATGGAGTCTCTAGACGTGTTAGAAAACAAGCAAAAAAATTAAGGAAATATTGGCGTAAAAATCGTGGGGGTAAGGGTTAAAAGTTGAAACCTCCAAAAAACAGTGTCTGGCTATTAGCTTAACCTGTACACCAAATTTCAGCCCTCTAGGTTTATTTGGGGAGATTTTGACCCGAACGAAACTGTTAAAAAACAAGAAAATTCATGTCCTTTTGGTATAAAAATGGTGGGGGTAGGGGTTAAAAGTCGAGACCCCAAAAGGGCACCCCCTTGATACTAACTCAATCCGAATACAAAATTTCAGGCTTCTAGGTTCATTTGGGTGACCTGTGCGAGTGGTACAAACTTCGAAAACGTCGAAAAAGCATGAAATTGTCGCTTAAAATTGAGGAGGGTGGGGGTAAAAGCATATTAAAACCTTCAAAAAGCACAACCTAGGTATAAACTCTATCAAGGCACCAAATTTCAACCCTCTACGTTAATTCTGGGGGGCTGGGGGCGTGTTAGATCCAGCGAAAATCGTTTTTTCCCCCTCTACTCCCACTAAATCATCCTAGGAAGCTGAATTTTGAATTTGTTGTAGATAATTGACCGAAGCATTATTTCTAACCCGTCTGGAAAATTTTATTGCTTTTCCGCCCCCCACCACCCCCTTAAAGGTTGGCTCGGATCCAAAATTTGCCCATAATTTGACCCCACTTTGATAGTATTGTTGTACATCGGAATATATATATACATATATATATATATATATATATATATATATATATATATATATATATATATATATATATATATATATATATGTATATATATACATATATATATTATATATATACATATATATATTATATATATATTATATATATATATATATATATATATGTATATATATACATATATATATATATATATTATATATATTATATATATATATATATATATATATATATATATATATATATATATATATATATATATATATATTATATATCAGACATTTTTTTTCTACATATTCCTGTTCTACGGGTCCGAAAACGGATAGCGCCCCTACTCTTGCCTCTCGCCGTTCTTATTGGCGATATATATCTATAAATTTAAATAAATTTTTTTTGGCACTTACGCGTTAGCGACACCCACCATTTTTTGTTCAATAATATGTCTCTTAGTACTCTATGATATATATTTTTAAGGAAAAAATTTAGTTGGTAGAACATAGTAATATTTCAATACAAATGCATGCCATGTTCGATACTACATATATATATATATATATATATATATATATATATATATATATATATATATATATATATATATATATATATGTTTAATAAAGTGTTTTCCTATCTCCTCTAGTTTTCGAGATAATCAAGAATAATCGAAAGAGGTATCTTATGATATAGGCTATCTGCTCCTGACAGGAAGTTCCAATAGTAACTGTATTGTTGCTTATATGACACTGCAGATAGTTTATATGTATAATTATCCTAGATCAAAACAAAATCGTTGTGGAAATATAACAGAAAATTGTTAAAAAATGTGCTATAATAGGATTTTTAGTCGAATTTTCTCCGAAAAATTAGACTTATACAGTCTATACGATAAGAGCTGCGAGAGGCGAGACCAGGGGCGCTATCCGTTTTCGGACCCGTAGAACACGATTATGTAAAAAAAAAAGATGTCTGATATATATATATATATATATATATATATATATATATATATATATATATATATATATATATATATATATATATATATATATATATTTTTCCCGCAACCTTTTAATATGTGTAGGGCCCCCCTATGGAAGTTAAGAGATGAAATTTGGTAAGTGGGGCTTATTCCGATGCACAACAATACTATCAAAGTGGGGTCAAATTTTGGGCAAATTTTTTTTCGGACCCGACTTTTAAGGGGGTGGTGGGGGGCGGAAAAGCAATAAAACTTTTCCAAACCGGTTTTAAATAATGTTTCGGTCAATTATCTACAACATATCCAAAATTCAGCTTCCTGGGATGATATGAAGGGAGTAGAGGGGGGAAAAACGATTTTCGCAGGATCTAACAGGCCCCCAGCCCCCCAGAATTAACGTAGAGGGTTGAAATTTGGTGTGTTGATAAAGTTAGTACCTAGGTTGTGCTTTTTGGAGGTTTTAATATTTTACCCCCACCCCCCTCATTTTTAAGCTACAATTTCATGCTTTTTCGACGTTTTCGAAGTTTGTACCACTCGCAGAGGTCACCCAAATAAACCTAGAGGGCTGAAATTTTGTATTGGGATTGAGTTAGTATCAAGGGGGTGCCTTTTGGGGGTCTCGACTTTTAACCCCTGCCCCCACCATTTTTATACCCAAAAGGACATGATTTTTCTTGTTTTTTAACAGTTTCGTTCGGGTCAAAATCTCCCCAAATAAACCTAGAGGGCTGAAATTTGGTGTACAGGTTAAGCTAATAGCCAGACACTGTTTTTTGGAGGTTTCAACTTTTAACCCTTACCCCCACGATTTTTACGCCAATATTTCCTTAATTTTTTTGCTTGTTTTCTAACATGTCTAGAGACTCCATAAGGAAACCTAGAGGGCTGAAATTTTGTACGTGTATTCAGTTAGTATCCAGCTAGTACCTTGTAGGGAGTCCGCATCACTTTTCCCCCCACTTCTCCCATTTTTACATCGGAATTGAATGCTATTGTTAAATGTGTTTTAAAAGCATTATGTTTATTCTAAATACAAGTAGGCGAATAGTAATTTTAAAAAATTTAAAAAAAAGTGAACTTACTTTTATGACAAATGAAATACATACATATTAAGTAATTTAAAAATGTTATTAAAGTCACTGTTTATTTATAAATTAGGAATTTTGGATTTTTAGTATTTATAAAATAGAAATTTTGGATTTTTTTGGAAAGAAAAAATATCTTTATAAAGGCCTTCCAGTTTACTATTTAAGGTCCTTTTTTTTTAATTTTTAAAACTAAAACATAAAGGCAATTAGCGGATAAACATGGGCAGGAATGTCCTCGTACGAATTGTGTTGGCTTTTTTTCTGCTACCTGTTTTCGGCACAAAATTGAAATTTACTGAGATACAGCCCTTAAATACTTAAAACCTTTTTTTAAAGCCTCGATCAGCCGAACAGTCATCACCAGTTTTGAAACCAACAAAATGACAATTCGGTTGTAGACTTTCAATCACATTTCGCTTGTAGACATTCAATACCGAAGATGAAGGGGAAAATTCGACTACCGTGATGGGGCCCCGCTGCTCACGGCGTTTTTTAATATCCAATGAACATTATATTCTATATATTAAAAAGGCCTACTACACCACATTTTTTGGCAATTTTCTATTATATTTCTACAGAGGCTTTATTTTGATCACAGAAAGTTATATAGATGAAGTACCTGCAGTGTCACATAAACCATAATATAGTTACTATTAGGACTTTCTATCAGGGGCAGATAGCCTATATCTTAATACACCTCTTTCGATTTTTCTTGATTATCTCGAAAACCATAGGAGATACGAAAAAACACTTTATTTTTAAAATACTTTCGACTAATGTATATAATTTTAGGGTCGGACCCGCTGGAGGGGTCCGACAGTCAGCAGATTTGAAATGAAAAATATTTTTTCTAATCATGTTATACCCCTTGAATTTTGATGAAACTTGGTACAGTAATTAAGTGCATTAAAGCACAGTTATTGAATTTTTTTTGAAGTTGTCGCCAAATTAAAACCCTATAAAAATAACATTGGACCGGATATTATCCTTGTTATTATCCTCAATAACGAGGACTGATACGATAATAAATATGTCGAATATTCTTGAGAGTGTTTACCTTCATGTGGATTTGGAATTATTTTCCTATGTTGAGAAGTTACCAAAAAAAAAATTTTTGTAATTTTTTTAAGTTTTTTAGTTATCTCCATGACTACTCAGTTTTGGCCGCCAAAATTGTAGATATCAATTACTTACAGCCTCACCATACCGTTAATACAGTAATTAAAATAATTCGCTTCCGGGGCCGATTCACCTATTTTTATCCGGCTATACTCTTTTGAGTTGGTTGACAATTTTTTTATTTTTGCAGTAAGTATCCCATCACTTGGAAGTAAAATGATTTTACTGGCAACACAAGCAAACAAATAATATTATCAAATAGGAAATTTCGCTTTTTTAGATAGATGTCTCGCAAATTTCAAAGTTACAATTGACCCACTGTTACTACTGACACACCTCTCTCCACTTCTCCAGCATGAGTAGTAAAAATTATTCAAATCTACTTGTACCTACTTACGGCAAAAAAAAGAAAACATGGAAAAATTGTGTACATTTGTATAATTTAAATACATAATGTTCGATATAGTTTTCATCTGTTAGAGATAGAATTTTCTTAGCATGAAACAAAAGTTATACAAATAATAAACAAATATGGAATACCAGAAAGTAACGCTCAAATCTATTAATATTATAAAGTTATACAATTTTATTAGATGAACCCAATGTTTCAAACTCTTGTTGCCACTTGATCGCCTACTTTGAAATAAAAGACACAAAGGCTTGTATAATTCTAAACATAGTGACTCTTTTTGATATTGTCCTTTACTTGAATTACCGAACTGTTTCGCCTTCACCTTGAATATAATTATTATTGAATTTATCCTATAAATTATACAATACGATACGTACAGTGACAGACACACTGCGCTGCATCGCTTTATGATACGTACTGTACAACACGACATCGTGCCGTATAGATGTGCATAGGGTTGCCAGGTCTTAAAACCGAAAAGCCGGACAGATCAGTCAGTCTAGTCGGACATTTGGGTGAAAAAGCTGGACACCCTTAATTTTTTAGTCTTAGTAAAACACGACTATTTTTTGAAAAGTAAAACATCGATTTTTTACCAATTACCATAAAATTTTCTTAAATTCTAATGAAACAACAATAAAATTGAATGAATCAGTTGTCTTTATTATTAATCATTCAATATTCAATACAATATTAATTTCAATAATGGCATGGCGATAGTAGTTAGCAGTAACTACTATTGCAATTTGCAATGAAAATCAAAATTAAACAAAACACAGTTGAACTAAATAAACGTTAAATTAACTGTATACCCGAAGTATTATTTTTAGGCGATTGTGTCATTAATTAGTTTAACCCTTCAAAATGACGTCATATGAATTTTAAACCAATAATTGAATAAAAAATTTTTAATACTCCTTAAAAAATTTCTTCTCAATTCAACATTACGAGTTAGAAAAAGATAATATAATATTGAATCCAACCTCTAAAAGAAAAACAATTGAAATACGAATGATATTGCAATAAATAATTTATTATGATGCGACCTACGTCGTTACCTATTATTTAATAACACTCTAGAAGAAGACGTAATTATAATGAGTTGTCTGCCAAGAGTTACTTTTAATAAGATTTTCAAATATTTTCAATAATGGTACAGTAATGCTCAATGTAATGGTAAACGTTTAATTAGATTTTTTTTGTGCAAATGGTTCAAATAGTTATAAATCATACACGTAGCTATTTAATCACAAAAAATCAACCACAGTTTTCAATTTTACCTTAACATTTTTTCTTACTTGACCTAGTCGTGTACTTCTAGACAGTTTAAAAATTAGTGTCTTTTCTAGAATCCAACTATTTTAAAGAATGAATAAAGGACAATTCAGCTACTACACCATACCCTACCAGTGACTGTACCTTCATTTATTACTTAAACAAATTAAAAAAAAATTAAAAAGGATTCATGAATCAAATCACGAGCGGAGTGAAAACTAACACATGACAAATGTAAAAAAAAGTGAAATTTAAAAAGCCTAACAAAAGCCGGACAGGCCGAGCACCGTCTAATTGACTGTGTCCGGCTTTATTCGGACGCCTGGCAACCTTAGGTGTGTATCAGTTTTGTCTCTTCAATACAGTTTGAATGTACTCAAGCAATGTGCATATCAGTACGATACATATATCGCAAATCGTACATATCGTATCGCTTAGATACACCAGGTATATTTTATCTGAAACAGTTTCCATTTCCCTTGGCTTCAAAACTGTTAATATCGCGTAGATTTTGGTAGTTGCAGTAGCAAAAATTGATGCTATTGAATTTTACTATCCTTTGTAATAAAATAATTAATATTATTTTTTAAAATGTACGTCTAAAAGAATCGCCTATATTTGATTACTTCTACACAAAACGTAACATAACCTACATATAAACTAACAAATAACTGTTCCGTTCAACTTAAGACTTTTAATTGAATAATTTTAACCATCTTATCGTTTGAATGAGAATGTATAAGGTATCTCTGCTCCTATACAGATATATAATGTGGAACGTAAGATATAAAATATTATACTTCATGTTTCTGAAAGTATAAATAATTAATTTGAAAATTAGCATTTTATAGCTTTTAATTAAGTTCCTAGTATAACATTAAAATTTTAAATAACATTCAATATAGTTTACTTACACACTGCTTGTTATAATATGTAACTGCTTTGTACAGTTATACGTAATATAGTAATATACAAAGGTAATGTAAGGGTGAAAATGTGTTAATGATAATAATAATGACAATAACTTTGTGTAATATAATCGTGAATTTTAAAAGTTTCTTTAACATGCACTTTGATTCATTCTTTTGTGTGATATTAGATTATAATATGCGTTTTTAACCGACTTCAAAAACGAGGAGGTACTCAATTCAACCCGTATGTTTTTTTTTAATGTATGTACACCGATTTCTCTCACATTTCTGGCCCAATTTACGCTATTTTTTTTTTTTTTTTTTTTGGTTAATAGATATACTCTCCAGGTGGTCCCATAAAAATTTTATTAACAGTGGTTGAGTAATTTTTTAACCATCTTCAATAATATACAAACAATAAAACTTTTCCAAACCGGTTGGAAATAATGTTTCGGTCAATTATCTACAACATATCCAAAATTCAGCTTCCTAGGATGACTTGGAGGGAGTAGAGGGGGAAAAAAGAATTTTGGCTGGATCTAACACACCCACAGCCCCCCAGAATTAACGTAGAGTGTTGAAATTTGGTGTGTTGATAAAGTTCGTACCTAGGTTGTGAGTTTTGGAGGTTTTAATATTCTACCCCTACCCCCCTCATTTTTAAGCTACAATTTCTTGCGTTTTCGACGTTTTCGAAGTTTGTACCACTCGCACAGGTCACCTGAATAAACCTAGCGGGCTAAAATTTTGTATCCGGATTGAGTTAGTATCAAGGGGGTGCCTTTTGGGGGTCTCGACTTTTAACCCATACCCCCACCATTTTTATACCAAAAAGAACATGATTTTTCTTGTTTTTTAACAGTTTCGTTTGGGTCAAAATCTCCCCAAATAAACCTAGAGGGCTGAAATTTTGTGTACCGGTTAAGCTAATAGCTAGACACTGCTTTTTGGAGGTTTCAACTTTTAACTCTTCCCCCACGATTTTCGCGCCAATATTTCCTTAATTTTTTTGCTTGTTTTCTAACACGTCTAGAGACTCTCTAAGGAAATCTAGAGGGCTGAAATTTTGTACGTGTATTCGGTTAGTATCCAGCTAGTACCTTTTAGGGAGTCCACATTACTGTTCCCGCCACTTCTCCCATTTTTACATCGGAATTGAATGCTATTGTTAAATGTGTTTTAAATGCATTATTTTTATTCTAAATACAAGTAGGCGAATAGTAATTTAAAAAAAAAAAAAGTGAACTAACTTTTATAACAAATGAAATACATACATATTAAGTAATTTAAAAATGTTATTAAAGTCACTGTTTATTTATAAATTAGGAATTTTGGATTTTTATTATTTATAAAATAGAAATTTTGGATTTTTTTGGAAAAAAAAAATATCTTCATAAAAGCCTTCCAGTTTACTATTTAAGTTCCTTTTTTAATATTTAAAAATAAAACACAGAGGCAATTGGCGGATAAGCATGGGTAGGAATGCCCTCGTACGAATTGTGTTGGCTTTTTCCCTGCTAACTGCTATCGGCACAAAATTGAAATTTACTGAGATTCAGTCCTTAAAAACTGAAAACTTTTTTTTAAAGCCCCGATCAACCGGACACTCATCATCAGTTTTCAAACGACCAAAATGACAAGTCGCTTGTGGACTTTCAATTACATTTCGCTTGTAGACATTCAATACCGAAGATGAAGGGAAAAATTCGACTTCCGTGATGGGGCTCCGCTGCTCACGGCGTTTTTTTATAATGGCCATAAAATTTATAATTTTTAATTTTTTTACTGGCCACTTTGAAATAGTGTGAAAAATGTCATCAAATTGAAATAAAACTACTTGCCAAAGCTTATGCATAAAAAAAATGTCGTGACGGAATTAAGTCCATTTTCTTCTTTCGTTTGTATAATTACCCATATGCAAAATTATTTACTTTATAACATATTCTTAAATTTGTGTTGATCTAATTATTCCGAAAATAAGTTTTTGACAAATTTAATTTAAAAAATTCTTTAATGACTTGAAAGTTTGGTTGATTTTCAATGATTTTTATTTTTCTAGTATAATATATAATGATTACTTTGAACACTGTTATTGGTTCCAAATTTCAAAGCAGTCAGTGAGTGCCCAAAATTGTGATTTTTGGACAATGAAATTTTTGAAACTATTCTAGCTAAACGTATGAAATTTTGAATACTTCTTCTTTTAAGGAATTATCACTGTATGGGCTAATAAGCATTGTCACTAAAAGGTATGAAATAAAAGCTTTTTTAAAAACCGACTTCAAAAATCGAAAAATAATCAATAGCACGAATTTTGAAGTCAGGCGGCGCGCGCAGTATAAAAAAATGTAGATCTTGGAGAATTTATTAATTTTGTAAGAACATACGATCGCATAAGACACCCGAGCTGACTTCAAAATGCGTGCTATTAATTATTTTTCAATTTTTGAAATCGGTTTTTTAAAAAAGCTTTTATTGGAATAATCATTATATAAAAAAAGGTTTAGACTTTATAGTATTCTTCTATATTAGCCAACAATAAATAAAAAAAAAATAAACAGCTTTTGAAATGTAAATTGTCTTTGAATCTGAATATGCAGAAATTCAAAGCTTCTCACCAAACTATTTATCTTAATGTATACGTCAAATAAACTAAAATATTACCTGACGTCTTCCAACAAATGCAGTAAATGAAACGAAATTAGCTGTACTTATCTAGTTTTCTGTCTCGTCTTTTTTAGTTATTTTTGTATTAGAATCACTGCATAGTAACTTAAGTGGTATGTCTCATTTTGCTTCATTTGTTAACCACGTCAACCCCTTTTAGTTGATTTAGTCTATACCTACTAACTTATTCATTTGTACCATGTCTTTCAGAATGATTGAATTGCCAAGGTCACGAAAAATGTGTACAAATAAAAATATTGCCGCTCTTCATAAAAATGATCAAAATTATATATACGTATATCATTGGATAGGCTGGATAGCGTGGCATGTTGTTTGGAAAAGGGAATGTAGTTTTATAGAAAATATGTACTATGTAGTTACCGTGAAATAAGTTTTGTGTTCAGCAATGACCTTCGCAATTCAATCATTTAGAAAGGCCCCGTATTATAAACGTTACCGATATCGTTATCAATATGGAAATCTATGGAAAGATCTCAGAGTGTGAAAATTAGATATATTAATGGTTACATCCGAGTCGTTTGGCGAGCGGAGCGAAGCATTACATGGAATTAACCTTTTATAGAATTTTGAACTGTTTGGCGAGTGAAGCGAGGCACTTTAAAGAAATGATTCGAAACTAGATTTGTCCGATTTGTTTCGGAATAACGGATTTAAAGTAGCTCTACGCACAGTTAAGATAATTTTACACGAATGAAACTGGGAGGGGGGGAGGCATAGTTAAAGGAGGTCAAAAATAAATTAATGAAAGCATGTTTTTTTCACTTTTTGAAAATTAATCCTGTAAAGAGTAAATAGGGAATAAACGCAAAAAAATGCAGAAGAGGTCAAACTTTACATTTTCAATTCCTACTGTTCTAGCGTCTCCAACAATGAGTCAGTTACTTTAGGAAATATTCAAATATAATGCAAACAGACTTAAAAGGGATGTAGGGATTTAAATTTTCCAATGGGAATAGGAAGGATACTTATTTAAATTCTACAAAATTAGAGGTATTTTAAAAATATGTAATATTTGAGTATTTTAAGACAACACCAAATTCGTTGACACCTTCCTTATATGCTTACTTTAAATTTTTAGTCTATGTTATATGCTTGAAAAATTGACCAATTAGTTTTTGAAAATTTTCAATTGTTCCTATATAACCAGCCAAAGGGAGAAATTAAAAATAAAGAGGATTGATGAGTAAGTTTATTAATAAATAAAGTCTATCATTTCAGCTTATGATAAGAAAATAGGGACAAAATATTTCAGCAAACTACGAAATTCACACTTGCGAAGGCGCGCGTAACAGTTAGTATGAAATATATTAACAATAAATGCCATCCTTCAGTTTGTAGGTAAAAAATTTGTATCAATTTTAATTCAACATACAATAAAAGTGTGGTAAGCTGTCATCCTTTGGATCCAGTCAGAGTCGGCGAGAGAAATAACAGACCTCGGGAAAAGCAAAAAATTTTAGAAAATTTTTCTCCAGACACAGCAGACAAGTCAAAAAACGCTTTTTACATTTTTATGCCTGGAACCCTACAAAAGATTTCGAGCCTCCAGACTACAGTGCTGCTTGCTCCCCCCCCCCCCACTCTGATCTCACAAGCAATCGTAGGTAAAGAACAAAATTTCGCACAGCTGTACGTAAAACAGAGCTTACTTACATATAGAATGTTTTATACCGTGAATAAGCAATTTTATAAGTCCTAGCTAAAATGAATCAAATTGCATATTAAGTAACGCATCTCAAGTTTCATCCTACCTTTCCCAGGCTTTACTAAATTACTATTATAAAAATATACTTAAAACTCCGCAGTCACACAATGTCTCCATTTAAAGAATTATTATAACTGTTCATTACGCATGTGCTACTAGTACAATCGAATTAATGCTATTTTTAAAACATCCACTGTTCATCCAATCATCCAATGTTTTTCAATACTTTTTATTTATTTATTTATTTATTTTTTTTTTAAAGCAAAAAAAATTGAGTAGTAAACAATTGTAACATTGTCAGATATTTGTCTTTTATTTATTTTATAGCTGACGGTAATTTTCAACTTGGTTATTGTACCAAGTGTAAGAGACTAATAGGTAGGTACGCATTGCACGAAAGAAAAAAATAGAATTAAATTACATTAAAAATAAAGAAAATCATGACGTGAGAATTGGTAATGACTATTAAAATATAGAGAAAGAAAATATAGTAAAGTAAATAACTATAATAGGAAAACATTTTTAATGGTTAGTACTTATTTATTTTAGTAAATACACTATACTCTTTACTAACCGTAATTGAATGTATAGTGCTTTTAACAAAAATAAAAGATACATAATTTCAAATTTTTATCAAATCAAACAACTTATTCGTTAACAGATTAAAAACGTCGATTAGTTGAACAAAAATTTAGTGCCTGTTTACGAAAATATGACATACATATGTATAAAAAATCATATGTGGGGCAATGTAACGTAGTGGATGTCTTGATAACATTGTTGTTGATTGGATCAGTGAAAGGTCATGGATAAATAATACGTCACAAAGCTGCTATTCTTATAAAACAATTTACTAAATAAAACAAAAACAACTTCCTTTATTTATTTAATTATAAATTTTACATTCAATTGACATTACAGTAAGTTATTTAAACATTATTGCAATTACAATTCAAATGCGCTATCAGTGGCGTGTGTGACACACACTTCCTCGTACTTGTAACAGGTTTTTATACAATCTTTAAAGTAATTTTATGCTTAAGGGGGGCCACTAGTGTGACATTTTGAAAAAATTGGAAAACTTTTTTTGCATGTTTTGATAGTCTATACATTTAAAAATAACATACTGAAATTTCAAGTGCATAACTCAAATAGTTTTTGAGTTACAGTCATCTGAAGAACGAATTCTGATTTTCATTGTTAACTTTGAGGTACTGAGAAATGTATGACGGTTAATAGTTCGGGAGTTTTTCGACGTGGCTGCCCGTCACATGTTGTGGGGCAGCTAGACCCTGCCACATTTAAACGACTCATCTAGTTTTACTATGACCGTTATAGTGAGTACATCATAAATAATTTTAGTAAAAATAGCTGTTACCCGCGGCTTCGCAAGCGTGAATGTCATAATTTAGTAAAGGTAATTCCTGTTAGGTAGTTTGCTATAATATTTGCCCCTATTTTCTTATCATAAACTGAAATGATAGGCTTTATTTCCTCTTTATTTTTAATTCCCCCCTTTGGCTAGTTACCTAGGAACAATTGAAAATTTTCAAAAACTAATTGCTCATTATTTTCTTCAAGCATATTACATAAACTAAAAATCTAAAGTAAGCCTATTAAGAAGTTGTCAACGAATTTGGTGTAGAAGTAAAAAAAGTACGTTGATTTAAAACATTCAAATTTTATATATTTTTAAAATATCTAATATTTTGTAGACTTTAAATATGTATCCTCCCTATTCCTATTGGGAAAGGAGGGGTATCGATAAGCTAAGAAAGAGGGCCCCTTTAGGAAATTTTAAAAAAATATATTTATTAAATGATATGAGCCTTCTACGTAATGAAAATACAATTCATTTTCCAAAAATATGGAGGGGTATCAATAAACTAGGCAAATTGGCCTCGATATGACAAAAAATTTTTTTTTTATATTTATCATTATTTTAGTAAAATACAGGACGCTAACTTAACGCTACAATAATTTAAAAGTAAAAATGACTACGTTTTCAGTAGAAGAGCTGTGCCGATACGGTGACACCGTAAAACTAACCAACTTGAACCCTTTTGCCAATGTTTGAAATCGTGTAACTTTACGGTACTAGTGCAAATCTTAACCTTTGACCCGGCACGTACCAAGTACATGTATTTAAAATTTGTTGTTGACATTTGACCCCACACGCGCTCATACTGTTGGCCTTGAAAGTCATGAGTCATTATCATTACTTCGACAAAATAAATTCAAGTTAACCCATTATGCGCCATCACTATTTAGTCGTCACAATTTGGTTTTGTGTTAACCCATTACCCGCCAGCACTAACGTAGTTTTTGAATGCAAACCTAACGCATGCGCAGACTGAATTTAAGTACACGACGCATGCGCAGACTAAATTTTAGTACACGACGCATGCGTAGACTGAATTTTAGACCACAATTTGATAGATGGGGTACACTACCGCATCAAAAATATGGGGAATACCCTAACTCGGGGGTGGCCCCAAATTTTTGACACCGTACTGTACTTAAATTTTTGGTACACTACCGTGTCAAAAGTGTGGACCCCCCTAGCCAAAAAAGGTATCCGATCACTTTTTGAAACGTACTGTACGTGCAAACCTTGGCCCCAACACGCGCTTGCCTTAAGTACGTCATCTTAAACGAACTATCACGTCAAAAAATGTGGGGAATACCCTAACTCGGGGGTGGCCCCAAATTTTTGACGCCGTACTGTACTTAAATTTTTGGTACACTACCGTGTCAAAAGTGCGGGCCCCCCTGACCAAAAAGGTATCCGACCACTTTTTGAAGCGTACTGTACGTGCAAACCTTGACCCCAACACGCGCTTGCCTTAATTGCGTCATTTTAAACGAAAGGTACATTACCAAATCAAAAATATGGGGAATACCCTAACCCAAGGGGTGGCCGCTAAATTTTGTGGGGGGCACTCTACCAAGCGCTAGCCGCAATCATGACTTCAGACTCCAGATTCCAGACTCCAAATTTCTGACCGCTACTGTACTGCCGGAAATTTGGGTGTCAATTGTACTTGAGGTTTTTTTTGTATATGAGTCAGCACTTTATAAGATGTTTATTTAATAAAAACTCGTGACTTTATATGGTTTGAGTTTGTTTATTTAAGATTTTTTTAGCTGACTTAGGATGATGTAATTTCATGATATGTTTGCATCATAGCCAGAGGGCAATTTTATTTAAAAGCAAGTCTCAACTTGTCAGTTCCAGGAATTTGTTTACATTAATGTCATCGTAAATCATTAATTTTATTATGTTTATTTAAGATTTTGCTGACTCATACTCAGATATTTTTTTAATTTGTTTATTTATATAAGTTTTAGTTTAAAAAATGTTTATTTAAGATTTTGACAACACAGCAATTTCTTTGTTTGATTTCAAATACGAAATAGTTTTCTCGGAATTTTTAATTTATGGCCTAATAATAATCGGGGGTTTTTTCAATTTGTTTATATAAGTTTTAATTTTTGTTTATTTAAAATTAGTCAGCAATTCTTTTATTAGGTTTCAAATGCGAAATAAATTTCTCGGAATTTGACATTTGACCTTCGGTTATTTGCGTTGTAAAAATTCTGAGTCAGCATTTTTTGTGATTCCCCTCCAGAATTTTTCGAGCAGTCAAATTCGTATAAATTGAGGTCTGCGTGCCCCCTCAAATCACTTCTTCAGCAAACTTCAAGCAGTTAATATTGTTATTGTTGCAAGAATTTGTATCGAGATTTTTTTAAAATTAAAATACAACAATGGCTTCATTAAACGACGTGGCAACTAGAATGGTGGAAAATGTACGAAACGCGCTATCATTACTGGAAATGGATACCCGGGATGCAGATGAATTGGAAAAATGGATGAAACACACAAATACCAACATACGACTAATCAACAAGGCTATACGTGGAGCGGAAAACTTGGGACAACGCAAACATTTTGAATCATGTGCGGGAAAAATGAAAGGATTTCGAATCAGAATGAAGGCGCTACGAAAACATGGTAAGTTTTTTCAAATATAAATTTATTTTTTAATGATTTTTTTATAATTTTGATATATCAACATGGTAAGTTTTTAAATATAATTTTTTTTTAATGATTTTTTATAAATTTGATAAATAATTTTTTTATGTTGATTGTTTCAGGTGCCGGCATGAATCGAAATCAACGTAAAAGATCTGATAGAATTCAATGGGCTGACGTGGAATCCGCATTTGCAAGTCGAATACGAACGGGAGTGGTTACTAACATAACACACATAGAACCAAAGGACTTTTTAGACGACGCTACATCGATGTTCACTCGGCGAATACAAAATATATTAAAAAAATACTTAACGATAAAAGTCAACACAACGTTTTGCGGGTTATTTGTGAAAACTGATGGTGACGAGGACAAATACGACATGAAACATTTCAATACACCAAATATCATAATAGATCGTGGAACAAACCTAAAACAATGCTTCGTGGAACATGTACGGGAACCAATTTTGAGAAAATTGAGCGAATTTGCCGAGTCGGGGAGCGGATGGGCTTTATCAAGCATAATCAACCTAGCAGTGAACGTGAATAAATACACACCTTTCCGTGGATCAAGCTACATCGAATTACCGCAGGAAATAAAACGAAAACAAGCATGTATCAACGTTAAAAACTTCGACGATGATGCCTGTTTCGCGTGGGCAGTGGTATCTGCACTTCATCCAGCTACATCAAATAAAAATCCAGCTCGAACCACCTCTTACCCACACTACTCAACGGTGCTAAATTTAGACGGGATACAGTTCCCAATGACAATTCAGCAAGTGAGCAAATTCGAGAAACAGAATCCAACAATATCAGTCAACGTGTTTATACTAAAAAAACAAAATGGACATTTCGAAACCGTACCTGCTGCGCTAACGAGAGAGAAGAAACAAAACCACATAAATCTACTAATGATCCAGAACGAGTATTACGAGGATGAGGATAACGAACAGGATAACGACAACGATCAAGATTTACGCTACCATTTCTGCTGGATTAAGGACTTATCGCGACTTGTATCAAGACAATTATCAAAACGTGGCCACCACCATTACATCTGCGATCGATGCCTGAATTACTTTCATACGGAGGATAAACTGATAAAACATACAGAAGACTGCGTGAACATGAACAACTGTCGGGTGATAATGCCGGAAGGGAAAAGCAAATACATATCGTTCAAGAACTATAGCAACAAGAAACGTGTTCCATTTATAATTTACGCGGACGTCGAATCATTCCTACAACCTGTGACTGATAACGAAAATCGGAAAAACACGACAACGTACCAACAACATCGGGCATACAGTATCGGTTACTACTTTCACTGCTCCTACAACAACCAACTAAGCTACTATCGATCATACCGCGGGCCAAATTGCGAAAAATGGTTCGCGGAAGAATTGGCAACGTTACGTGAAAATATCTTGGAACCCATATACGACAACATAATACCAATGAACGAGTTAACACCAGAGGAACAACAGCAACTTAAACAACGAAGTACCGGGTGCCACATCTGCGAGAAACCATTCAAACCTGAGGATATTGTGGTTCGTGATCATAACCACTTCACTGGCGAATACAATGGACCTGCGCACAAGGGATGCAACTTGAATTATAAGGATTTTCATATGATTCCTGTTGTATTCCACAACTTGAGTGGTTATGATGCACATTTCGTAATAAAGGATATAGCAACAGCATTCGAGGGACGTGTCGACTTACTACCGATCAACAAGGAACGATATATTGCATTCACTAAACATGTTACGGGCAGCGAAATTACATTTAGATTCATCGACTCTTTCCGATTTATGGCATCAAGTTTGGATAAATTATCTTCATATCTCAACGAGTTCAACATAGTTAAATCACAATTTCCGAATACCGACTACAAATTACTTACACGCAAAGGTGTTTTTCCGTACGACTACATATCTAGCTGGGATAAATTGGAAGAAACATGTTTACCATCACGGGAGAAATTCTACAATCAACTCAACGATAACGATATCACCATGGATGACTATACACATGCACAACAAGTTTGGAACACGTTCAACATACAGACGCTTGGAGAATACTCGGATTTATATATGAAAACGGACATACTACTACTCGCGGATGTTTTCGAGAATTTTCGGGATACATGCATGCGCACACACGGATTGGATCCTGCTCATTACTACACGACACCGGGACTTACGTGGGATGCAGCCTTAAAATATACAAAAGTAGAGTTAGAACTGATATCTGATGTGGACCAATTATTATTCATTGAACGTGGTATTCGAGGTGGATTGAGCCAGTGTAGTAACCGATACGCAACAGCAAACAATAAATATATGAACACCTACGATCCGGACGAGGAATCAAAATACCTGATGTACTATGACGTGAACAACTTATATGGATGGGCAATGTCACAATACTTACCAACGGGAAATTTCAAATGGATGGATAATACCGAGATAGATGTTCAACAAATACCTGATGATTCACCAATAGGATATTTACTGGAAGTGGATTTGGAATACCCGAGAGAACTGCACGATAAACACAACGATTTACCATTATGTCCAGAGAGAATGTGTGCACCCGGTACTAAACAGGAAATGTTACTGGCAACGCTATACAACAAACAGAAATACGTGATACACTATCGGAACCTGAAACAATGTCTACAACACGGGATGAAAGTAAAGAAAATACATAGAGTGCTACAATTCGATCAATCACCTTGGCTCAAATCCTACATAGATTTAAACACAGCTTTGCGACAAACGGCGGGAAACGAATTCGAGAAAAATCTCTACAAGCTACTCAACAACGCGGTCTTCGGGAAAACGATGGAAAACGTACGGAAACACTCGATTGTGAAACTGTTAACGAAATGGTATGGACGATATGGTGCGGAAGTTATGATAGCGAAACCGAATTTCCACAGCCGCACCATATTTGACGAGAATCTTATTGCAGTCGAACTACGAAAAACGGAAGTGTTTATGAACAAACCAATATACGTCGGGCAAGCAATTCTGGATATTTCGAAAACATGTGTCTACGATTTTCATTACAACTACATACAGCCAACGTTCGGGAACAACAGCAAATTACTCTACACAGACACGGATTCATTGATTTACGAGATAAAATGCCCAGATATTTACGAAATAATGAAACGAGATATTCAATACTTCGATACGTCGGATTACAACGCGGATAATCAATATAACATGCCAAGAGTCAATAAGAAAATACCCGGGTTAATGAAGGATGAGCTAAATGGTCGAATCTTTACAAAATTTGTGGGCTTAAGATCGAAAATGTATAGTTGTCAAGTGGACGGCGAGGATCACACGAAGAAAGCGAAAGGTGTAAAGAACTCTGTGGTTAAGAAAACGATAACTTTCAACGATTACGTGGACTGTCTAAAACACAATACAATCATAAACCGACAACAAAACCTGATACAATCGAAAAAACATAACGTGTATAGTGTAACTCAGAACAAGGTGGCGCTCAGCCCGTACGATACGAAACGACATATTGTGGAGGGGGAAACGGATACTTTAGCATGGGGACATTACTCATTAAATTAGTACGCAAGTGGAAATGGCATCGTCATCATCGGCTTACTGGAAACGGCTACAAATATTTTCAAGTGAACTGGATAAACTACGTAAACGGGTTGATACCTACGAAAAAACAATTGATGCTATTGTAAAAATGCAAAATTTGAAATTGTCTGAACCGGAATCAATGGAGTGGGATAAAATGGATGTTTCAATTGGTGAATTTTTCGAACGTGAACCAATGCTACTGAACGAACTGACTTTGGAAACATTTCTTCAAATCTACAAGTGGATCAGTTTGAATGTGTTGAAAAGTTATGGTGCGAAAATCATACAACGCGCCTGGATTTGGTTACCATCCGATTATCGAGCCATGTTTCAAGAATGTGAACCATGTTTTGAACATTATAATCGACCATGGCAACAAGATCATATTGATGGACCACCTGGTTTGAAAATTCGCTGTGAAATGTGCAAGAATGGCGTGAAAATGGAGGAAAACTTTCAACCGCCTGTTGGTGAACCATTGACATTTGCAACACGGATTTCACACGTTGAAGACATATTTCTGACTCATCCTTATTTGTATACAAAAGTCAGAAATTTCGATATGTTATTATACTTAACAAAACAACTATTGAAATATGATATTTGGGTGCAACATCTGTATGCATATATGATACCCGAATATGCACAACGAATTTGTCAAGTATGGGATCAGTTACCTGAAAACATGAAACAATTACGTTCGGGTCTTATTGAATATATAAACAAATCATACAATTTTTAATATTTATTTATTGTAAAAAATATTTCATATACATTTATTGTAAAAAAAATATTTCATATACAAACATTTATTGTAAAAAGTATTACATATACATTTATTGTGAAAATATTTTGTATTCATACTTATATTTTAAAAAAATAAAGAACAATAATTATTTACATATATGTGTTATTTATTTGAAAAAAACCTTTTTATCTTACAGATTATCAAAAATTAGATTGTTTAAACAATATCAGATTCTTGAATCCAGCTGTTGTTATCCGATGGGAAACCAAGCCACTTGACCAATACTTTCCCATCACGTCTCTTCAGAATTCGTTCCACGAGGTACACATCAGGATATTTAACTTTCTGTAGTTCATACTCGTAAAAGCTGCCTCGGATAGGCCGTTGATTGATATCTTCAAGTAGATATGTGACCGGATTTGTATGTTTAACTTTGACGATTTTAAAAATTTCCGTAGACCAATTCGGTGTGTAGCCTTTTTCAAAGATCGATTTAAATTTACTAATTCGAACAAAGTCGTTAACTTTATACTTGGCTGCACCAGCAATTTTTATATTACTGTATACATTAGATAATAAATATGCTTCATTATCAGCAGTGACATCTCGTGGAGCCATTTTGATTGTACGATGCTTTGTTCTATTATATTCATCAACTAAATCGTTAATTAATTGCAACCATTTATAATTACCGTTTAGAGAAAAAGCACGCCAAAGTTTATTCTTAATGGTACGATTAAAACGTTCAACGATTGAAGCTTTTAACGTACTATATGTAGAATAATGATTAATATTATGTTTTTCCATTAACGCCTTAAAGTTACTATTAAAAAATTCTCGGCCGTCGTCTGTTTGAAGGTGCGTCGGTGTGCGCTTGCTCTGTTTGAATATCGATTCCATGGCAGCAGTAACAAGCACTCCAGATTTATCTTTTACCGGTACAGTCCAAGCATACTTCGAAAATGTGTCAATAGCTGTCAACAGGTACCTATATCCATGATTTTCTTTCGCATAAGCACCCACTTCAACAAGATCAGCTTGCCATAAATCATCGATACCCTTAGTTATAACACGACGCCTTTTGAAATTTTTACGAGCCGGTTTGTGTAATTCGCTTACAACTTGTTCTTTAACTTTACTCATCTTGAACTGTTGGCATGGTATTTACAGTGATTTGCTTATATAGGTTCGAAATAAATTGTATTTTATTTTCTAATTGCTTAAATTTAACGTGAAATTCCTCTTTAAATACCGCATTTGCAATAGTTTCCATTACCATTTTCAACTCATTATCCATGTTCTCCAAATGACTAAGTTTTGCGGTCACAATTGATTCAAATTGTTTATGTGAATTTTCAAGTGTTATCATACCGTCCGAAATTTTAGCAAGCGCTTCATTAAGAAAAGCCAAGTTAACAGCATCAGCTTTATGTTTAGGTGTGCGAACGTTTGTCAGACGTTTACCTTTCATATCATAATCACCATTCGTTGTTAAATTAATGGAAGCGGCTTTTCCGCCACTGCTGAATCGACCGAATTTGTCAACGCTCATGTTTGAAATGACTATCTAATCAGGTTGATCACCTGTATTTATTCTATTACATCAGCCTCGCGCAATTCCTCTAAAATGGCTTGTATCTCATTTTGATGATTGGTGTGTCCAGCTTGCTGTGACGCAACCAATAATATTAGCCTATCGATAAGTTCGTCTATATCATTCCAATAACGATAATCAATCGTTTGATTAGCATCATAATGCATTAAACCGGAACCGGTTGGTTGTCGTTTGGGTGTTGACGTGTACCTTGGTGACGATGGAAAAAGTTTTTTTATAATTATTCTATACTTATAACTTTGATTTGAATTAACTGGTGCATTAATATTATAACTTCTTTTATGCGCATTAGTACTTTTTAAAATGGTCTTATAAGTATCTAAATCCGACTCTGTGTATACATGATGATTTGGATATTTTTTAAACATTAACTCAAAGAGACCTTCAGTACCGGGGTAAACGATGTTGTTAATAATAAAATTATCATCAATTATATCCAATTCAGAATTACCAATCATCCATTTATTTGTTCGCTCATCTATACGCGGTCCATAGGTACGATCAAGGGTTCTTTTAGCTCTACGTGTGGTTGCTAACGTGAGATATTTTTCAGCTAGTGCACCAACATAGGGTTTTGCTGTAGGTTGACTACTTTGTTCCATCACATAAGGTGTTGCTGTAGGTTGACTTGTTGTAGGTTGACTACTTTGTTCCATAAGCGTTGACCTAAATATCTCAGTATCATTATCATTACTAAGAAAATGTGACTTTATATCGACATCAGAATCGGTTGAAAAACGTGCTTTTTTAATTTTAGGTTTTTCATCTTTAAGCAAGAAACTTTTTATTGGTTCGTTTCTTATTTCAGCAGCTAGTTCCTTAAGTGGCTCCGTTATTGGTTTAAATGATTCTTGTAAATTTTTCTCTCGTTTAAACTGACTATCTTTGAGCGCACGGTATTTGGCGCGTATAGATTTTGTAGCATTGATGATTTTTCGTTTTAGCTCCCGTTCGCTATCCATAGTGTGTGCGTGCTTATGCTATTACAGTTTACTAGCAAATGTGCAGTGTGAACGTGTACACAGCCATTTTATAGCTTTTTCGAACCGAATTGATGAACTGAACAGAGATTTCGGTCGAACCGCACACTATTTCGGTCGAACCGCACACATTTTCGGTCGAACTGCACACATTTTCGGTCGAACCGCACACTATTTCGGTCGAACCGAACACGATTTCGGTCCAACCGCACACGATTTCGGTCCAACCGCACACGTTTTCGGTCGAACCGCACACATTTTCGGTCGAACCGCACACTATTTCGGTCGAACCGCACACATTTTCGGTCGAACCGCACACATTTTCGGTCCAACCGCACACTATTTCGGTCGAACCGCACACATTTTCGGTCGAACCGCACACATTTTCGGTCCAACCGCACACTATTTCGGTCCAACCGCACACGATTTCGGTCCAACCGCACACGTTTTCGGTCGAACCGCACACATTTTCGGTCGAACCGCACACATTTTCGGTCCAACCGCACACTATTTCGGTCCAACCGCACTGCATCAGTAGGTATGGGGCCACTTGGCAACGCAGTGTAATTGCCTATATTCAGGGACAAGTATTTGAATATTGATGCTGAGTAAGTATAGTATCATCTAGCAATGAACTATATGTAAATGGTAAAATGAGTTAGTCTATTTCGGTTCGAAACACAATGGTATTTCATATAGAAATAATCTATATGTTATTGATCAGTTTTTAATTTGAATAAAGATATCGAAATTTTTACGATACCTTCCGCTATTCAACTCACTGTCTTTATCTATAACCAAAAAGTTGAACCTTTCACGCCAACATTCATTGCAAATTTCTTTGAACTGATCGAATGACATGTCACTACCTACATGTTCTTGGAAAACGTGTTTGATATTAGTCAAATCTTGTTTAAATAAAACTATTAAATTAGCATTATCCCTAAGTAATTGTTTTGGTATGAAACTGTACGTCTGACAAAGATAGAAGACTGAAACATCTTTATGACGCCCCATACTGAAATATGCTCTAATATTATTTTGTTTATCCGTTGCAACATCGTCAAATATAAAAATTGAATTATTTTTTACATCTTCTGGTGCTATAACATCATCATTATTAGAAAAAGTAAAATATCCTAAACCCCTTATCGGTTTGAGAACGCGTTTCAAATACTCATACTTTGGTTGACAGAGTGATTTTGAATAGAGATAAATATTTTCAAAACTTAATCCATTCGGATGTTCTAATAAATTTAATAAAATGCTAGTCTTGCCACATCCCGAAGGACCAGAGATTATACATCTTATACTATTCGGTAATAAGGGGCCATGCTTTTTTTCAGCTAGTGTGATTGATACAAAATCCATATTTTTGATTGGCAGTTCAACATCTTGTTTTACGAAACGCATTTTTAACGCTACTGATTTATTATATAAGCGCTCAGCCCCTTATATACTTACGCGCAGTAGTCATCATGAATCACTACAGCGTGGATTGGCGCACCTTAGGTCTTGAATGTATACTCGTCAACAATGAATTTAATTGTTGCAGTGATCCACAAGTTACCGACAACAATGAAATTAAATGGTTTAACGATTCTGATGAACCATTGTTGTCAATAACTTTTAATCATATTGAAAAGGATGATATTATGCATCTATGTATTATAATTTCTAATTGTTGTAAAAAGAGGATTTATTTGATTGAAAGTGATCAAAATTGTAAATTAGCTGTTCACGAAATTGATTCATTTCAATTTTTCATGAATCTATAAATAGCTCGAATCAAATTTTATTAGCATTCAGTTCTAATGTTACGTCACAACCGGCAACAACAACGAAGTGGTCGTGGACTTGTTAATTCATTAATTAACAAATTGCCATTTGAACTTCACATACCTGGCTATCAGTATTGTGGACCGGGTACAAAATTACAAGAAAGATTAGCAAGAGGTGATCCGGGGATCAATAAATTAGACGAAGCTTGTAAGGCACACGATATCGCTTACTCGCAAAGTAAAAATCTCTCTGATCGACATAAGGCGGATTTAATTTTAGCAAACGCAGCCTGGGATCGAGTTAAATCTTCAGACGCAAAATTTGGTGAAAAAGCTGCTGCGTGGGCCGTAACAAACGCAATGAAAGCTAAAGTAAAACTTGGTATGGGTGTGAACAAAAAGGCTACACTCGGTCAAGTGCGACGAAGTGTACGCGGTACCGTTAAAAAATTAAATCGTGAACCAATTAATAATGCTGTAAAGCTTGCTCTTAAAGCAGCTAAAGTTGCAGCTAGGGGTAAAAAAATTAAAACACCACGTATTATTCCAATACCTAAAACGGGTGGTATTCTACCACTTTTACCAATTTTTGCGGCACTTTCGGCAGCCGGTGCGCTAGCCGGGGGTGCATCAGGAATTGCGAAAGCTATTAATGATGCTAAAGCGGCACAAAAACAGTTGAATGAAAGTGAACGCCATAACCGAACGATGGAGGCTATTGCTATACGTAATGGCCGGGGTTTGTATATAAAACCATATAGAAAAGGATTAGGATTATACTTGCAACCGTATCCAAAAAACTTATAATGAAATTGCCCGAGCGGGCACTAACAGATAGAGATTTACGTAAATATGCGAAATATTTACCCCATTTTCGTGGTGTATTTATGCGTGATAATTTACCCAAACGTGGACCGTGGTATAATGAATGCGGTATTTTAAATTTAGATAGTTCTACCGGACCTGGTACTCATTGGACCTGTTACTGGAAAAATGGTAATCAGGTAGATTATTTTGATAGTTTTGGTAATTTAAAACCACCGCTTGAAGTGGCTCGCTACCTCAGTGGAAACAATATTACATACAATTATAATAAATATCAAGATTACAATTCCTATAAATGTGGTCATTTATGTTTGGAGTTTCTTTATAATAAATATTACGGTGATGGTGATAAATATTTATAAAAGAAATCAACGCTCACGTATGTTTGTCATTTCGAAAGACGAAGTCATGGCGTTCACATTAACTTTGTCGGGAAATACTTCTATACTCACTGCACACTATTTTCCGGCAATTCAACTTAGAAATCAATATGAGTGTGCTCTATTAGATTTCCAAGTATACAATTCAATTCCTAACGTAACTGCTAAAAATAATTTATTACATTACGGTGATAATGATGTAATATCATTTCCTACCGGCACCTTTGAAATAGATGATTTAGCTACATATATAAACAAAACTATTTACAACAAGTATGGTAATATAATATATAACAACGAAAATGATAAACCATACATACATCTAAGGGCTAATAATAACACACTCAAATGCGAAATAATAAGCAATAAAGCTATTGATTTCACTAAACCTAATACAATTGGTTCACTTTTAGGGTTTACTAAACGGATATTGGAACCAAACAAACTTCACTCATCTAATGAGCCTGTCAGTATTATGAAGGTGAATGCAATACGCATTGAATCTAATATTACGAGTAATGCTTATATGAATGGTATGCTAGCTCACACACTTCACGAATTTTCACCTCTTGTTGCGCCAGGGTATAAAATAGTTGAGGTACCGCGAAATATAATCTATTCACCAGTAACCGTTAGAGAGTTAACATCTCTTTCGTTGAAAATTGTCGATCAAGACGGTGATTTGGTTGACTTTCGCGGTGAAACAATCACAGTACGTTTGCATTTGAGACCATGTTAATTTACAATCTGGAGCAACCCGCCGCTAGGCTATATAATAGAGCGTTTTTACAGCCTGAGCTCATTCAGTTGAATACCATTAAACGTAAAGCATTTAAGCAACAGCGTATTTCACCTGAACGTTTAGCATTTCTTGAAGCATTGGGTCACAAAGTTAAAAGAAAATGGTATACAGCGGCGTATTAAATATTCCTGGTGGCTCACAAATTGATGATAGCATTACGAACTTTGAATATCATACATATGCGCCCTTTTTACGATCCTTTAAGAATAATGACGAAGTTAGAATATTAATTCAAAACCAGGACTTGTACATTTTACCTAGTGAAAGTTTTATTTACATTGAGGGGAAAATTTTAAATAATGAAAATGCCGTTCCAGATATAAAATTGGTTAATAATTGTATTGCCTTTCTATTCGATGAAATTAGATATGAATTAAATGGGGTTGAACTTGAACGTGTTAGGTATGTTGGTCTAACATCGACATTGAAAAATTATTTATCGTTAAACGATGGTGAGAGTAAACAATTACTAAATGCTGGTTGGTCGATTGATAATGATTGTACAATAAAATTACCACAAGCCAACTTTAACTTTTGCATTCCGCTTAGAAAATTATTGGGATTCGCTGAGGATTACGGAAAAATTATGTTAAACGCAAAGCATGAATTAATTCTTATTCGTGCACGAACTGACAACGATGTAATTGTTTCAGAATCGGATTCGTTGAAATTTGAAATAAATAAACTCGAATGGCGTGTTCCACATGTAACTGTATCAGATGAAATTAAATTATCACTGCTAAAATATGTTGAAAAAGCTGAACCTATACAGATTAGTTTTAGAGCGTGGGAAACTTATATTCAACCTGCATTACCCACTACACAACAAAACACTTGGGTTGTAAAAACAACTACACAGCTAGAAAAACCGCGATATATCATTTTCGCTTTACAGAAAAAGGATAAAAATGTTTCTAAGTTTGATCATTGTGATTTAAATAATTTCAAAGTTTACCTAAATTCACAAGTGTACCCTTATGATGATTTGAATATTAAATTTGATATTAATCAGTATGCAATACTTTATGATATGTATACCCGCTTTCAATCCTCATACTATCATCGTTCCAATGAACCGCTCTTAAATTGGGAAAATTTTAAAACTATAGCTCCGATAGTTTTTATCGATTGCTCACATCAAAATGAGTCACTGAAAAGCGGTTCAGTTGATGTTCGTTTAGAATTTAAATGTATTAAAGATATTCCGGCTGGTACGACAGCAATAGCCATTTTAGTTCATGATGTCATTTTCGAATACATTCCACTAACTAACCTGGTTAAAAAGTATACCTAATTACCCCCACCACTTTTAATTATTCTATATAAAGTTGTGGATTGTGTGAATAAATTCAGTTCTACGGTGGCGGTAAAAAATGGCGTTTCTTGACATACAAGGCTATCAAGGAGCTAACAACGAATTTTATTTTAAAGAAGTTGGTATTGCTGCAGAAAATTCGGATGATATATTACATCTTATATTCGACGCACCGTTTGATTTCAACGAGTTGCCGAAGAAATATCAACAAGTAGCCAGTTGGCTTTACCGAAATTGGCATGGGATACCTTGGTCGTATGGATTTATTCCATACAAAAAACTTCATACCATATTGAAACCTATATTAAAGAAGTATGATGTTATATACGTCAAGGGTGGTGAAAAGAAGAAATGGATATCAAGTTTGTTTGATGGTACCGAAAACCAGCCGTGGATTTTGAATTTGGAAGAAATATTTGATGTACCGAAGATTTCCATTCTGCGAGATGAATATTATTCAAGACGCTGTATGCTTCATTCAGATAAAATTTGTTCATTAGAAAATTGTATTCTTTTAAAAAATTTTTATATGGAAAATAAATAGATTTTAAGTAATATATAGATTTAAGCAATTTAATTTTTTGTATACATATTCTATAAATAAAATTTAAAAAAAAAATATGTGCGTTTTATTTAATTATTACCCTGCATTCCCCTATTTTTTACAGCAAAAAGTTTCTTTCGTTAACCTATAAGAGTATTAACAAAAATCTTATGAAATTTATTGTTCTAATTAAAAAGCATATTTCATGATACACCCTGTATACTAAAATATTTATTAAAAATACTAAATATACACCCGTTATATATACATGATATTATTTGTATGTTAATGATAGAGTAGCAAATTCAAAATTTTCTAGTCTATAAAAAATTTTGATTTTACAGACTTAAAAATTTAGTAAAACTCAATGCTGTTATCATTTTTATATTAAGCGACGTGTTTAACTTATAGTAATTTAAAACCAAAAATTGAACTTTTATTCTGTTTAAAAATGATAAATACAATACTATTATACCCTAATATAAATATGTATCAGTATTAAAATGATATACATTGATTTTGCTGATTAAACAAAATTTTTGCAATATTTATAAATTATTTTATAATTAGATTTAATACTTATTCATAAATGGCTATACAATTCGTTTACTAGTATTCATAAAAATTAAAATTATATACAAATTTTCTTTTTTATTCTCAATATACAGAGTGTATACATAAAATATTTTTAATATACAGAGTCTATACATATGTACATACTGAATTATTTCAGATAATTTTCGTTTGATATAGAAACAGTTTTGTGCTACAGTCAAATTCAAAAATGTTGTGCACCATAAGAAGTAATATTTTTTGTAACTTGTTAAAATTTCAAGAACTTCTGTTAGTTAACTAAAAAATTGGTCACTGTAGGTTAAATGTTAAAGTATTAAAACTGATAAAAATAATTTCTTGCTTGAGGCCTACAATGGGTGATATTTTTTACTAAACAATTTTTTAACTCATTAATATTCCATGACGTCATCTTTCTTATACCAAAAAAACTCCTTATATGAGTCTTACGATCAAAATTCAGCTAAAACAAACATTTAATTATTGGTTGTTTGTTTATGTTAAAACTGATAAAAATTCCTGGAATTTTCCAAGGTTAAATATACAAAAAAAACCCTGAGTTACAGTTGACACCCAAATTTCCGGCAGTACAGTAGCGGTCAGAAATTTGGAGTCTGGAATCTGGAGTCTGAAGTCATGATTGCGGCTAGCGCTTGGTAGAGTGCCCCCCACAAAATTTAGCGGCCACCCCTTGGGTTAGGGTATTCCCCACATTTTTGATTTGGTAATGTACCTTTCGTTTAAAATGACGCAATTAAGGCAAGCGCGTGTTGGGGTCAAGGTTTGCACGTACAGTACGCTTCAAAAAGTGGTCGGATACCTTTTTGGTCAGGGGGGCCCGCACTTTTGACACGGTAGTGTACCAAAAATTTAAGTACAGTACGGCGTCAAAAATTTGGGGCCACCCCCGAGTTAGGGTATTCCCCACATTTTTTGACGTGATAGTTCGTTTAAGATGACGTACTTAAGGCAAGCGCGTGTTGGGGCCAAGGTTTGCACGTACAGTACGTTTCAAAAAGTGATCGGATACCTTTTTTGACCAGGGGGGTCCACACTTTTGACACGGTAGTGTACCAAAAATTTAAGTACAGTACGGTGTCAAAAATTTGGGGCCACCCCCGAGTTAGGGTATTCCCCATATTTTTGATGCGGTAGTGTACCCCATCTATCAAATTGTGGTCTAAAATTCAGTCTACGCATGCGTCGTGTACTAAAATTCAGTCTGCGCATGCGTCGTGTACTTAAATTCAGTCTGCGCATGCGTTAGGTTTGCATTCAAAAACTACGTCAGTGCTGGCGGGTAATGGGTTAACACAAAACCAAATTGTGACGACTAAATAGTGATGGCGCATAATGGGTTAACTTGAATTTATTTTGTCGAAGTAATGATAATGACTCATGACTTTCAAGGCCAACAGTATGAGCGCGTGTGGGGTCAAATGTCAACAACAAATTTTAAATACATGTACTTGGTACGTGCCGGGTCAAAGGTTAAGATTTGCACTAGTACCGTAAAGTTACACGATTTCAAACATTGGCAAAAGGGTTCAAGTTGGTTAGTTTTACGGTGTCACCGTATCGGCACAGCTCTTCTACTGTTTTCTTCATAAAAAAAATCAACAAACTGTGGTAAAAATGGCTTTTTTTGGAAAATTACCCCTTTTTTACTATATCGAGTTTTTTTAGACATGAGCGCATTTATTTAGCACTTTAATTTTTGTATTTTTATATTTGTTGATGTCTAAGGAGCAACATGAAAAAAATCACCGTGCTAAAAAAATGCGCTCATAGTCAAATAAAACTTTACGCAAGAGCATTTATAATCAAATAGTATATTGTGCAATAAGTGCGAGAAATTGTCGATTGCCCACGAAAGCGAAGTTGAGCGCACGAACGTAGTGAGTGCGCTCATTCGCTTGAGTGGGGCAATCGACAATCCCGCACGAGCTGCACATACTATTTTTTATTACGAATTTCACATACTTTTTTCTATTATTATCACTATTTTTGACATTTTTATTACTTTTTAAAATAATATTTTAAGTGTTCGTCTTTTTTTCTGAATTTCATTTAAATTACTTTGTTGGTGGTTTCTATAGAAATGAAATATTGAATTGAATTCTTATGAAATATTTATTAAATGAAAAATTAAGAGGCGGCTTTGCGTGTTTTGATTAAATTTTGCGTGTTCTATTGTCAATTTGCGTGTGGAAAGTTACTTTCCACACGCAAAAAAGTATGCGGGAAGAGTACAGTGGGCAAACAGCTCTTTTGCGTACAGACATGTGTGCGCCAAGTTAGTACTTCTCCCGCATGAGTAATAAAAAATTATTATCGTATGTTATTACCATAGAGCGGACATTATAATTTTTTACAGATCGGATTAAGTAAAAATTACGTGTGATATGTTCATAAGACTGTGATTTTACTGATTTTATAATTTTATATTTGATATTATAATTTATTATAGATCGGATTAGGTAAAAATTGAAATATAAAATTATAAAATCAGTAAAATCATTGATCTTATGAACATCCGCTCTATGATAATCATACGATAATAATTGTTGATTATAAATGCTCTTATGCGTAAAAAAGTTTTATTTTACTATGTGCACATTTTTTTTAACATGGTGATGTTTTTACATGTTGTTCCTTAGACATCAACAAAATATAAAAATACAAAAATTAAAATGCTAAAAAAATGCGCTCATGTCTAAAAAAACTCGATATAGTAAAAAAGGGGCAATTGTCCAAAAAAAGCCATTTTTACCACAGTTTGTCGATTTTTTTGTCAAGAAAACGTAGTTATTTTTACTTTTAAATTATTGTAGCGTTAAGTTAGCGTCCTGTATTTTACTAAAATAATGATAAATATAAAAAAAAAAATTATAGTTAAATTTTTTGTCATACTGAGGCCAATTTTCCTAATTTATTGATACTCCTCCATATATTTGGAAAATGAATTGTATTTTCATTACGTATAAGGCTCATGCCATTCAAAAAATATAGTTTTCAAATTTCCTAAAGGGGCCATTTTCTCTTCAACTCAATAACTTTAATAGTTTTTGAGTTAAATCGGTTCGTACAAACAGACAGACAGACAACAATTTTTTAAAATTTATATTTGGTATATACGAACTGATAAACATACTAATACCTAAAAATTCGAAAATCACAGACAGACCCTTCTATTTTATTTACACGGAGAGAAAATCCCTATAAAAATTACTGTGCTCATACTACAATCGACGTGTAACAGGCGAACATATCCAATTTTACCGTACAAAAATTGGATATGTTCGCCTGTTACACGTCGATTGTAGTATGAGCACAGTAATTTTTATAGGAATTTTCTCTCCGTGTATAGATATTGATTCTCAGTGATTAAAACTATAAGGTAAGGTAAAGAAAAACTACATTTTTCAAATTTGCTGCAGTTATAACTCGAAGACAAATCATCCGTTCGATTTGATTCTTATTGCAGCTTCTTTTATATATGTTTCTTCGTGCCATGAATCTCCAGTTTTCCGATCGAATAAAAAATGTAATTTTTTCAGGCCAAAAATCATAAAATTTTCGCGCAAAATTTGAAACTTTTTTTTAAAAAAAACTCCACCATTTTGTTAAATTTCAACTTTTTTTCGATTGAGGTTCACGACACGGGCAATACCTTCTAGTTTAATAGACTTTTTGGTTTTTTTTTATTTCAGGCAATGTGAAGGTCGCTATCACTGCAGCAGTGGGGGAACTTTTTTCCGGAGCCTTGTAAGATCTCCAATAACTCACTGAATTTTCAATTTTTTTGTCCAAAAATTTTATCTTGAATTTTTTATTGGGTTGGTGCATATGAAATTGTCGATTGCGCAACAATGTAAAACAGTGGGCGCGTATTACCGAACACGTTTTGACTTACTCATTTTTGTAACTGTAAACAAAGCATCGACACTTGATTAATATTTTAAATACTATCAGAGGATTTAGACATTAGACGTGATTTAATTTAAGTTTTTTCAATCACTTTGTGATTTTTAATTTACATAAGTTTTTCTTTCTTACCATGGGTTCAAAAAAAATTAGAGGAATCATGTTTTATGAGTTCGAAGGTGGATTAAGTGCACGTGAAACAGCAACAAAAATAAATGAGAGATTAGAGAAGAACACAGTTTCTGAAAGGACAGTGAGAAATTGGTTCCGAAAATTTCGTTGTGGAGTAGAGAATTTTGAAAATGAGCCTCGCGGTCGGCCTTCGTGCATACTGGACTACCTTCATGGATCTGCAAGTTTTACAACAATTAGTGGAGTCCAATGTGCATATAAGCACACGAGAACTAGCAAAAGAACTCGCTGTCCGTCATACAACTGTAGTACGAGGCCTCAGACAAATTGGTAAAATAAGGAAGCTTGATCAGTGGGTACCACACGAACTCTCAGAGCAAAATAAACAAAATCGTTTTATCATTACATCATCGACAAAAAACTGGACCTTTTCTTGACCGTATAGTGACATGCGATGAAAAGTGGGTGCTTTATGATAATACACGAAGGTCTGCATCATGGTTGGATAAGAGTGAACGTCCACGTTTGGCTCCAAAATACGAACTTCACCCTCGAGAAGTCATGCTTACTGTATGGTGGTCACAAAAAGGCGTTATCCATTATAACTTTTTGTCACAAGGTGAGACAATGAACGCCCAAAAGTATTATGTCGAACTGCAAAAGATGCATGAAAAATTAAAAGAGAAACAGCTAAAATTGGTTAACAGAAGTGGTGTAATCCTGCTTGATGACAACGCTAGACCACATGTCGCGCAAATCGTTAATAAAAAAATACATGAGCTGGAATTTGAAATTTTACCACACCCACTATACTCGTCTGATCTTTCTCTAACAGATTACCATATGTTCAGAAGTTTTGACAATTTTTTGAAAAATAAGAAATTTAAATCTGATTAAGATATACAAAATGCCTTTCGTGAATTTGTTGATTCAAAAGAAGATGATTTTTTTATAATGGCATAAATTCTTTGGTGGATCGTTGGCTGTTATGTATTGAAGCCAATGGTAATTATTTTATCAGGAATAAATAATTTTTAAATAAATTATTTTGTGTTTTTGATCCTCTGTTTAAATCGACAATTTCATATGCACCAACCCAATATATACATCAACGAATATATCCTTAAAATATTAAAACATTCTAAAGAGTAGTTTTCTTTAAAAAAATTCCAAAAATCACCTTTTCTTCAGGCGGTCACACTAGTGGTCCTCCTTAAACTGCTTCTTGTTTTATATTTCTTGTCTTATCATATTATGTTAAAGTAATGTCTGAAATAAAAAATACCTATTTTAAGATATAAAAATTACGTTTCCCATCGAAAATGTACCCTGAAATTATATTTTCGTCCTACAGTTTATAAAAACTTGTTGTACCTCAAGGTATTTATTAACAATAATTTTAGAAACATTTATATTTTAGGCCCTTCTTGAAGACCTTCAAAGACGGTTATAACGTTACTTTCATCTTTTTCAGAAATCTCAATAGTATTAGAACAAAATTTTTGTTAAGTTTTTCAGCCTTTTAATTTGAACCTTATTTGGTAGCACCGACGGATAATTTTGAACAGCATTTATTTAAATTTGATATTCTGAAATTTTGTACAATATATCAGTTCCTTACAGTGCATTGGCCGGCCCACCCAATGACTCTAAAGTAGTTATTTCGTATTTTCATAGCATATTTAATTTCAATGTCACGAGACCTTTTTGTAGATACCCATATTGCTAGTAAGTAAGATATTCGCATTTAATGGGATTTCATGGTAGCACCATAGATACCGTTACTCCGATTGTGATGAAATTCATAGGGGGCCATCTGGGAACTAAATGGCATAATTTCTGAGAATTTTATCAAAAAATAATAAAAAATAGTTCAGAAATTATGCCACTTGGTGCTATTTTTGCGATACACAGACGGACGTATAGACAGACATGAAACCAAAATTGTTTAAGAAGCTCTAAAACGTAAAATGCACCTGAAATTTTTTATTTTGGGTGAATAAATTTTTTGTATTTCAGAAGCGATCACAATTCTTCTGCTACTTTAGTATTCTCGGAAGCAAAATATTGATGAAAACTTGTAATATACACCTCTTAAAATTAAAATGAAATTTAATCCATTTTTAAGGCCAAAAACTCTGTTACGAATCCTTCTCCTTTATCGTAAGGTTTTATTCGACTTGAAATTCTATGTTCAATTAAAGCCTCCATTTATCAAATACTACTTCAGTAGTAATAACACTAATATTATATGGGCAATGGCCAGCAAAGTAAGTACTTTGACGGATTCCCCTATAATTGTAAACAGATGGATTGTTTGTCTAGTTGATTGGTGGTCCACTTTATTGACTTGTAGTTACGTCACGTGGTGCTAATATGACAAGATAATGTAGAATCAAGTATATTTGCTAGTCATTACATTAATGTGGGTATTAATTTAAACGTATTATGATTCTGTTTACTTATGATCTTCCGGTGTCTAATTTTTAAAGATAATGTTAGTCTCGTGGAGCCGTAACCTCCCATATCTAACACAACTGTTCAGAAGTTTGTTTGTTTAAGATGTACTAGAAATATTTTATATTTTAGCAAAATACTGGTTTTTCTATTAATATCCTCTTCTAAACTTATAAATACTAAATACATTAATAAATATTGGTTTGTTTTTTATATAACGATGATAAAACACTATTCCTGGTTTTACAAAAATTAAAAACTGCAATAATTTAGTTATATTAATGTAGTTTTTTGCATTTGATATTTTATATTCTGTTTATAAAAACAACACTATTCATTTTGTTGAAATTGAATTCTAAAATTATTTCTCAGATTTTTTTTATGAAACTATATGATTGTATCTTTCCAGGTTTATATAGACTACGTATATATGTCTGTGATTTTTTTATGCATTTTTTAAAAAAATGGTCATAAAAATGCACAATGTGAATTAAAACCAAGAGAAAGTAAGGCTAAGGCTACACAAGCGTTTTTAACGCCTAGTTTTGAGCGTTAAATAACGCTAGAAAAATGGGCAAGAGTGATATGAATTAAAGTGGCTACACGTAGCGGAAATTATCGCTCAGTCTGGACAGACGCACGCGTTTTCAAGGTCATAACGCCAGAAGATTGATCTGGGCGGTGCAGGCTTATTCAAAGATAAAAAACCGCGTGCGACGCATCCGGCTGGCTGCGTTGGCGATAGATAACGCTAGTAACCCTATATACGCCATATTATACCTCATATGTCAAATATATATTGAGAGATACAGATTGATGATTCAGTTTCATTCTGTTTTCATATTTTGAATTTATTACACAATAAATATTGAAATACAATTTGTCGATAATGAGCTATTAATGAATTTTCGAAATTTGTCACACTTTCGCCAATATTAGCTGAACAAAAAAATGCTTAGCTTTTCTATTCTACTTCTCTTTTGAGACATTTTAGGGAGCTTTGAGGCACGAGCCCGAAATGCCCTTATGTAAATCCGGCTCTGTTCGCCGGTACGATCTAGTGGCGTTGACGTAATTTCAAAAACACCCTGTAAAATCTACAAAAAAATTTTTATAAATATTTCAGGCTGAAAGTTATAACTCGTGACGTTATTTGATAATACCTACGAGTATATACCTATAATGAAGATTGTAATTTAATATAATTTTGAATTACGTTTCTAATATCTAATAAATATTTCGTTTCAGATACATATTTTGGTCCGGAAATGTATTGTGAGCAAGAATCCAAATGGCGGCTGAAAATTGGACTATTTTCCACATTGGAAGGTCTCGACAGGTAACTAACAGTTAATAAATAAAACTAGTTATTATACTATATCAGTGCCTCTTAAACTATGGGTCGCGACCCCATTTGGGGTCGCTTAGCGAAATCGTAGGGTCAGAGCGAAATTTTTTTTATATGGATATATGTTGTTACTTAATCAATAACTCGTTGCAAAATACTTATATATCTCTATTTGGGGTCGCGAGTGGAAAGACTTTAAGAAGCCGTGTACTATATTATAGCCAATTAAATATTATTGTATTTTAGATGTCAAAAATGGTTCGAAGATCTAAAAAATTCAAAATCAAAGATCTAATATGCTCTGTATTTGTTCGGAAAAGCTACTCTTTCGTCAACTTTACTTCGCCGTGTCCAAATTCATCGCTAGCCGGTATTTCTACTCGAAGCACTGGAGAAATAAAATTGAAGTAGCCAAGATTAGAACTAATATAAAAATAATGACTCATATTAATTTCAGTAAATCTTAGAAGATTGTAAAGCATTAGTTAGACAGTAGCATTAAATAATAATAATAATAGTAATAATAATCATAATAATAATAATAATAATAAACCCCCAGGGGCTTGTTGTAACACCCGGTTGCTTAGGTAGTCGGTTGCTACGACAATTCGGGAAGTAGCGCTCACGGGTCCCCGAGCTAAGGCCAGGTACTTTCTGGTACCTGGTGCGTGGAGTCAACCAGCGCTAAATGGTGGTCTCTGTTAACGGGCTAACTACCCCTAACAGGTTTTTTACTAGTTCCTAACGCTAATAGAACTAGGAAGGCTGGTCGTGCCGCGGGTCTCTCGGATCGGCCCGCACAAAAAGGCGGAACCAGTCAAAACTCATCTTCTCGTCTCATTCGACTGGAGTGGACGGACAGCTTGAGACGTGATCTGCTCACGTGCCGCGCACAAAGTGAGCCAAATAAGAGAGGGTACATGGCAAGGATGCACGCCATATGGTGCCATATGCATCCCGAACACTCAAATTTAACGCCACAAAATCTGCGTGACCATGTAGCCCGAATTATAAAATTAAAAATACCTACCGGACATGACGATAATCGAGAAGCTCGCGAAGAAGCTAGGGTTGCTGAAACTGTGATGGTGGAAGTTGAACAGGATTCTGCGGTCAATGGTGAGAGCTTGGCCAATATTAACATCACAGAGCAGGATCAACCGGTAACTCATGGTGACAGCATGGTTACTGAGGCACAGACGGACTTGTTAAATCAAGCCAACACAGATACTGTGCTAGAGTCTAACACCAGAACGAGTTCAACTCCCACACAGAATGATGCCGATCTAAATAAATCCCTTTCTGTCTCAGACAATTTAAGAAAACAATTTCGCGATCTTCTCGAGACCGATTTAGACTTTGACAAACGACCACGTCCCAAACACCGACGGACGTATGTAAAGGGCGAACAACTGACCCTACTAAACGAAATTTTTGACGATCATCTATCCCCATCCAGTGATCTCACCGACGTCGACAACACAGTATATGCAGCGATGCGTGTCCTGACCCCATGTACTAAGCAGCAAAAGACTGCAGAGGAGAAGGCACGGATTCATATTAAACAAATTGACACCAAGGTGAGGGCACTACGACAGATGGTATCGCGTATCCAATGTGTGATAGAATATATTCAGACCAATAGGCGCTTTACGCGAAAGGTACGGGCTTTTGCCAGAGAATTAAGGTACCGCTATCACACGATAAATTTGGGCAATCTTTTGACCATCAAACAGACACATTTGGATAAGGTACGCGCATTGGCCCTGGCCAAGAAGAAAGTAGCCCGGCGTGAACGGTGTATTCGGGAAAATAAGATCTTTAACTCGAACCCTTCACGACTGTTCGCATCTAAAAGCCCTGTCGTGGAGCAACCACCGATGGTCGACGCAATAGAGGATTATTGGCAGGGGATATATGAGACGACTAAAGAGACTGACTTGGACTGTATTCCCATCAGCCAGTTTAGATGGTACTGCAAACAACAGCTTGGCAAAGTGCCATCTCACACCAATATAACATCTGTTGATAAAGAGGAAGTCGAACTTGCTTTCAAAGGCAAGAAGAACTATTCGGCTCCGGGCATTGATGGAATAACGAATTTTTGGTGGAAGAAGCTCGCTAGTACCCACCGCCACCTTGCCCGTATATTTTCAAATTGGTTATTTAACTGTGAGCCAATACCATCATGGCTCGCTCAGGGAAGAACGGTCCTAATACCGAAAAAAGGAGACCTATCGCAACCACAGAACTACAGACCGATAACGTGCCTGAACACTGTGTATAAAGCGTTCACTTCCATTCTATATGAACGCAGCTTGAAGGCGATTGAACCAGTGTGGAGTTCGATCTATGAACAACGAGGTTCAAAAAGAGGAATGTCGGGTTGCAAAGACAACTTGCTGGTCGGCAGATGTATCTGTCAGGACGCTAGACAGCTCAAACGCAACCTGAGCATGGCCTGGGTGGACTATCGGAAAGCATCTGACACAACGTCGCATGAGCTCATTATCTATTTGCTCCATTGTCTGCGAGTCCACCCCGACATTATTAAATGTATTGAACACCTGTTGCCGCTCTGGAAAACAAGGTTCACAATAACATCCGGTGAACACGTTGTGTCAACGGAGTTGGTGACATACAAACGAGGCGTATACCAAGGAGACAGCCTCAGCCCACTTTTGTTTTGCATCTCGTTGTTGCCCCTGTCAATCAGCCTGAGAGAGGAACCTGGGTACTTGTGTAGCCCGGTAGGAAATCGCGAGCATAAAGTCACACATTTATTTTATATGGATGACTTAAAACTGTATGCCTCGTCGGAGAGTGATCTCAACTGCGCTCTAAAAATTAACACACAAATACACGCACGCGATCGGTATGGAGTTCGGACTGGACAAATGCGCGGTGGTGCACTGTAAGCATGGTGTAGTTCCGAATTTTGATTCACACGCCCAATTAGTAGATGGAAGCATCATAGAACATCTTGATGAAGGAGCGACCTATACGTACCTTGGTGTTGGCGAAAGTCACATCCAGGACGTGAAGAACATGAAGGCCGCCTTAAGTAGTAGATATAAGCGCCTTCTCCGACAGATTTGGAGTTCCGAATTGTCGGCGAAGAACAAGACCAGCGCTACAAATATGTTAGCCATACCCATCCTTTTATATACTTTTGGCTCAATTAAGTGGAATGTGAATGAATTGGAGGAACTAGACCGAGACACGCGAAAAATAATGAATATCAACCGTAGTTTGCACCCACGCGCATCGACACAACGACTTTACCTCCCACGAGACCAGGGGAGGAGGGGGCTCCTGTCAGTCGAACGTTTACATGATCGTATAGTCTTAGGTACAGCTTGTCGTGTACTTAACAGTTCAGACCCGCTATTGCAACTCGTCAGGGATCACGAGCTTGCTGGCGTAGGCGCATTTTTATTCACAGGAGCGCAACGTGCCGTCGATATCTTGGGCTTAGCCTTCGATCCACGTAATCGCGACGGTGATGATAACATTCTTTCACTATCACAGTCGCGCCAAAAGTCGGCAATCAAGAGAGCCAAGCAACAACATCTGCTCAATAAACATCGCGACAAAGCTCACCAGGGTATGTTCTACCGTCATCTTGACAACCTTGGCCTTTCGAGCGAACTCACTTGAGCTTTCTTGAGAGCTAATGGACTTAAATCGGAAACGGAGGGCTTTATCATGGCAGCTCAAGATGGAGTGTGGAACACTTTAACACACCAAAAATATGTGATGGGTAATAAAGGGGTTTCGAGTACCTCGTGTCGGGCATGCAAAGCATACCCGGAAACCTTAATGCACCTGACTTCAGGTTGTTCTTATTATGCTAAATCCACCTATATCCATCGCCATAATGCAGCGTTGCGTGTGCTCTACTTTTATCTTCGTCATCATTACGAAGTTGACAAAACACCAGTCTTGCCCTACGATCCTGCGGAAGTAGAATCCTTTGTTGCCAACCAAAAGTGCAAGATCTTTTGGAATATGCCGGTTGCAACTACCAGGCAATTGAACGCCAATAAGCCTGATGTTGTGCTCCAAGATTTAACATCTCAGACTATGTATGTTATCGAGTTCTCTGCTCCGGCGGAAACTAACATAGTCGAAAAGGAGGAACAAAAAAGGATTAAATATCAAGATCTAATACATGAACTGCGACAGCTGTACCCGGGCTATACTATCCGCTTGGTCGTACTTATAATCGGATGTCTAGGGGGTATGCATAACTCCTTTGTGAGCAATCTTAACATCATTCCGGCTTGTAGATCTCACGCCAACATGTTAGCGGCGTCAATGCAAAAAGCAGTTATTATCGGGACGCTCCGCACGCTCCGGTCGCAAGAGACGACTTTCTCCGGGAGTTCATGAACACCTTTGAACGCCCATGCCCAGTTTAGAGCGGGTCCTCGAACATCCATTGGACCTGCCCTCGAATCTCCCACTGTCATGGTTTTGCAGCGAGGTTCGGGGATTTATTAGGTAGAGAAGACCAGGAAGGGGATGCTGTATGACGGACATTACGTACCTGACCTAGAAGTACCTGACCTGGTACGCTGCACGGACACTTTTTCCTCCGCCTGGAGGTTTTTGAAGTGCAGTCGCGTTTTTCGTTAATCTTTCATATAATAATAATAAAAATAATAATAATAATAAAGGTGGTGAGGACACCTATAGCAGCTGCCCTTGGCACCCGTGAGGGATATTTATCCCCCATTGGTGTCAAGGAGGCTAAGGGTTCCAGGGGTAGTTTATGCGCAATACAGTAATCTTCGGATTCCATTAGCCTCTGACTACCCAAGATCGGCACCTTTCCTTCTCGAGGTACCACTGTTTTCACAAATGATGCCGGATCAAAATTTTCGACAAGGATGAATGTCGTAGAATTGACAGTATAGCATTCCCGTATTGAGCGAAACTTCACCGAACGTGCAGCTTGTGTTTTGTTGCGAATTGGGGCTGACATATACTCAGTGACTGACGGATGGGAATGTAGTAACTGGTATGGGCATGTTTGCATTTGTTCGTGAATCGCGTCGTACGAGTCGAAAAGCGTGATATTTTATCTGTGATTTCTGTGATTATGTTATATCTGTGATATTTGTTATGCCAGCTAGGGTTTTCACGCCTTCGTTGGTATTATTTTAATTTTTTTGTTGCTGTGATATTTCCCTGGCCTTGCTCTTGTCATTTCGATGGGTAGGAATGCGGCTCTCGACGCACTCGTTCTCATCGGCCACGCGTGCGAGTCGACGTCTGCCCGAACAGCTTGAGCGAGCTCGCCCAGCAAGGAGACGTCGTTGTCCCTCGTACGGATGCGTTCGTGGGCGTTGATATGGCGGCTTCCGCCCCGTCGAAGTGATACGAACACAGGTCAGATGTTGGCTCTGTGATACTCTGTGGCATTGTTCCGTTCTCTGTAGCCTCGACTCGGACGAACGTGGCCTAGTCGTCGTACCGGTCTCCCGTGTAGGTTGACCCCGACATCTGACAGAACGGCACATGTACCCAGTAATCAGTTATCTGACAGAACAGTACATGTTGCTCAGTAATCAGATGTCACTGTCCCTACACATGTGAGTTCCTAGGTGTTGACGAAGCCATTTCGGAACTGTCGAGACTATGGGGAGCGGAATCGTGTCACGGAGCAATAAATATTGTCAAACTTGGGTTATTGTTGTTTTTGTTTTTTAATAAGGTTGTTTCTAATATGCTTTGTTTTAGCGATGTACCACTGAGGGCGTTTTCCACCCGAGGTGGTACATCACTTGATTTTATTTATCTGTGATATTTTGTTATGCCGCTGTGGGCCTGTTGTTATGGCTCTACAGCGGTATTGTTTTAACTCCTTGTTGCTTCACTGGTCGGCCTGCGGCCTCCCAGTGACGCAATAAGTTTTATCTCTGATACTTACCGTAATACTGATCTGTGATATTTATTTGTGTATTGTCTAGTCAGGTTCCTCCACCCCGAGGCGTAAAGGGCCTCGGGGGGAGTCGCAGCGATGGTCTTCAGGCCTTGGTGACCGGACGCTCTGTCTAGTACTTATCGTACCGTCACCAAGGACTGTCCACTCTTTTTAAGCCCTGGGATGGCAGGGCTCATCGTTGGATTTTATCATGTGTATGTTCGTCCGTTGCCTAATGCATTTATGTGTTCCTGTCTTTATGTGTCGTTTTTATTTTTACTGTTTATGGCGGCGCATGCCCTCCGATGGCGATGCCGCCGGGTGCTGCTGACCGCGCCATCCACCGGCAGCAGTACCCCAATTTTAATTAAAAAAAAAAATAATAATAATAAACAATAATAATAATAATAATAATAATAGTAATAATAATAATAATAATAACAATAATAATAACAATAATGGCGCTGGGCTAAAATCCAACCTTCACGTCCCCGTTCGTGCCCGGCGGGCAACTGTTAGCTTCGGCTAGCAGGCTGACGAGGCTCTGGTACTGTGTTTCGACAAGGATGACCGTGTGAAGGGGACGATGTCGTATTCCCCGAGTGAGTGTTATGCCTGCGTCAGCCTGAGTTTCATTACTTGTACCTTCACCGGAATTCAACGCGTCGCCAGTTCTGCATACTCCAGTGGGCGTGATCTTCGGAGTCCGACGATACCGTTCGGATGTGTCGAAAAGGTGGTATTGCGTCTGTGATTTATGTAAAAATTGTGATCTGATACCTGTGATAGTTGTTATGCCACCTTGGGTTCTCATGCCTGAGGTGGTATTTTTTAATGTTTCCTCGTTTTGTGATGTTTCCCTGGTCTTGTTCTTGTTGTTTCGATGGGTAGGAATGCGGCTCCCGACGCACTCGTTCTCATCGGCCACACGTACGAGTCGACGTCTGCCCGAACGGCTTGAGCATTACGACGGTTTACACACCATTGTAAACCCGAAATATCAAATATTTTACGCCATAAAACGTATTCCTCCATGAATGAAGCTTTATGCATAGCAAGCGAAGAAGAAGCATTTTTAAATTTTCAAAATCAATTTAAAAATCTTAACGTTAATAATTCTCAACCTCGCAAATATTGTAAAATATGTAAGCGATCAAATCATAATACAAAGGATTGTGGGAGTAAATCAAATTACCCATCGTATAACAATTCTCCAAATCGATCAGATAATAATAGATCGATAATTAAACAATGCACATCTTGCAATTTTAAGGGTCATACTATTGAAGAGTGTAGAAAAAAACAATATAACGAAAGATTAAATAACCCTAATCCAAAAGTAGGACATGCAAATGATCATTTAAACTTAAAAACGCTCGGGTTGACAGAAGCCGCAACAACGAGCAAACAAGTAGATCGGCTTCACAAAAATTCCAAATGGCCTAATTGATAAAAATTTAATTTTTAATTCCCCACATTCAAAAACTAATGAATTTATTTTCTTGATCGATACCGGTGCAAGTGTCAGTCTGATAAAATTGAATAACATAATTCCAAATTATAATACTGAAATAGATACAAGTATTAAACCAAATATTAGCGGTATAACAGATGGCGTAATACAACCTTACGGATTTGTTTCAATCTTTTTGACTAAAAATAATTTTAACTTTCATCATTATTTTTATTTAGTAGATAGCGATAAGGTCCCATTTCACGGAATAATTGGTTCTGATTTTTTGGCAAAATATAACGCAGTTATTGATTATAAAAATAATTTAATTTCTCTCGATCCAATAACTAATGTTTTCCAAATTAATATTGATCCAGTACGAAAACAAGAAATTATTAAAATTTTAAGGACAGACGGACTTACAGAAATTGAAAAACAAAAATTAGAAAATACTATTTTACAGTTTCATACTATTGTAAAATTAGATGACGACCCACCAGGTTGTACACAGAAAATCGAGCACGAAATTAAATTAATTGACAATGTACCAATTAAAAACAAAATTTACCCTCTTCCAAAAAAATTAACGAGGTACGACGAGTAGATTGGTACGCTGGAGGTTAAAGTTACTTAATTATCAATATAAAATTCAATACACCCCAGGCAAAACCAACTACACAGCGGATACTTTAAGTGGTCCAATATTAGTAGCTATATTAAATAAAGAAAAGTCATCCGAAAATTTCCAAAGATTTAATAAAATATGTAACCCTAATATAAAAATTAGTCGAGGTAATGACATAAATAATATTAAATCACTAATAATACCAATTACAAAAGATCTTCAAATAAAAAAAGAATTAAAAACATTTATTCTAAATAATTTTAATAAAAATGATATCACAAATGCTAATATCGGTCAAATAATTCGCAAAAATAAAAACAAAGTATAATTTTATTAATATTAAAACATAAAATAAAAGATAAATCTTAAAATATTATATCAGGCGCTAGAAGAAATATCCTTAACATCTGAAAATAATACAATTATTAATTTAAAACATATCGATAAAACAATGAGTGAAAAATACATAAATTATTTACTATCATATCATTTCAACGACGACATCGAAATAATCGATATAAATAATATGGGTTTTTCTTCACTATTAACTGAAGAGGAAATCCAAGAAGCATTAGAAAAAGAATGAGGTGTAAGCAGTAATACAATTGAAGAAGATTTAACAAAGGAAGAAATACAAGAAATATTAGAAAAAGAATTAAACGAAATTTAACAAGAAAATATGGACAGCGAAACTAACAATCATCAAATTAACAAAGAACCAATACCCAGCACTTCAAGTATGAATAACGCAATCGAAACGATACCGATAGATAAAGAAACAAGTGATGAAGAAATTGTTAATGAAGAAATCACCAATGAAGAAACAGTTAACGAAGAAATAAATAATCAAGAAACAAATAATGAAGAAACAGTGGAAACTATCCTCGTCAGAACAGAAGCGGAAAAACAACAATTACTACGCGAATACCATGATTCACCATTAAGAGGTCACCCAGGTATTGCCCGAATATACAGAGAACTTCGACAAAAATACTTTTGGAAAGGTATGAAAATGTTGCGAACCGGTGTTTTATTATTGTTATGGTAAAGTGTTTTGCTTATTATGTTAATAATAAATAATAGCAGAACGCATATTTTATGATAAACATAAACACATCGTATTGGCAAGCGCTGATTCGTATGTTTGTAAAACCGCTGACGCAGCGAACGCAGCGAGTTAAAATTCACTATAAATGAACAGCTGTTTGACAGTACGATCATCAAATAGTCACACGACCGTTTGATCGAAGGACGTTCGCAAGGGCACGATCAACTATGGGTAAGGCTTCCTAACGCTAAATTACGTTTGTAGCTAGTAATAAGAATAGATTAGTAAGTTAGTTATATTGTCAACAACTAGCACTTTAAATTTAATAAATTGTTAATATATTATTTTTTTTGAATCCTTCAATGTTTTAATTGTTTACTTCTTCACCACCCGCCACAGCCATCACGGTTCCCTCAGAACCAGGACTGCGAACCCAGCCGCTCGGGTTCTAGCCTTCGCTACTAAGACTCCAGCATTTAGGCGTCCCATACGTAACAAAAACATACGTCGAAAAATACATCAAGAATTGTCCCATATGCCAAAAAACAAAAACAACTCGTATTGGAAAAGCACCAATGGTAATCACCACAACAGCAAAGAACTTCAATGATGAAATTTCAATGGATTTTATAGGCCCACTTACGGTAACAAGGAATCAAAATAAGTTCATCCTTACGATCCAGGATAATCTGACAAATCATCTTCAAGTTTATCCACTGCAGGATATAAAAGCAGAAACAACAGCAATCTATTTCCTGAAATATGCAAGCACATTTGGTTTTCCGAAGTCCATTCTAACGGATCAAGATCCTGTTTTTACCAACTCCGTCATCAAGGAAGTCAATAAATTATTCAACATCAAGCAGAAGACCACTTCTCCATATCATCCTCAAACAAATGGTTCGCTAGAAAAAACACATTCGTACATTGAAAATTATTTAAGATCATATTATATATCAACATTGAAATGAACGACTGGGATGAAATGCTGTATTTAGCTACATTTTCACTCAACACCCACAAAAATCGCTCCACTGACGAAACACCATACAAACTTGTATTTGGAATCGATCCGAATATTCCAACATCGTTTGAAAGAAACACAAATGCAAAAACATATCAAGAATTATCACAAGAAGTGCAAGAAAAAATCAAGAAATTACAATTAGCTGCAAGAGAAAATTTGAAGAAAAGCAAAATCAAAAATAAAGCTCAATACGACAAGCAAACAGAAGTAAGAAATTTTCAAGTAGGAGAATACGTCCTAGTAAAAGAAGGCCAATCCGCTCCAGAGAAATTATCCTGTCGCTACAAAGGTCCATTTTAAATCATATCTGTCCATCCTGATACTCACACAGTTAAAGTTAGATATAGAAATACAAATAAAACATTCCACGAAAATAACCTGAAACCTTACGTTTCAGATAGCGGAGTTATCAACGTTGTTACCAATACTACTGCTTGTACACCAAACGACGGCAGAAATACAGGTGGAACAAATTAACACCTCGCCGGGAATTTTATTCAAGAAACTAGGGGGCGCGAAAATATGTAATCAAAAATTCACACTAATGCACTACATCAATACAACTACATACGAAGAAAATTTAGAAAAGGCTCAAGAATACTACCACAAATCTTATATTTTCTACAAAATGATACCAAGTAATCACTCCAACGCCGGGACTTGTAAATTACAACAAAAATTATTAGTACAGCAAATGGAATAAATTAAAACTTTAATCAAAACTATTCAAGTTCATCACGTACCTAGACGAAGATGATTTTTAAATGTAGGTTCTAAAATACTAAAATGCCTGATAGGATCACCTGACTCTGATGATGCAACATTCTATACAAATTCAGTAAATTCTATTATTAATGATAGGAAAACAACGCATTTATTAATGAAAGATCAAATAAAAATTCTATCAGAAACAATGAATACTTTAAATAAAACATTAAATACTATTCAAGACGCGGAACAAGAATTAAATATTAATATTAAAACTTTTAATCAATACATATCTAATTCTTCTAGCATAATTAATCGCAATTCACTTGAAATCGAGCTTTTAGACCATTTATTGTTAATAAAACAAATAAATGATTTGAATTTAAAACAATAAAATTACAATATTATAGTATGACACTAACACTAATAAGACATGGGATAATTGATTACAATATAATTACTCCTACAAATCTTATGAATGAATTAAGTCAAATTTTCTTGAATTACCAATTGAAGTTAGCACAGAGACTATTGAAAGTTATTATAAATTAATGGAAGTTAAAGCTTTTATGACTGATAACATTTTAGTAATTTTATTAGAAGTTCCAATAGCACAAATTACTGAATACAGTTTATATCAAGCATTTCCATTTCCAACACCATTACAAAATTCCTCACAAGTACCCTATATTACCATAGATTTTTCCTACATAATATCCAGCTGAGGAAAGTCACAATTCGCTACCTTAAAACAGCTCGATCCGTGTACACTAGTCAATGATGTGTACATTTGTAAAAATATCGACACACTACAAAGAAGAACCGACAACATTTGCGAGTTAGAAATGTTCGATCTTCAAGAAGCATCCATTCCCAGGTCATGCAAGAAAACTACCATATACGCACAGTCCGAAGTCTGGAAACAAATATCCTAAAATCAATGGTCGTTCATCTTATCAAAGCCTACAAAGGGAACCGTACTCTGCACACAGTATCCAGACGAAGAAAGAAGCCTACATGGAATAGGACTTCTCAAAATTCCAAACAACTGCCGCTTCATGACACAAAACATCGTGCTATAGCCCGAAATGTCAATCAAAAACCTATTCTTCTACATAAACATTCCCGCAGTCGACGGGGTAAAATTAACAAATCTGGACCTTAACGAAGTTAAATACACTCAACATCAATTGGAGAAGATGGACGAAAATCTTCAAAGCCAGTTAAACAAATCATTTATAATCAAGTACGAAAACGTTATTTACAATTGGTTATGTTATATTGGTACGGGAATCATAGCTGTACTACTACTCTACTACTTTTATAAATATGGAATATTCAAAGTAATAGCAACATTACTATCAAGGTTATTCAAATGCCTATGCCCATGCACCAAATCGGGAGGCAACACATTTAATTTTTACAATTGCCTATTCGGGGAGAACCGGAGGAAGCAAGTCAAGCCGTACAATCACGAAGTGGTCTTCGAGCTCAGCAGCCAAACAGTACTTTTGAAGGACCGAAGAATCCAAACTTCAGCATCATGCGTATCTGGACGCCGTCCCATTCGCCCAGTCAAATTCTAAGGTCCCGCAGGAACCTTTCTAATGGGGGAGGAGTGCGATGCCATGCACGACACATAAAATTTGCAATTTTCAACAAAACCTATCACCGTGAGATCAACGCAACATAACGACACACCGGATGTGAAAATGCAGAAAACAGCATAATCCACAAGCCAGCTACCGGACGTTCCCTAGACATATTAAAATAAAATACATTTTCTATTTCATAGATTGTATTTGAATATAAAAATAAATTCTATCTCTGTTAAAAAAATTTTGCTAAATAAACATAAAAATTATTATAAATTCAATATAATTTCACTATATTCAGTTTTTAGCCATTTTAATAAATTTTGATAGTCTTTTCGTCGTTATGTTCGGATCTTTTTATATTGTCATTTTAATTGTTGTAATAATAATAATTTTCTTTAATAAAGTTAACTTAGGTTGAATCTTCGTTTTTCTCAGTCATTACTAAATCAAATCAAATAATTCAAACAAGACAATCATAAGTTAATAAAAATAAATAAGTGAAATTATTAAAGTAAACCAAACTTAATAAAAATAAATAAAATTTAAATAAAAGAGAACAAATTAATCAACAAAGAAATCCGTTGGTCATGTTCGGCCATTTTTTTGTGGTTTCTTACGAAAATTGGCGCCAGTTTCTTGATGACAGCAATCAATGGCTTCGAAGTGCTTCGAGTGTAAATAACTTTAGCTTTGTTGGATTTGGCTCGACTTGGAAGACTCATACAGCAGATTCTTGTTTTGTTTGGAACTCATGCGCTTAGATGAGAGATTCGTCCACCTGTGCAGATGTTTTATACAGTTTTTGCTGCACCGTGTTTGTATTTTTCAACTTTTGCTCTTGCACTAACTGACGCGAGCCTTCTTTTAACATTAACAAATCTTGCAATATCTCATTGATGCTTGTCATATAATGCTTGAAGGCGCTTTAGTATGACGGTAAATCACATGACGATTTTTCAGTATCAGTTCGCGTACAGTTTCAGTTTTTGCTTCATCGTCAAAAGTCAAATTAAATTTATTGATGCACGGTTGTTAAGATGATCCACGTCGAAAATTATAACAATAATTGAGCGAAAATATTTACTAGTTAATTCAACTTCTTGTTCCTTATTAGGGCCGACACATTCCACAAAAATAGCATTAACGAGTAAAAAAATCTGGGGGATTCTCTTCGGGCCCCTTTTTTAGCCCCGATTTTCTCCCAAACATAGTACAATTGCAGTACAAAAACAAAACTTCATCTCATTACCTCCAGGCCCCCAATCGCACCTACCGGCTCGCTTTTTAGGCTCGTGCACCTGGGCAATTACCCCACATGCGCTCTCGTCGGCTCTGAATATCACCCAGCCACGTTAGGGTTATCAGTTCACGATATATAAATAGTAACTTTCGTATTAGATCATATCTTTAAAGAATTGTTCAGAACAATGGATCGTACCTACCATTCTGTAAATTCTAAAACATTTACCTAATGTTTCTTCTGTAAGACTCTGTATTCTAAGTTTCTCATTCTCACATTTTTTAAAAATTTTAAAACTTATATGGACACGAAGCACAACACTGATTTACACCTGACATATTGTTAAAATACGTTCCGGAAATTTTATTTAGTTTCTTTAATGTGAATGAAATAAATCACATTATAATTTTAATTAATTTTTTTCTTCATTTAGCCGGTACGAATTCTATTTTATTTCTGTCATCTGTCCAATATGTTGTTGTTGTAACAATGGTGCTGGCGCAGTGTACGGTTGATTTCTTAAAAATGTCAGTTTAATAATTAAATCTTAATTAAAATTACTGCAACAAACTTTTTCAATTCATTGTTTAATTTAAATGATATAAAAACAAGGAAAAAACATTTAGTCATTTCCCTTAATAATTGGAAAACAATTATTAAATTTATTTTTTACGTTTAGGGAAGTTGTTCTACAGTTGTTTGAACTTATTGCTATAAAAGTTATCATATAGTAGTTAAGTATGCGTTCCACTTTGAATTGGATACTCCCGTTTCCATAACCATTTCACTTTAGAATTTTCACATTAGAATTTATGTTAATATTTACTATACTTACAAATACTAATAAAACGTATTTTTCGTGGATTTCAAGGTACATTTTTTCGAGAACAAGGCTTGAGACACAAATTATAAATTGTTTGTTTGTTGGTTTCTGAGATATAGATACCTAGCCAGCCTGGAAACCTTGTGGACTTATTTCAAATTTGTATTTATGTGGGTATAATCGCATTGTTAAGCTACTTCTACCAGTATCAAAAAATTTGAAACTTGATGTGAATGCAAGTATGAACCTGAAAGATGTTTAAAAAATTTGTGACTGAAATATTTTTATTAGTTGTACTCTTTTTATACAATTTTCTAAAAAGATGCGTCTCTAATTATCTCTTACTCTAGTTAGTGACATACAGGGCCAGTCCGAGGACTGCGAAAACGATGTACCGCACTAGGTATCGCGCTTCTGAAGGCGACTGACTGATTTTGTAAAATTAAAAACTTAAATGGGACATTTGAAAGACAATACTGATTTATTTAATGTAATCAAAATTTGTTGAGGAGTTTTACATTCCAGAATCATAATTCTTTTAGAAATATGTATTATTGTATTTGTTTAAAATATGTAATTTATTTGAATTGTATCCAAATTTTGTTACTATTTTTAAAACTATATTAACTTTATAATTAATCTATTATAACTGCATCTACAAAAGTTTACAGCGGGTTTATACCAATAGTATTAGAAAGTTACAATGGCTCTGTACCAAAAGTAGTAAGATCACAGTAATTTCGTACCAAAAATAGTAAGGTAGGTATATGCCGAAACTAGTAAATTTGCAGCAGTTCTGTACCAAAAGTAGCAACGTTACAGCGGTTTAGTACCTAAAGATTTATGAAAAAAACAACAACACATAATTATTCGTTTTTTCATTACAATCGCAACATTGTAATACCCGTTCGAGCAACCGTTCACTTCGTCAAAGAATTAAATTTTAACTAAAATTTTGTATATAAGAATTTTGATATGTTGAAAACATATTATGCCAGCGACTATCTTCACAACTGCCATCTTATAAAAATTTACCATTTGTTTAGAACTGCCAAATCATTTCCATATAGGCCATTTTACTCCTGACTGTACGAAATTGTATTATCCATTTCACTTAAATTTAGGTAAATTTAGGTATGACTCATCACTTATGAATTTGAGAAATTCCCGTTTTCTTTGCTTTATCTATTTCATTGTTGCAAATGCGTAAATTTTAAATTTGCAGTTTATCTGTGGTATTTAACAGCTATAATTTTTTTTGTATTTGTGCTGACATCGTTATACCTGTAAGAAATATTTAATACCTGTATCCACGAAATAATATTTAGTGTTCTAACTATGCAGAGTTTTTAGATATAATCGAGTAAATTTATTTATGTTTGAGGTGTTCATACTGTGCATGAACGCAATTTTTAAATCATTATAGACAAGTTGTGTACGTTTAAAATTCGACTGTTGTGCCGCTTATTGGGAAAATAAGTCAATATTGGTGTTCATTATTATATTAAATATATATGTAAATTTAAAAAAAAAAAAAAGTATTTTGAATTTCAGTTCATTAAGATCGAGTTTTTCTACTCTAAATCAATACTTAAATGTCAAATTTACAAACTCATTTTTAAATGATTTAGTTAAATGGAATTCTTTTAACAGATTCAATTTTAATAATATTAATCTGCTAATTATTTTAATTTTAAAATATAAAACATACATATCTATTATTGACGTAGATGAAAGATATGTATATTTCATTCATTCATGGTACATATTTTAAAATTAATAAATAGGATTGAAGATCGCGGTATATATATAGGATATCTATGTGAAGTAAAAAAACGCCGTGAGCAGCGGGGCCCCATCACGGTAGTCGAATTTTCCCCTTCATCTTCGGTATTGAATGTCTACAAGCGAAATGTGATTGAAAGTCTACAACCGAATTGTCATTTTGTTGGTTTCAAAACTGGTGATGAGTGTTCGGCTGATCGAGGCTTTAAAAAAAGGTTTTAAGTATTTAAGGGCTGTATCTCAGTAAATTTCAATTTTGTGCCGAAAACAGGTAGCAGAAAAAAAACCGACACAATTCGTACGAGGACATTCCTGCCCATGTTTATCCGCTAATTGCCTTTATGTTTTAGTTTTAAATATTAAAAAAGGACCTTAAATAGTAAACTGGAAGGCCTTTATAAAGATATTTTTTCTTTCCAAAAAAATCCAAAATTTCTATTTTATAAATACTAAAAATCCAAAATTCCTAATTTATAAATAAACAGTTACTTTAATAACATTTTTAAATTACTTAATATGTATGTATTTCATTTGTCATAAAAGTAAGTTCACTTTTTTTTAAATTTTTTAAAATTACTATTCGCCTACTTGTATTTAGAATAAACATAATGCTTTTAAAACACATTTAACAATAGCATTCAATTCCGATGTAAAAATGGGAGAAGTGGGGGGAAAAGTGATGTGGACTCCCTACAAGGTACTAGCTGGATACTAACTGAATACACGTACAAAATTTCAGCCCTCTAGGTTTCCTTATGGAGTCTCTAGACGTGTTAGAAAACAAGCAAAAAAATTAAGGAAATATTGGCGTAAAAATCGTGGGGGTAAGGGTTAAAAGTTGAAACCTCCAAAAAACAGTGTCTGGCTATTAGCTTAACCTGTACACCAAATTTCAGCCCTCTAGGTTTATTTGGGGAGATTTTGACCCGAACGAAACTGTTAAAAAACAAGAAAAATCATGTTCTATTGGGTATAAAAATGGTGGGGGTGGGGGTTAAAAGTCGAGACCCCCAAAAGGCACTCCCTTGATACTAACTCAATCCGAATACAAAATTTCAGCCCTCTAGGTTTATTCGGGTGACCTGTGCGAGTGGTACAAACTTCGAAACGTCGAAAATGCATGAAATTGTAGCTTAAAAATGAGGAGGGTGGGAGTAAAATATTAAAACCTCCAAAAAGCACAACCTAGGTATGAACTTTATCAACACACCAAATTTCAACCCTCTACGTTAATTCTGGGTGGCTGGGGGCCTGTTAGATCCAGCGAAAATCGTTTTTCCCCCCTCTACTCCCACCATATCATCCTAGGAAGCTGAATTTTGGATATGTTGTAGATAATTGACCGAAACATTATCTAAAACCGGTTTGGAAAAGCTTTATTGCTTTTCCGCCCCCCACCACCCCCTTAAAGGTCGGGTCAGAAAAAAAATTTGCCCAAAATTTGACCCCACTTTGATAGTATGAGGTGCCTCGAAAATGAGCCCCATTTACCAAATTTCATCTCTTAACTTCCATAGGGGGGCCCTACACAAATTAAAAGGTGGCGGGAAAATATATATATATATATATATATATATATATATATATATATATATATATATATATATATCAGACATTTTTTTTCTACATATTCGTGTTCTACGGGTCCGAAAACGGATAGCGCCCCTACTCTCGCCTCTCGCAGGTCTTATCGTATAGACTGTATAAGTCTAATTTTTCGGAGAAAATTCGACTAATTAAAATATAGTAGTAAAGTGAAATTTATAATAATATAATCATGCTATAATCAAACCGTTTCAAAAAGACAAACATTGCCACAAACTGTAGGTCACTTAATTTGTTAAAACTGATGTAAATAAATAGCTACTGTGGAAAAAATATTTCTAAAGGACAATATTAAACTGAAGAAATGTATCTTCATTCGTAGATTAAAATAATATAAACTGAAAAAGAGTGTTTTTAGTAAAATAAAAATCCTGAAATAATTCATTTTAATTGTCATAGAGGATTCTTTTATTATTTTTTTCGCCTTTTAAATCCATTTTGGTAAACTTTTTACATTAGTATTTTTAAATGTCAAACGCTAGTTTCGGCAAAAAATGTCACTAGAAGGCACTACTTGAGCTACGCAGCTTGTCTATAACTAAAACAGTTTCTATAAATATACGACTTATGTACGGTTTATTTGGTTTTTGTCGTACTTATTTACCCTACTTTTATATTTGGATATGTTCAATATTTAGAGGTACATTGTTTTATACTTTTGCGGAAGATATAGTAAAAACATTGCCTGTATTATCGTATCTAAATGCTGTAGCTTCACTATGCAAATGGTGCATAAAAGCTGTGTAAACAATTTGAAATTTAACTGTCAAATACATTGAATGTCAAATAGAGAAAATTGAAGAAATTAGACTTGACATAAATATACCTACATAATATATACACATATACGTACATATAATATATTTATACATGATAATATATTCACCATATATGTACATTCATATATACAGTCCTGTGTAATAAAATTGAAGTATACTAAATTCACAAATGACGGTTTATGTGAATTGTCGTTATTGCGGCCTTCACAAATGATAATTACCAATATCACATATGTGTATATGCAGCTTTCTGATCGGTCTAAAATCAATTGAGCAATGGAACTGTTGAATAATGAACATAATTATTCAATATAGGAAGTGCATCTACATATAATACAGGCATATTTCAACAGGGATAAAAAAAAATCAAAATAAAAATTATTATATTTTAATATGTAGTTTTTTTACATTTTGGATTACAAAATTATTTTATCTTAGAATCTTTATAGGTAGTTGACAAACCTAGAAACAAATTAATCACAATAATAAAAACACCGTGAGCAGCGGGGCTCCATCACTGGAGTCGAATTTGCCGCTACATCTTTGGTATTTTCAAGATATCGAAATGTGGTTGAGTGGGTAGAGGCGCATTGCCATTTTGGTGTTTTAAAAACTGATGATAAATATCCGGCTGATCGGGGCCTTAAAAAGCTTTTTTAAGGGCTGAATCTAAGTAAATTTAAATTTTATGTCGACAGCAATTGGCAGAAAAAAAGCCAACACAATTCGTACGAGGGCATTCCTACCCATGCTTATCTGCCAATAGCCTTTGTGTTTTAGTTTTAAATATTAAAAAAGGAACTTAAATAGTGAACTAGAAGGCCTCTATGAAGGTATTTTTTCTTTCCAAAAAATCCAAAATTCATATTTTATAAATAAAAACTGACTTTAATAACATTTTTTAAATTATAATATTTGTTACATTTATTATAAGTTAGTTCATTTTTTTTATGTTTTATATTTACTATGCCTATGTGTATTATTATGAAAATAAATCATTTTAAACAGATATAACAGTACCATTGAATTCCGCTGTAAAAATGGGAAAAGTGGGGAGTAAAGTAATGTGGAATCCCTAAAAGGCACTAACTGGATACTAACTCAATACATGTAAGAAATTTCAGCAATCTAGCGTAAAGATCGTGGGGGTAAGGGTTAAAAGTTGAAACCTCCAAAAAGCAGTGCCTGCGTATTAACTTATACATAAAATTTCAGCCCTCTATGTTTATTTGGGGAGATTTTGACCCTGAAAAAATTGCTAGAACAAGAAAAATCGTCTTTTCTTTTTTTTTTTATATAAAAATGGTGAGGGTAAGGGTTAGAAGTTAAGACCTCCAAAAGGCACACTCTTTATACTAACCCAATCCAAATATAAAATTTCTGAATTTTGGATATTTGTAGATAATAAGCTGAAATATTATTTGCAACTGGTTTGGAAAAATTTTATTGTTTTGTCGCCTCCTACCTCCCACTTAAAGGTCGAGTCGGATCCAAAATTTGATCAAAATTTGACCTCACTTTTATAGTATTGTTGTGCATCGGAAACAACCCCGCTAACCATCCGTCATTCCGTCCATAGGGGTCCCTACACATGTCAAAAGGTAGGGGAATAAGATATATATACAGGTATATCAGACATTTCTTTTCAGAATCGTGTTCTACGGGTCCGAAAACGGATAGCGCCCCTACTCTGACTTCGTCCCGTTCTTGTCGTGTAGACTGTAGATTGATGTATCCCGGAGGACGAAATGCGATAGTGGGGGTTTCTTCTTACGAAGGACAGCTGTCACCAGGTCAGATTGATCGAACTTCAGTCTCCGTAAACTTATGCTGTGGAACGTAGAATGATATGACTGTAGAACGGTGAAATGTCTCGAGTCCGTTAGGTGACGTTTCTTGTTGTTCTAAGGTCTTCTTGTTCCAGAATCTTCCAGTATCCTTGGCCTAATTCCTTTTTAACTTTGTTACTTTCACTAACTTAGTTTAACTTTGTTTATTTGGGAAAATTGCTCAATGAAAGCGAGATTCTTTTAATAAATTTATTAATTCAAAATTAATAAAAATTTACATAACAAAATTTATTATTGAACCGACAAGGATTTTACAAAAAATTTCATATTTGATACGGACTGAAAATTGATGGATTCAATGCGTGTATTTGTAACAAGAAAGGGCAAGGTCACAATTTTAATTAGGTAGAAGAAAAACTCGTGTCCTGCCGAATCATTTCAAGGACAGAAGTGGCTGTTTAGAGCGCATCAAGATACTCAATTTTTCTTCGAAAAATTCGACTAATAAAAAATATTTATTTTAAATAAATAGTATATTACTTGGCCATGTAAACGCCAACTTACGATTCAAGAGGTTGAAAAAATCGGACAAAGATAAATTGGCTCTCTTGACCTTTTTCACAGTGTAAAAAATTCGTGGAGGCCATATAGGAACCAAACCGCATAATTCCTGAAAATTGCATAAAAAAAAAATTGAATAGTTATTCCACTTGGTATACGATATAGCAACATACGGACGGACAGACAGACAAGGAGACAGTTTGATCGACAGTAAAATGCGCGTGAAAATTTTCAATTCGGGGAAAAATTTTTTTATATTTCACAAGTTATAACAACGCTTCCGTTATTTTAATAGACTCGGAAGCAAAAAAACTAAGAAACTAAAATTTAAAGTAGATACTATAAATTCCTTTTTATTTAAAAATTATTTATTAGGTGACTGAAACCCATAATGATTGGATAAGGGTTAAACATCCAGTATACGTATATCTGTTAATATGTACAAAACTGCATTTAGCCTATTCAATAGTTACCTATAAAAAACTCGAGAGAGAAAAATACTGTAATGAGGAAAAGGAAAACTGCATAAATGGGTTGTTTGAAAATGTTAATTTATAAGATTTATGATAATATCAAGTTATTTGTATTTAACAGGAAAAACTGCAACCAACGAATTTAAACTTGCCATACCTACGTTCTAGATACTCGTTCGTATATTTTTATACATTGCATAAATTTATGTACGATTTTATCTATAACATAATACAAAATATCTGCAATATAGTGTATAGCTTGCCTTATACCTTCTTGTTTGTATGCAGAATTACCTATACACAATACAAATATTGTTTTAATTTCACAAAATGCAGTGTAATTGCCTCTATATACGTACAAATATATCTAAATATATCCATACATAAATTTTGCTTTATGTAGTATTCAGTACTTTGACCATAAGAGTAGAATTTTGCAGTAGTAGAATATTCGATTGAGAAATATATATTATTATAAATAATTAGATTTCCTTACATTCCTATATTTAGGTTCATTTTAGTTCTGAAGTTTCTGATCAAAGTCCTTTTCAAATTCAGCCACCAAAATTAGAGAAAAATATTCAAGATTTTTAAACGATTCCATAATTCTTATTATAAAACTTCAAAAATTTTAGTAGAACGTCAGGGAAAGTTATTGATGGTAATAACTTCGAAATATTAAAAAAATAAAAATTTTTTTTTCATATTACTCGAAGACACAATTTCCTTAAAATGACTTTTCCAGACCAAATAAAACATTAATTTGGACATGGGAACATTATATTATTTTTTTATAATATTATAGGAATTGCGATAAATACATAAATATGCAATAAACTTAATGATGCAATAATTTACATATATTCTTATGCAATGTGAAATAATGACATAATAACTTTTATAAGATTAAATGTTTAAAAACAATCAATGAGTAAATTTGTCACAAACCAATGTTTAAATTTTTTATCTTTCCTTGTTATTTTCTTATTTTGTAATCTCAAAAATCGCAAAGTCATAAAAAAAATCGCACAAATAAGTTCGCATAAAAATAGTTTTTGCTGTATTTAGTTTTCAGTTTATTAAAATTTGCAATTCTTTATTCTGAATAATCTATTTTTTCTACTCCTGTTGAAGAACACACTCATTATATATCTGTTAATTTTTGAGAAAGTGAGGCGTTATTCAAAGGTGTGGAGGAATGTTCATTACTCAATACCTTTTTGACCAATGAAATCACAGTATTAACCATTATTCAATGGGTTTGCGATTGTTTTGTTACTAATGTATGTATCAAGTTTTAATTTAATATATGTTGCGTAGTAACAAGCAAGTAAATAAAGCAGTTTATATTTTGTTTTGATCGATTTATACATATTAATACGAACATTTAATGAAATTAGAAATAGATTAAGAATTTGATTTAAAATTTATATTCAATTTTTATAAAAGGAAAAAAGTCGTAGAAAAAATATAGTAATCTACTCGCTAGCAATGGCTGTTGCTCACTCAGATGCATTACGACACTCGCCTTGCAAGCTCAGCTCGTGTCGCAATTTCGTAAGTAATAGCTATCATTACCCGCTCGTTGAATAATTTACTATTAATAGATTATTATATATAGTATGGTATATGTGTAGGTAAATATATCTTTATAATTATATATTTATACAAGGTATAAACTCTTTGTAAAATTCATTAAGCTACGTTTGTAAAATCTCTGTATGTATATGTCTTTTAATAAGAAATAACACAACTTTCTAGGAACTGATTATTTAAGTTGGTGAGAAAGCTTGGTTAGTTAATTGAGGTCTTGTTTTTACGTGTGATAATTCATTAAAATATGCATGAATACAATTTTAAATAGTAAAATTATAATATAGGTATTAACTTAGATAGTGTGAAGAGCTTTTAAATAATATGTATATGATTTTCTTGTAACAAAATAGTTTTTAGATGACTTTTAATTAGATAGTTGAGGAAATTTTTAACAACTAAAAAATTTCATTTTGTTTTTACCAATTTTTTATATCATTGAAACATTTAAGAAAAAATATATCAAGTTTAATTAATCCCTTTTATCCAAAGGGAAAAATTTAATCAAAAGAAATCGAGTATAGTCAGCATCATCAGGAGAGTTTCCATCGGAAATGACCATTCTTTGCTTGGAAAAAGTGTCATTTAGATATAAACGTGAAAGTGTCTTTCCTTAATTAATATTATATATTATGGTCTTCATACTGAATGATTTAACAACTTGTGGTTCGAACGATAATTGTCCTGTACATACTAAATTGACAGAAAAGAAAAGTCAAGTATGTGTCTTCGGAAAGCTATGAATTTTTTACTTATAATTGATATAGAAAAACAATATCGCAGTGACAGAAAAATCAATTTTTAAGAAAAAATGTCTATTTCTTAAGGTCCATTTCTTAACTTTAACATTAGTAGAATTCAATCTGTAGAATGGAGTGGATGCAAGAAAACTTTCTATTTTAGCCCTAGAAATTTGACAGTTATGGACTAAACAATATAAGATTAAACGTCAGCGTTAAAGAAGAATCACCTCTAAATGATTTGATGCAACAGATATTGACAATTTGATTTGGTCTAAATAGCTTGCAATGAACCACAGCCACCACATAAACATTAAAGCCCGCGCGTTCACGTAGAAAATTTCTTCAGGGGTCGGCAATATTATAAACAGGTTGACACAACGCAGTACCATATCAACAATTTCGTATAAAGTGGGCACGAGGCGAGCGATACGATGTGACACTGAGAGCGGTATTCACTACACTGAGATTGTGTTACCTATGTTACCTGTCGGTGGTAGCATCATAAACATGTGTGATTACTGATCGCGATTGGTCTTGACACGGGTGCTGGATCATAGGACTCTAAAAGGTTACTTAATAACTGCCGTGCAGAAACGTTCTTATCCTGGGTGTCCCGTTCGGATGTATACATAAGGTTTACATGTTAATTGATAACACTGAATTCCCATAAGGAAAAAGTTATGTCAAAAGAGTGCTTTGAACAAACTAACCATACCAACTGAATATTGCAACTACTGTTACTATTGCTTTAACAGCAATAATGCAGTAAAATAAAAAAATGAATGTCGCAATTTTCAAGCAATTCATATTTTCACATAAATATTTGTGTAATTTTTTTGTAAATTCAAAAGGCATCTTTTAATTTTTTTAGAAATAAATATTAAAATAATAAAAATACGGAATGAATACTCTGTTGAAGAAATAGGGCAGATAATTTGGTGGGAAAAAAAATATTTTGCAAGAAAAAATTTTCAAAAATATAAATACGTTTATCCAAAGTACTCTTGTGACATAACTTTTTCTTTATGGGAATCAAATTTTATCAATTAACATGTAAATCGTATGTATACATCCGACCGGGACACCTGGTATATGAAATTTATAGAGATAATCAGTAAACAGTCCGATAAAGGCAAGAAAATGGGGAAAATCTTTGAGTTTCAAGGATTTAAGTATCGAAAGTTTAATTGTAAGTTAAGGATTCAATCTTGAAAAAAAACTTGAGCTTCAATTTTTCCCCACAAATTTTCTCTAAATGACTAATTGAAAAACTTCATTTTTTCAACAGTGCTTAAGTTTCTGTCTTCGCGTGTCTACTGGACCTGCGTGGCCAACTGCATCTCAAGGTTTAGACATGACTGTAGTGACCTGTCTATTGATCTTAAAAATCCATACAATTTGGTCAATGTTTAGTAATACAATTAACTTGATATAATTTTATTTCCATCATAAGAATATTGACTTGAAAAAAATTTTTATACAAAAGAAATATTTATAGCAATAAAAGTCATGAAAATGGTCGATAGGGTGGGTGCAAAACACACTACCGTGATATAAAGTTAAAAAAGTAATTATTGATAAAACATGAAAATTCAATTAAGAGATTTTTTATAAAAAAAAACTTTGCATCTTCTCTCAACGAACAAACGAACACCTCCAGCTAATACTAAACGGATGAGAAAAATATGCCACGTACATATACTTTCATACATTCATACACACATGCATGCAGAGATTAACAAAAATAAATTTGTCTAGGAGTTGCGCAGATGAACCAAAAGGAATGAAAATATCTAATGTAAAGGTTAAAATGCCCTTATACCCCAGATTAGACAGATTAAGTGTACATATAAAAATCTGTCGTTCGTAAGTTGCAATGAGCTGCAATTTACACCGCTTCTGATTTAGTCTGTTACCGTTTGTCACATCGTTCACATCGTTCTTATGTTATTGTTTTCTTAATCAACTCGTGAAATTTAAACAGAAAAAACTATGAAGTCTGTTGTATTTAAGTGTAAAAATTCTATTTAACAAAAAAATTCTCAAAATAAAGGGACATCTTTCTTAAAATAAATAAATTTATTTTTAATTGTTGGTTGCTACTTAAATAGGGCGACTATGATAGTATATGCTATATACAGAGCGTTCATTTCAAGATTACACATTGTATAATATAATGTAGTATATGACTGTTCACATCAAAATTACACATAGGGAAAATTTCAATAGTAATTTATAGCGTTCCAATGGAAATTCAATTATTATTTTCATAAAAGTAATGGTGTTTAGTTAAAAATTACACATTAGTGTTATTGGATAGCAAATTTTATTGAATAATTTATTTAAGAAACAAAAATTCGCAATTTAATCTTGTTTATAAAGATATTTGACGTGAAAACTTCTCTTCCCTTAAAGTACCACACACATATGTTTTATTTTCCATTTTTCTTCCATTTGAAGTATATTAATGAACTCAATATACTTCAACTTCTATATGAACTCAACTTGCCTCCAAAAAAATGACAATTACATTTTTAGAGGTGTTTTTTTTAATGATTTTTAACATTTTTTATGACTTTTTTTGGAATAAAAAATACTTTAAACAATAATGTTACTTTAAATTTAGGTTCATATAGAGCCTAATTACTAAAGCAATTAGTGATTTTTAAAGTGATTGGTAAAAAACTTTTTGAGCTAGGATGTTACAAAGTCATTTCGAAAAAAACGCGTTTGAAAAATTACAACTTGATAACATCGGTTGCACTTTAGAAATTTAATGAAAATATTTATAAAAAAAAGGCGAAAGTATTGTTGAAATTATTGTAAATGAGTACAAATTAATCGCTCACTTAAACGCTTATTACATTAGAACGACTTGGATTTTTTACTTGAAATTTTGGAAATATATTTTTAAACAGTTTTACCAACAATTTATAAGGAATATTTTGGAATAAATGATCACCAAGTTACATCAAAAAGTTTTCTTTGTTTTTTTATTGGCTACGTACGTTTCGAGAATATAAATCTCTTCTTCAGGCCATAATCTTAAAATATTAGAAACAAACATAATATTAAAATAATAAATGGTAATACAATAAATCAAATACTTACAACTTCTTTTAAAAAAACAAATCAAAATGAAAAAATTATTATAGTTATTAAGATAAAAATACACAATTTTTACAGTCAAAAAATAAAAATTTTAAATTAAGACAAACAAAATTTTTTAAAAATTTTTAAAAAAATAAAAAAATTATATTGTTGAAAAACTAATAAAATACTTTTTTTTAAATAGTATTACGTCAAACATTGAAATGAATTAAAAATCAAAAATCAAAAAATCAAAAAACAAAAATTGCAAAAAATCAAACAACAAATTGAAATAGACAAAATAGGTCCACAGATGTACTTTATATCTATTATGTTTTATAGAGAATAATAATAATGTGTTTATGTTAGTGGATATTATTTATAGCATATTTAGATTTATTTTTGTTTATGTTTTTGAATATTTTGACATAAGGGTTTATAAAGTGTCAGATTGTCATTTTCAACTTGGTTATTTACATTTTCCGTTGAGAAAATCCATAGGGTTTCCAGGTTCAATCTTTTTCTATAGTTTTTTTCGTATTGTAGCACCTTTGTATTATGGAAGTCGAAGACATGGTCCAAATTATACGCGTGTTGTGCTAAGCCTGTGCGTAATTCACCCCTACCCAAATCCCATCTGTGTTGTTTTAGGCGATACTCGAGAGCCTTAGATGTCTGACCAATGTACGAAGAGCCACAACTCGAACAAGGAACTGAATAAACTAGATGGCTTCTTTCTTCAATTGGAGTCACTCCTTTTAGGTTTGAGTAAAGGGAATTTTTTATGGAAAAGGGGTACTTAAACACTGGAGAAAACCCTTGAGATTTAAGGAAAGAAGAGACTGGAATGATTGATTTCCCCATATAAGGCAGTGATATATTTTTCTTGGGCGGTCTATTGTCTGTGTTGTTCGTAATACAGTTGTTATTATATGTACGTGTACATGTGTTATACCAACAATTTATGAAATAATAATATTTTTAAATCATCTAAACCTAATCCCCCCTCCTTAAGGAATATAGATTCTGTAGTAAGAATAACTTATGTAAAAAGATTCGTTTCTCAAATTTCAAAAAAGTGATTTTATTTTTATATTCATTGGAATATTTTGTGTGATAATTCTTGGACACTTTATTTTTAGAGACTCAATTATTCTTCTCAAAGACTATGTATATTAATAGAAAAGCGTTTGACTTTTCTAGCATCAAAATTGTATTTTTTATAACCTTCTTATAAAATACTCACTGAAAGAAAACGCTTCCTTCTTTTTTGTTAAACTAGTTTTTTTTCTTTTTCCATACACATCATGGTGTACGGTTCTTGGAATTTTTCCATCTATGCAGTACCTTTAAAAGATCAGTTTGTAGTTACTTTTGGAATTTTACCTTTTACTCTTACATTTATGGCAATATTATGACAATTACTGTATCACTAGACGATAGGAAAAGGAACGTAAAGGATCATGTATCAGTATCGTGTCGTTCTGATTTAATAAATAAAAATATGCATCATTGATTTCTATAGTATCTAGTTTCTTTACAAATATTTATAATACCCATATACTAACTACACAATGGATTTTACTAGTATTTTATTTCCATTGTGGACGGTATTATGTTCGAAGTGCTGCGCTGAAAAAAATATTTGTTACTTGCAATGATTTTCCGTGCGGAGAAGCAAAAACATGACCAAATGTTTTTATTATTATTATTATTATTATTATTATTATTATAGTTCTGTTACAGGATTACTAACTTGAGAAGATTCAAGCTTGAAAACTTTCTGCTTTTTTAGCGAATTTCCAAAAGTGAAACTGGAAATACGCTATTACAGTAGGTGTCATGACGGGACCTAAGCCCGCGATCATAACAGAAATGTGTTTTGAGGTCCCTAGAATACGAAAATGATATTCACTAAAATTTATATATATATATATATATATATATATATATATATATATATATATATATATATATATATATATATATATATATATATATATATATATATGTGTGTGTGTCGCCACGATAACTCTCGAACGAAACGTCTAATGCTTATGAAATTTTGTGTGCGGACTGGATTCTGAATTGGCTCGGCTAAGTTCGTTAGCCAGACACGTCGGATGCCCATAAGTAGGTTTTCTGGTCATTGTTTATCATTCGATCCTATCATAAGACAGCTCGATTTTTACATCGTTGAAAAGGAAAAAAAAATTACGAAGAAAATATTCTTATAATTTTCTTTCTATTTTAAGTGTTTTTCGAAAAAATGTAAATTTTCACCATTATATTATTAGTTTTCTTTCTTTGTTAGTCTAATAAGTAATTTATATTTATATCTCAGTTCTTTATGAAGTATAAAAATATTTCACTTTTTTATTAAAGAATTTTGTGAGAACAAGTGAAGTCTATTCACGTACATGTGTTATAACACACATACATGTATAGAGTTTTGTTTCTCATTTATTGCATTATAATTACCATGGTTCTATCTCATATTGAAAAATGTAAATTAAACAGATTTTCTAAGCTAATGTAATGAAGAATTTTTTTTTTTTTTTAGTGAATTTTTAAGTAAACAAGAAATTGAAGATTATGTTATGATATAATATTATTATTATTAAATATGAAACAAAACAAAATATGTACAATGTACATACGTATGCACGGAAAAATATTTTGAATCGATTTTGAAAATTTTTTCACTAATAATTAATATGTTAAAAAATTAAACCATTTCAAATGGATTTAAGGTATTTTATGTGAGGTCAAGGTTTTCGGGACCTAAAAAGGCCAGAAATTAATTAACCAATCGATTTTAAAAATTTTTTCCCGGTTAGTAAGTTAAAGTATTTGAATTAATTAATTAAATGATGTCCGCAAGAAGCTTACGGACTGTCATAAGTTATATGAGATCCTTAGAACCCTTTTCTTACTGTTAGAGTACTAGACTTACATGAGTTTCGCCAGGATTTACTGATCCCATAATTGTAAAAAATAAACTAAACGACCAATTTTAAAAATTTCTTCACTGTTACAGAGCTAAACTATTTTAGATAGATTTAGAATACATTATGTAAGGTCCACCAGGGTCCACAGGACCCAAAAGTGTCAAAAATAAACTAACTGACCGATTTTGAAAATTTTTTCACTGTTACAGAGCTAAACTAGTTTAGATAAATATCGATTACGTTATGTAAGGTCCGCCTGGGTCCATAGGACCCAAAAGTGTCAAAAATAAACTGCCTGATCGATTTTGAAAATTTTTTCACTGTTACAGAGCTAAACTGTTTTAGATAAATATAGATTCCGTTATGTAAGGTCTGCCAGGGTCCATAGGATCCAGAAGTGTCAAAAATAAACTAACTGACCGATTTTGAAAATTATTTCACTGTTACAGAGCTAAACTATTTTAGATAAATATAGATTACGTTATGTAAGGTCTGCCAGGGTCCATGGGATCCAAAAGTGTCAAAAATAAACTAACCGACCGATTTAGAAAATTTTTTCACTGTTGGGGAACTAAGCTATTTTAGATAGACATACATTACGTTATTTAGGGTCCGCCAGGGTCCATGGGACCCAAAAGTGGTAAAAATAAACTAACCGACCGATTTTGAAATTTTTTTCACTGTTACAGAGCTAAACTATTTTAGATAAATATAGATTACGTTATGTAAAGTCTGCCAGGGTCCATCGGATCCAAAAGTGTCAAAAATAAACTAACCGACCGATTTTGAAAATTTTTTCACTATTGGGGAGCTAAGCTATTTTAGATACATATAGATTACGTTATGTAAGGTCTGACAGTGTCAGTAGGACCTAAAAGTGTCAAAAATAAAATAACTGACCGATTTTAAAACTTTTTTACTATTACCGAGGTAAACTATTTAGATAGGTACAGGTTGTGTTATCTGAGATCCACAACTGTCCTGCGGATGCAAATGCGGCGTAGAATGCTACACAACGGGTTTTGAATATATATATACATATATATATATATATATATATATATATATATATATATATATATATATATATATATATATATATATATATATATATATATATATATATATATATATATATATATTACATAAAGTCCGCCTAGAATATACGGTCGAGCTGATTTTTTAATGAGGTCCACCGGGATCTTGCAGATTCGAAAACGCCAGTAATAAGCTATCGAACCGATGCTAAAAAATTTCTCACTGCTAGAGAACTAAATTATTTTAGATGGATACAACTATGCTGCACAAAATTCGTTCGGGTTCTTGGATCCCTAAAAATACCAAAACTAATTACCCAGCCGATTTTAAAAATTCTTTTACTCTTAGATAGCTAAACTATTTTAAATAGGTACAGGTCTTACAAGTAAAGGTCCCGAGGCCGGACCTATCGATTTTGATGAAACTTAAATATGTTGTAGAACACTAAAAACTAAGGGACACATATTTTTTTTTATCTGCGGAAAAACGGTTTGAAGGGGTGAAATTGCCCTTCAAAAATTGGGGTAAAAATTTAATTTTTCAAATACCTCGAAAACAGTAAGAGATAGAGCAAAAGTTTAAATTGGCGATATTACTCTTTTTTAAAGAGCTATCTACTGATATGCAATTTGTTCAAATTACATCAACAGGGGTGGTTGGGGGTTAAAATTTGGCGGTTAATTTTGCAAAAAGGAGGTGAAAAATAAACAATATAAAAATTTTGTTTACAGATTTGAAATCTACGTCAAAAAATCTAATTGACCTGTTTTTGCTCAATATCCTAATATTAAGTCTAGCGGTAGTTAACTAGAGGGTGACTATGTCGAATAATCGTACTATTTGGGTATTTCAAGAAATTCTTCTTCATGGAAAATAGCTTAAGACAATTAGAATAACGTAGAAATGAAATTCTCGAATTCAAAATTGAGTTTGAGCAACATTGGAGAGGGGGTGAGTCACCCTCCTGAATTAGATACTAGTTTATATATACTAATTTTTGCTATTAACACACTGATAGTGGGTAAAATAATGTCACAATAAGTGGTTCTGAAGTTGGACTAAAATGAAATTCTCGAATTCAAAATTGAGTTTGAGCAACACTGGAGAGGGGGTGAGTCACCCTCTTAAATTACATACTAGTTTACATACACTAATTTTTGCAATTAACACACTGACAGGGGGTAATAATGTCACAATAGATGGTTCTGAAGTTAGACTATCGTATGTAAGGTTTTTATTAGGTTTCGTTATTTTAGGTTAGGTTATGTAATTTTCGGTATCGATAATTTTCGATAAGGAAAACTATAATATCCATTAAAAAACAAACCTAATAAAGACCTTACATATGACAGTCCAACTTCAGAACTACTTATTGTGACATTATTTTACCCACTATCAGTGTGTTAATAGTAAAAATTAGTGTATATTAAACTAGTATGTAATTTAAGAGGGTGACTCACCCCCTGTCCAATGTTCCTCAAACTCAATTTTGAATTCGGGAATTTCATTTCTACGTTATTCTAATTGCCTTATGCTATTTTCCATGAAGAAGAACTTCTTGAAATACCCAAATTGTACGACTATTCGACATAGTCACCCTCTAGTTAACTACCCCTAGACTTAATATTAGGGCATTGAGCAAAAATAGGTCAATTAGATTTTTTGACGTAGATTTCAAATCTGTAAACAAAATTTTTATATTGTTTATTTTTCACCCCCTTTTTGCAAAATTAACCCCCAAATTTTAACCCCCAACCACCCCTGTTGATGTAATATGAACAAATTGCATATCAATAGATAGCTCTTTAAAAAAGAGCAATATCGCCAATTTAAACTTTTGCTCTATCTCTTACTGTTTTCGAGATATTTGAAAAATTAAATTTTTACCCCAATTTTTGGAGGGCGATTTCACCCCTTCAAACCGTTTTTCCGCAGATAAAAAAAAATACGTGTCCCTTAGTTTTTAGTGTTCTACAATATATTTAAGTTTCATCGAAATCGATAGGTCCGGCCTCGGGACCTTTACTTGTTAGATGAGATCCGCCAGTGCCCAAGATTTGGAAATTTGCTATGTTATGCAGATGCGACAGGGGTATTTATATAATTTTTCAAAAATAGCTAAAACCATTGAATATTTTTTAATTGACCATTGTAATATATATATTAGGGTATGCCAAAAGAACAATCATATTTTATTTTCTCGCTCTCCGCTCAAAATATCATAGGATATGTATAAACAAGCATCCTGGTCAAAGCGGAGCTCATAATTCCAATTTTTAGAGGTGTATAATCTAACCTAAAGTTGTCCTGTTTAAATAACACAGAAAAACGATTTTTTATATTATTTACTCCTGCAAACTATAAAGAAATTTTTTTTCCATAAAATGAATCAAAGCACCTTATTAAACATTAAATTTTGAACAAATATTTACTTACAGAGCCTTAAAATTTAAATTTTTTTAAAGGAGGAAGTATAAAAACAGTCAATTTTTGCCCAATGAGCGGCAAGTAAAATAATGATTTGTAATTGAAGTTCTCATCCTACAGAATTCAAAAACATCAGTTATAAACATTTTTCTTCAAGGGAACATTTTAAAAATTATTGCTCAACCACTTGTAGTAATACCCATGGTAACATGAACAAACTACCAATTTCAACTACTTGTATTCCAAATTTTTTATGTGTATATTATTTTGATGTGTATATTATCCAGATATCTTGTAGAGATTTGCCAGATCCATGATAATTACAAACTCGAGAATCATACTTAACGTACACATTCGTATTTATATAAATCTCAAGACACTCTTCTTTTGTAAGTAATCGAAGTGCACTATTTTTATTAAGACATTTAAAAATACATTGATTATGAGAAAATGAAGCTGGTTCGATAAGAAGATTGGCGTGATCACTGTTGAGTTCTTTTCGATTTTGTGGCTCCACTGATACTACATTTTTTGATGAACGAGTAAATATTTTGTAACATTTTAAACAACGGAACTCACCATCGGTTTCATGATATTCATTACGAGCTCTTTTTTCAAGAGACTTCATGCAGTCGATACACTTTAACGGCATTTTCTCGATTAGATATAATAAAAAAATATTAAGAAACGGAAAATCACTAGAATAAACTGATATAAGAAAAATAATTGAAAACTAGCACTAGACAATTAACGATCCAATATGTTTGTAACAATAATTATTGGTTTATATAGAGTAACCATTAATTCAAATAAGATAAGTTCACCTGTATATTATTTTATAATAGAGTTAGTGAGAGAGCTCCTAATAAAATAATCTGATTTTTGATATAGAGTATCAATGATGCTTTATGGCAACAAACAAGTCCGAACGAGTCTCATATCCGGATGCCGTCGCGATATAAACAATAATATTGTTGAAATTGGTAGATTATGGGTATTGTCACAAGTGGTTGAGTAATAGTTTTTAAAATGTTCCCTTGAAGTAAAATGATTATAATTGATATTTTTGAATTCTGTGGAATGAGTACCTTAATTACAAATCATTATTTTACTTGCCGCTCATTGGGCAAAAATTGGCTCTTTTTATACTCCCTCCTTTGCTTTTTTTTACATTTTTAAGCTAAACTATTAAAGATAGGACAAAGAGTTAAATGACAATTTTGTAGTCTAACTGACGCTTTACAAAAAAGTTTGTGAAAAATTTTTCGTATTATAAATAGTTACAAAGTTACAGACCCTCAAAGTTTATTTTACTTATTTTTTTAGCGAATTTTCAAAATGGAAAATTCAGCCATTACAGCGGATGTCATGAAAACACCTGAACTCAGAACTAGGGCAGAAATTTGTTTTGATACCTCGAGAAACCAAAAATAACCTTTTTGTCTAGCAAAGTTGCCAAAATCATGCATGCCTCTAAATCAGGTGGAATTCGTCCTACTAACTGTAAGGTACGACTGGTCGGCGGGTCCACGAACTCTATTAAACAATTATTAGAGGTTACTGTCAAAATTCGCACATTTTCATGGAAGTTTAAATTCCTCATTGCTCAAAATCTTACCTTTGATACTGTCATCGGAGTTAACTACCTCCAAATGGGGCCTCTACATCAATTTAAATTTCACAATCGACAATATTTAAATCCCCAACTATCCTCTAAACAAGTTCGCCAGTTACAAAACCTATTAAAAAAATACAATGATACACTTACCGAGCGAATTGGTCGGCTGCATGGATACAAGTATCATATCCACCTTGCCTATCCGACTCCAGTACGGCGTTCTCCATACCAGCTGAACCCAATACAATCGCGGCTTATGGACGAACATACAGGCGACTTGTTAAAACAAGAGGTCATTGAACCTAGTAGATCGTGCTATGCCTCACCAGTCTTAATAAACAAAAAGTGCAGGGGCAAGAGATTTGTGGGCAAATACAGGGAATTGAACAAATGGATGCGATTCGACAGATTTCCGACTCCATCGTTGAAAACTTTTTCCGTTCTTTAAGCGGATCCAGTGTATTCTCTACCATCGATCTCACCAAGACGTTTTACAGATTCCTTTGGCTCCCGATTCTAAACCGGTCACCACATTTGTAATACCATCGAGGGCGTATCAGTTTAAATCTGTTCCGTTCGGCCACTCAGTATCACCGGCTAGCTTAAATCGAGTATTATTACGGACTATGAAAGGCTATGAAAGAGTACTATTCACGGACCTCAAGTACTCTTTCATAGTCTGCTACTTCAACGACTTACTGGTGCACTTCTCCTCATACGAGGAGCATCTTAGACATTCGGAGCAGGTGTTTGAAGGGCTGTGTTAAGTAGACATGACCGCCAACCCCAAAAAATCGCAATTTGATTTGACCCAAGTAAAATTTCTGAGGGATTTAATATCAAGCGACGGTGTCCGTGTCGACGTCGAGCCAGCGGCTGCGATTGAAGCCTTGAGAGTACCGACGAAGTTGAAGGATGTCCGGTCATTCCTAGGTATCGTCGGGTTTTTTGGACGATCTATCCGGGACTTTGCTGCACCGGCTGCCCCACTGAACGATTTAAAGAAGAAAGGGGCTAAATTTATATGGGGTCGATGCCAATTGAGGCTTTTAACAGATTATAACATGCTCTAATAGAGGCTCCGGTACTCGATTATCCGATCTACTCGCGCCTGTTCATAGTACAGACCGATGCGAGCCAGATTGCCATAGCCACTGTCCTTTTACAACCGCAAGATGGCGGCCTCCGCCTAATTTATAATGCGTCACGTCACTTAACTGGTGCAGAGTTCCGGTATGTGACGTATGAGGTCAAGACTCTAGCTGTAGTGTGGGCCTTGGAAAAGTTTAAAGTTTATTTACTCGGTACAAGGTTCACACTGCAAACTGACTCGGCAATTTTTAAATATTTTAGACCTTCTAATAGGACAAATCCGCAAATAACTAGATGACTTTTACCGTTAGCTCGCTCTGACTTTGACGTTTAACACATTCGGGGTGCTATAAATTGCTTGGCTAATGAGTTGAGTAGACTCCTCACTGATGACGGACAGACAGGCGTATTGACGGACAGACCAGCGGAAGTGGTGTATGACCTGTCTCTGATGACCAAAGTGCCAATTTTATTTAAATAACTTCACGCCTTCACGCTTACCAAAGGGAGGACCCCGCGCTGAGACCCCTCTTATCACCTTCAGAACATGGCGAAGAGGTGAAAGGTTTCTGGGTAAGGGATAATCTGTTGACAAAGCGTGCCGGTAAGAATTAACACATTCGGGCGGTAGTACCGCTAACCTTGGAATAACATAGACCTATGGCGCGACTAGCGGGCGCCTATCGCGCGATTAGTCCAAGCCCCTTCAGGACAGTGCTGGCTTATGTTCGTACATGCGAAACATGCAAGAGATGTCAAGCGACTAACAACTAAGCAGGCCACCACTTGCCAGCACTATTCCAGAAGGTCCCTGAAAGAATATTTATATATATTAGCGACGTGGGGCTTCTGGTGGTGGCGTCAACTGGCCATAGACACGCGTTGATTGTCGTGGACAGTTACTCTAAATGGGTCGAGATGTTCCCCCACCAAAAACGTTACGGCGAAGGTAACAACAGACAGACTGGAAGAACTTTTCACTCGTTACGGAAGTCCGAGATACATAGTAGCTGTTGTTAAAATGGGGTATTCGACCAGCCTACGTATCACCATATAAAGCATCCGGTAATATGGCAGAACGAATTAACCGGGACATTCGTGCCAGTAAGTCGACGCTTCTGAAGAAATACGCCGCGAATCACAAAGAGCGAGCAAAGTATATACCGTTCATCAAACTCTCGGACAATTCCCACTTCAGTGAAAGTATCCAATGTTCTCCCGCGGAAGCATTTCTAGGCCGGCCGAATTACCAGCCATTAGAACTCCTATGGAAATTGAACCATATGATACTTGTGGACCCACTGGAGAGCCTGGATGAAGTACGCGAGGCGTTAACTCAAGCTCACCAAAAAGTGAAAAAGTATCATGATCGTACGAAGCCGATTCAACATCGTTTCGCACCCAGTCAACTAGTGCTACAGAAAGTAAGGCACGATCATAATGATCCCTCATTAATTATAAAATATTTACCTAGGTGGTCGGCGCCGAAGAAGATCATAGAGTTTACTACCCCGGTATCAGTGGTCCTGGAAGATCCTGTTACCTTGGAACGAGCCTGCGCACACAAAGGACATCGAGGACATCAAATGTTTCTATCCACGAACTCCACCGGAAGCTGCAGCTTCTTCTTAACTTCCGCCCTTTGCTTGTCTCGTGTAGCACGGTAATATCCCGTTCTAGTGTGTGTTCGGTGTCAATTAAATGGCTTGCAAAAGCAGAGTCGGGTTTCTTAAGGTACGAGTCGATTTGATACAATTGTAGCGCTACAAATTGTTTGTTTCGCTACAAAGGTTGCAATGGTGTGTCCACATAAACACGTGTTTCGCGCTACATTTGTATTTCCAAAATGGTATCGAATTCATGATACAATTTGTTGCAATGTGTTGCACCAAGTATGTGCACTAGCTGCAACATTTGTATCTCGATACATTTATTTATTTATTTTATTAAACGTTGCTTAGTGTTGTGTTGATATTTTATGTATGTTGGTCAATGACAAAAATGTCAAAAATAATATTGCGGCTGCTTTCGCTGTTACCATGAATTTAAAAAGAAAACTTTCTATTCAAAAATTTAAAAAAAAATATGGGTACGACATTAGATCGCGAAAAGGAAAATCAGTAAGGGGCTTACACGAATGCCGCACAAAACGGAACACCAAGACAGGTTTGTCTCTTTCTATGTTACAATAGGTGAAGCGTATATAGTGTGTTCAAAGTGTATACATATATCGATATACACATAAAGGCAAAAAAGGCAAGATAAGTGTGATAAAAATAAATAAAAAATAAAATAAAAAGTTTTTTACATACCAAACCCATAACAATAAATGCATATATAACAATATCATTTTTTAGAGTTAAAAATATTTTGAAATATTCATGCTATAATATCGTTTTTGATAAAAAACATCGTGAAAAACGCACATATTCTGTTTAAAACTAAATATGGATTTAATTATCTAATATATTAATTTATTATTTTGAATCAAAAATACATATGACAATTTGAAAATTTGAAAATAAAATGTACATATGTGACTAAAAGCCTATCAGTTAATGTTTAAATAAATCAGAATATACATATGACATATCTTACATGAGGATACATAAATTATGTACGTATTTCTTTTATTTAAAAAGTTGCATTATAATGTTATCATTTTCGTAAGTAAAAATTTTGAATTAAAATATCTAAAGGAACAACTGTATACACTACAGTTTAGCAAAAAAAAAAAACTTCTGATAAGGTAAACAAATAACGTTCCATCTCTTTCTCTGTATTCAGTTTGTGAAATAAACTTATTGCGAAGCAAACGTGTATAATTAATTGATGACTGAAATGGAAATCCTGATTTATATGAAAATTTTTTACATATGTCCGTAGTAGATTTCAATTATGTATTTATATATGTTAATTTCAGGCTAATTTCAGAAAAGATAAAAAAAAAAAAATCAGGATACGCAAATGAGGAAAGCATGCATATTTTTTAAAAAATTCTATTACCCGAACCGATGGTCGAATTACCGCCATTTGCATTAAAATTTTATTACCCAAAATACCTGAACTTTTTAATAAAAAATTTCTTGGAAATACTTATTTGAATGTGCCATATGTTTTGAAGTACAATTTATAGTTACTGAATTACTATTTAGACAGATCATATGGACCACTAGGGTTGTATACAAACCACCTCGCTTGTTCAATTTCAAAAACAGATGAAAAAATAAATGCATTGAATCCTATGCATTTATATATACATATATATATATATATATATATATATATATATATATATATATATATATATATATATATATATATATATATATATACATATATATATATATATACATATATATATATATATATATATATATATATATATATATATATATACATGCCTTGCCATATATATATATATATATATATATATGTATATACATATATATATATATATATATATATATATATATATATATATATATATATATATATATATATATATATATTGTGACGAATAAATTCGGCACATTAAATGTATTCTGTTTTCATTTGGAAAACGATACTAAAAATTTATTAAATTAATTAATATCCCGATAAATTCACATTAAAGAAAGGGATGTAATTTAGTGACATCTAGTATCATGGGCTTTAATTTCATATTTTGTGTCACATATCAAAATTATTCATGCTTTGCAGAAATCTATAAAAATTGGTTTATTCTCTATATATATATATATAAAACTGTATATTGTTTAATCAAGCATTTTTTTATTTCAAAATTATTAACAAACAAATTATATAACAAAAATTAAACAAATAGGTAACTTATACGAATCAAAAGGGGAGAGTTGCTCTTGCGATCTGATCGGCCTAGCATTAACATCAAAATGGAAAAGGCAAGAAGCCGATATAATAAAAAAAAAAAAAAAAATGTATTTAAAGTTTGAAATCATTATTGTTTGAAATAAAAAAAAAAGGGAAATTACATCATTAATTCAGATAAGTAATATTTTATTTGTAATTTAAATTTGGAAATTTACTTAATCAATATGAAAATAATTTATATATATATAAAAAAAAAATTTTTTTAATGAGTTTAAACCATAATAATAACAAATATAATGATATAATTAAATAGAATAATAGTATGTAAGGTAAAATTTAATTTAAGTATTTAACGTCGTTTTGTACTTTAGCATTCATTCGAAATTCAAAAAAATTTCGAGGATTCAGCAAAAGACTACGACTCAAATTTAGTTAATTATAGCTTATAGTTCAAAATAATATTATAGTTTAGGTTTATAATTTAATTTCCGACATGTAGGTCGATGCGGCGAACATCAGTTCTGCCAGTATAGGTTAAATTTAATTTCCGACATGTAAGTCGATGCGGCGAACGTAAAGTTTAGCCAGTATAGTTTAAGGTTAATTTAAATTTAGTTTTCCCGACATGTAGGTCGATGCGGCGAACACAAGTTCTGCCAGTATAGATTAAGTTAATTTATAATTTTATTTAATTCATTATTAAATAAATTTCCAAATATCTAAATATTCTATTTATAACTTATTGATCTTTCAATCATATAACTACTTCCGGTTTAGGAAAACAAAATGTTGAACATGTGTAACCTTTGCGATTATTTCGATATCTGGTGTAATCTTTTAAATCATATAGTTCTCTAAGAAAATTTAACTTGCAATGTAAGTTTATAGTACATTTCAATTTAAATCTAAATTTATTTTATGTAATTTCTACAATTCTCAAAAAGCGTTCAACAAAATTAACATCGACTCCTTACGATTTCATAAAATTTGATATTTATAAAAAAAATTTACATATACAAGATATTTTAGTCATAAATTTTAAAAATAAAAAAAAAAAATCGGCACAATCATAAAATTTTAAATTAGCTACTTTAATAAAAAAAAAAAAATTTTATTCTTAATTAATGAGCTCAAACAAAATTAATATTGACTTATTACAATTCCATAAAATTTGATATTTATAAAACCAAAAAAAATATATATATTACATATACAAGATATTCTAGTCATAAATTTTAAAAAGAGAAAAAATCGGTACAATCATGAAATTTCAAATTAGCCATTTCAATTTAGTTTAATTAACAACATATTTTCCGAAAATATATTTTATACGATATTTAAATTCGAAACTTCAATTTTATATTTAAGTGAAAAGTGTATAATTTATCAACTGATGTGGTAATACATTTCCTTAGCTAGTGCATGCGATATATTAGATATCGTGCGTCTCGGTTTGAAAGGTATTGCCTCATCACAAGACTAAGATGCAAATTTTATTTTAAAACATATCATGTAAAATTAATTTGGATTGGTGTATCAGCTATCCAAAGAAATAACAAAGAAACATTTGAGTAAATTCTCTAAAACTTGTAATTGTATATTGTTGTAAAAAAAAAGGGGGTTTAAGATTTCAAAATTGTAATTCGAAATTGTTTTGAGTCATATTTGTGATAATAAATTGTAATTGACAAACCTTCGTATTTCTAATTCAAACCACCCTTTGGTTGTCAAAACAAGTTTCAGGTTATCTGGGGATCATATGGTTTTGGGAAAACGATCTGCGACCGTAACCATCCACTGCCACACACATACTCTTGTCTCCATGTCACCCGGAGAACGCTCTGCTGATCGATGCCCCAACCAACCCGATAAGTAGCACCCAATTTCGAAACCCAATAACAAACAACAATAAAAATAATAAAGATAAATATATATATATATATATATATATATATATATATATATATATATATATATATATATATATATATATATATATATATATATATATTATAATTATTTAAAAAAAATTTTTTTAATTTTTTGCCACAATATATATATATATATATATATATATATATATATATATATATATATATATATATATATATATATATATGTGTGTGTGTGTGTGTGTGTGTGTATTTCTGTGTGTACCGTCGAACAAAGCATCTAATTGTTCGTTGGGCAGACACATCCGATGCCACAGATTGGATATTTTGGGCTTCAAAGGTTTCTTTTTGTGTTTTTTGATCAGAATTTATAATTTTTTTCAAAAATTTTGCTATATTATCAAATAAAATTGTAAGAGGTTATATCAGCGACCTTTTTAAACTTATCCTCTATATAAACTGGTTCTCAAGAAAAATCGAAAATAATTTTTATATAAAGTCTCTTTTTATCGTATTATCTCCTTCTATTGTATTATTTATATTGATTATACACGTATTTTTAAGGGTATTACTACACGTGGTACTTCTACCACCTATCATATTTCAAATTTCTTTGGATAAATATTCAGAATAATGCCTTAATAACTTTCTACGATTATAAAAATGTAATATTTTTACAGTTAATTAATTAAACTGTATTATTCTTTGATCAAATAAACTTTTGAAAATTATATTTTTGATAGTGTACAAATAGCTTTATGGATTTGTAAATACAATATTTCTAGTATACATTTGTTATTTTGTTTTCGAAAATTTATATTTGTTTTCGAATTCAAATTGTAGTAGAATTTTTTTTTTCTAATTAGAGCACATTATTTTAATCTCTTTATATCAAAATTATTAATGTTTTTAATAATTTCATTATTTAAAAAAATTCTTGTAATGTAATTAATAATTCTTTTATTTTAAAAATTCTGTTTTTTGTCTATTATTGTGTAATATGACACAAATAATATTGCTTGTCGCATGGCTATTGGATAGATAGTTGCCATGAGAACCAGTATGACGTCATTACATAAACAAAATATTGCACATGCGTATTAAATAGTAAGTAATATTTAAACGGTTTCGGTTGTTGTTATGTCAGTTTTCATTATTGTATTTGAAGTTTTATTAAATTTTTAATTAAATTGAATTATGAAAGAAAACCTATTTGTGGTTTGAAGAAAAAGATATCTTTTTGAAAGTTTATAAGCATTTTGGAGAAGAGAATCATTAATATATAAAATATTTAAAGGAAGTCCATGAGGTATGTAGGTATGTCATTGTCAGTACTAAAATTATTTCATTGAATTTATTCTGAATTATCTTTACTTTTAGCGTTTAATATTGATGTTTACTGTTTCTATAAGAAAATATTTTACACCGAGTCCACCAACTTCTACGACTGCTCCGAAAAAAAATCGGATGCAATAACAGACACTGAAGAATTTTCTGCTCAGTAGTATCATGTGGCAATTCTTTCCGAAAAGGTGAGAGAAGAAAATGTATTTGCCCTCTTTACGTAGTCAGAAATTTATCACTAGCAAGTTTGTGAATTATTCCGAAAATCTAAACTTCAAAAATGAAATTGATGGCAACCTGCGAACGTTAAAGGAAACTGCCTGTTGTGATATGAGTTTGTTAAAAAATAAATGGACAACTATAGAAGTCCATTATAAACGGTTAGTTGATTTATTTATCATTTGTATTACAAAAAATTAACCCCTTTAGGGTTAGCGACGAACTCAGCTCGTCATACTAATTAAAAAAAAATTCAACTGACGAGGATGCATTGTCTTATATCGGTAACTAGAGGCTCTGTAGTAAAAAGCGGTCATATTGGAAATAAATTAAGCAAAATGCACCAAACTTGCAATTATACTTATATAGATACTAAAAATTTTATCTATAATATTGGAATATATGGCGATACTAAAGGGGTTAAAGAAGAAATTTTAGTAACTTTTTCTTATTGTTTTTTAATAACAGTAACTGCGTGAAACATGTGAGATTTCGAACAATATTCTCCAAACTGTATTTTAATTTTAAGAAGCTCTACGGGACGCTCATTTCTTTTTATAGTGATAGAGATTATGATGATTATAAAGAACATTACTGACGTGATCGAAGCACGCAACGGATTTGGTTCATCGCGTGACAGGATGAATTACTTCCACGGATCGTTTTCCATTGGAAACCGGCGGAAGCAGGCCTAGAAACAGCTAATATGGTGGAATTGTCTAAGTCAAAGTAAGGACTCATGAGTATTCTCAAAGATATGCTTTTTATTGAGTTTTTAACGACTAGTCGCTCAAGAATTATCGACTGTTAACTAGAGTAGGTGAATTTATAAAAAAAGTAGTGACCGACCGGACCTTCGGTTTCAGTTTCAGCTAAAAACTAGCCGAAACTTCAGCCGCACCGACACTCAGTGTTCGTGAGTTGTCGTGCATTGTTCGGGTAAGTTCGTGTCTCGTACATATACTAGATTTCAGCATACAATTAAAATTTTAACATGTCTAAATAAGTTTCGATTTCGGCCGAAACTGAGACCGAGGCTGAAGTTTCGGTTTCGGTTGCAAATCCTGTTTCGGTCGGACAGTAAAAACAAGTAATCTTTAAAAACTCTAAAAGTCCCCTTTTTTTAACTTTTTTTAAAAGTTAGGATACTTTTGTAAGTAAGCAACGAAATTCAAAAGTTTCCCCCGTCTTTAATACAATATAATTATACCACTAACTATTCCTGAAAAATGTTTTTACTAATTAAACTTTTGTTAAAAAATTGTAATTAATGATTACCTATATTTTTCTTATTTTATAGACTGAATGCAGCCCACGACAAGATGGATAGAAGATCAAATTAAGGACTATGTGTCCGAAAATCCCACCAAGTAGCATAATTTTGGAACTAGTCGATTATTTTTTTTTATGGTAGCGTAAATCGCGCGTTCTCTGTCCCTACCTCGTATATTCAAAGTTTACATGTCTTAGGACACACAAAAAACATATTAAATACTGTATTTATTGTACATATACTGTACTGTATATATATATATATATATATATATATATATATATATATATATATATATATATATATATATATTTATATTTATATTTATATATATATATATATATATATATATATATATATATATATATATATATATATAGGTAGTTAACATCAAAGGGTGTAATTAACGTAAATCTTAAGTTCATAGTGATGGAAACACAGATTTAAATACATTTTTTTTTGTGTGTCCAAAAATTGGGAGTCTTCAGATACGAGGTTGGGACAGAGAACGCCCGATATACAGTTTATTATAATCAGGATAATAGTACCTGAGGTGCATGCGCAAACGTAAAATATGGTAATATTTGGGTTTATGGGATGAACTCTCTGGTTTTTTTTTTATCATGAAAACAAAAATTGCGTTATTAATTAATTTTACCTCCGATTAAAGTTGAAATTATCTAAAGTTGGCCTGACGTCGTTAACAATTCAACATACAATTTTATATTACTACAAATAGTTACTCTAATATAAAAATAACAAAAAGGAAAAGACAGAAAATTTTGATGCGTCTAATTTGATTAATTTGTTTCATTTGTTTAATGACGTCAGACTACGTTTAGTTAATTTTACTTATACTAGAAAGTTTTTTGCTTATTGGACAAAACACTAGTTAGGTAAGCTATGTTTCACATACACCTGTACAGAAAGTTGAACTTTACACGCACCTGTGCGTAAGGCTGGTCGTCCTTTGGATGCGGAAACGTGCGATATTTAATTCGAACGAATACGCATGAAAACGGACGAACGATCCAAACAACTGTGAAGCTATACATCCTCGTCCATGAAAGCGTCTCGTTTGTCCGTTTCCATGCGTATAATTGGGATTTGCGAACAGATCCAATTTTGTTTGGATTTTGTCGCGCGAAGAAGTCCGTTCCATTAGATTTTTTTTTTATTGAAATGAAACTGAAGGTAAATTACAATTATAACTGTGTACCTTTGCATATTACGTGCCATAAATTGTTTTTTACGTATTTTTATAGCATCTATAGCTTGAGAAAATGAAAATTAAAAAGAAAAATACTAACGAACATTGGGCTAGTGGACTGACAGTAGATATATCATTTCGGACGAACGACAAATGTGCGTATTCGTCCGTATTAAATATCGCACGTTTCCGCATCCAAAGGACGACCAGCCTAACGCGGCAAAGCACACTACTCTTTTATTAATTTTTGTATCATACTAAAATCTGTACAAAAATTTTACCTAGCAAGTGAGTATTTACATTTGTTTCTAATAAGTTTTACATAACATTATAATGTATTATATTCGTCTTAGGGTCGGTATTATAAAACTAAAATAAATCGCTGGATAACTATCTTTAGGTTAAATTTATTTGATGAATAAAAGTTAACTGAGTATTATAAAGCATTCTGTCAACTAAAATAGCTATCCTTTGATTGAGTATTTACTCACTGAACCATGATTATAAATATTACCCACCAGATAGCCTTAACAACAACATTATAGTAGTGATGGGAAATAATTGAATGATTTTTATAATCGATTATTGTTATTTTGGTGATTTCAATAATCGAATGACTTTTCGGCTGCCAAAATCATTATTTTCCATTCATTTGATTGTTAAAGTCATTCTTACTATATCTTCACATAGTTTGTCAAATAAATCGAATGATTTTATTATATTTCGAGATGCTTTAAAAATTGAATGATATGAACCCCGGACGAATTTCATTAGATTAAAAAATAAAGACCGGATAAAGTTTTCAACAAATTCGGATTGGCGGTTTATTTTTTGTGATAAAAAACGGAATTAACTTTATTCACACTACATAGATCATATAGATTTGTTACCATGTCTTTATTATATAATGGCCTAAAAACCTAATTGATGTCAAAACGCCAGTAAATTACTATAAAATTTAAGGAAAAAAAAACACGAAATAAGAAATATTTTTTGTCTCGCATATCTTGAGAACAAAATATGATAATAACATGGGTTTGATAAGTGTACCCACCCTTAGGTATAGAGGACGAAATCCCCGAGAGGTACAAGGGGCAAAGCCTCTATCGGGAGCCCAGGGGAGGAGCCCCCTGAAATGAAAAAAATGGGAAGTTGACAGTGTGGGTAGACCATTCCCCCCAAACTGTTGAAATATTTTAAAAACAGAATCGGTAGAGGTAAAATTTAAATTGACTAATAGTCATATTTCTTGCATATTTCTATGTAATTAATTACTACAGTTTTTATACATAACAAATTTTACTTTGCAGTATATTCTTTTGAAATTAATGACCCAGCATTTTTATTAACTAGTAAAATAGTACTCTAAAGGAAATTTAATATTACACAATTACTACTAAAAATAGAAAAGGCTTCATTGTAAAAATATTACTCACATATCTGTGAAATAATGCTGATCCGAACGGAATTCACCAATGTTGGAAAATCGGACGTAGGTTGTACTAAAAATTGGGCATAGTAAATATTTAATTTTTTCTGAAGACCCGTTAATAACTACGACACTAGATTTATATATGTTATATCCCTGTACGTTTTTTCGAACTCTAAAACGTCATATATGCTACGTCAATTTAAATTTTGTCTCTACCGATTGTGTTTTTAAAATATTTCATCCGTTTCCAATACTAACTAGAGCTACCGGAATTTGTATAGAGCTCTTATTTTGTACGAATAACATTATAATAAAATTTTATCTAATATTTTTGTCTAAATATTAGTTGTAGAGTATAAATACAATAAATAAAAAAATTTAAAAAGTTATTATAAGTAAAATATTGAGTGCACATGTAAGTTTTTAGATTAAGATTTGAGCTTTTAGGTTTAACGTAACGGCTTTTAGCAAAAACAGGTAGACTAGTATTTTTGATGTAGTTTTCATATTTGGAAATTAACAGATTGATCTGGAATGAACTAAATATAAAGAAAGCTCCTGGTTATGATCTTGTCACAGTTAGGATTCCAAGAGAATTGCCTAATAAAGATATTATGATGATAAATTTAATTTTTAGTGCCATTTTAAGGTTAAAATATTTCCCTGCTGTTTGGAAATTAGCTCAAATCATCTTAATACAAAAACCGGGGAAGCTAGTAAATGAGGTGACGTCGTACAGACCAATCAGTTTACTCCCCGTTTTATCCAAAATGTTCGAAAAGTTATTTCTCAGAAGACTGCATTGAGTTCTCGATGACCTTAAAATTATTCCAGATCATCAGTTTGGTTTTCGCGCAAAACATTCAACCGTGGAACAAGTTCATCGTGTAGTTAATACGATCAACCGTTCTTTTCAAGAAAAAAGATATTGTACTGCAGCTTTTCTTGACGTGAGTCAAACATTTGACAAAGTATGGCATACTGGTTTATTGTATAAATTAAGGAAAAATATTCCTGAATCATTTTACTTAATACTGAAACCTTATTTGCCAGATCGTCACTTCCATGTAAAGTTTCAGAGTGAAATATCAGAAATGTTTCCAGTTCGTTCCGGTGTACCACAAGGTAGTGTTCTAGGGTCTGCTCTTTATCTTATATATACTGCAGATCTGCCGGTTGATGAAGAAAATACTACTGAAACATTTGCTGATGATACTGCTATACTAGCTACTGATGAAGATCCAAATGTTGCATCACAAAAGTTACAATCTAGCTTGCATCGAATACAGCAATGGTTACATAAATGGCGTATTCGAGTAAATGAAACGAAATCAGTGCAAGTTACATTTACTTTGAGAAAAGGAACCTGCCCTACAGTTAGTTTGAATGATGTGGTGTTACCATTAGCTACTGAAGCTAAATACCTAGGTATGCATCTAGATAGAAAACTAACATGGCGTAAGCATATTTGGAATAAACGCAAGCAACTAAATGTTAAGTTTTCTAAGTACTATTGGCTTTTAGGTCGTAAATCAAAGTTGTCTTTAAGAAACAAAGTGCTAGTTTATAAAAGTGTTATCAAACCAGTATGGACTTATGGAATTCAACTTTGGGGTACTGCTAGTGTTAGCAATATTGAGATATTGCAACGTTTTCAATCTAAGGTGCTACGAGCCATTAGTGCTTCCACGTGGTACGTGCGTAACGATGACATACATCGCAGTCTTCAAGTGCCCACAGTGCGTGAGGATATTATTATATAATACATTCATCGCCTAGAAAATTACCCTAATGTGTGTGCCCTTAACCTACTTGACAATAGTGACTCTTTGTATAGACTCAATAGACAGAACATTTTAGAATTAAGATATCGATTTATTTAGCTTTTAATGAATAGTATATATTATATTTAGTGTATTTTTTATTTTGAGTGATTACCAGTGGGTATTCATCATTCCCGTTATGTTCTATCGTCGCTTGATTTATAATTCTATTTAGAACTGTTAATCGATAAACGAGGATGTTAAAAAAAAAGAAGTTTTCATATTTGATATTAGTATTTTGGTCGAACTATATTCATCCTATTTTAAAAATTACCCTCAATTTTATAGTCAAGGCCTCTCCAATAGGTCCGACCCTGGATTTGAGTACATCAGTAGAAAAACCTTTCAAAATAAAGGGTTGTGTCAATTTTAACTTTTTTTCTATCTATTATAGTTTTCGAGTAATTTAACAAAATTAAATTTTTACTCCAACATTGGGGATGGATTTCACCCCTTAAATGGCGTTTTTGGCCGATAAAGAAAAGTACGTGGCTGTTATTTTTCTGTGTTCTACACACCTACCAAGTTTTATCAAAATTGGGAATTATCACTTCAAGACCTTTACTTGTAAGATCAAAAAATAGCCCCAGTACATACTTCCCATCATCAATTGCTTTTGAGAGATATTTATAAAATTCAAATATTGCACTTGTCGTAGATCTCTTCATTCTGAAGCCGTGCTGTGCTTTATTTACCATTTTATTGTTTTCTAGAATTGGTCTGTAATTCTTTACCTTTTTTTGTATCATCTTTCTTATATATTGGCATTATTTTGGCTACTTTAAGTCGATTTGGAAAAACACTTGTTTCAAGCATGCTATTAATATGTTCGCATAGTATATTTGAAAATATATGTGCATTTTGTTTTAATACTATAGCAGGAATCTCATCAATTCCTGTAGATTTCTAATTTGGCAAACTCATAATAATATTATAAACTTCCACTGGATCTGTAGGCGTCAAATATACTGTTTTATGACATGAAATGTTTATTTTAGTACAATGAACCGATTTTTGATCCTTAAAATTTTCGTTAAGCTTCTCATATACTGAATTAGAAAAATATTCTAGGAATATTTTAAGTAGTTCATGCTTAGCATTAACTACTTTACCATTATAGTACAGTACTAGTTCGTTGTTAGTTTTCTTTTTGTTACCTAATAGTTTATTTATTCCACTCCAGATATCTTCGTCCCATTTTCTTTACAATCAAATGCGAATGTTCCAAAGAGGGTTCACACCACTAAACCATGATAGATAATGGACCAATAATATAAATTGTTTACCGTAGAACCTAATATTTTTGAACGGAAATACTAATTAGAATTAGCTTGATCTCTAAACCATGGAAGAATCAAGAAACGATACCAATATTCTGTAATTTTATCTCTGTTTAACTTATCATTTTTCAATAAACTCTTAATATAGAATACATTTGAAGTTTATAGAAAAATCGAATAATAGGTACAATGACCTGTTCTTGTTTGGTACAAAATTCCATGGATAATTAATTTATTGTTGATTACAAACTTATTCTCAGTACAAAAAGAGCTCGACAAATGCGTTTTAGAAAACTTAAATACAAATTATCTTTTTTGGTTGAGTGCGCAAAGCTAAGATCATATACACCGTTGTAGTGTAGATATACTACCGCTTTTGATGTAGGTATGAATTATTGATAGATAATGAGGTATGATAATGTAGATAACGTATCTCCCCTGGCTGGTTTCGAACTCACAACCTACCGGACAAGAAGCGGAGTTGCTAACTACTAGACCAACTCGGAGTTCAAATTATCTTTATATACCACTATTGTTACTTAAAACTATTGCAATCAGAAGGCAATTTTCTTTCATAAATAAAGTTTTCATTACTGTTTAAAAGTATCTTTTCGTAAAAAAATCAAATCAATGCCTAATAAGAAAATTTCCGAGCGGTGGCTTTTATTGATGTGTTACACAACATCGAGAGCGAACGTTAATATTAACGTTTTCGGAGGTCACTGTATGGAAAATTTCGGAAAAATCGCTTCGTGACATTACACAGTGGTTAGACACTGTAATATTCCTGGAATATTTGAATGTGACTATAACTTCTGCAACAACATTTTAATTTTTTATTTTTACGTAAAAAAATAATTGAAAATTTCTCTGTGATTAAAAATCAATATAATCTGTCAAACTACGCAGAAATGACAATGAAGTAAATAAAAAAAGAACGTAGATACAGATATAGATATTGAACATACAGATATACAATTGAATAATACTTGTTAACAACGATAAGTGATTCTCAGCGGGTAAATAATGGTTTCTTTATTACTGATTCGAATTAAAAATATTATTATTGTAATAAAAATATGTGCAAATTCTCTAATTGTACATGAGTTGCTGATGGAATAAATCGAATTGGTTCTTACTACAACTAGGTAATTTTTTTAATACTTCAGTTGAAAAATTAATATTGAAATAATGAAGAAATAAAACGTTGTTTATACAATTCCTGCTGTAATATACAGATAATAATATGAAGGAAGATCAACTTATTTACCTACTAAAAACTTATTTCCGCGTTTATAATATTAACACTATGATACTAACTAACTAACTATAATATTAATACTAACCTATACTCACAAAACGTCCAATTATGGTACACTATTTTGATAGTTAATACACTTTATATGGAATTGTTCACCGACGTCGTACGACGTGGTGTGTTAGTTTGCTAGGTTCCATATATGACGTCTTATAATGTCAATGTCGACCAAGGTTTTAGATCAAGATTAAATAAACAAGTAAAGGTCCCGTGGTCGGATCTATTAATTCGAATGAAACTTGAATACGTTGTAGTACAGTAAAAAATAAGCCACATGTATTCTTTTTGTCGGTGGACAACGGCTTGAAGGGATAAAATCAACCAAATTATTCAAATATCTGGTAAATGGTAAGAGATAGAACAAAAGCTTGAAGGGTTACATGGGCTTTCCTTAGCAAAAAAAGAACACAATGTTTTTTTTTCAAAAAAAGAACACAATTTTTTAGCGAATTTCGAAAACTTGAATTTCAGCTATTACGGCCGCTCTTATGACGTAATCTGAGGCCGATACTCTAACAGAAATATGTCTTGAGGTCCCTAGAATACGAAAATGATATTCACTAAAATTATATAAATATATATATATATATATATATATATATATATATATATATATATATATATATATATATATATATATACATATATATATATATGTATATATATATATATGTATATATATATATATATATATACATATATATATATATATATATACATATATATATATATATATATATATATATATATATATATATATATATATATATATATATATATATATATATATATATATATATGTGAGTTCCCACGATAACTCTCGAACGAAACGTTTAATGCACATGAAATTCAGTGTGTGATTTGGAATCTGGTTTGGCTCAGCTAAGTTCGTTAGCCACACACGTCGGATGCCCAGAAGTAGGTTTTTCGGGCATTTTTTTGTCAACAAAATGAGTTTTTTGCCAGAATTAAGCAATTTTCCAAATTTCTATACACCAAGCTAAAGTAAAAGGCAATATGCGTAAAAAATGTTTTTAGACCATTGCTCTAAGTTAATTACTTTTTGAGAAACGTTAGAAAATATGTTAGAAGAAATCATTTTCCATTACACTCACACTCAGTCAGTCTTTTTTTTCTGTCTCATTTTTTGCGATGCTACTTTCGAAAAAAAAGGCTTTATAAGTGGCGTGTCATGTTTTTGTTAATCCAATTTAACGATTTAGCTATATTCTATTTCTCTCAGTTGAATAGGTTTTTTATAATCTATCTATTCTATTTTTTTATAGAAAAATTACCAAAAAAACTTGTTTTATGTGATATGGTCAGAATTCAGATTATGTTTACGCCTTACTAAAATTAATAAGAGTTTGCTACAACCTCATAAAAATTACGTTAAACCATATTCAAACAATAATATCTTTACGTAATTTTCTATCTAAATGACAATACAGTTATAATTATAATGTATAAACACAGCATTTTACTCGTAAATAAATAAATTTGCACATTCATTTTTTTTTTTTTTGTTTTTTGACAAAAAACAAATAATTTTAAATTTTGACATATTATATCATACATTTTCGAAAATCTTAAATATTTTAAGGCGAAAATATATTAAAAAGCTGAAATTTGTTTAATAAAAGCCATACATCTGCTCATTTTACCTCAAAAATATCTGAAAATAGAATATTTTTCAATAATTAACCAAGAAAAAGCATAGAAGAGGTGATGTATTTTTTTTTTTGAAAATTTCAAAATAAAATGACATTTGATAGTAGTGTAACAAATGATTTTTTTTTTCATTTTATAAAATCTGGTAAATAGAAATCGTACTAAGTATTCTCGCCTTGAAAAAATCGAATAAGTATTTAAAACAAAATACTATTTCTTAAAGAAACTATTAAAATTATGTACAAATTGCGTCCTGATAAAGTGATATATTCTGTCCATCTTGAGCGCTGGAGCCGATTTTGAGTAGCTGGATTCCCTCCAGGAAAAATCTCATAGCGAATACACACATTTTTAAAATATACTCTTGAATTTTGTAACTCAATCATTACAAATAAAATCTAAATAAAAAATCTATTTTACCTGTTTTTCTCAATTTTCTAGCATCAAGTCTAGAGGTAATTAACTAGGGGGTGATTGTGTCGACATTTTAATGTAAAATATAGTAATTTTAACCGTCTTCAAAAGAACGTTTCGATTTTAACAATAAAAAAAAAATTTAAAAATTGTTTTAGTTCTGGCAGGATTGTCAAAAAGGGACTGAAATGTTTTTAGATGATATATACAATAAATATTAATGTGTTATGTACTTGCTAGACTTTTAGGTTTTATGGGTTGTTTTAACGAACTTCCAGAATGGAATTTAGCTATTACATCAGTCACCGTCATGACGCGACTTGAGCCCGAGACTATGGCAGAAATTTGTTTTGAGGTCCCTAGAAACCGAAAATAATATTCACTAAAATTTATATATTATATTTGTATTTAGTCCCACACCATTGGACATTTGAATGTAAAATATAGTAATTTTAACCGTCTTCAAATAAACGTTTCGATTTGAACAATAAAAAAAAATTAATAAAAGTGTTTTAGTTCTGGCAGGATTGTCAAAAAGGGACTGAAATGTTTTTAGATGATATATACAAAAAATATTAATGTAGGGTTGACCGGGGTAATTGTGAATTGGGGCAATTGTAAACGGCGCTTATAATTTCTAAAATAACATTAATATTATTAAAAATCAACTCTTAGTATGTTTTTCTGTTCTTTCTTAATATACTATTAAAATTTGATAACATTTCTCCAAGTATTAGTACCTTTTTTTTATTTTATTTTCAAAAAACCCTTGGAAAAATTTGTGTATCATACTTCGACCAACAATCAAAATATATACTAATAGATTGTTGTTTTTATTCATGTGAGCTAACTGAATTTCCTTGAAAAAGTCTCATTTTCCTTCTTTTTGTGTGAAATTCAGGTAATTTTTTGATTTTTTATGTGATAGAATGACAAAATATCATTTTTAGCTTGTAATGAATTTGTCCTACAATTTTTGTTATCTTTATTTAACCTTGATTTGTTGTACAAATTTGAGGTATGCGTAACTTGCATTAAACCAAGAGGAAATGTGACCGCTAAAGTACGATGAAAAATTTGAAAATGGGGTAAATATGAAGAATTTCAATTGGGGCTCACTCTGATGTGCCTCACTTCTCTTGTAATCCATTATGAATAATTTTTCTAATGGTATTCACTTTTACCCCAAAATTGATAAGATTTGCAAAACCGCACCGGGGAAATATGAATGGCTTATAAAATTTTTGTTTTTCATACCAATTTGCTCAAAATTTGTATGGTGCATCTTGAATAATGTAGAATTAAAAACAAATCAACCATAATGTGATATATAAAATAATAAATACTTAAAATAACACTTTTATCTCAGTTAATAAAAATCCATTCACAATTACCCCGGTCAACCCTATTAAGTACTTGCTAGACTTATAGGTTTTGTGGGTGATTTTAGCGAATTTCCAGAATGGAATTTAGCTATTACAGCCACTATCATTACGCGACTTGAGCCCAAGACTATGGCAGAAATTTGTTTTGAAGTCCCTAGAAACCGAAAATAATATTCACTAAAATTTATATATTATATTTGTATTTAGTCCCACACCGTTGGACAAGTTCGTTAGCCAGCCATGTCGGATGCCTGGAACATGGTTTTTTTGGTCAGTTTTCGTGAAAAAATTAGTATTTGCCAAAATTGTCTCAAGTTAAAAAATTGTTGCGACATTTATTTACACCATTAGAAAGAGGAGGAAAAATCACTTAGAAGAGTGAAAAATCACAGAAAAACGGATTTTTATAAACGGAAATTCGCTATGCTATATAGTTGCTACGACCGGAGGTATTTTTTTTTTTGCAGTATAAGGAAATATGATTTGTTCCAACTTTTGACAAATTATTATATATTCATTAGAGACAACACTTTACAGCAGCGGTTTGCAAACTTTGTGCCCTAACGCCCCCGCCCCTCACCCCTTATAAAAAATTTTATCTCTGCCGCCCCCCTCTTGAAAAAATTTATAAACAATTCGTAAATTATTTTTTTACTGAAAAAACTCATATTCTTTGCGGATGGCTGGTCTATACGACATTTGAGAGGAAACTGTTGATGAGACACGTATTCGATACTTAAGCGCAAACATGACTCTGACCGCTTTAGAATTATTATTTTAAAATATTACGTACAGTAGCGAACAGAAAAATCAGTGTTAAGTGGTTACATGGCTTTTTTTAGCAAAAAACCCTAATTTATTCCAACTTTTGGCAATTTTTTTCTATTAGTAAATGCTTATGGCATGCACTTGAACTAAGAGATTTAAAAAAAGTGAAATTTCAACTTTCAGCAGTGTTTTCAACAAGATTTTCTACTTGTAACATGAGATTTAGTGAACGGAAACAGTAATTTTTCGTTCGAGTACAAACCAGAAGCATCTACTAATAGAAAAAATTTTGTTTTTTATTTTAGAATTTTAGGAGTTACTCTGCTACGGCGAAAAATCAGTGATTTTCGAAAACTAGCTGCCGATGGACTAATTATTTTTTTTTTTTTTTATAAAAATTTTTTACAGTGTCTTAAAATAATATACAGTGTCTTTTATAAAGTTCGCACCGTCAGTTGGTGCATCGGTTGGAATGAAAAAGTAGCTAAACACATTTCACCCCCCACTTGCTATTCAGCGGGAAACCGGAAATTTAAAATTTGTGAATTACGAAAAATAGTAATAATTTCAAAGTTATTGGTCGCTTATTTTGGAAAAGAAGATTTTTGGGCATTACTTTTGTAGATTATGGTATTTAGCTGTCAGAATATGTTAACTAGACCTAACTTTGATATGACGCCAAAATTTCATGACGAAGTGATCAGTACTTTTGAAATGATTACCATTTTTCATAATTCACAATTTTGAAATTTCTGGTTTCTCGCCAAATAGCAAGCCGTGGGTAAGATGTGTTTAGCTATTTTTTCATTCCAACCGATGCACCAACTAGCCCCACTAAAATATAGGTATTTCGAAAAATCAATAGTAAAAAAGTTCCCCATATGGTGCGAACTTTATGAAAGACACTGTAAAATAATATGCCAAAAGTTGAAATAAATTAAATTTTCTTATAACTATTGTAAAAAAAAAAAAATCGAAAAGATAGTGTTCTTTTTGCTAAAAAAGTCTCGTGTAACTCCTTAATATAAAATGTCCATTATCTGGTAATTATATTTGAACACTTATTCTTAAAACCATGATTTTATCAAAACGACAACGATATTTGTAACTAACCTGCGCCACTCTGGTGAACATTGCGCGCCTCCTAGTTTGGTAACCGCTGCTTTACAGCATTATACCGTTAACCATACATTCATTAACGGTACGGGCACGGCGTTTTTGTGTTTGTGTTCATATACACAGTCTTCGTGGGAAAGTTTTAATGTAAACAACTTTTTTATGTAAACAAACTTTCAATTTTTAACATATACAGGCGATTTTATTTTGAAAGTTAAAATAAGTCTATGATAATAATAATAATAAAAATTATTAATACACATTTATATGTGTAATTTGCAAACTTACAATTAGAAATAAATATTATGTAGCTAGAAAATATTATTAGAAAGTTATTTTAACAAAACTGTTTTAATTTTTATATAAAAACAAACTGTGTAGAGAAATACCTGTAGATGATTTCTCTAAGTTTACGACGTTTATGTATTGTCGTACGCTTAACGAAATATCGGTGTATTTTTAAAGAGTTTTCGATTGACATGTTTAAATTCAGGTTCGGACCTACTGAAGGAGCTATTCAACTGATTAGGAGTGAAAAATATTTTTTTTAAATATGTGGCACCCTTTAAATTTAGATGAAACTTTGTATGGTAATAAAGTAGATTAAGACACAGTTACTGTATTTTTTTGGAAGTGGTCACTCAGCAGGAACTCCATAAAATAGCACTGGATCGGATTTAATTCATCTTATTTTCCTTAATAACGAGGATTGGAACAAAAAGAAATATGTCTAATATTCTCAATAGTATTTTCCTATGTTGAGTGTTAGCGAGAAAAAAAATTTTGAAGAAAGCAGACATTTTTGGATAGTTTTTTAGTTTTAGCCGGAAAGATTGTAGATATTAATTATTTATAAACTTACCATACACTTATTACTATGGGCTGTTATAGGTGGCACATTGCCCATGAAAATCCAGCTATACCCATTTTTAATTTAATCACAGTTTTGATTTCAGCCTTGTACATTTTGCATTGCCACACATGCTCTAAGGAACTGTACCTAGATGCAAAGATTATAAATGTTTTTGCGAAACTAATATCAAGACTCGAAAAACAAGAGAGAATGAAAGTAATACTACTTACTACTAAAATATAACTGTGTAAAAGTGCAATGAGCGAAATCTGTTGTATTCGTACAATTTTTTGTGTTTGTAGTATTTTTTAACAATACCAAAATTTAAATTATGTACGTCCTAGTAACACTGGCACGAATATTATGCTTATGGAAACCAAGACTTAGGTTTACTAAAGTATATCCAAATACATACATATATGATCAAGTGAGTATCTATATAGTACAATATTATGTGCCAGTGTTGGTTTGTTGTGCAGATAAATATAGCTCGGATTCTAGATATAAAATCTAATTGTAAACAACAATAATTTTTATATTTTGTGAACTCGGCAAGCAAGCGAGCGTTATGGTCGTAACTCGTAGTTTTCGTACGTAATAACAAATGACGTGTACATTAATATATCTAAATGTAATTTTAGTTCATCTCAGTTTTGCAATGAACAAGAACGAGCGACGGGTGAAAGAAAATACAAGTGATAAAGTGATAAAAATGATGCTATTACCGCTACCTGTGTTATTCTATTTTGTTTATTTTTAACCCCGGCTGACTGTTATATTACTCTAAGGGAAATAGTGGGAATAAAAATACAAAAAAGTAATAACTGGGTATGTGTATAATGTAATATAATATTTCTGTATATATATATATATATATATATATATATATATATATATATATATATATATATATATAGGTGTAGGTGTGTTTATTCTAGGTAAGCAGATCTTACAGACTACGTATGGTTAAAAAATGCTCCTATTGAAATCAAAACAGAATATTAAAAAAGTTGAAAAATTCTCAGCTTGAAAAAGGCTGACTGATGTATTTCAAAATCGTGTATTGCATAGACAATGGCCTGATTTTAACCCATTATATCCCATTAATAAAAATAAAAATTGGAATATTCCAACTGCAGGTGAGATTTACAAACTTAAAAGGGAGACAAATACGACAACCTGCAAATATTAAATCGAATTAACAAATCAAGCCTGACATGTATCAACCAATCAATTTTCCTCTGTTGATGGCCAATTGTTTGGTTGAAACACCTCAGGTTTGATTTGTTACTTCGATTTAATATTTGCAGGTAGTCGTATTTGTCTCCCTTTTAGGTTTATCCCATTACTATTTATGTTTATCGAGTTTTGATAAAACTTTAGATAAAGATCCATAATCAGATTATTATATGAATCCTCTGGTATCCTTTCTAGCGTAAGAGTAGCGGTTTTTATTATATATAATATTCAGAATTTTGGTGCAATAAACTCTGGCGGAATATTTTAAATTTTATCAGAAATAAAGTAAATTTAACATAAAAAGAAAGTGAAACAAAATGGTTAATAACCTTTTATAAATTCTAAATTTTCTTATTGTTCCTTTTTCTTTTATAAATTTTTTTACTGTAACTCTACTGTAATTATTGTATGGCACAATTGATAAAAGAGCTCAGTAATCTATACTAATATAATAAAGAGAGAAAATTTGTATGTCCGAAGTAAACTTAATAAGTACTGGACTGATTTTGAAAAAGTGAACTACTTAATCGATCTGAAAAATTTTTTCACTGTTACAATGTTAATCTGTTCCAAATTGATAGTGGTGATGTAGTATTATCCGCTCGGATCCTGGGGACTACAAAAGTTGCAAAATTAAGTCCCAGCCGATTTTGAAATTTTTTTACTATTTGCTAACTAGACAATTCCAGGTTGACATAGGCTAGGTATATTATATAAGATTGCCCAGGATCCTTGAAAAATTTATTCTCAAACACTATTGAATTATGAGAAAGTGAGGTCAAAAGTGTCCGTCAGGATATTAGAGACCCAAAAGGTGCTTAAAATAAACAGGTAGACGAAACTTGGGTAGTAAGATTATAGTGATTTATGGGCCACTGGGTAGTAAGATCATAGTGATTGTGGACTACAGAGTAGTAAGATTACAGTGATTATGGGCCACTGGGTAGTAAGGTCACAGTGAAATATGAGTGATTCCGTTCTAACTGTGATTTTTTTACTAATAATTTTTGAATTTTAAAATTAAATTTTTTTTATTTGTATAGGTATATTATTATTATAAATTATTGTAAAAATGAAAGTCTGAAAGGATTTCGCTACAACTTTAAAGTTTCGAAAATGACAAACAAATTTCAAATTTTTAAAAATAGTAAAAAAAAAAGAAATTCCAAAAACCCCAACATCGGACTAATTTTAATATTTAATAGTAGTTACAGGTAATTATGATAAATATTTCAAGTCAAACGGACTGAAAATATACTGGGAAAAAAAATATACTGAAACTGAAACTAATAAGTAACATCTTGTAAAAAAGAAAAACTAAGTATAATGATTTTATATAATGTTCTTACAAATATATTTTTAAAAATACTGATAAATCAGCTTGTGATTTATTACTGAAATCAAATTTTATTACTGGTTAATTATTTTTTCTCGCGGTACTGATAGACACGGTACTGACATTTTTATTTAAAACAGCAACTGTAATTATTTGGTTATAAGTTTAATAATATCCATTCACTATATAATTAAGGCTAGTCATAAGTACAAAAATTTATTACTTATGATACAAAAAATTCATAGTTGATAAAGTTTATCAATACCACGGTACTGACAAGTAAATTTATGACACACTTTTTTTGAAATTGAGTTCTAAAATGACACAAAATTTATTGCACTAATCCATCAACTTGATGTTTGTAAATATTACCCAGGTGACGTACTTTCAACATGGCTCATTAGCCGTTTCATTAATTTCGAGGTAGATGGCGCGCGAGTCATACAAATTCAAATTCAAAAATTCGTTTAAATCTAAGGACAAAAGTTATTGAGCCGGAGTTCAATGTTAAATTAATATATTGGGAAAAAATGTGTAAATTTTTGTAAATTTAATCATACTCTTTAAGATTTATTAGGTAATTAGTTTGAATCGTATATTGCGACAAAAAAAATAAACAATTTATATAAAAATTCTAGAAATGGACATGCCACGGTACTGACATTTAAGAGATAAAGTGTAAGTTTCCTCTGGATTTAAAGTCATACTTTACAAAAAAGTGATGAAATATGTTCAAGAATTCACAATAAACACAAAAATTTCATTAATAGATCGTTAATTAACGACCAGTGAGAGCAAACAGTACTTGACATAAAAGATCACAGTTAGAACGGAATCACCCATATGGACTATTGAGGAGTAAAGTCACAGTGATTAAGGTTCACTTAAATCGTAAAGTAAATTTTGATTCTTTGTAACATTGAAGCGGAATAGTGTTTTTCATTTCGTTTTTAGCGAATTTTCATTCTGAAAATTCAGCTATTACAGCAGCTCTTATGGTAAGACCTAAGCCCGGGACTATGGCAGAAATTTGTTTTGGAGCCTCTAGAACCCGAAAATCTACTTCACTAAAATTTATATATATATATAAATATATATATATGTATTTATGTGTGTACACGATAACTCTCGAATAAAACGTTTAATGCTTATGAAATTTGGTGTGTAGGTTTGAATTCGATTTCGCTCGCCTAAGTTCGTTAGCCAGACACATCCGATGCCACAGACCGGATATTTTGGGCTTTAAAGTCTTTTTTTGTGTTTTTTGATCAGAATTTATACCTTTTTCAAAAATTTTGTTATACTATCAAAAAAATTGTAAGAAGTTATATTAGCGAGCTTTTTAAACTTTTCCTCTGTATAAACTGGTTTTCAAGAAAAATTAAAAATAATTTTTATATAGAGTCTCTTTTTATCGTATCATCTCCTTCTGTTGTATTGGAAAAATCCTATTTTTATTTATTTTGATTATACACGTATTTTAAGGGTATTACTACACTTAGTACTTCTACTACCTATCATATTTCAAATTTCTTTGGATAAATATTCAGAATAATGCCTTAATAAATTTCTACGGTTATATAAATGTAATATTATTAAATTTAATTAATTAAACTATAATATTTCTTTGATTAAATAAAATTTTAAAATTATATTTTTGGTAGTGCACAAACAGCCTTATGCATTTGTAAACATAATAATATCTCTAGTATAAGTAGATTAGATTTGTTATTTTGTTTTCGAAAATTTATTTTTGCTTTCAAATTCAAATTGTAGTAGAATTGATTTTTTTTTTCTAGATACTGCACATTATTTTAATCTCTTTAACACATTACGTTAAAAAATTATAATAATATTTTTAAAATTATTAATATTTTTAATAATTTAATTATTTAAAAAAATTCTTTAAATATATTTACCTAATAATTTTTTATTTTAAAAATTCTATTGTGTCAGAGTTTTTAACCAGATAGCACCACAGGTATGTACAATACTGCCAAATTAGCTTGAATTTAAACTAATATTTCAACAATCAGAATTTCAAATCAACTCCTCTTTGTGTTGAAATGTTGACATATAGATTCGGTGCTGATATTTGACTGATATTTGAGAAAAATAGGTAATAATTCATGTTAATTTATATATTACATTTTTAAAATCAAATAGTAATTAATATTTGTCCTATTATTTGTTTTTTGTTTTGTTTTATATAGGTAAAAAATTTAAAACCACATTAAAAATTACATGAAACCGTGAAGCAAATGTTATTTATATACGAGAAGAATATAGCTAAAATAAAAAAGAAAATATAAATTCTAAACAGGCAATTATTAATAGAATTTGTCAACATAATAAGGTAAATACATATCTATTAAAAACTGTGGATTTTGTGATTGAATTTTTTCTAATAATTTGAATGTACATGTTAAAAGGTTAATACCAACAGCAATACTTTTATGTATTATAAATTCCTATTTAAAACATGGATGGTGAATTTAAACATATAATAAGAAGAAAAAGAGAACACACAGTAAACTAAAAACTTGGATTAAGAAGGAAAACATCAACTAAGTACATGCCGGATAAGCCCTTGAATAAAGGTCCAACTTTAGTTTTGTTTCCGTGTCGAATGGTTATTTTCTTCAGCAAGAGAATTTAAAAAGGTAAAATCGTCGGTACACAGAAAGAGTGACACAGTTCAAAAAAAAAAAAAAAAAAAAAAAAAAACAGCTACTTCAATATCTCTATTCAAAAGTTTTATTATTTACTTCAAAAGTTATCATAGTTTCGGATTTCTAAAATTTTCAAAATTTTTTTGGAGATAACCCGTTGGTACTCACCTTGTATTCCAACAATAAAAATAACAAGTTAATTTTGATAACATTAAAGATTTTGATAAAAAAAATTCGCTACTTTGAAGTAAGGAAAAAACGACAAAATCGCCTTCTAGCGGTTAATTTTGGAAGTAGCAATATATCGTTCTGGGACATAAAAATATGCAAATTTTGCTATACATTTACACAATAAACTCGACAATGTAAATTTCTGAGTTGTGTCACTCTTTCGGTGTACCGTCGAAATGTTTTGTTACGTTTGGAAAATAAATTCCGTTCTAAATTTTTTTTCGTAACCGTTAAAAAATTTAGCTCAAAATATTAAATTCAGTATTGGTAAGGCAAAGATTCTCAGTTGCGCCTCTGGTGGTAAAATTAGAACTAGTGTCAAATAAAAATACGTATATGTTTAATTGGTGATGAAAATACACATAATTTTGTATAATAGATATTTCACTGGTCATTTCTCTCACCGGCCCTGTACATAATCGCATCTGTTATTAAAATACCCCTATCGCAGCATCCTGCATAACATAGCGAATTTCCATTTACAAAAGTACGTTTTTCTTGGAAAGTAGTTGATATAGAGTAATTGTAAATAAAAAAAACTTTATGTGATTTTTCCGCCTCATTCCGCCAAATTTTTTTCACGAAACGTTTTCACGATATTTTTTAAAAATAAGATGTTTCGTTTTTGAGTTATCGTGCGGACACACACACGTATATATATATATATATATATATATATATATATATATATATATATATATATATATATATATATATATATATATATATATAAGTTTACTAAGTGTCCGCACGATAACTCAAGAACGAAACATTTTATTTTTAAGAAATTTCGTGAAAACGTCTACGGTTTTTTGGACATTTTTTTTGAAAAAATTTGGCGGAATGAGGCGGGAAAATCACATAAAGAAAGTTTTTTTTATTTACAATTACTCTATATCAACTAGTTTCCGAGAAAAACGTACTTTTGTAAATGGAAATTCGCTATGTTATGCAGGATGCTGCGACAGGGGTATTTTTTTATTGTATTTTATTCATAAATATTTATATTCTATGATATTAATTTGCTAATATTCATAAATACTTCAATATCAATCCCTTATCAGCTACTACTCAATCACTATAAATAACATTTTATATAGAATTTCGGAAAATTTTATTTAAAAGCAATTGAATCCATAATTCAAATGCCTTTCACAGATGAAACTGTGGGCCAAAGATTTAAATTATCTATAACATTTGTAAATGTAGGAAATTACATAGAACACCAAAATGGAAACAAGATAGACATCTCAGCAAAGCCAGGATTAGCTGCTAGCGCTTAAAAGAAAGAGCGTAGACGTTACTGGTTCGAATCGTAGGTATTCCAGTTAGGTTTTGGGAAAATTTAGTAACCGACTAAAAAGTTCACCTCCTTGAAATTCACTGATTCTACAATTATGATTTCTGATGGCAATGGAAAATATTATGCAGTGTTCGAAAATCATGGGTAATATTTTACCCACAGATTTCTTACTCACCTAATCAATTTCTTTAATAAATTTTGACTAAATATTTGGAACCCCACTTATTTTTGGCTATAAAATCAAAACTAAAGGTCTGATTTTAATGAGTTTTTGTTCAATGCTTGGCGTTAAGGTACATTCGTTAAAAAATATTAGAACTTAATACCAATATTGTAAAGGCCGGGAAATTTTCGTTAAATCTGAAAAATAGGTATATTCATCGTCACCATTCGCCATCCAAAATTGTGCTAAATGAGCGAATAGTAGTTTTCGCTTTAAAGATTCTAAAAAAGCAAAAAGGAAAAGAAATTTTGAAAACAAAAATTTCATTTTTCACCAGTTTTAACTGGGGGCAATAATTGATAAACTTTTTGGGGATTTACTGATTTCTTAACTCCAACCATCTTAATTCGTGATCATGTATAAAAAAAAATTTAGGCACAAATCCCGTGGTCAAAATTAACATTTTATCGCCATCTATTGCAACAAAAATTATTTATCATCTATCAACTATACGTCATGTTTCTAAAAGTCTTTTATAATAGATATTATTACAATTATGTGTTTGCTGTTAAATGTGTCTACAGGGTTTTCACCAAACGGACATCATGGTAGTGCATCATACGAGAGTTCTCGATAAACATTATTTCAAAATAAAAATTCATTTTTAAGTCGTTTACATATAACATTTTTACTACGATGAAACATTTTAGTATACGTTTGGGCATATTGTGTTACTAGATATGGGCTATACTTTGAATGTTGTTAGTTTACTGTATTCTGACTAGCATCTAGATAGCACAGGTGTGCTATACGTTTATTCCTTTAAATGAAATACAAGATATTTTTATATGTTTGTGTTCAAATGAGACATGATGATATATGGTTTCCAATGACGGTTCAAAGCGCTGTAAGCATAGTAAGTAGACCTTCAATTTAAAAGCCGAAATTTTACAGGTACTAGGGCTTATTTTTTGTTTTAAAAATATAGGAGGGTCATGGTATCTTAATAAGAGACGGCGTAGGAGGCTCTACTCTCAGTTAGTCATGGGCAAATTATTATCATAGGCAGAACTAAAAATTTGATTTTATCCTATTTAGCTGCTATTTTGATATATTTTCCATGTTTAACAAGAGTATCAAAATAACGAAAGTTATATGTGTGCGAGATCATGTTCAATAAAACATGAAGTGGGCTCTTAGATGATATTTTATCCTTTTTCAATTTTTAAGTAAATAAGGTTTTATTAATTTCTTAAAGGGCCTAGCAGACTTATCATGTGGAAATTGCATTGACGTCATTGGACATAGTTTAACCTTTTAAATATTGCTTCTTTGCCCAAAGTACTGATATTCGTGATTTTAGATTTCTGCTCTCACTTATAAGGGAGATATGGGGGTAAAATCCCCTAAGGATATTTTCTTTTTTCTCAGAAACTATGATAGATATTTGAATGAATCGAACGCCCAAAAATAGATATCAATCAGCTCTATATTTAGTATTTTTTTTATATTTTTTGATTAATTTTCAGAAGTGTAAAACAGTATATTTATTATTTAAGGGTGGTTTTTTATATGAACCACTGGAGATACACCAACCAAATAAATATTATGTAATTATCTGAGAGTCCGCTCTAACATATTATAAATACAAAAGTTTAACCCAAAAGCTAGACCCATTATTTTCATATATTTTCTACATTTAAAAAGGTATCAAAATTATAAAAGCTGGATGTGTATGAAGTTACATGCATTCACTAGAAGATGAGTGAACTGTTAGACGATATTTTATTCCTTTATTTATGATTTCGGGCTACAGAATATTTTATTTCAATTTCAGGTTTTTACGTGAGGGCCACGATGGACCATAAGTTTTAGCTCAACTCCATCTTATCTTTCAACTATTAACGTGAATAAATTTCAATTTGTTATTTTCCAATAATTTGTTGATTTATTTCTTTATTAAAGAGATGCATTTTTTTTATCCAGTATAGTTAGAAATTATACATTATGTGCGTAACATCTTGTTCTGTTGGGCATCTCGTCTTATTCTTTTAGTGGGACGAGATGGGGAGAAATGCAATTTTTTGTATTTATATATTTTATGAAAATATTAATATTACTAGCCGTATGCCCGATGGGATTTCCCATCGACAACATCTTTTTATTAGGTACTCACTTTCTGCTCACTTTAAATATTTTTCAAAAGCCTAAATCAATATCCACGTTTCTAACTTCAGAAATGACGAACATTCCATATGAACTTTCATTTTTTGTTTTAACCCCTTAGACAATAAATTTCCAAAAACGTTAACACAACTGAATTTTATTTATAAATAGAAGCTTAAACGCCAATTTTCATAATTCCTGTGCTTAATTTCGTCCTTCTAAACCCAACAGTTTAGGTTGTGCGTTGTCTGTCAGCCAAAGTTAAATATTTATTAAGGTAAAATATTATTTATTTTAATAGCCATAGTAACATTTTTATATACCACTAACTTCAAAAATAACGAATTTACATACAAAATTTCATTCCCTATTAAACCCACTTCGGGGACGATTTTTCAAAAATCCTTTCTTAGTGCTCACCTACATTATATAAGAAACTCCTGTACAAAATTTCATCCTTCTAAACCCAACGGTTTAGGCTGTGCGTTGTCTGTCAATCAGTCAGTGTTAGAAATTTATTAAGTAGATATTATTCAACGAGTTGGTAATGACGGTTATTACTCACTAAGATGAAATTGCAGCACGAGCCGAGTTCAGGAGACGAGTGTCGTAATGCATCTAAGCGAGTAGTAGCCATTGCAAGCGACTAGAGTACTATAATTTTTGTACGACTTTCTTCCTTTTTGATTTAAATAAAATTGAATATAAATTTTAAATTAAAAGAAGAAAATTTTTAATCTATCTCTAATTTTATTAAATGTTTGTGTTTGTATCTATGGAAGCGATCAAAATAAAATTCAAATTATTTTATTTACTTACACGTTACTAGGCAACATATGTGAAATTAAAACTTATATACCCAATTTCAAATACAATTGAGCATGAGTCATCTTTAAAGAAATAAATAATTCTTTTATTCGAAACAAATCAATCCTCTATTCTTCTCTAAAAACAAACTGTAAATTTAAAATTTACGCAAGTGCAATAATGAAAGAGATAAAGCCAAGAAAACGGAAATTGTTTAAATTTATAAGTGATGAATCATGATTTTTAAGCGAAGTGGATTATACGAGTAGATATATTATTCATAAAACAATTGCAAGCCCATTAAATAATGGTTAATACGGTGATTTCATTGGTAGTATTGAGTAGTGATTGTAAGTATTGAGTAATGATCATTCCTCCACACCTTTGAATAATGTCTAACTTCCTCAACAATTGGCGGATATGTAATGAGTGTGTCCTTCAACAGGAGTAGAAAAACGTTTGTTTCTGTTTTACTGAAATGAAAACGAACTTTGAGCGATTTTTAGCAGGTGAAAATCTTAGAGGCATCTATAGCTATAAGGATGATGTGTTGTGTAAAATTAAATTTTCACTGCTGTCGACGGTTCCCATGGCTGCCTATATTTTTATTTATTTTTTACTTTTTAGGTTTTGCAATTAACAAAAACTTACAATTTAATGATTTTTATTTTGTCCTTTACCTCAAGCGCGTAATTGAATCGTTCGACAATTTTCTTAAAAACTCTATTTAGAATGTTGTACAATTCGATATTAGCTAAATTTTTGTAGAGGTAACAATCGGGAGTAATTTGCATCGGGAGTAAGTATATACTATATTTTATATACCTATTGTTTGAAAAGTATGCATTACGTAAACAAAAATTTTTACTATGTCTCTCAAAGTTTACGTTAAAATGCATCAAAAGAAAAAAACGAAAAACAAAATTGACTTTTTGAAAAAGTTAAAAAGTGGATTCTGACCTTTCTTTGAAAACTAAGACAGAAAATATCAATACCTAACATAAATTATTTATTCTTTAACAACAGTGACTGAAACCTAAAGCAGAATATTTTCAAAAATGTGAGGTGTGATATAGGCTGAAATTTTCCGAATGAACCGTCACTGTTTTTAACGCCAGATAACGTTCCACTAACAAAAAATAAATAATTCAATTCATCCAATTATTTCAGTTTGAAAGAAGAGAATTCCTGAAAAAAAGGAAAAAAAACAACAAAAGACGTGAAAAACAAAACAAAACACACAATAAACATATCTTGATATGGAATTTAATCAAAGATTAAATAATTTATTTATAGTTTTCATGTTTTAAAATTTAAACAAATCAACAAATTTCAACGTACATCTGTATAAGTACGAGCGTACCGTTGCGCTGCCGTTGTAACGGCACTCGTTTAGTGCTATTGTGTCATTGTTCACGTTTTTGTATTAAATTTGGAATGTCTTGTTGTTCGTTTTAGCTTGGTAAGGGGTCGGGCAATGGGGTTAGTGTATAGTGACACATGATAACGTATTGATCGTATAATTTTAATAACGTTATCCAAAGCATTAAACTTTGGGAATGTGTATTAACAAAAATGTGTTTCACCGCCCGTCCCAGCAGTTCCCTATCCATTTTTACCCCGTCCATTAACATATACACACACATACCTACGCACCTATTCTTATATGTGTACACAAATACAATGAAGCGTTAATCTTGAAACATTTCTCAAGTAAGTGTCGACATTACTGACATCCGCGTCGATTACGTACGGGTTAAGTGAGTGAGTGAGTATTGAATGAATGATGTGGTAGGCGCAGGCATCAAACACCAGGAGGCAGTCGACTACGGCGATGCCATGGATGGTGAATTTTATATATGTACTTCATCTTTTTCACTTTATGATCCATTTTCCTTGTGTATTTGTTATGTGTGTATACGGGGTGTTCGGAAATGATAAGTGCAACGGAATATTAATTTTTTTAATACTATATTCGTAATTTGATTTTATTTAAAATTTGTAATTAAGAAAACTTTTTAAAAATAATAAAATTTAAAAAAAAATTGAAAACTGGATAGGATTTTTGATGGAAATTTTCTATTTTGTAACATGAAGAGCTCTTATTATATTGGATTTTCATATGTAAAGTTGTATAGAAAACGTGTAACTAAGGTTTGACATTGTGTTTACAAGTATAGGGATGGATCAATCTGATTTCTGAAAACTCAAAATCCAGCTATTACAGTAGGTCTCATGACGCAATCTGAGTCCGGGACTATGGCAGAAATATGTTTTGAGGTCCCTAGAATACGAAAATGATATTCACTAAAATTTATATATATATATATATATATATATATATATATATATATATATATATATATATATATATATATATGTTCCCACGATAACTCTCGAACGAAACGTCTAACGCTTATAACATTTTGTGTGCGGACTGCATTCTGAATTGGCTTGGCTAAGTTCGTTAGCCAGACACGTCGGATGCCCAGAAGTAGGTTTTTTGGCCATTTTTTATCATTCGATCCTATCATAAGACAGTTCTATTTTTACATCGTTGAAAAGGAAAAAAAAATTATGAAGAAAATGTTCTTATAATAATAATAATAATAATAATAAATGTTTATTTGTATTTGACTTTTTACAAAAAGTTTACAAAAGTGTCATATCAAATAGACTATAACATAACAAAGAATATACATATCTAAGAATTATATATAATATCTTTCCATCTGATTATCAGATTAATTCATTAATATCAACTAAATTATTTATATTTTGTAGTTCATTTGGTAATTTAAACATTATTTTATAACCAGTGTATACCGGAGTTCTTTCATAGAAACTTGTTCTGTGTGTAAAATTATACAGCATATTCAATCTTGTATAATGGATTTTATCCGTTTGACAAGTGAAAAATTCTTTTTGTTTCATATATACGACTAATTCTAATGTATAAATACCCCAGTATGTTAATATTTTGTTGTTTTTGAATAAACTTTTACAGGAACTTCTGCTATTTACTTTAAATATGGTCCATATTATTTTCTTTTGTAGAATAAAGATTCTATTTGCTTCATAGCTTCTTCCCCACATAAGTATTCCATACTTAATAGTGGAGTAGACATGAGCGTAGTAAAACGCTATTAATTGTTCCTTGTCTAAATACTGTCTTAAAATTCTAATTTGGAAACAAATGTTATTTAATTTTTTACAGATATTATTTATCTGTTCATTAAATTTTAAGTTACAATCTATCATAACACCTAAGAATTTTGTTTCTGTCACTGACAATAAAATATTTTTAGTAATATTAGTTTCTAGAGAAATTATAGTATGGTCTGGACGCAGTTTAAAACAAATTAAATTAATTTTTTCTAGATTTATAATTAATTGATTCTTATAACACCAGGATTGAAATGTTTGTAATGTCTGACTCGCCAATAAATTAACTTCATCAGAATTACTTGCACTAATTAAGAATGTAACGTCATCAGCATACATTATTACTTTTCCTACCGTAACATTTTCTAATAAATCGTTTACATAACAGTTAAACAGCAGTGGTCCAAGTGTGCTACCTTGTGGTACACCTACACTGATACATTTACACTTCGAATTATGGCCATTTATCTCAACATAAAATTCCCTATTAGTTAGGTACGATCTAATAAGATCATTAGCAGTACCTCTAATTCCCTGTTTTTCAAGTTTTTTGAGTAGAAACTCATGATTCACTGTGTCAAAAGCTGAACTAAGGTCAAAAAACAGTCCAATAACATTTTCACCGTTATCCAAGGATCTGCTCAGATGATCATAAAAATCAAAAATAGCAGTGGATGTAGAACAATTTGTTCTAAAACCATGTTGGGCAGGATATAATATTCGATTTGTCTCCAAAAAATTATTAATTCTTATGTATATTATTTTTTCCAATATTTTAGAAAAAACAGACAATAGTGATATTGGCCTATAGTTTTTGACATCCTTGCTATCGCCTTTTTTATATAATGGTTTTACTTTTGTTATCTTTAAAGAACTGGGAAAAATACCAGTTTCTAAAACTTTATTGAAAATAGGACACAATAAGTTAGAAATAGAGTGGGCACAATATTTAAGTACAAGAGCAGGCACTCCATCTGCTCCTGAAGACTGCTTATTTGGTAAATCCATTATTATATTCTCTATTTCAGACGTACTAGATGGGTACATAAATATACTTTTAGCACTTGCAATCTCAGTAGTCGTACATTCTTTTGATATAGTATCACCAAAATGACAGGATAATTTTTCAATTACCGAGTCTGCATAATGGTTAAGAAATATATCCGATATCTCATGTGGATTATCATACAATTTGCTATTATAAATTATTTCAATTGTTTCCTTTACTATATTATTTTTACCTAAAATTTTATTTATACCGGTCCAAATGTCTTTTGGGGTACATAAAGACAAATTAATATTATTAAAAACATGGTAACGTTTTGCTATGGCAATATCTTTTTTGTGTTGTTTTTTCAATTGTTTATATAAATTTTCTAATTCAGCATTAAAATGTTTTATTTTAAATATATCTCTTAATAAATTACCGTCATCAATAATTTGCTTAGTAACCCATTTTTTAGATTTACTATAATGAGTACGAGACAACATTAACGGAAAACTAGCATTAAAACAATATTGAACAGTTGAATAAAATATTTCAAAATGAGTATCGACATCAGCATTTACATAAACTGACTCATCTATATTGTTTACCATATATAGCATGAAATCTAAATTTAACTTGCTATAATTTCTTTTATAATTATTATTAATTCGTTTAATTACTTTTTCATTTTTGGTATCAAACGATATTAACTGACCAGTGTGGTCTGATAATAGCGTATGTAATATTTCAAAATCACTGAATACAAAATCTCTATTAATTATGGTATAATATATAAATAATTTTCTTTCTATGTTAAGTAGTTTTCGAGAAAATCGTAATTTTCACTTTTGCCTTATTTTGCTCTCTTTGTCATTGTAATAAGTAATTTATATTTCTATCTCAGTTGCTTATAACATATACAAAAATTTCATTTTTTTTACGTAAAACAAACGGTAGTTATTCAAAATCTATGTATTATAAATACTATATCTCTGTCTCATTTTGTTAAATTAAAATTAACCAGATATTTTAAGCATGTGTAATGAAGAATTTTTTAATTTTTTTATTGAATTTTAAATGAACAAGATAATGAAGGTAATCTCATGATATAATATTATTAAATATTATAGAAAGATAACATAATAATAATGTTTATATGCCAGGAAAAAAATTTTAAAGAACTAGATCGATTTTGAAAATTTTTTCACTGTCAAAGATCTAAGCTATTTTAGATATTTTAGACAGATATAGATTACGTAATGTAAGGTCCGTCAGGGTCCATGGGACCCAAAAGTGTTAAAAATAAACTAACCGACCGATTTCGAAAATTTTTTTCACTGTTAGAGAGCTAAACTATTTTAGAAAGATATAGATTACCTCATGCAAAGTCCGCTAAGGTCCATTGGATCTAGAAGTGTCAAAAATAAAATAAGCGACCGATTTTGAAAATTTTTTCACTGTCAAAGAGCTAAGCTATTTTAGATAGATATAGAATACGTAATGTAAGGTCCGCCAAGGTCCATGTACCCAAAAAAATCAACAATAAACTAACCGACCGATTTTGAAAATTTTTTCACAGTTAGAGAACTATTTTAGATAGATATAGATTACCTTATGTAAGGTCCGCTAGGGTCCATTGGATCTAAAAGTGTCAAAAATACAATAACCGACTGATTTTGAAAATTTCTTCACTATTACAGAGTTAAACTATTTTAGATGGATTTAGTTTATATGTTGTATGAGGTCGGCCAGAATCCTGGGATCTTTTAAGCGCCAAAAATAAATTTCACCGACCCATTTTGAAAATTTTTTCGCTGTTAGAGAGCTAAACTATTTTAGATAGTTATAGATTACGTTATGTAAGGTCCGTCAAAGTCCATGGGACCCAGAAGTGTCAAAAATAAAATAACTGACTGATTTTGAAAATTTTTTCACTATTGCAGAGGTAAACTATTTTAGATAAGTACAGTATGTTATCTGAGATCCACAACTGTCCTGTGGATGCAAATGCGGCATAGGAAACTACACAACGGGTTTTAAAAATAGTTTTACTGTTAGAAAGATAAAATATCCTATATTATATAGGATAGAAATAAGCTACCGAACCGATTCTGAATATTTTCTCATTGCTAGAGAACTAACTTATTTTAGGTGGATAGCACCATGCTGTACAAAGTCCGTTCGGGGTCTTGGGTCCCAAATATACCAAAAATAAATTACCTAGCCGATTTCGAAAATTCTTTTACTTTTAGAAAGCTAAACTAGTTTAGCCAAGCACCTTTTGCGAAAAAGCGCCAAAAATTAACTACTCAACTGATTTTGAAAATCTTTTCACTCTTAGAAAGCTGAATTATTTTAAATGGATACAGGTCTTAGATGAGATCCGCCAGTGCCCAATATTTCGAAATTCGCTATGTTATGCAGATGCTGCGACAGGGGTATTCTTTTAGTTGAGATAATTTCAGTCGCAAGTTTATTTATTAAGGCAAATGAACACTCACAAGGAAAGGTATCCAACTGTATCTCTCAAAAATTTTTGAAACTTTGGTGGATTGTAGATCTTACTAAAAGTAATCACGAGCCGTATTTCGTTCGTGCCCATAAGCGGTTTAAGGGGGTGAAATTCACCCCTGAAAATTTGAGTTTTTTTCAATTTTCTTAAATATCTTGGAAATGGTAAAAGCTTTGATAGGGAAACTATATATATTTGTAAATGGCACTTTAAGATCCTTGTTGTGATACCAAAATTAAAATTATAAAGTCACTGGGCTTTCATCCCCCACCTTCAACCCCTAATTTTATCAGGGTTATTTTTGTAAAAGAGGAGGCTGTTATGTGTAAATAAAAGAATTTTCAATTAATATATTTTACATCACACCCACACATGGGGGGAGCGGGTTTGCAGTGTATTTTTTCTGACTAAACTATGTACTTTAATGTATACCGTAACTTTGTAACAATTCATTATTAAAATACGAGATTTTTTGACCATATTTTTGCTCATTATTAAATCCAAAAGTTAAAACTTTTCCCAACTTAATATTAGCAAAGGGTGTATTTATGCAAAAAGAAATAAACTGGTGTGATGTAAAATATATTAATTAAAAATTCTTTTATTTACACATAACATCCTCCTCTTTCACCAAAACATACCTAATAAAATTAGAGGTTGAGGGTGCGGCATGAAACCCCAGTGACTATATAACTTTAATTTTGGTATCACAACAAAAATCTTAAAGTGCCATTTACAAATATATATAGTTTCCCTATCAAGGCTCTTGCCATTTCCAAGATATTTAAGAAAATTGAAAAAAACTCAAAGTTTCAGGGATGAATTCCACCCCCTTAAACCGCTTATGGGCACGAACGAAATATGGCTCGTGATTACTTTTAGTAAGATCTCCAATCCACCAAAGTTTCAAAAATGTCTGAGAGATACAGTTGGATACCTTTCCTTGTCAGTACCTTAATAATATAGATACAAATAATCACAATATAGCGTATGTGAACTGTTACGTAAACCGCCTGATAAGATAACGCATTATGGTTGCTAATAGTATGCAAATAAGTCCGTAAGTATTATTTTTATGAGCTCGGATGCAATTTGAGCATTCGAGGCTGAAAGGCAAGGATTCTTGAGCATCCATGATTTTAAAAATAAATTTACGAGCCGACAATAAGTAGCTAAGTTATTTTTTCAACCGAAGCAATTAATTGTTTTAGAAAATGAACAAAAAATCATGAAATTCATTTAAAATTAAATTTTTATAAAAATTAATAGTACTTAGGCGTGTGTAAAAAAAATTTCCATCCAAAAATCTGGTTACTAATTAATCATAAACGATTACTTACCTAGAAGGGTAAGTAAGCCTTTATTATCTTTTATTTTTTGTTACTATAGCAACCAAAAAATAGAGTGGTAAATGTTGCTTACGCGTGGTAAATGTTGTTATGCTGAAAAAATAAATTAATGCGTTCGTAAATCGCAAATACAGCAGCTAGTGGTACTTATATGAAAAATTGGTACACTTCATATTATGCTATTAATGCTACTGTTCAGAACACTCTATTCAGTTTTTACTAATCGGTTTCTTGTAAGTTGATTCGGAGACAAAACAACCCTTTACTTAAAAAAAAGAGTTATTTGGTTTTTTTAAAAATTTTGATTAGCAATTTTCTAGCAAGCGGGTTTTATTTTACTCAGTTTTCGAAAGGCAAACTATAGTTGTGTTTCAGCATCGCATCTTTGACAGTCCGCAGACTGTTTGCACATGCGTAACCGTTCCAGCAAAACAAAATCAAACATTTTATACATTTTGTACAAACTGTACAACGTTCCAGCATCATTTTTGACATGTTTTCAACCTGTTCCTAACTGTCAGAATTGTCAGCGGACTTTTAAATGGACAAATTGTCCAACGTGCTATCTATCTCTATCTATCTATGCCGTCTATCTCAATATATTTTTATGGTTGTTATGCATTGTTATGTATTCCTTCATAAAACTATGTTTACCTTCGATTTTATTATCTGATTTATGTATTTGACGTTCGATTGTTGTACAGTTTATTTAAAAGCATCAGTAGTTTAGCAGTATACGCAACTGAATTAGTATTACCGTTCTAACACACTGTACATTACAAAAAAGTTCGTTACTTGTTTGTATTCGAGCATGCGCACAAACAAATTCGTAACTTGTTTTGTACTTGTCCAAAAATAGATGCTGGAACACAACTAATAATGCGCCAGACTTCCTTATGCCCCCGTAGAGTGTCAAGTACTCTCTAAAAACAAAATAGCGAAATTAACAATGTCCCCTTCAAAACTTTGATTTTTACCGCTATTATTATTAGATATGGGCCTTCTGCTATTATTATTAGATATTTTATTGTAGGACTAATTTCAAAACCATAAAAAAAATATAACAAAATATAAGAAAAATTTTAAGCTTAGTTAATTTTTTATTTTTATTTTTTATAATAATATGTAGGTATCTGATTTATTTTTACATAAGCACTAGTTCTACATATTGTTAAAAATAGGAATGAAATTGGCTACATAAAGTAAAATAATTTAATTCCAAATGTCTATGATTATCCTTATCTTTTTTCTTTTCATACGACCTTATTTTATATTTTTTTTTCTTATACGATTTATACGACACCTTTTATCGCAAACAGATATTGATCAATAACAAACAAACTCTCTGTGTGATGATTTCTGTAAACATCTATAGACGGATGATACATAAAAATATAATTTTATAGTAGAAATTTATATTTTACTTATTATGTTTTTAAAGTAAATTAAAAAGTATTTAATTGTTTGTATTTTTAAATTTTTTTTTTGTCGGTATTATTATTGTTTATTCTGTTATTATTTTTAGCGAATTTTCAGGATGAAAATTCAGCTATTACGGCAGCTCTTATGGTAAGACCTAAGCCCGGGACTATGGGAGAAATTTGTTTTGGAGCCTCTAGAACCCGAAAATCTACTTCACTAAAATTTATATATATATATATATATATATATATATATATATATATATATATATATATATATATATATATATATGTATTTATGTGTGTACGCGATAACTGTCGAACGAGACACCCAACTGTTATGAAATTTGGTGAAAACCTTGCAATCTGCCAATCGTTGGATGAGTTCGTTAGCCAGACACGTCGGATGCCCGGAAGTAGGTTTTTTGGGCACTTTTGACAAAAAGTGTCTAAAGGGCTAAAAACATTAGAATTCAAAGGTTTTTTTTATACCATTGTGAAAAGCACATGAAATTGAACAAAAAACGTCCTTGGAGCGATACTTGTTTGTCAACTGGTTCTCCAGAAAAATTAAAAATAATTTACAAAATTTTTGGTTAAAGATTTGTTGTCTTTGTCTAACACCAGCTTAACATACCCCATATTATTTAGTTTAATTACATGTATACCGTAGACTGCACTTAGATTGTGCTTAATATGTATTAAAAATTTTTGATCCCATTGATTTTAAAATACTAGAAATAATATCTAAAAATTATAAGAGAATCATTATATAATGAAATTTTGACCAATTAGACTATAATTATATTATCTTATCTATTATATTATCTATGTGCATTAACGTGTCTTTATATATCTATAAACAAAGTAGAGGATTGTCAAATATCATTGTCATTTTGTTTTAATGAAAAAATATGAGGCGTTCTAAAAGGGAACTGGCCTAATTCATACAAAACGAGTTATTTAACAAAAAAAATAAAAAAGACGAGTTTTATCACAACTTACTGCTAAGGCCAGTTTTGCTATAACTATAATTTGAAATAAAACCTCTTTTTGATTAAATTGTAATAAGCAATACAAGCTGGAGAATCCATTTTCATCACTAACTCATTTTCGACCAGAACTGAAATAGATGACTTATTTGAAAAGCCTCATGTTATTTTTTTTTTTTTAGTTTGACATTTCAAATAATTTTTTTTTTTACCAATAATAGATTCAAAATGAATATTATTGTTTATAATTTCTAACATAAAATTCTTGAATTATACGTATTTTATTTATGTATTTGACAATTCAGGTGGATGTATTCAAGCATACGAAATGTATAAAAATTTTAACATATTCTTTTTCATAATATATTTTTTTTGAAAATAATTCTCCATTTTATATTCAAGTTTATAGCAATTACCGAAAATACACCAAAATTCTATAATTTCCACATATTTTGTCAATCATTTCAACTCGTGAACAGTATAATTTAAAAATGGAAAGCAGATTTAGCTTAAAATAGTGCTAGCATACTGACACATTCTATTATCAAATTATTTAGTAAAATTACACAAGAAAACATGTTTTTATTATTTATTTATTTTTTTAAATACATTATTTAATTATTTTATGATTTCTGGTTATTTCTCTTCATAAGGCAAATATCTTCTTCATTTTTTTGCTTCGTAACTTTTCTTTCAGTTTGTAAATAAAACTTCCAGTTTAAAATCTGTACAATACAAAACAATTTTTACTTCTATTGAAGCAAAATCAAAATTACATTAAGTAAAAACTCATTTAATTTTAGTCTTCAATCGTAAATCAATTTAACTTTGTCTAAAAATTCCTTAATCGTTGTTCAATCTAGAAAAAAAACATCAAATTTAACGAAAAATGTTCATAAAATGTATATATGATTATGAATATAGATAAGTATCTACTTACTTGTTATTATATTATTATATTAATTATTATTATATTATATTTAGCCGGCGTTTAGCTTAAATTATAAAATAAATTAATAATAACAATAAAAATTAATAAAAATTGACAGCTTGCAAAATCAAATCAACAAGCATTATATATCTATTGTAGTACCTATGTAATAAACAATGAAATTTGAATTTAGAACTAACTGCTATTATCAGAGAATAAATTCGAATTGTAATAATTATATTGGCGATGCAAAGTTTACGCGAGCGCTACTGGTTTTTTAAATTAGAAGCTATATCTGTATATCGTTCTATGTGTATATGGTGTATATCACTGGCTGTATCAAGTAAGGCTGTCTACACAATCAATGAAATAAAGAATAAGAAATAAGATTTAAGAAATAAGGAATAAGAAATAAGAAGTATGCCATCTAGTGACGTTGAATGGAATTTTAACGTAACTGCTTATAGGTATATGTATTTAGGTTTTTTTGTACTTCAAAATTCATGAAAAACTAACGTTCGTGATGACTTTTATGTCACTCAAGTGAAAAAAATCACGAAATATGACGTACAAAAGTACCTACATATTTATATCTATGAGCAGTTACGTTAAAGTTCCAATCAACGTCACTAGATGGCATACTCCTTATTTCTTATTTCTTATTCCTTATTTCTTAAATCTTATTTCTTATTTCTTATTCCTTATTTAATTGATTGTGTAGACAGCCTAAATATTTTTGTATACGTTTAAAATGCATTTATAGTCCAGTAGCACTAATTTTAAGCTCTATCTCACTCACTAAACATTTATTTTAGAATAGATATCAAAAATTTTTTAAAAAGAGATTCTTGTAGGGATTGCCGAAGAGAACATTTGTGCAAAATATTAACTTCCGGAAATGTTTTTTTTGTATTGTTTAAACAATATTGAAAATTCATGAAGAGCGTTTTTTTACCTTTCACCGCTTACGTAGCCAAAAGGTGATAGATACAATAAAAAGCGTTAAGACCTTTTTTTGTAGAGAATCGAATTCTCTACAAAAAAGTCCACGAAAGCATCTGTCTATCTTGAACAGGTGAAAAAATACAGCGTTCCAAACGCGCACTCAAAAATTCACTTTTTCCAACGTTCCAGCAAGGTGTGTCGTCGGAAGGGCCTTTGTTTCCCAATAGTCCCAAAAGTCCAAAAAGTGTGGATGAGTCCATCAGCCAGATACGTTCGATCTTTAGAAGCGAAATTTTTGGCCATTTTTAGTGGCTTTTTGCAAAATTTAAATTTTTAAAAAATTAACCACTCAACCGATTTTAAAAAAATTTTCACGGTTAGAGAGCTAAACTATTGTAGATAGATACAGGTTGTTATATGAAATCCGTCAGTGTCCAATCTCTGGAAATTCACTATGTTATGCAGGTGCTGCGACAGGGGTATTTATTAAAAATATGTACATTTGCACATGCATAATTATTTCGTGAATTTATTTATATAGTTTATACTTTTTTCTATTTAATTCTTTAAAAGTATTGCCGACCCCTGGGGAAGTTTTCTGTGGAGATGCGCGCACCGTATTGTTTTAACTAAAGCTATGCAATTTTAGAAAATAAAACAGAAAATTTGAAAAATATAACTATAATGCTGTATGCAATAATATCTTTCTAAAATTAAATATCGTGAAATAAAATACGAAAACGTCGTTGTATTACATAAAAGTACCTAAATAGATTACTGGATTCGTGACATTAACGTGAAATGTTTATATTTAATATAAACATGATATATGTGATTTCCGTGAAACCAAATCATTGTTAGAATTTAATAACAATTATGTTAGGAGGATTTAAAATATCTGAAGTACAAAATGACAACTAAAAACCTTTCAGCTCCTACAGTCAGTAGGGTAATTAGATTCATTGCGTTCTGGAACAATTTTTGGTTTTCTCTGATCTAAATACACCATCATCCCATTTTCTTGCTACATTCAAAGTTAGGGTAAGTTATGAAAAGATGAACACGCTATAAGCTTCTCTCTTTTATCTGAATAAGCCCATCAATTATCTTTGGTAGGTTAAAGATTTTTCTAGGTCACAAGGAAGATAAAACAACAATAAAAGATAAGTACTCCTAAAATAATGTAAGAATATTATTTAAAACAAATTAACCATTTTTACACATTTTTGCCCATAAAATCCATTTTCAACTACTTTATTTATTTGCTTCTACTTTCTACTGTTGTGATCACTCTCAAAAGTGCCTCAAACATCAAATGATGACAAGAGCTTTGAGAACTAAAACTTATATAGATAGAATCAGAGCTTAATTTCGGCGGAAAAACGGTGAAACGGTATTTCGCCACCTCGAACGGCGTTTCACCTAGAGATGTTTTGAATTAGTGTTTTTATTTTGCTTTTTTTTTTGCTTGTCAGTGTCACCTTTACGGGAGTCGACAGTTTTTTTTTGCTAGTAAGTATCATTTTCAGAGGAAACAAGGTTTTTTCTTTGCTTGCCAAATATATTTTTTGAGCAAAAATTTTCAAAGACCCTGTGTATGCATTCCCACAAATAAAATTTTTGAAATTAAATCCTGGATAGAATAGATCAGGCAAAGTCGAGTTTAAGAAAACACAAACAGAATACTCTCAGTTAGTATTTCGTTCAAACAATCAATTTACTATAAAAATTATCAAAATTTACATTAAAATCATTTGCACCCAGCACGTCACTTCAAGGCTGATTGTCGATCAAATTTTTAAATTTATTAATGTTTCTGATAGTAAGCGGTCTAAACCACTCATAACTCTCATTGTTGCCGTAGTCAACAGGCATATACATTCATACAAAGGCGTATAAAATGATCAGGAAAGTCAATGCACTAACCTGTAGAATTGGCACTACCTAAAATTACTGGTAGCTTCATTATAGGATGTGAGTTGACTGTCGTGTTAACATCAGTTACATTTATTAACTATTTAGTTATATCGGATTTTTTAAACTTATTTAATTCATTAGTTAACAAAGTGATTTCAATGCATGCTATTTTTATTCAAGATATTAACCAAAAAAAAAAAAAAAAAAAAAATTAAAAATGGATGGATCAAAGCATAGCCGGAAACTATCGGATTCTTTAGTCACTGTATAACTGTACAATCCATTGCTACTTGCGAGAGAACTATCAAACTTTTGTTTGTGGGTTACTTAAAGTCACAATTTTTTTCTTAATGAATTCTAAATTCATAAAGTAACGTTAACTTTCAAATACCATCGTTATGAATTAGTTTCGTTATATCATAAAACCAACATTGACTTTATCCATTTATTTCGAATTTCTTAAAAAAAAGAAATATTTTCAATTGCAATTTTATTGATTTCAGAAAAAAAAATATGACGATATATAGTCGCGAATATAAAGAAAGCATGAGGGGAGAAAAACTTGGTATAGGTACGCCAGTAAATAGAATAACGTTTTAACACTATTTGTATAGACAGGTGATGATGCTGCAAGCTAGGCGAGCACTAAAAAACCACAGCGCCTCACAGTATGTGCCACCTAGGCCGCCTACATATAATACGAGAGAACTGTATAGTTGAGTATGTAAGAGATCAGATGATCGAAATGAACGAACAAAATGTACATAAATATGATACCGGAGATGGTATTTCATCCTATACTTCACCATATATTTATATTCAAATAATTTTTTTACCCTGTGAATCAACAAGAGACGAAGGTGTCAAAAAGTGGAACGTGTACATACGTGGTAATGTTTGCTTTTGTTAACAATATTAGGTTTTTTCCTTTCATATAAAAGACGTGATTGATAAATTTTAACGGAGCTTTGACAGTTGAAATTTTTGTACCAAGTATATTGCGTGAGACACTCTAGTCAAAAACATCAACGTAAAAAGTGCAATAAGGGACATTTATATGATTCTAAAATAAGTGAATACAAATCTTACTTTACTTTGAAAACAGATTGATGAAGAAGGAGGTTGGGACAAAATTCATTTCAAGCTATAATGCAATATAATCTACCGTATTTTCTTCTTCCTAATATGTTCAAGTTCAAAATAATTTTATGAATTCTAGCAAATTAAAAATATGTATACAACCATTAATTCTTTGAAATCTGCTTATTTATAAAATCATAATTATCATCAAAATACGGCCAGAAATATCGGTCTTTTAATAGAAAAATTTAATTTCGTCATAAAAGTAATAATTTTAAATTATATATTTATATTTTTAAATATTATGTCATAATCATGATTACATGAATTGTAACCAGAGGTCCGACGGCCTCTGGTTACAATATATAGACGTCAGATTTATCAATTTGATTGGAATTTTAACAGTTGAATACAAAGACTTGTATACAACTGGTATATAATTTGATTTTATGAACTGACCCGTCTTTATTGGCCTCGCTCGAAAGCTTTTAAATAGGACCTCTACATAACCTAAGACGACAGTCGTGGTCACAGACCGAATACTGTTTAATTATTATTGATATGGGTATTTTAGTCTCAGTTCAACTCAACTGTACAGTTAAACTGAGATGAATTAAATTTCAAATTTTTTTAACTGAAAGGTGAACTGATTGTTACGCGTATGGCCAGCCATACACGTCCAGTTTCAACTGACAGTTTGAACTGAATAGTTTAAACTGTCAGGTGAAACTGTACACTGTAGAAGCACACACACATACAGTTTAATCCTTCAGTTTTTACAATGATTCGAGACAGCAGGACACTTTCACCTAGCAACATCTTTAACTCCGCGAAAATTATATTGTTAAAAAAATTAAACGCACTTGCTACTGACACAAATTGAATAGTCCAAGCTCCGATAGCACAAAATCATACCGGATAAAACACCTCAAATTAAAAAAGCTAAATCGATAGTAACTAATGCTGACAATAGGAAATGCCCGAAATTGAAATGGGCAAAAAAAACATCAAACCTACCTCACATAACACCTCGCTGAAATTTACATGTTATAGCAAATTATATATATTTTACTGAACAGTCGGTATGTCTGGCATATTTTGATAATTAATGTCTGACAGACCTATTTTAATTAGTGAAAAATTTAGGCAAATCATCAGTCACCATCACTTCGACAAAATTAATTCAAGCTAACCCACTATGCGTTATCACAATTTGGCTATCACGATTTGGATTTGTGTTAACCCATTACCCGCCAGCACTAACATAGTTTTTGAACGCAAACCTAACGCATGCGCAGACTTAATTTTAGTACACGATGCATGCGCAGACTGAATTTTAGAACATGACGCATGCGCACACCGCATTTTAGAATACAAATTGGTAGATAGGGTAGACTACCGCGTCAAAAATGTGGGGTTACCCTAACTCGGGGGTGGACCCAAACTTTTGACATCGTAATGTACTTAAGCTTTTGGTACACTGCCGTGTTAAAAGTGTGGACTCTCTTGACCAAAAAGTTATCGGATCACTTTTTGAAGCGTACTGTACTTATTTTGTGTACATGCAAACCTTGGCCTTTGACTCCAACACGCGCTTGCCTTAATTGCGTCATCTCAAACGAAAGGTATACTACCACGTCAAAAATGTTGGGGAATACCCTAACTCAAGGGGTGACCTTAAAAACTTTTGACACCGTACTGTGCTTAAATTTTTGGTACACTGCCGTCTCAAAAGCGTGGACTCTCCTGATCGAAAAGTATCCGCGTTAGTAAAAAGTTCGCCTTTAATCTCGCTTAATTGAGTCATCTTAAACGAAAATCGGGGAGGCCGCTAAATTTTGTGGGGCCACTGTATCAAGCGCTAGATTTTAAGCCGCAAAACTAACTTCGGACTCCAGAGTCCAGATTTCAGATCGCTACTGTGCTATTTAATACACATTCCTCTGTAAATTATTATGTATACACACTTTATATTAATAATACATATTTTAATATAGCATCATTCTATTTCTTATTTATGATTTGATTGAATACAGAATCTAAATAATTTATAAATATTGCAAAAAATTTGCTTAATCAACAGAAATTATTATATGTATATCATTTTAATACTGATTCATATCTATATTAGATTATAATAGTACATATACAAGTTATTGTATTTATTTAATATTTTAAACAAAACAAAATTTCAAATTTTTTTGTTATAAATTACTATAATTTAACTATGTTGTTCAATATAAAAATTAGGATGGGGCATTTAGTTTTGCTAATTTTTTTTTATAAATTAGTAGTTTCGATATAAAAAAATTATAGAATATCATCTTAACACTTACATCACATATACATAATATAATTATAATATACAAATGCATGTATACGGGTATATTCTTATACAGGGTGTATCATGAAATATGCTTTTCAATTAGAATAATAAATATCATTGGATTTTTTCAATACTTTTATAGGTTAACGAAAGAAACGTCTTGCTGTAAAAAATAGGGAAATTCAGGGTAATAATTAAATAAAACGCAAATAATTTTCTTTTTAAATTTTATTTATAGAATATGTATACAAACAAAATTAAATTGCTAAAATCTATATATTACCTAAAATCTATTTATTTTCCATATAAAAATTTTTTAAAAGAATACTATTTTCTAATGAACAAATTTTATCTGAATGAATCATACAACGTCTTGAATAATATTCGTCTCGCAGATTGGAAATCTTTGGTACATCAAATTTTTCTTCCAAATTCAAAATCCACGGCTGGTTTTCGGTGTCATCAAACAAATTTGGAATCCATTTCTTCTTTTCACTGCCTTTGACGTATATGACATCATACTTCTTTAATATAGGTTTCAATATGGTATGAAGTTTATTGTACGGAATAAATCCATACGACCGAGGTATCCCATACCAATTTCGGTAAAGCCAACGGGCAACTCGTTGATATTTATTCGGCAACTCGTTGAAATCAAACGGTGCTTCGAATATAAGATGTAATATTTTATCTGAATTTTCTGCAGCGATACCAACTTCTTTAAAATAAAATTGGTTGTTAGCTCCTTGATAGCCTTGTATATCAAGAAACGCCATTTTTTACCGCTGCCGTAGAACTGAAATTATTCACACAATCCACAACTTTGTATAGTTAAATATAAAGACCTTAATCCTCAGTGAATCCCAATAATTTTCTAAACGGAATGCAAAAGTTAAAGTTGACTTGTGGTAATGTTATTGTACAATCATTATCAATCGACCAACCAGCATTTAGTAATTGCTTACCCTCACCATCTTTTAACGATAAATAATTTTTTAATGTCGATGTTAGACCAACATACCTAACACGTTCAAGTTCTACCCCATTTAATTCATATCTAATTTCATCGAATAGAAAGGCAATACAATTATTAACCAATTTTATATCTGAAACGGCATTTTCATTACTTAAAATTTTCCCCTCAATGTATATAAAACTTTCACTAGGTAAAATATACAAGTCCTGGTGTTGAATCAATATTGTCACTTCATCATTATTCTTAAAGGATCGCAAAAAGGGCGCATATGTATGATATTCAAAGTTAGTAATGCTATCATCAATTTGTGCGCCACCAGGAATATTTAGTACGTCGCTGTATACCATTTTCTTTCAACTTTATGACCCAATGATTTTTGATGACCCAATTAACATGGTCTCAAATGCAAACGTACTGTGATTGTTTCACCGCGAAAGTTCACCAAATCACCGTCTTGATCGACAATTTTCAGCGAAAGAGATGTTAACTCTCTAACCGTTACTGGTGAATAGATTATATTTCGCGGTACCTCAACTATTTTATACCCTGGCGCAACGAGAGGTAAGAATTCATGAAGTGTGTGAGCTAGCGTACCAATCATATAAGCATTACTCGTAATATTAGATTCAATGCGTATTGCATTCACCTTCATGATACTGACAGGCTCATTAGATGAGTGAAGCTTGTTTGGTTCCAATATCCGTTTAGAAACTCTAAAAGTGACCCAATTGTAATAGGTTTCGTGAAATCCATAGCTTTATTGCTAATTATTTCGCATTTGAGTGTGTAATTATTAGCCCTTAGATGTATGTATGGTTTATCATTTTCATTGTTATAGATTATATTGCTATAAATGTAAATAGTTTTGTTTATATATGTAGCTAAATCATCTATTTCAAAGGTGCCGGTAGGAAATGATATTACATCGTTATCACTGTAATGCAGTGTTTTTCAACTTTTTCCATGGCGCGACCCCCTTAGTATTGAAAAATATTTCGCGACCCCTTACCCTCCGCTATTACCAACTTTTATTTTTTTATGTTATAAATATCGAATCCGTTCATCATTATTACTTATTTTGATAGTTAGGTATCTATTAAATACGTAATTTAGGATTTGAGACAGGCGTATTTCTATATCGACATCAAAATTGACGACTTATAGTAGCTTCTGAAGGCGCACGTGGCGTAAAAAGTGATATGCGCACGCACGAGGGTCGTCACCATTTAAAACTTCCGAGAGTAATCCATTTGAATTCTTTGAATTGTGAACTTGCGTTAGTGTTTAAATTTATTGAATTGCCTTGTTTAGTAGTTGCACACTTAAAATTGTCTAATACTCAAAATTATATGCTCATTGTAATTATTGATAAGTTTTTGGAAACATATGCACAACCGTCAACTTCAAGTTCCAATGAGAGTAATAAAACAAAACCAAAGAAAAAGTGTCTATATGACGACAATTATTTAAAATTCGGATTTACTGTTATTGAAAATAAGTCGCAATTTTGAAACTTTATCGGTCAAAAGTATGAAACTCTCATATTAATGTAACCATTAATTACCCTTCTCTTTGTTAAATATCACCAACTAGAGTGGTTTTATTTTTGAAGTACTGCGACCCTCTTAGAAAGGCTCCGCGACCCACAGGTTGAAAAACACTGCCGTAATGTAATAAATTATTTTTAACAGTTACATTAGGAATTGAATTGTATACTTGAAAATCTAATAGAGCACACTCATATTGGCTTCTAAGTTGAACTGCGGGAAAATAGTGTGCAGTGAGTTTAGAGGTATTTCCCGAGAAAGTTAATGTGAACGCCATGACTTCGTCTTTTGAAATGTTAAACATACGTGAGCGTTGACTTCTTTTATAAATATTTATCACCATCACCGTAATATTTATTATAAAGGAACTCCAAACATAAATGACCACATTTATAAGAATTGTAATCTTGATATTTATTATAATTGTATGTAATATTGTTTCCACTAAGGTAGCGAGCCACCTCAAGCGGTGGTTTTAAATTACCAAAACTATCAAAATAATCTACCTGATTCCCATTTTTCAAGTAATAGGTCCGGTAGAACTATCTAAATTTATAATAGCGCATTCATTATACCACGGTCCACGTTTGGGTAAATTATCGCGCATAAATTCACCACGAAAATGGAACAAATATTTAGCATATTTACGTAAATCTCTATCTGCTAGTGCCCGCTCGGGCAATTTCATTATAAGCTGTTTGGATATGGTTGCAGGTATAATCCTAATCGTTTACTATATGGTTTTATATACAAGCCCCGACCATTACGTATAGCAATAGCCTCCATCGTTCGGTTATGGCGTTCATTTTCATTCAACTGTTTTTGTGCCGCTTTAGTATTATCGATAGCTTTCACGATTTCCGATGCACCACCCGCTAGCGCACCGGTTGCCGAAAGTGCTGCAAGAATTGGTAAAAGTGGTAGAACACCACCCGTTTTGTTCGAGTGCAACCTTTTTATTCGCACCCATACCAAATTTTACTTTAGTTTTCATTGCGTTTGTTACTGCCCACGCAGCAGCTTTTTCACTAAATTTTGCGTCCAAAGATTTAACTTGATCCCAGGCTGCGTTTGGTAAAATTAAATCCGCCTTATGTCGATCAGAGAGATTTTTACTTTGCGAGTAAGCGATATCGTGTGCCTTACAAGCTTCGTCTAATTTATTGATGCCCGGATCACCTCTTGCTAATCTTTCTTGTAATTTTTTACGTGAAGTTCGAACGGTAATTGGTTAATTAATGAATTAACAAGTCCACGACCATTTCGTTGTTTTTGTTGCCGGTTGTGACGTAACAGTAGAACTGAATGCTAATAACATTTGATTTGAACTATTTATAGATTCATGAAAAATTGAAAAGAATCAATTTCATGAACAGTTAATTCACAATTTCGATCACTTTCAATCAAATAAATCCTCTTTTCGCAACAATTAGGAATTATAATACATAGATGCATAATATCATCCTTTCCAATATGATTAAAAATTATTGACAAGAATGGTTCATCAGAATCGTTTAAACATTTAATTTCATTGTTGCCGGTGACTTGTGGATCACTGCAACAAATAAATTCATTGTTGACGAGTGTACATTCAAGACCTAAGGTGCGCCAATCCACGCTGTAGTGATTCATGAAGACTATTGCGCGTAAGTATATAAGGGGGTGAATGTTTATATAATTAATCAGTAGCGTTAAGAATGCGTTTCGTAAATCAAGATGTTGAAATACTAATAAAAAATATGAATTTTGTATCAATCACATTAGCTGAAAAAAAGCATGGTCCCTTATTACCGGATAGTATAAGATGTATAATCGCTGGTCCTTCGGGGTGTGATTCAAAATCACTCTGCCAACCAAAGCATGAGTATCTGAAACGCGTTCTCAAACCAATAAGGGGTTTAGGATATTTTACTTTTTCTAATAATGACGATGTTATAGCGCCAGAAGATGTAAAAAATAATTCAATTTTTAAAAAAAACGATGTTGCAACGGATAAACAAAAGAATATTAGAGCATATTTCAGTATGGGACGTCATAAAGATGTTTCAGTCTTCTATTTTTGTCAGACATACAGTTTCATTCCAAAACAATTACTTAGGGATAATATTAATTTAATAGTTTCATTTAAACAAGATTTAACTAATATCAAACATGTTTTCCAAGAACATGTAGGTAGTGACATGTCACTCGATCAGTTCAAAGAAACTTTTCAATGAATGTTGACGTGAAAGGTTAAATTTTTTGGTTATAGATAAAAAGAGTTAGTTGAATAGCGGAAGGTATCGTAAAAATTTCGATATCTTTATTCAAATTAAAAACTGTAGAGTAATGACAATGGAAATTTTTAAAATCGTCAAAGCTCAACATACAAATCCGATCACATATCTACTTGAAGATATCAATCAACGGCCTATTCGAGGCAGCTTTTACGAGTATGAACTACAGAAAGTTAAATATCCTGATGTGTACCTCGTGGAACGAATTCTGAAGAGACGTGATGGGAAAGTATTCGTCAAGTGGCTTGGTTTCCCAACGGATAACAACAGCTGGATTCAAGAATCTGATATTGTTTAAACAATCTCATTTTTTTATTTATTTTTTTTTTGATAATCTGTAATATAAAAAGGTTCTTTTCAAATAAATAACACGTATATGTAAATACTAATTGTTCTTTATTTTTAAAATATAAGTATGAATACAAAATATTTTCACAATAAATGTATATGTAATATTTTTTTTACAATATATGTATCTATATGAAATATTTTTTTACAATATATGTATGTATATGAAATATTTTTTACAATAAATAAATATTAAAAATTGTATGATTTGTTTATATATTCAATAACACCGGAACGTAACTGTTTCATGTTTTCAGGTAACTGATCCCATACTTGACAAATTCGTTGTGCATATTCGGGTATCATATATGCATACAAATGTTGCACGCAAATATCATATTTCAATAATTGCTTTGTTAAGTATAATAACGTATCGAAATTTCTGACTTTTGTATAGAAATAAGGATGAGTCAGAAATATATCTTCAACGTGTGAAATCCGTGTTGCCAATGTCAATGGTTCACCAACGGGCGGTTCAAAGTTTTCCTCCATTTTTACACTATTCTTGCACATTTCACAGCGTATTTTCAAACCAGGTGGTCCATCAATATGATCTTGTTGCCATGGTCGATTATAATGTTCAAATCATGGTTCACATTCTTGAAATATGGCTTGATAATCGTCTGGTAACCAAATCCAGGCGCATTGTATGATTTTCGCACCATAACTTTTCAGCACATTCAAACTGATCCACTTGTAAATTTGAAGAAATGTTTCCAAAGTCAGTTCGTTCAGCAGCATTAGTTCACGTTCGAAAAATTCACCAATTGAAACATCTATTTAATCCCAGTCTATTGATTCCGGTTCAGACAATTTCAAATTTTGCATTTTTACAATAGCATCAATTGTTTTTCCGTAGGTATCAATCCGTTTACGTAGTTTATCCAGTTCACTTGAAAATATTTCTAGCCGTTTCCAGTAAGCCGATGATAATGACGATGCCATTTCAACTTGCGTACTAATTTGACGTTGTTGATGCTCAGTATTTTAACGAGTAATGTCCCCATGTTAAAGTATTAATTAAAAAAAAAAAAATTAAAAATCTAAAAATTAAAATAATTCAGTTTACGATTTTGTAAAAATTTTACGATTACGTAATTAAAAATAAAAATTTTTTGAAATGCGCCAAATCTGAAAGTATAAATATACTTTCAAGAAAAAAAGCTGAATGTATTGTATGTACCTAATAAGTAGTTCTGTACAGTGTTTAAATTTGTAGTAGAAATTTTACCTTTTGTTTATTAATGAAAAAAACGTTTTTTTTTTTTTAACCATCCCGATTTTAATTATTCCGTCCCGATTTTTTTACCATTAAGTCCCGAAATATTCATTGGTAGAGTTGGCAACCCTAGTTGTGATGTCAAAATTGTAAATTTTGTAAAAATATTTTTCCTTCATTCTTTGAATTTTGTGGTATAACGACGAGATTCTTTTATGTAGATTCGTCATATTTATCAACGTATTAGGTAGTCCAGCTGCACATGATTACTTTTGAATAATCAGTGTCAGACCTATGCCCTGTTTACACATTGATTAGTGCGAGTGCGAGTGCGAGTGCTTACTTCAAACGGTATACAATTGCGTTTAAGTACTGTTTGGTATATTGAAACGCAATTTTAGGCGTGTTTACAGTAAGCACCCACACTTGCACTAATCAATGTGTAAACCGGCTATTACGCAACTTAAGTATAGTACACAGAGTCGTTTTTCAAAAAATATGATTATTAATCTTTTTATTAACTCATATAGAAAATAAAAGGTTTTTAATGTTAAAGTAAAAACTTAACATAAAATTAAAGAAAGAAAACTACAAAATTCCACCTAATAACTACAAAATTCCGAGTTTATGTATGTTGAAGACACATTTAGTAAACTTTTATATAATTTTATTAAAAAATCATTGTGTGATGTCACTATGCAAGAAGGGAGGGAATACAGAAAAAATTTAACAAAATGTAAAATGACACTCTAATCTGACAGTTTAAACTGATTAGTTTAAACCATAATTAACCTAGCCGTGAACATCAACAAGTGTACACCTTTCCGTGGAAAATAAAACGAAAACAAGCATGTATCAACATTGAAAACTTCAACGATGACGGCTGTTTTGACATCACAACTAGGGTTGCCAACTCTACCAATGAATATTTCGGGACTTAATGGGAAAAAAATCGGGACGGAATAAGTAAAATTGGGACTGTTAAAAAAAAAAAAAACGTTTTTAATCATTAATAAACAAAAGGTAAAATTTCTACTACAAATTTAAACACTGTACAGAACTACTTATTAGGTACATACAAGGGGTAGTATGTCCGTTTTCATATATAAACCCGAGTATTCTCCAAGCGTCTGTATGTTAAATGCATCCCAAACTTTTTGTGCGTGTGTAGTCGTCCACGGTGATATTGTTGTCGTTGAGTTGATTGTAGAATTTCTCCCGCGGTGGCAAACATATTTCTTCTAATTTATCCCAACCTGATATGTAGTCGTATGGAAAAACACCTTTGCGCGTAAGTAATTTGTAGTCGGTATTCGGAAATTGCGATTTAACTATGTTGAACTCGTTGAGGTATGAAGATAATTTATCCAAACTTGATGCCATAAATCGGAAAGAGTCGATGAATCTGAATGTAATTTCGCTGCCGGCAACATGTTTAGTAAATGCTATGTATCGTTCCTTGTTGATTGGTAGTAAGTCGACAAGTCCCTCGAATGCTGTTGCTATATCCTTGATCACGAAATGTGCATCATAACCAGTCAAATTGTGGAATACAACAGGAATCATATGGAAATCCTTATAATTCAAAGTTGCATCCCTAAGTTACATCCCTTGTGCGCAGGTCCGTTGTACTCGTTGGTGAAATGGTTATGGTCACGAACAACAATATCCTCAGGTTTGAATGGTTTCTCGCAAATGTGGCACCCTGTACTTCGTTGTTTAAGTTGTTGTTGCTCTTTTGGTATTAGCTCGTTCATTGGTATAATGTTTTCAAATATTGGTTCTAAGATGTTTTCACGTAACGTTGCCAGTTCTTCCGCAAACTTATTTTTCACAGTTTGGTCCGCGGTATGATCGATAGTAGCTTAGTTGATTGTTGTAGAAGCCGTGAAAGTAGTAACCGATACTGTATGCACGATGTTGTTGGTACGTTGTTGTATTCTTCTTCTGATTTCCATTATCCGTCACAGGTTGTAGGAATGATTCCACGTCGGCATAAATTATAAATGGGACACGTTTTTTGTTGCTATAATTCCTGAATGATATGTATTTGCTTTTCCCTCTGGCATTATCACCCGACAGTTTTTCATGTTCACGCAGTTTTCTGTATGTTTGATCAGTTTATTTTCTGTACGAAAGTAATTCAGGCGTCGATCACAGATGTATTCTTTTCCATTACGATTTGATAGTTGTCTTGATACAAGTCGCGATAAATCCTTAATCCAGCAGAAATGGTAGCGTAAATCTTGATAGTTGTCGTTGTCCTGTTCGTTATCCTCATCCTCGTAATACTCGTTCTGGATCATTAGTAGATTTATGTGATGTTCTTTCTTCTCTCTCGTTAGCGCAGCAGGTACGGTTTCAAAATGTCTATTTTGTTTCTTTAGCACTAGCACGTTGACTGATATAGCTGGGTTCTGTTTTTCAAATTTGCTCACTTGTTGAATTGTCATTGGAAACTGTATCCCGTCTAAATTTAGCACCGTTGAGTAGTGTGGGTACGCTGATGTTGTTTGAGCAACTTTGTTATTAGCTGGATAAAGTGCAGATACCACTGCCTACGCGAAACAGCCGTCATCGTTGAAGTTTTCAATGTTGATACATGCTTGTTTTCGTTTTATTTTCCACGGAAAGGTGTACACTTGTTGATGTTCACGGCTAGGTTAATTATGGTTTAAACTAATCAGTTTAAACTGTCAGATTAGAGTGTCATTTTACATTTTGTTAAATTTTTTCTGTATTCCCTCCCTTCTTGCATAGTGACATCACACAATGATTTTTTAATAAAATTATATAAAAGTTTACTAAATGTGTCTTCAACATACATAAACTCGGAATTTTGTAGTTATTAGGTGGAATTTTGTAGTTTTCTTTCTTTAATTTTATGTTAAGTTTTTACTTTAACATTAAAAACCTTTTATTTTCTATATGAGTTAATAAAAAGATTAATAATCATATTTTTTGAAAAACGACTCTGTGTACTATACTTAAGTTGCGTAATAGCCGGTTTACACATTGATTAGTGCAAGTGTGGGTGCTTACTGTAAACACGCCTAAAATTGCGTTTCAATATACCAAACAGTACTTAAACGCAATTGTATACCGTTTGAAGTAAGCACTCGCACTCGCACTCGCACTAATCAATGTGTAAACAGGGCATAGGTCTGACACTGATTATTCAAAAGTAATCATGTGCAGCTGGACTACCTAATACGTTGATAAATATGACGAATCTACATAAAAGAATCTCGTCGTTATACCACAAAATTCAAAGAATGAAGGAAAAATATTTTTACAAAATTTACAATTTTGACATCACAACTAGGGTTGCCAACTCTACCAATGAATATTTCGGGACTTAATGGTAAAAAAATCGGGACGGAATAATTAAAATCGGGATGGTTAAAAAAAAAAAAAACGTTTTTTTCATTAATAAACAAAAGGTAAAATTTCTACTACAAATTTAAACACTGTACAGAACTACTTATTAGGTACATACAATACATTCAGCTTTTTTTCTTGAAAGTATATTTATACTTTCAGATTTGGCGCATTTCAAAAAATTTTTATTTTTAATTACGTAATCGTAAAATTTTTACAAAATCGTAAACTGAATTATTTTAATTTTTAGATTTTTAATTTTTTTTTTCTTTTTTTTTTTTTTGCTTATCAACTATTATTTCTGGATTTCTGGAGAAAAACATTTTTCATCATGTTGGCCGTCCTTGGTGTTGATTATTTTTAGGCTACTCGAACGCCGCTTACGTATTTCATGTACGTCAAATAATTTTTCCCATTTTTTGGAGGAATAATAATTTTGAAGGAATTTTAATGAGTTAATCTGGTAACACTGTAAGTTGTATAAGTTATAAATCAGTAGACAGAGTACACTTTATCAGTAGGTACAGCAAGTATACTTACTTCTTTGGCCGTCATGACATGCAAGCGCGATAATCTGAAAACAATAGCGAGACTGGCGGAGCTAAAAATGTGAAAAAATTGTAGATGTTAAAAATCGGGACAATTAGCGTCCCGCCACTACTGTTGTCGGGACGCGGGACCCACAGGCCTAAAATCGGGATATCCCGATTAAATGAGGAGAGTTGGCAACCCTAATCACAACACTGTCAATCCCTCAATCCGCTTGTCGTGCTTAACATATGAACGACCTCTAACAGGAAATACGAAAACATTTAAAATTATTTTTTGAGAACCGTAAGTACATATCGCTCATATTTGCGAGAAGCGTGACATAACTCAAAAATTACCCTTATTGAGTTAAGGGTACAGGCGGTCACGGAAAATGTCATTCTTTTTGCTAACAAAACGACATCACGCTAGAGATTATGACTTTATACTCTATCGCACTTTTTTAATTGACTGCCATAAGTTCTCTTTTTATTTTTAAAATTTTAAACCATCGTACTGAAAAACAGCTCTTTTTGAGTTATATCAAGCTTCTCGCAAATGAGCGATATGTCATTTTAGGCTAATCTCCAAAATAACTTCTATCTTTCAATTTAAAGTAGTAGTTACAGTACCTATTAAGTTTCTGAGCATCTATTGGAATTTTCTTCTACACGTCATTAAAAAATAATATAACATTTTCAGAAGATGGATAATGCTTTAACTTAATAAATTAAGCCCGGTTCAGACGCAGCCAGTAGTTTAGTAGAGTATAGTAATTTAGTCAAGTGGATATACTGTTCATACAGGGCAAGTAATTTAGTAGTCTGTTGAAATACAGCGAGTCAAAACAACTGTTCACATGCAGCTAGTATTTAGTAAATATTAGTATAAATTTAGTAAAGATTAGTATAAAGTCGAGTGCTTGAGTTTTTAATTTTCTTTTTTTCCTGAGAATATGTCGATCTTATATTTTTAACTTTTTTACGAATTCTTTTTGAACAAAACCTCCTATTTCCATCGTTTCTTACAATTTCAAGTTTGCTGCTAAATTTGCTTATTTTTGTAATTTTCATTTCTTATATCCCCCAGCCATTTATTTGTTTTTAGTCGAATTTTCTCCGAAAAATTAGTCTATACGATAAGAGCTGCGAGAGGCGAGAGTAGGGGCGCTATCCGTTTTCGGACCCGTAGAACACGAATATGTAGAAAAAAAATGTCTGATATATATATATATATATATATATATATATATATATATATATATATATATATATATATATATATATATATATATATATATATTTTCCCGCCACCTTTTAATTTGTGTAGGGCCCCCCTATGGAAGTTAAGAGATGAAATTTGGTTAATGGGGCTCATTTTCGAGGCACCTCATACTATCAAAGTGGGGTCAAATTTTGGGCAAATTTTTTTTCTGACCCGACCTTTAAGGGGGTGGTGGGGGGCGGAAAAGCAATAAATTTTTTTCAAACCGGTTTTAAATAATGTTTCGGTCAATTATCTAGAACATATCCAAAATTCAGCTTCCTAGGATGATATGGTGGGAGTAGAGGGGGGGAAAAACGATTTTCGCTGGATCTAACAGGCCCCCAGCCCGCCAGAATTAACGTAGAGGGTTGAAATTTGGTGTGTTGATAAAGTTCGTGCCTAGGTTGTGCTTTTTGGAGGTTTTAATATTTTACCCCCACCCCCCTCATTTTTAAGCTACAATTTCATACATTTTCGACGTTTTCGAAGTTTGTACCACTCGCACAGGTCACCCGAATAAACCTAGAGGGCTGAAATTTTGTATTCGGATTGAGTTAGTATCAAGGGGGTGCCTTTTGGGGGTCTCGACTTTTAACCCCTACCCCCACCATTTTTATACCCAAAAGAACATGATTTTTCTTGTTTTTTAACAGTTTCGTTCGGGTCAAAATCTCCCCAAATAAACCTAGAGGGCTGAAATTTGGTGTACAGGTTAAGCTAATAGCCAGACACTGTTTTATGGAGGTTTCAACTTTTAACCCTTACCCCCACGATTTTGACGCCAATATATCCTTAATTTTTTTGCTTGTTTTCTAACACGTCTAGAGACTCCATAAGGAAACCTAGAGGGCTGAAATTTTGTACGTGTATTCAGTTAGTATCCAGGTAGTACCTTGTAGGGAGTCCGCATCACTTTTCCCCCCACTTCTCCCATTTTTACATCGGAATTGAATGCTATTGTTAAATGTGTTTTAAAAGCATTATGTTTATTCTAAATACAAGTAGGCGAATAGTAATTTTAAAAAATTTAAAAAAAAGTGAACTTACTTTTATGACAAATGAAATACATACATATTAAGTAATTTAAAAATGTTATTAAAGTCACTGTTTATTTATAAATTAGGAATTTTGGATTTTTAGTATTTATAAAACAGAAATTTTGGATTTTTTTGGAAAGAAAAAATATCTTTATAAAGGCCTTCCAGTTTACTATTGAAGGTCCTTTTTTAATATTTAAAACTAAAACATAAAGGCAATTAGCGGATAAACATGGGCAGGAATATCCTCGTACGAATTGTGTTGTCTTTTTTTCTGCTACCTGTTTTCGGCACAAAATTGAAATTTACTGAGATACAGCCCTTAAATACTTAAAACCTTTTTTTAAAGCCTCGATCAGCCGAACACTCATCACCAGTTTTGAAACCAACAAAATGACAATTCGGTTGTAGACTTTCAATCACATTTTGCTTGTAGACATTCAATACCGAAGATGAAGGGGAAAATTCGACTACCGTGATGGGGCCCCGCTGCTCACGGCGTTTTTTTAATATATTGGTTAACGAATTTTAGAGCAGGGCCAGATCTAGAGGGCAGCAGTGGCACGTACCCCGGGCGCCAAGTTTTTGAGGGCGCCAAAACTGCAAATTCAGGGCCGCTAAACTGTTGAATTTGACGTTTTGTTTTGCTCACCACTTGCTTTTTGTAAGGAAAAAGTTACAACAAATATTATAAATATTTCTTTTGTCATTTTACAGAAAGACAGGGGCGCCGATTTTTGCACCGTACCTCGGGCGCCATTTAGGGTAGGTCCGGCCCTGTTTAAGAGTGGTGCCTTCTGACCACTTTGCCATTTTAATTAATTAATTAATTTGTTATTATTTCAATAAGAAATCTATAAAAATTAAATTAAAATTATTAAATACAGTTATATTTATTTCTATAAAATTTTTACAGCATTGTTTACTCTTACAGTATACTTTGGTAACAGTGAATCGCCAGTATAGAGATATACCCTACTTCAAATACAATTGATCATTAGTGAAAGTTAAAAAATTAAATAATTCTTATATTCAAAACAAATCAATGTTCTATTCTTTTCTAAAAACCAACTGCAATTTTAAAATTTACGTAAGTGCATTAATGAAAGAGATAAAGCTAAGAAAACGGAAATTATTTAAATTCATAAATGATGAAGCATAGTTAAATTTAACTGAAATGGACCATACCGAAGTTCGCATCTACATATATCTATGCCCCCAACCACACGAATTGCTGAAATAGGTATCCGAGATTCTATGCTCTCCAATTGTTGACTATTGAAATGACTACCGAAAATTAGCCACTGGCTCTTTGTCTATAAGATATAAAGGGTCCAGTTCAGATTCTGGTACCGAATTAACATGCATATGTGTGGGTAACACAGACATTGTTATAAAACTACCTTTCTCGGTAGGGAGTCTCAAACCATTTTCATTCCAAATATTTTTTTAATTTTACTTTTAAGTTCTATAGAGAGCTAAAAGCATCTTTATTGAATATAGTGTAGGTATATAATTTTATTGTCAAATATTTAAAAAAAAAGTAAATTGTTTTAATTTCACAAAATTAATTAAATGGTACATTTAGGAAGCTAAATGTATCCTAATTGAAAATAGTATATACAATATAAATTTTAATTTGGGGAAAAATTATACAGTATAGGATTTTTTTGTGGTTTAAAAAAATACTTATCACAGTGCATAATGAAAATGAAATATAAAAAAAAAGGAATTTAGACATTAATTTGCGGTAATGTTGACTAGTGATTGTTTCTAAGCCATTTATTATCACCTTACAGAATTATATAAATCAGTGGTGCCCAAACTTTTTGGTACGCCACGCCCCTTTGCACTTAAAGAATGTAAAAAACCCCCGAAATATGTAGAAATTGGTGGAAAATGTGTAGAAAATGAATATGTGATCTATCATCAATTGTTTCTGTGACTCCCTAAACAATTTTAGCGACCCCTCTAGGGATCGCGTCTCCCACTTCGGAGAATCACTGATATAAATTATTGCATCATTCAGTTTCTTTACATATGTATGAATGTTATTGTGTACTGTGTATCTTTTCAGTGTTAAATTCAAATTTTTAATATAAATTACTCAAAACTACCTTTTTTGATACGGTTGACATATCTCAATGCACCGATTTGCTTGAAGTTTGGTACAGCTCTTTTTAATACTATCAAAATTGGTTCGATATAGGGGTTTTTGGAATTTTTTTACTATTTTTAAAAAATTTCCAAAGTTGAAAAGAGGAAGCGAAAGGCAGTTAAAAGCCACCAGAGATAAATGAGAAAAGTTACTGAAAATAATGGCACAAAATAACCATCCCATTTACCATAGGCGGCCTTTAAAAGGCCTTGTCAAATATAAAAATTTGCCTTATGTGAAAAGTGTTCTTGTAAAAAAACATTTTTGTTAGTTAATATTTTTTTATATTAAAATAGGTAAATTAAATTTAAAATTATATGGAGTATAATTTTTTTTACTATTTTTAAAAAATTTCCAAAGTTGAAAAAAGGAGGCGAAAAAATGATTTTTTTTTTAAATGGACGCCATTTAGTGAGAGAATTTATTTTTTCAAATCGGCTACGTCCAACTAATTCTACATCCTTGTTTATTAAGAATTAACTAAAATTTTAGGTTTCAGATCATCAGGAGGGTTGGAATCACGTCAACCAGGAGACGTTTTAAATGTTTATACATTTTTATACTTTTCAAATATCCATAAAAAACTGTTAAAAAATGGATAATAAAAATGTTTAGTGTTTTTTTTTTTATTACGTCCGTAAGATCACCTTAAAATCGAGCCTCTAGAATAGAATTTCCCCTTAAGGGGAAATTCTGGTTTACAACTTTAATAAAAAAAAAATTGATTTTTTCCGATTTTTTGCTCTTCTTGAACGCATCTTAAAGTTATTTTGACATAATCAGTGTCACCTGTTGCGTCGACAATACAAACAAATCAATATTAGTTCATATTTAATTAAGTTTACTTCATTTACCAAATTTAAACCTGTTTCATAGAGACGGATTTAGGCTTTTGTCAGTTCCTTTTAGAAATGTTTGCCGCCCCTTAAACTTACCACTTTGGGCTGAAGTCTACTTAATCACCTGTAAACACGCCACTGACGCATGATAATTTGATAGGAAATTATACTTTATTACCTACATAAATGTAGAATTTTTTAAAATTTTTATTCGATACAGATAATACTTATATTTTGGATTCAAATAATACATAAATTAAAAATAAGTATTATAAATATATTCTTCCTAAAGTTATCAACATAAGTTATCCGAAATAATTTTAATTAAAAATCGACAAACCGACCGACAGACAGACGGACATACATTAACTATTATATATAAGATCCAGTTCACAGCATACTTGTATCTTTTCTAATACCTGTTTGATTTTAAATTTGATTTACCTATTTTAATATTAAAAAATATTAACTAACAAAAATGTTTTTTTACAGGAACACTTTTCACATAAGGTTATTTTGGTCATTTTGTCAAGGTTCACAATAGTTATTTTGTGCCATTATTTTTCTCATTTATCTCTGGTGGCTTTTAACCGCCTTTCACCTCTTTTTTTCAACTTTGGAAATTTTTTTTTAAAAATAGTAAAAAAAATTCCAAAAACCCCTATGCCGAACCAATTCTGATAATATTAAAAAGACCTGTACCAAATTTCAAGTAAATCGGTGCATTGAGATATGTCAACCGTATCGAAAAAAGTAGTTTTGAGTAATTTATATTAAAAATTTGAATTTAACACTGAAAAGATACACAGTACAAACTAACATTCATACATATGTAAAGAAACTGAATGATGCAATAATTTATATCAGTGATTCCCGAAGTGGGAGTCGCGATCCCTAGAGGGGTCGCTAAAATTCTTTAGGGAGTCACAGAAACAACTGATGATAGATCACATATTCATTTTCTACACATTTTCTACCAATTTCTACATATTTCGGGGGTTTTTTACATTCTTTAAGTGCAAAGGGGAGTGGGGAACCAAAAAGATTGGGCACCACTGATTTATATAATTCTGTAAGGTGATAACAAATGCTTAGAAACAATCAATAGCTAACGTTACCGCAAATTAATATCTAAATTTCTTTTTTTTATATTTCATTCTCATTATGCACTGTGATAAGTATTTTTTTTTAAACCACAAAAAAATCCTATACTGTATAATTTTTCCCCAAATTAAAACTTATATTGTATATACTATTTTCAGTTAGGATACATTTAGCTTCCTAAATGTACCATTTAATTAATTTGGTGAAATTAAAACAATACAGTACTTGACTGTATTTAAAATTTGTGTCAAATGTTAAATAATTCTATGCATTATCATTACATATGTCCAATTTTAATGATGAAACATAAAAAGATTTGACGTTTAGTTGCTTCAAACTGTGACGTCACTATAGCGAGGTGTTTTTCCCGCCTTTTTCTCATTTAAAATTATAGGGTTACTTTTTTCGATGACTTTTTACAGAATCTGTCGAAAATAAAAATCACTTAACTGACATGGAAAAACATTGCTTTAAGAATATTTTCGTAACTTCAGTCAAGAACCCTATTTACTTTTTTTAAATATTTGACAATAAAATTATATACCTACACTATACTCAATAAAGATGCATTTAGTTCTCTATAGAACTCAAAAATAAAATAAACAAAATATTTGGAATGAAAAAGGTTTGAGACTTCCCACACATGTGCATGTTAATTCGGTACCAGAATCTGAACTGAACCCGATATAAATTTGAATAAATGCATAATTCTATGACGAAAGTAGTTTACACCAGAATTCAACTACAGTGTTGCCAAGCCTACACTCAAGATTTCAGATTTCCTTCCGATTACTGCAAACAAATACCAATTGAAAGTTAACTAAACGGTAAAAGTTTTTCATTGTTTGTTCAGATAATTAAAAATAATAGCTTTATTGAAAAAACCAAAATTTATTAAAAAATCTTTTAAAAGTAAGATAAAATATTTAGTGAAGCGTCGATTTAACAAACTCGTTAAATTTCCTGTTAAAAATCGTATTTTTTTTTTTTTAAATTAAAAATTTTGTAACTAAGCGGTCAAAAATTATGAAAAAAAGAGCCCATATGTAAAAAGTATTGTATTTTCAGTAACTAAGTTTTTAAAATAAAATCTTAAAATGTCTTCACGTTACTATACCTTAATAACACTTTAATACTTATCGATTAGATTGTTAAAGCGTGATGTAGTCTATATACATATGTATTATATATTTTACTTGCAAGTAAATCGACAATTGATCTGATAAAAAATTTACAAATCTATATTAAAATTTTAAAAAGAAAAACCAGTCGATCGAAAAACATTTTAAAAATTTCGTTCACAAATTGATATGATTAACCCTTAATCGAAATCTATAGTTCTCATCGGTGAATTTTAAAATATACACATACACACATACATGATTGTATTCTTCAGTTGTAAAACGTCGCGCATATAGTAAGAGGAGTATTCTCGAAGTAAGAGGAGTATTCTTGCCGATATGTTTCCTCGAAAGAATCAAATATAAGTGTTTAATATATATAAACGTACAAACATATCCAGATGTGAGTAGGTACTGATGATGTAAAACTTGAGAAGCGGAGACGGAACGAATACTTTAATGCATAGAAAAGTAACAGTTGGGAATCATACATACATACAAACATTTTACATATACACACATACAAATAAATAAAAAAAGTAAACTAAAGGTAAGTAGAACTAACAAGGGGCTCGTAACGGGCTCAATAAAATATATGATGAATTTTGAATAACTGAATCTCTTATAACTAAATTTTATTTATGAATTCTTTGCTAATTCATATCTTTTACATACGCTCATCTTTTCACTACTCTTTTTTGCAACTTAACTCATATGTAGGTACCTACCAATGTATAAATAACATTGATGTGAGGTGTGGGATTTGTTTCCGCATAACGCTATCTCTTTCCCGTTTGCTTATAAATTGTAAAATTATTCGAGTGATACGGAGGAAGGTCACGTAATCGTACGGAAACTGTGAGACAATTTAAAAGAAACAAGAAGAAATGAATATCGAACTGACAGGTGTAAGGATACCTAGGGGTATGCCGGGCTATTATTGATATTGAATTATGTATGTACTGAATATTAATTAATTTGCAAATTTAGAAATAAAATATAAGCGAAAGAGTATTTAAAAACCGCTAAGTGCGTGCTAGACATGCATCACATAAGTAGCCCGTGGCAGCAGTTTTTCAAAATTTCCGAAATAAAATAATTATTGCTTTTATTCAACATTTAAATTGCTTGCTTTTAACTTATTAACAATATGATTAACTAACTTTTTTACTTTCTATATGAGTTTTAAGAATAGGTTTAAAAATTTACACTATCTGTGGACAGATTCTGAAAGGGTTGTAGCCTAAATGTTTAATTAATCTATATATATATATATATATATATATATATATATATATATATATATATATATATGTATATATATATAGATTAATATCTATATATATATATATATATATATATATATATATATATATATATATATATATATATATATATATATATATATATATATAAATCAAAACTGACTGACTGATCGATCAACGCACAGCCCAAACCGCTGGGCCTAGAAACGTGAAATTTTGAACAAGGATTTCTTATATAACGCAGGTGAGCACTAAGAAGGTATTTTTGGAAATTCATCCGCTAAGGGGCTAAAATAGGGGATGAAATTGTTCATAGACATCTGTAATTTTTTTAGATAGAAATATGGAAATTTGTGTTAGATTACTGGTTTGAAAATAAAAGTTTTAATGCTTCTAAAAATTTATCCCTTAAAGGAGGATGCAATAGGGGAAGAAACTTTAAATGGAAGTCTGTCACCAAGAAACGTGAAATTTTGAACAGAGATGATTTGTTATATAACGTAGGTGAGCACTGAAATGGAATTTTCGGAAATTCACTCCCTAAGGGTGTAAAATAGGGGATGAAAATTTTTAAAAAAAAGGGCATAGTCGGGTAAGATAGGGAAAACGGCCCTTGACGCAAAATTGATTATTTTTATAGGAAATAATACTTCTTAGCCCCAGACACATTCCTGCCAAATTTCAACCCTCCGAGGTTAATAGGTTTTAGCCGGATTGTTGTTATTACTAGACATTGTTGAAGTTATTTTTCGAATTTATTAAGTTAATGTTTATTATTATTCAAGCAATATAACATTTAAGACGTGTTATTATTATTATTATTATCTTTATTTGAATGAAGTTTCAAAAACTTATAATTTTTTTGAGTTAGATATAATTTTAATTAGTAAGTATGTTGAGATAATTTTATTGATTTCATTCAAATATTCAGATTCATGGTAAAATTAACCTTGAAAATTATTTTTTCGCAAGTTAAAACGTATTTTTTATAACAACTCAAAATATATATTTTTTTAGACCGTCACGGGAACTCCAAGAACTGCAACTCAGGGGGGAAGAGAACATTTCATTGTACTCCTTAGAGTTCTACTGTGTTTTAGAAATAAGGCAGATGCTTTACTTTATGACCTCTTTTATACATAAGTAATATATGTAGTACCGAACATGGCATGCATTTGTATTGAAATATTACTATGTTCTACCAACTAAAATTTTTCCATAAAAATATATGTTATAGAGTACTGAGAGACAAATTATTGAACAAAAAATGGTGGGTGTCGCTAACGCGTAAGTGCCAAAAAAAAATTTTCTTAAATTTAAAAATTTAAAAAAATTAGTATAATAAAGGATATAACCTTAATTTTTTTTTATTACTTCGCCTAAGGTGGGTACACAATATATATTGAATTCAAATAAATCGGCTCAGTAATTTCGTCAAAAAAAATTTTGTTTGTTTGTGTATTCATAAACTATTAGCCTCGGAGGGTTGAAATTTGGCAGGAATGTATCTGGGGCTAAGAAGTATTATTTCCTATAAAAACAATCAATTTTGCGTCAAGGGCGGTTTTCCCTATCTTACCCGGCTATGCCCTTTGCAATTTTTTGAGTTAGAAATATGGAAATTGGTGTTAGGCTACTGGTTTGAAAACAAAAGTTTCAGTGCTTTTAAAAATTCATTTCTTAGGTTAAAACAGGGAATGGAACAGAAACAGGGTTGGAACAGAAACTTTAAATGGAAGTCTGTCGCTTTTACAATTAGAAATGTGGGAACTGATGTGGTATGGTGTGCTGGTGATTTTAAAATTGTTAAAATTCATTTTTAAAGTGTAAATCCTAACCCTTATCCTAACTAATATTACAAATGCAAAATTGAGTTTTTGTTTGTTTGACTTGCTTTTACGCTTCAACGACTTAACCAGTCAACTTGAAACTTTACACAGAAGTAGCCTGGGAGACGGAGACGGTTGCAGGCCATCAATGACAATTATGACAGCTGACTATTAAAAAGTGGGTTATTGGTTTCAAACTTCGAATATTGTTAACAGAGGGGTTGGAAAAAACCATAGGTGACTTTTTACCCTGGAAAAAGATCTCATTCCTATGGCAAATCTCATTTGTGTGGAAAAATATATTTTAAATGAAACAAAAAAAATTTTTCGAGTTTATTCGAACTCTGTTTGTTAGCAAATAGAACGATATACAGCGATAAACATAAGTTTTTACACCGAAAAAGTATCTGATTCCCGAGGGAAATTCTATTTAAAATGAAACATTTAAATAATGATAACTGTTCAAAAAATGGAAAAGTGATTTTAAATAATACATATTGTTTACAGCGGGGATAGAAAGGGACACAAACTACTCTCTACCCCGAGAAAATATCTGAATCCTGTGAGAAGTCTAATTCAAGTGGGAAAATATATTTAAAACGATGAGAGGATCATTGACTTCATTCGAACTTTGCATATTGTTAAAACAAAGTTATAGTCTATTTTTTACCGGGAGGAAACATTTTATTTCTGTGGGAAAATTTCTGTGGGAAAATGAAAGTACATTTTATACGTTTGAACTAGATGTCATAATTTCAAAAGCCACGAGTGGAAGGGCTAAGCGGGTTCCAGCACACACTACGTCGTCAAAAGTATGGGTACACTTTGAGTCAAGATTTGTTCATACTTTTAACGTGGTAGTGTACATAATGTTGTGGTATACTGCCGTGTCAAAAGCAGGGGCACCCCTTGGGTTAAGATGTGCCCATACTTCTGAGGACGTAGTGTGTGCTAAGACCCGGTTAGTCCTTCTAATGCCACGTGGGCGAAGCCGCGGGTAGATGCTAGTAAATGATAATTTTTATATTGGTGAGTCATTTTATTATCGACATAGACTTCTTAGCTATTCAGCTGGTGGCAATTTTAGTATATGGTTTCATCGCCATTGATAGTAATATGTTACATAGTTTACTTTTGTGTGAATTTGAAAAAAACTAGAGTGAAGTTCAGATGGTACCTATTGACCTTTTAAAAATTAATTTTGAAAATTTAAAAAAAATAAACCTCCCTTAAATTAGTCACCGTATCCGCCATTAATATATTGTATTAAGGGCGTTAAGTACATAATAAATTACATATAGTGTATATTATATATTAAATATAATGTAATAAAAATAATTAAATAATATAAATAAACGCGAAAAGAGTAGTATCAGTATTTTTTATTCTACTTTAAATTCTGGATCGATTAAAAAAAAAGCCACTGGAACGCTTGTGGTCACTTTTTAAATTTCTAACCATATTTTTAGGAATAAGTCGTGTTAGCCAATAAGAGAATATACATATGTATTCTATTAAACTATCACTCGATACTACTTGAACGATTCAAAAAACATTCTTGAGCTGTGATTACAAGATATTGTCGAAACTCAATTAAAATTAATTAACAATATTTATGAGCAAAAGGGCGTTACAATAATTTTAATATGTTAGTTACAAAGTTATAAATTTTTCATTTGCGTGTTGTTCATTATATAATCAATTATTTAGCCGTTAATATTATTATACAAGAGTGTAAAATATATTATACATATCTAATACCTACATAATATACATATGTATTTTATGGAAACCTCTCACTATCTGGTTGTGTGGATCGGTCGAACTGCGGCTCAACTAACTACTGGCCCAACTACTTGGCCTGACTATGCCAAGGACTTCGTCCTGGCCTTTTACTCTACAAGTCTACAATATGGACGGACGCCGGGACATACCCATAATACTCGTTCATTCATTTATTTATTAAAAACGTTCATTATAAAGTTAATATAATAAATATTAATGATCTTCTATTATCCGCCTGTTTGCCTCCTGTCTGTTATAAAATGAAAGATTTTCTACGTGGATCAACATGTCCACTATGTATTATCCCACTCTGTGCACATGTGTGTAAGTATGTGTGCGGATGTACGGCATACACGGCATACACTACTAGCTATGGAGTTTGTAAGAACGGTATATAAGGTGACATACCTAATGTGTTTCAGTTGGAAAATACAGTGATCAACATAAACGGTATTCATTTTCATTTACTAATATTAACACCTTGACCATAGTCTATAACAACAAAACGCCCAATTGGTACACTATGTTGACAGCTAATACATTTTATATGTTGACATCCTACTAGTTAGTCGATTAATCGACTAAAGTTATTTTTCAGATAAAATTAATCATTAGTCGAAAATTTTTAGCATAGTTATTAATCGATTCAATTTTTAGTCGAATTCATGAACTGAGGTAACCTACATAACTTTTTCAAAAACGATATTTTCTTTTGAATTTAATTATTGACTTTAATATTTTTTGTGAAAAAAGGAAATACGGCTACGGATATGACATATCACAATGTATTGATCACATAAAAAATATGAAAAAGCCTACAAATAGATAATTTTTAACTTCCCATTGAAAGTTATTGTAATGGGTCCGATTTTACGAGTCGCTAATTTGGACATATCTCCACGTTTCAAGGTGACTAGAATCCGAATCCATCGTTTTTAGCGTGATGTCTGTGTGTGCGTTTGTTAATTCGTTCGCTTGTTCGTGAATTTTTTTTGTCTCGCATATCTCGAGAACAAATGATGACATCTACTCCGGACTAATTTTATTAGATGTGTAATTAAAAAATGAAGACCGGATAAAGTTTTCAGCAAATTCGGTTTAGCGGTTTGTTTTTTGTGATAAAAAAACGGAATTAACTTTATTAACACAACATAGATCATATAGGTTTGTTACCATGCTTTTATTAAATAATGGCTAGTGTTAATGCTAGAGCTAATAAAGTTTGTGTTGCGGACGAAAAAAAAAGTGCTTTTTTTGTCCCGTCCGTAGCACATCTCAAGCATTAAAACTAATAATGTTATGTATTTTATATTCAGTACAAATATTGTGTACACATTTGTCTATCTGCTTAGTACTGAAAATTTATAAGAAAAAAATAACTTCTATATTTTCTTTTTCTTATGAAAAGGCGTGTAAAGTGCGTGAAAATGGCATGTCCGTTTCAAAAGAATGACTGAACTGGTATTTTTATATTTTAAATGTTTAAGGAATTTTTAATTTTTTTTTTAATATGCTTATACGCTAATCCCGGCTAACAATAAGTCAAATATTTGTTACAGGTCATATCTTTCGTTCTATTTGAAGAGTAAATAATTAAACACTATCTTATAATAAGTTAAATTACTATATTGAGCTGCACACTGGGCAAGATTATATATAATAAAAAAAGTTTTCCCCCTTAAGGACCCACAAATAAAATAAAACGTATTTAAATAAATGGAAAATGTTAATACAAAATTTAAAAAAAAAATGTACATAAATATTAAACATAAAAATTATGTAATAAATAAATTATTATTGTCGTAGTTAAGTTACTGAAAAGGGCTACAAAATAGCCGAAACGGATTTAGTGAATATTTTGTATTGTTTCCTATTTGTGGGTCCTTAAGGGGCAAACTTTTTTTATTATGTATAATCTAGCCCAGTGTGCAGCTCAATATAGTAATTTAACTATATCATGAGGTCAAGGGAATTGAAGCGGATCGAAATGACGAGGTAACAAATCTGTGTATAAAGCAGATCGAAAATTAAATTTTTACATAGACTGGCTATTCCTCGGAGCTCTACTTTTAAGAAAATTAAGACTGTTGTCATTAAAAAACATCGTCGGTTTATTTACTACTAAGGTAACGGGCCTAGTTTCTGACCTTTTAAGAGTGATGGCTGAGGTTAAACGACAGTAATAAATATAAGTTTAAACTTAAGAGACAATTAATAATTTTATCAACTAGTTTATGGCTTTCAAAATAAAGTCATACAAGTAAAATAATTATTTGAATTGAATTAATAATTTAAATTAATGTTTTAAAAATTGACAAAAAGGACCCAGTTTCTGACCTTCAAAATTTCTCATGTGACAGCTTTTGACCCTGACAGTGGCCTAGTTTCTGATCCTTAAATTTAAAATTACAGTTTTTTAAAATTTAATTTATAAATAATTTTTTATTGATAAAAATGAATGTTTAATGTTATATACGTTATGAAAAATAACAAAAACTAATCGAAGATAACTATAAATAACAAAATAACTAACAAAAACTGGTTAGAATTTAATTGGGCCATACCACTTTAGAAGTGAGCCTAGTAATTGACCCTCATATTTCAATAATAAAAATCATTCTAAGGTATTTTATAAATTTTAAACAAATATTAACCTGCTCATATATTTTTAATTAAGTTTTCATACTTACATGATGAATATTGCACAGATCAAAATGAGTACTTTGTAACATAAACTGTTAGGAAACTACCAAAAAAATAGTTTTTACACACATTTTAAACTTAAAAATTTTTTTTTATTTAGTTAATATATTCTAAATTTTTTAAACTGCTGTTCATTAGACACAGAATAGATTACTTTAAATTAAGAATTTATTTTTTTCTTATTTAAAATATAGTTTTTTTATTAATTTATAACAAAGTTGAAAAGTTCAGAAACTGAGCCAGGGTCAATTACCGGGTCTTTTACCTTACTACTTTAAAGTATATATAATACATATGGAACGTTTACGATAGTATATTTTTGTAATACACTGTAAATTTATACATAAATATATAGGGTATTTTCCTTCTTTATGTTCCTTTAACACATATATTCGTATATTAATATACATGTATGACATTTACCTACAATGAAGATTATTATCAAATATGCTTTGAATAAATAATTCGTTAATTTGAAAAATAATTGTAAAACTTTTTTAATACCATTTGTCCATTTGTAACTGTAGGAAAATTTAGAAATTGTTTTTAGTTTTAATAGTAACTGTGGGTTAATTTTATATTGTTAATTTTATATTGCCATTTTGTTAGAAAATGTTATTTAAATTATTAATAATATAGGTAAATTTTTTTGTCTAAATAACAAAATTAAATTTCAATTTTACTGATATTCGGTATTTGATTGAGTATCAAAAAAACAGCCGAATATATCAAATAACAAACTTGGACTTTCATTATTTTTTAAATTAGTTGAATGTTTGATATCTGTAAAAATTTTACAAACAACGTTTGAACTAGCCTATTATACATGAGACACGTCTTGTTGAGTTTCCGAGCTATAAGTGTTTGAACTGTTTCTCCTATGCAGAAGAAACATATTAATTGTTTCTTTGTTCTTTTAAATATTAATGATATTAAACTATTGTACAAGTATAAAATTTATTAAACATATAATATGTTAACATTTTACCTTAAATGTCACAAACGAGGCATTACAACAAAATGTTAATATATAAAGAAGACATTAGCTATACTCAAATACGTATATTATATACGTATAATATAATGATCAATACAGTGTTGACAAAAGTTTTATGTGAAAAATACACTTGCATGTAGTTGTAATTTGAAAATTTAAATGACAATGTAATCATACGTTTATTAAAAAAAAAAAAAAAAAAAAAAAAAAACGAAACGTAAAGGTCACAAGAGAGAAAATATGTATTTATTACGATTATATGCACAACTGAAAGAAACTGGTGCAACTTTAATTTTTATTATAACTGGTTTTTAAACGTTTGCAAAGGCATTAACACACTTAACCTCTTTTTTAAAACCTTAAGGACTTCAGTGGTTGATATTAGAATTTTCAATATTCACTGATGCCGATCAAAAATTGTATACGGTAATCATTTTTTTTTTTTGCCAATGAATATGAGTAACTATCTTCATACAATCCTGATAAACTTGATAAAATATAGGTACATCATCTTTTTAGAGAATTTCTAAATGGAAAATTTAGCTACTACAGCAACGGTCATAGTAAGTCTTGAACTAGGAGCTGTGACAGAAATTTGTTTTGGGGTTGATTTGATACTTTTTAAATATTTCACATTACCAGCTTTTATCAAACTTGGCTAAGGACTATGTATCTGGCAACTACAAGCTTAAGTGACTGTAAGTGGGTTTTTAAAATTTTTAATATTACTTTTATCCTGGAAATCCTGAAATATTTTTGAAGAGGCTGGGCCACTGTTCATCAAAACTGGTTTAAAAATTCTTGTAAAATTACCAACTTCTAAACTAGGTCTTGAAAGTTTTTAATTATATTTTTATCCTGGAAATTCTGAAATACTTATCCTAGAAATGACTGAACCAATTTCGATCAAACTTGACTAAAAACAATCCCCGAATTACAAGCTTTCAAGTAAACAAAACCTCATTAAAATTGACTAACAATAAGACGTTTTAAAGATAAATGGTAACACAGAACACCCACACCTCTTACCCGCTTCGTTCCGTCGTAGGTAATAATGTAATACAAACAGTAACTCCTAATTCTAACGTAAACGAAAGTTATATTTTTTTTCGAAATTAAATATCGAAATTATAGAAACATGTTTCTACATGTTTCAAAATACCTATCTAAATTTAAAACAATCAATAATTTAAAATTTCTATTTAATCAATTTGGAAACACAAATTGCTACATAGATAGCCATCTGTCAAACTTATGAGACCAGTCTGAACCAAGCGGTCTCAAATTCCCTTGTATAAATCACTTTTAAGTGCGATAATTTTAAAGTAAAAAATAGTATATTGTGCAATAAGTGTGGGAAATTGTCGATTGCCCACGAAAGCGAAGTTGAGCGCACGAACGTAGTGAGTGCGCTCATTCGCTTGAGTGGGGCAATCGTGCGACAATCCCGCACGAGTTGCACATACTATTTTTTATTACGAATTTCACATACTTTTTTCTATTATTATCACTTATTTTGACATTTTTATTACCTTTTAAAATAATATTTTTAAGTGTTCGTCTTTTTTTTCTGAATTAATGATCGTTTAAATTACTTTGTTGGTGGTTTCTATAGAAATAATTATAAAATATTTATTAAATAAAAAATTAAGAGGCGGCTTTGCATGTTTTGATTAAATTTTGCGTGTTTTATTGTCAATTTGCGTGTGGAAAGTTACTTTCCACACGCAAAAAAGGATGCGGGAAGAGTACAGTGGGCAAACAGCTATTTTGCGTACAGAAATGTGTGCGCCAAGTTAGTACTTCTCCCGCATGAGTAATAAAAAATAATATTTTATTTTTAATTTCTGTTGCTTTACTGAAAAATTTGTATTAAATAAATTACTATTCAATTTCAGAAATGGTAAATTTGTATTATATTTCGAAAACTATAAGAGCTATAACTTTTATCTAAACAATTTTTTAATCAAGATTTAGCCATAATAGGCTAATTAATTTATGTATAAAAGGCCAGTCAACGGAAAGTTTAGTCACAGTCCTAATAAGCTGTATTCTTTATGTTTTCTGGGCCACTGAACACGAATTTGACGTTTTCCGATAGATATTTTGCCCAGAACATTGATTATTTTGCGAAAAAAGTCAAATTTTTGTTAATTTATTAGGATTTTGACCTTAATCTTGGTAAATATGCATTCTCTCGAAAAAGTTGTTCTTTGCAAAATTAAAGTAGACAAAATTTCGTACAAATCTTGTACATACGATCAACATTACGCCGCTAGAGCGCGCTTAGAAATAGGTAGAATTCTTAAAAATAAAGAAAAACGTCAATCTTACTATTTTACTTTTGATTTTTATGGAAATGACTGATGTCGCTCTCTTCTTTCTGATTCACCTACAAAAAAGGGGCGTATGCAATGACGTTCTTAAACCTCAAATATTAATTTACATGATCAAGAGACTACCCATCATTCATATTTTCTGTATATTTCATTATAGTATTTCTCTTTATATTAAGTAATTTTAATTAAAAATTGGTTTTTCATTCATTTGTCTCCATTTTTTTTTTTTAGATTTTACTTTAGGCCAATATTTACTCTAGATTAGGTTCGTAGAACAACTTTTTTGAAAAAATGCGTATTTACCAAAATTAAGGTAAAAAACCTAATAAACTGATAAAAATTTTGAATTTTTTCGCAAAATAATCAATGTTAAAACATAAAAAATAAAGGTTATTAGGACTGTGACTAAACTTTCCCTTAACATTCCTAATATGCTTAGACTGTAACAAAAATGACAACTCGTAAAAAACTCACCCTTGTAGTAAACGTGTAGCAGCATATCTCTATTAAGAAATCTCATATTTGGTGAATTTTGTCATTAATAATAATGGAACATACCACATTTTACATACCAGCAGCATTCTTTGGATTAAGTTAGTATTTTTGTTCACTTATTTGAGCATTTCTTTATGGTATTCCACATTTGTAAATAATAAAACAAATATCGATTAATAAAATCAAGTCCTCAGCGTAAGTGTAGAAAATTGTAACTAGTGGTGAGCTCAGAGTGTGCCTGACACGGCTTAAGACATGTAGTCGGTGTCCGTCGCCGAACACACAGTGCATTGTAATACATTGTTAGACATTTAGCGATATTCTAAAGGATGCTCATGCTCATGCTCATGCTCATACTCATGGTCCTGCTCATGCTCATGCTTATGCTCATGCTCATGCTCATGCTCATGCTCATGCTCATACTCATACTCATACTCTACTTGTTCATACTTACTTTGCTTCATTTGCTTACAATAATTTTCGTATACCTTTTCCAATAATTTTTGGGATGACTTTTCGAGAGGGTGTTATTAGTGACCATAAACTTTCAAGATGTTAAATTATTTTTTATTACTCATGCGGGAGAAGTACTAACTTAGCGCACACATTTCTGTACGCAAAATAGTTGTTTGTCCACTGTACTCTTCCCGCATACTTTTTTGCGTGTGGAAAGTAACTTTCCACACGCAAATTGACAATAAAACACGCAAAATTTAATCAAAACACGCAAAGCCGCCTCTTAATTTTTCATTTAATAAATATTTCATAATTATTTCTATAGAAACCACCAACAAAGTAATTTAAACGATAATTAATTCAGAAAAAAAAGACAAACACTTAAAAATATTATTTTAAAAAGTAATAAAAATGTCTTAAATAAAAATGAACGCACTCACTACGTTCGTGCGTTCAACTTCGCTTTCGTGGGCAATCGACAATTTCCCACACTTATTGCACAATATACTATTATTGCTTACAACAAATACCACCCTATGTTCACTCCAATTGTATTTAAATTTGTTACCTGTTTCACAAGCAACGGTTTCTTTTTGCATTCATACAGATAAGTAGGTAACATGTTGCCAACAATACTGCTGATTATTGCCGTACTTAAAAAGTCATCTCATTTAAATATTGAAAAACTATTATAAACGTACATAAATTGTACGTATATTACATAAATTATATACCTACATTTTTTCAAAGTCTGCGTTGAAATGTATTCACAATTATTGTCAATAGTTTTATGAAGGGTCATCTTTTGTTATATTTTTTACAACTTGGACTAGTGAAGGTACATATTTGTACAGATTAATTTCTTTTATTTAATAAAAACAGGTAAATTTTTAAGAAATTTTTCTAAATAGATATTTATGATAATTGTTATTTTCTTATTTTTAATATGAATTTATATAAATATAAAATACTTATATAGAGTCTATGTCAGACTAAACTTTTTTAGTTAGTTAGACTAAAGTTATATAGTATTATGATAATAATTATTCATTCAATCATTTGTTGAAAGGTCTATCATTATGTGTGTGGAAATATTTGGATAACTAGTAACTTTTCCTATAAATTAAAATATATCAAAGAATGGACAGATTTTTATTTTATCTGTATTAATTATTTTGAGTTTAAGAAATATTACCCTAATTTTTAAAGTTTTATTTTTGTAAAATATTGCATTAATTTGGACATCGAAATTTGTATATTTGACTGGCATATTTGTATGAAATTTTTCTAATGCATAATCGTCGATTGTTAACTATCGAAAAATTTTCCAATGTTATTTATGGAAAAGCTTGTTAATTTTAAATAAAACAAGGAACCGATAGGTTAATTGATTGTTAAAATTTTATGTTACTGATGGGACTAAAATTATGTGCAAGCTTAGTTTTTAAAATTAAACATTTACAGATTGATGGTTTACATGATTTAGTAGCAAAACAGTAATTTTCATTATAATCAATAATTACCAATGCCTTATATTGCATGCTTAGGGTCAAAAGTATCGCTCAGAGAAATCTTGAACATAGAGAATACTTGATTTTTGAAAAAATATTTACAATAATAGTAAATATATCTTTGTCATTAATTAAAAATGTCATTAAGGGGTGGAAAAACCATATAAAAATTTAAATAGAAAATGTGTTTTTAAGCCTACCTGCCAAGTTCCAGGTATATTATCATTCATCACTATATGGTCCACGCACTTTCTCACTAAACTTCCTCAAAGACCGGCAGCTTTTTAAAGAATTTAAAAAAAAAATTTATATATATATTATATATAATTTCACGAAATGATTCAACATTTAATGAATGAATAATTATTATCATAATATTATATAACTTTAGTCTAACTAACTAAAAAAGTTTAGTCTGACATAGACTCTATATAAGTATTTTATATTTATATAAATTCATATTAAAAATAAGAAAATAACAATTATCATAAATACCTATTTAGAAAAATTTCTTAAAAATTTACCTGTTTTTTTAAATAAAAGAAATTAATCTGTACAAATATGTACCTTCACTAGTCCAAGTTGTAAAAAATATAACAAAGGATGACCCTTCATAAAACTATTGACAATAATTGTGAATAAATTTCAACGCAGACTTTGAAAAAATGTAGGTATATAATTTATATACGTAAATATAGTTTTTCAATATTTAAATGAGATGACTTTTCAAGTACGCAATAATCAGCAGTATTGTTGGCAGCATGTTACCTACTTATCTGTATGAATGCAAAAAGAAACCGTTGCTTGTGAAACAGGTAACAAATTTAAATACAATTGGAGTGAACATAGGGTGGTATTTGTTGTAAGCAATAATAGTATATTGTGCAATAAGTGTGGGAAATTGTCGATTGCCCACGAAAGCGAAGTTGAACGCACGAACGTAGTGAGTGCGCTCATTCGCTTGAGTGGGGCAATCGACAATCCCGCACGAGTTGCACATACTATTTTTTATTACGAATTTCACATACTTTTTTCTATTATTATCACCTATTTTTGACATTTTTATTACTTTTTAAAATAATATTTTTAAGTGTTTGTCTTTTTTTTCTGAATTAATTACCGTTTAAATTACTTTGTTGGTGGTTTCTATAGAAATAATTATGAAATATTTATTAAATAAAAAATTAAGAGGCGGCTTTGCGTGTTTTGATTAAATTTTGCGTGTTTTATTGTCAATTTGCGTGTGGAAAGTTACTTTCCACACGCAAAAAAGTATGCGGGAAGAGTACAGTGGACAAACAACTATTTTGCGTACAGAAATGTGTGCGCTAAGTTAGTACTTCTCCCGCATGAGTAATAAAAAATAATTTAACATCTTGAAAGTTTATGGTCACTAATAACACCCTCTCGAAAAGTCATCCCAAAAATTATTGGAAAAGGTATACGAAAATTATTGTAAGCAAATGAAGCAAAGTAAGTATGAACAAGTAGAGTATGAGTATGAGTATGAGTATGAGTATGAGTATGAGTATGAGTATGAGCATGAGCATGAGTATGAGCATTAGCATGAGTATGAGCATGAGCATGAGCATGAGCATGAGCATGAGCATGAGTATGAGCATGAGCATGAGCATCCTTTAGAATATCGCTAATTGTTACTTGAATTGGACAGGTTGGTCTGTCCTATAATAGTTGTTTTGTAGTAGTGTGTGTGAATACGCATACTATTACAAAACACCAAACCAACACCACTGTAAACAGTATGTTCGTACACAACAGAGTGGGGAGATTTTACGTCACCCACTGGCGACAAGTGGAACAGCTTGATAGACATTCTAGTTTGGTCCCTTGAATAAAATTATTAAGATAATTCCACGGCGGTAAAACCACGGACCACAGTTAGTGTTTTTTAAAATGTAAGTAGGTAACAAAACACGAAAGCGAAAATACAAAAAATTCGTCGTTGTTGGCTACTGAAAATAAAAAGAACCTTTAAGGCATTAATAATATTAATTTGAAACATCAAAGAAATAATTTGAATATTAAATCTATGGTACAGTACTTTATGTTTTGTGCAAAAATGTCGGTAAAATTACCTTTAACATACACCAAAGAAAAAAAGATCAAGTTGAAATGAAATATACTTTGAAAATTTTTATCGAATTAAGAAAGTTTTCAGTAAAGTATGTATAACAATTGTTGAATAATATGGAATGGTTATAGCCCTGGAGTGGGATTTTTTGTATATAATCGCAGTCAACTTACTGACATTTTAAGTTATTAACAATGCTTAAAATTTTCGTCGATTTATACGCAAACCATACATATGTACGTATTGCCACAGTACCACACTGCACGTATGCCCGTAAGTACGTATTTAGTAAACAATAAACATATAGAACATATACCGACTAATCATAAATTTATTGCTTCAGCTCGGTATAAATTTATTATTATTCAAGATTACATGGGAAATTAATTAAAAGTCCGTCTTCTTTAAATATTAGTATCTGAGATTCTTTTGATCATCTAATAGAACCGTGTCATTACAACATGGAAAATTCTAATTTTTGTATACGAAACTCTACGAATTTATGTAGGTAGTTTTCTGTATAGCTATGTATGTATTTATTTGTACATATTACACATACTTACATAAAACAATAAAATATTTTAACACCTTAAAATTACGTCGAGTATGTAGAACAAACAAGTAATCTCTATTTTGTGTGTATACAAAAGTGTGTTATGTTGTTTGCCTATCTATTTTAATTGAATATTGTCTTCTGTTTTGAGCATAAACATAAACAAGTAAACTTCTTTAGTAGGTATATATAAATATTATGTATGTATGTTGAATCCAGAGTAATGATATAATAAACATAGCATAACAACACAAAAACACTTCAATTAAGTTTTTGTTTGCTGTTTCCTCTTCATTAAGTTTCACTGAATTTGTAAACAACAAATTATCTGTTGATAACAATTAATAAGAATAACATAAATAAGATATGTTTCTGTTAAAATTAGGGTAAGAAAAAAAATTGTTTTAATAGTTTCCGTAGCTCAAAAAGTTTATTAGAGAACGTAAGTGTATGAAAAAGTGTAGGATTCAAAATCTAGAGTGTAAGTAATTTCTTAATTCGCTCCTTTGCATTAAAGACATTGCATTGATTGAAAGATTTGACATTGTTTTTAAACGTTTTCAACGCCGCACCGGTTGAAGTCGTTTCAGAAATCGGATTCAAAACGTTTTTTAAAATATTTTCGCAGCCATAATTCTTTTCGAGTGTCATTCTAGAGATGTTAATACATTATTTAAGTAAATAAAGAAAAGGAGAAAATTTTTTTCTCCAAATTATATTAATGTAACGTCTTAAGTCTTATACATTTTCAGTGTTCTGTTTTGGAGATAGCACAAGTTTCTTATGAAGCAAATAATGTCCTAATTTCTCAATTCCGGAGTATTGACAGAAATAATTTTTTTCATTATACAGATTCAGTGTTGAAAAGTAATTGAATTTTTAAACTTCAGCACGCTAGGTGTTAAGTAATTATTTCATTATTGTCAAGAATGTGAATAGTCGTCTTATAGACAAATAGAAAACTATTATTCTTTTTATACAATAAATCATTAAATTTATTTTTTCCGTATAACATTTTAATATGGAAATATCGATAACAATATCTTTAGAAATAGTAAAAAGTGTGTTAAGTGTATGTCATACATAAGTATCTAAATAGTTTAAAACGATTTATAAAATGGGACATGGCCTAATTGAATTAATTAAATTCCATTTAAGTGTAATACTAATACTAATATTTAAATGGAAAATAATGTAATGCACGGCACCACACCATAGCATAGTATAACAGAATCATATTATAAATGCTTGTCACAAATGTTAAAATTAAATTTAATAATTATTATTATATTAGTTGCTTGCTGCTGTTTGGATCGCTTGAGTGTGTCGTCTTGGTCACAGGAGAGACGCGATAGTTAACTATTCAACAAGCAAGCACTAATATAACTATATACATTCTAAGTACTGAATTTATAACATAGAGTATTAAAAAAAGTCACCTTAAAACCTTATTTAGGGTTACAGAAAATAAATAAAAATTATAAAAACAGTATGCAATGTAAAACTTTAAACGTGTTTTACTTAATGTTTTTAAAAGCAGCCTAGACTGCAGCCATCAGTTCCTTATTAACATCTTGACAGTTACATTACCTATTTATCAAGAGTCATTATCTATAGTAACAAAACACCAAACTAGTACACTCCTTTGACAACTATTACCTGGTCTACATTTTATTTGGAATTATTGACGTCCTACGACGTGATGTGTGAGATTTCATTTTTACGTCTTATGACATTAATGACCGTCAAGGTATTAATTATAACGTTTAACGAAACGCGATTTTAACCCTGGAACGACAAACCGGGATAGATATCTACCGCAGGCAAACTTTAAACTACGTTTTTAAATTAGTCAATGACATTATCGCCTAGACACCTATACCATAATTTAGTTCAAAGGTTCTAACAGTAGCGTGAGTTCGGGAAACCCTTCAGTTTCTTGTCTACTGTGACAGAGTGAAGACTTGAAGCTAGTGTGGAGTTGATATCTATACCCCGGTTTGTAGTTTGCGATTTTGACACTATATGTTATAAAAAATTCATCGAGTAAAAAAAATTTTTAAGGTCCTATGTCGATTGTCCATAGTACGACCTCTACTCGTAAGGACGGTCCTTTATTTCACTGCTTTGTCCTCTATAACTTTTCTAAAATAAGCGTTTTGTCCTTTATTTTGCCAAGTCGGTGCAAAAAAAATTTAATGATATATTGAAAAAGGCTTATACTGTATATACTAAATGTAAATTATACTTGTACACTTGTAGCATTGGCGAGCATTTGTCGCCACTTGTCGGCTTAACCAAGTTGAAATTAAGTACATTAAAAGTATGTATTTTATACAACTTCCAAATGAACTATATGGAATTTTATGACTTTTTAAAGCGTGAACCGGCTCTATTAAAAAAAGTTAATTTTACTGAAAAATATTAAAATTAATGTTATTTAAATTTTTACAATGTGTGCGTATTGGCAGGGTGCGAAGTACATGGTGGGGACATTTAAATCTACTGCAGCGTGAGTAGTGGAGAAAACAAGTATTAATACGGGCTCATATGTGTTTATATAGTGTAATAAAACATATTAAATAAAAATATTTACATTGATCCAATTTGATTATCCACTTTGATTATTCATACATATTACAACGCAGGTAGTTGTAATATGTATGAAACCATGAGTTTTGATTTTGTCGATTTCATTCCTATTTTGCAAATGAAAGTCATTTAGTTTTGTAAGTTGATCTTAGGTTCAAAATGACTTTCGATGATTGGAAGATTATGTAACGGAAGGATCTGCAGTTGGTCATGAAATTCGTATTCGATATTTTGGTATGTAAGTTTGCTGATCGTCAGCGAGCAGTTTCTGAAGTTGATTAACATAATACCAGTGAGTTGTCTTCTTTTTACACCACATATGGATCCTAAGTCCTTGAATGTTAGTTGCAACTAATATGTCATTCCTTATTTATCTGTCCACAGTACTTATTAACGTCTACACGTCAATCCATAAATACAGAATTAAAAATATTTTATGTATTTTAACTCGCATGCAATGATGTTTCATAAGGAATTAAAGTTATTGATGTTTGTCTTAAGACTCTACACTTGACTAAATGACTTATGCTAGCATTTATTAATTCTCGAATTTCCCTGACGTGCTTCACCGTCACCAGCAACTTTTTCCTCTGCATAGTCTGGGGTTGGAAAGAAATACTGTCTTGATAATTATATCCGTGTTAACATCGAAAATTGTTTAATTACTTTTTTAATACAAATAACGTCATCCTTCAAATTTATTTATAAAAAAATTAATTGTAAGTATAGCAAATATTTGTATTAAGTATTTACGGTCTTTTTAAAAATATTTTAGATTTATTATTTCCCACGGTTACCATTGTTTATATTCGTTAAAGCGGGCCATTCACGTTAGAACGGTCTCACGAACTGTCGATCGAACCGTCGCTATAACAGCTTCATTGCACCACAAACATTGCGACTCACAAGGAGATGCACCCAGAGTGAAATTCGGTCGGGATTTTGATGAAACTTCGCTGGTGTGTAGAATAGGCAAAAATAACGAACCTGTGTCTTTTTTTATCGGCCATCTCCACGTTTACGGGATGAAATCAGCCCCTAAATTTGGGGGTTCAAATCGTATTTCTTAAGATTTCTCGAAAACTATAAGAGATAGAGGAAAACTTTAAATTAACGAAATGTTACTCTTTGGAAGATCTATGCACCTGTATAGGTTAAACCAGGGCCGGGTTCATAAGAGGGGCTGGAGGGGTGAAAATAGGGGTAAATTTTCTTGTACAGCCTGAAAGGTTCAATGTATCAAATTTTTGCTTTTCATAAATAGAAAGAGCACCAAAAATTAGGGGACACGTATATTTGCGTTTTTTCGAAATGTGTGTGGTGTCCAAGCCATATAAGGAAGAAAAAAATAGGGTAGATTATATTGCATTATTATTGATTGCAAGTACGTTCTATATTTTTTTTATTTTTATGTTGATTTTCAACATGGAAATATAAATTTTTTCTTTCCGATAATGATCCATATATTTTCCAGTACTAACTTAATTGGTAATTTAGCCATGTATACATTTGGTTACTCATATTCGATATTTTTTATACCTATTTCTCCGAAAGTTAAAGTCCTCTGGTGTGCTTGTGTTAATGAATGCTCGACAAGAAGCAATAATCTTTTTCGCTCACTGTTCAGGTATTTTGTAATAAATTTTGCGATTTGGGAAATCGCAAAATGACACCTGTAAAACATACAAAAAGAATAAGAAAAATAGTTTGAATGTTGAGAAAGAAATAAACCACGTTTTTTTGGTTAAAAACGAATTTGTAAGAAGATAAAGGCAGTTGTTGAATGGAAGATTATTGCTTCTTGTTGAACATTCATTAACACTTGCAGACCAGAAAACTTTGGTAGAACTAGGTATAAAAAATATCGAATATGAATAACTATAAATATACACATGGCTGAATTATCAGTTAAGTAAGTACTGGAAAATATGTGAATCACAATCGAAAAGTAATAATTTACATTTTCATGATGAATACAAACATAAAAATAAAAAAAATTTAGAACGTAGGTATTTGCAATCAATAATAATGCAATATAATCTATCCTATTTTTTTCTTCCTTATACGGCTTGGATACCACACATATTTCGAAAAAACGCAAAAACACGTATTCCCTAATTTTTGGTGCTCTTTCTATTTATGATGGCAAAAATTTGATACATTGAACCATTCAGGCTGTACAAGAAAGTGTACCCCATTTCACCCCTCCAGCCCCTCTTATAAACCGGGCCCTGGTTTAACCTATACAGGTTAAACCAGGTATTTTACTGAGTAACATTTCGCCAGTTTAAAGTTTTCCTCTATTTCTTATAGTTTTCGAGATATCTTAAGATATACGATTTCAACCCACAACTTTAGGGGATGGCTTCTCCGTAAATGTGCAAGATGGCCGATAAAAAGAAATACGAGTCCCTTATTTTTGCCTATTCTACAGACCAGCGAAGTTTCATCAAAATCCCGAATTTCACTCTGGGTGCATCTCCTTGTCAGTCGAACGGACGGTCCGATAAAATTGTGATCAGTTGTCATCGAAAATAACTTTACAAAAAAAAAAAAAAAATAACGACATACATACAATAATTACCAAGACAACATCACATTTATATTATGGGCGCAGCCTCAAAAGGCCTCGAGAAAGTGAGGTAAGGGGAACACAAATTGTATTATTTCCATAGTTACCAACCAAACCAAGTAATTATGTTTTTATATGAGTGGGTGAGTAAACTTCTATTTATTAATATGATAGACAAAGATAAATGCAAATGTCGATAAAAAAGTTCTTTTTAGCTTGCGCTCATAATAGACTGACTGAATTTTTTGTCGTACGGTCAGTTTAAAATTTTAATGTATGCATTGTTATATGCTACTATTTTCGTAATAAATGTTGAAGAAATAATGCGTGTTTCCATCTAATTATAAACTTCACCTACTAACAATAATTCGCAATATAAAATCCAAAGTGCTCTATTCAAATTTCTACAGATTTTAATGATGACTACTCTTTTCTGATACTCTAAGATATCTTGATAATAATATGTATGGTAGTAGCAAGTATTTAAAATACCTATATACTTGACTTGAATCATGTTACTTTGAATACTGAAAAGATGTTTAACTTGTTCTCTGACGTGAATTTACTTAATATATAGGCGTTCAGATGTCTCTATTATAGAGTAAGGTACGATCAACTCGTTATCAGTAGTACAAAATATAATTGACAATTCCTAGTTAAGTAGAAAAAGTTAAATAAATAATTTTAAAAAGACGCAATTGCACTTCAATTTGCATGTCTCATTATTAATTCAATTGATTTTATTCACACGTAGCTCGTAGTGGATGTACATTTAAAAATAAAGTAAGTATTGGATCGTAGTCACATGATCGTTTGTTTATCAACTAGATTGTTTAGTTGTGTCGATGTGAAAAAAAATGTTTTGTCATTCGGAATCGATTCTGTCTAACAAGTAAAGGTTCCGAGACCGGACCTATCGATTTTGATGAAACTTAAATATGTTGTAGAAAAAACTAAGGGACATACCTTACATACGATAGTCCAACTTCAGGACCACTTATTGTGACATTATTACCCACTGTCAGTGTGTTAATATTAAAAATGAGTGTATGTAAACTAGTATGTAATTTAAGAGGGTGACTCACCCCCTTTCCAATGTTGCTCAAACTGAATTTTGAAATCGAAAATTTCATTCCTACGTTATTCTAATTGTCTTAAACTATTTTCCATGAAGAAGAACTTCTTGAACTACCCAAGTAATATACCCACAGTCACCCTCTAGTTAACTACCCCTAGACTTAATATTAGGACATTGAGAAAAAACAGGTAAATTAGATTTTTTGACATAGATTTCAAATCTGTAAACAAATTTTTTATATTGTTTAATTTTCACCGCCTTTTTGCAAAATTAACCCCCAAATTTTAACCCCAAATCACTCCTATTGATGTAAATTGAACAAATTGCACGTCAGTAGATAGATCTTTAAAAAAGAGCAATATCGCCAATTTAAACTTTTGCTCTATCTCTTACTGTTTTCGAGATATTTATAAAATTAAATTTTTACCCCAATTTTTTAAGGGCGATTTCACCACTGCAAACCGTTTTTCCGCAGATAAAAAAAAATACGTGTCCCTTAGTTTTTAGTGTTCTACAACATATTACTTAAGTTTCATCAAAATCGATAGGTCCGGCCTCGGAACCTTTACTAGTAAGAGTTGATGTAGACAGTGTTGAAGATTTGACCTACACAATGTTTTATACATGTATATTCACTGGTTTGAATTACTTAACAGTTGATCATCAAATAAAAATCGATTATGTGTGCACTTCCATTTGACCTATCTGGCTTCATGACACTCAGGCCGATATCAAATGACTCTTAGCCAAAGTAAAAATGTCGTCTGGAATAATTAATCCCTGTCTCGATTTTCGTGAGTTCCGAAATAGAATTACTTTATTTTCAGTGTCAATTCCATCCGCTCCAAATTCCATAAAAATATTCTCTATTTTGGCTCGTTATCGAAAAGTTACACTGTTCTTCAAATACCTATCCAAATAGCGCTCCCCGACCCCGACCTGAACAACTATTTTCTCCCCAATCGATATTTCTTCTCTCAAGTAATTATATTCATACTTATGTTACTTAGGTAACATAATATAAAAATATATAAATAATATATAAATATTACTTAGGTAATTTCTATGCTTTGAGACCTTTCTGAATATACTCGTTTTGATTGTTTTAGAAGTACTTACTTCAATGTTCGGCCATTGTTGGGGCAAAAAATTTTATTCCTTGCGAAAACTTCTATAGCAATCGAGAAAAATTGTACGACTGTTAATTTAATAAACTCTAGCCAACGATTATCAATAATATTGAACTATAAAGCTCCAACAAATTATGTAGATACTGATCAGATAAAAGGTAAGTAACAATTTAAACAATACCGTCAAGTTATATAACGATCTTAATCCATTTCTAATTAATTATCAGATTAGATTTCATGACAACATTATAAATATTAATTACAGTTTTATAAATAATAAATAACAAAACTTTAATTAATATGTTGCATCTTACAGAAAGTTCTAATAACTTTAACGAAATTTAAAATAACATATTACGTACTCAGAAAGTATGTATACAAGGTAAAAAATAACAATTTTCTTATTGTGAGCTCACTCAACTTAGCCATAGGTGTATCAAATACGAAATACTATATGTATGAAAAAAAGCAAAATATAACAAAAGCAAAAACCAAAATCCATTTCATTTGCTTTCTCCTTCTATTGAGAGAACCATATAAAATTTATATTGGAAAGGAAAACAATAAATACCAATAAACAGTTTACAACTAATAAATTGACAAATGACTTTATATCGTTTTATTTCGTTCCTTTCATCTCAAAACTATAAATTTACTACGATGAAAAAATTGAACTACATACAGGACATTCAGCATTTGTTATTAAAGTGTGTCACATATTCATGAGAAATTATATAAGAATGGCTGATAGGTATGTTGCATAAATCGGAAAAGCTAGAGTATTTATTTTTTTTTTTAAAAAGCGAAGTCAGAGCCGATTCAGCCAAAAGCGGGCCGGCGCTGAGTTTCTGGCAAAGTTTCCGGTTATATATAAATTTAACTTGCCGGACCCTGGAACAAATACCGTACAATAATATAACAAATTATTGCATTTTGTTACAATTACATTGCAGAAATTAATTTATCTCTGTACAACCAGGGATAGAATGATCTGAATGGAAACAATTTAGCAATTCCAAACAAGTGGTAGATCCTTATGGGACTGCATTATTGGCATAATGTGTTTCCGTTTCAATATAGTTATTTCGATATGCAGTGCTCACTACCAAAATTGTCAAAGGAAACACTTATGCAATCACTTCAGTGTCCGTCGGTCTGTCTCAGGCGATCATCTCTGAAACGATTCAACGCAAAAATTTAAATACATTTAAATTTCTATTCTAGTGGTATTCAGGGTATGAATGCTATATATATATATATATATATATATATATATATATATATATATATATATATATATATATATATATAGGCTGTCCTAAAAGCCAACGATATCCCTTGGAGGGATGATAGACCAGCTCATGCCTGACCAGAATATCGAAATATTGTCTGGTAAAATATCGCTGGTTTTCAAGATATTAACACTTTTATGAATTTCGGGAAGATCGACAATTTTGATCAGATTTTCGAGTACCGGGTGCAAAACTAGATTTTCTGAGTTCTAATTTTTATTACGCAACCCTGAAGAGTCTTTTTGTAGATCACAATCCAAAATAAGGGTAATATACCTATAATCTTGGAAAAAATAAATCTTTTTTGCCGATTCATAAATATTTTTTTTCATGAGCTAAATTTGACTCTTCATGCTGTAAAAGAAATCTACCAACTTACCCGGGCAAGTTACATTAAAAGATTACTCATTTATTGTAGTTTTTAAAATGGCCTAAAATTTGTTTCGCTTTACTTTCGAAAGAGAGATATTGCTATTTTACTGCAAAAAAATGTCATTTTGAAATTATTTCAATAATTACTTTCAAATAATTTCAGTTACTTACAGACACTTTTATACCTGCCTAAACCGAAGATAGATGATGACCGAAGATAGAAAGTGGACAGTTAGTAGATTACATTGGTTCGAGTGAGATGGATAGTGGCAATTAAAAAAAAATAGGAATTCGAATGAAAATATTTATTAAAGTAGGTACGGATATTTATTTGAGATTAAACATAACATTGAAAATCAACGAACGTGTTCAAATTGTCTACCGCCAAGCCGAATCTAGGCGCGGTATCTTTTTGAAAAAGATCTTTTTATTCATCTTGCATATTTTGCAACATTTAGTTATTGCGCACATTCATTAATGCGATGTCTTAGCTCATTTAAATTATTTATTGGTTTTGCATAGAGTATTTTCTTTAAGCATTCCCATTAAAAACAAGTCTAGTGTATTTAATCCGGAAACAGAAGTGGTCACAATACGGGACCAAGACGACATATCCATTTCTGAGGATAAGCTTGGATTGAAAAATTTTTTAATTCACGTGCATAACGAGATGAACAGCCATCATTTTGAAACCATCGTACTCCGTGTGTGGCCAAAGGAACATTTTTTAAAAGATTAGGGATCTAATTTTCTAAAAAACTGTAATAAATTTCTCCAGATTTCTGGCCAATTTAAAAGGACCTATTATTTCCCCATTCAATGTTCCGATTTACAAGTTTACCTTAAAGTAATATTGTGACCCTTCTTCTCCTAAGTGAATATGGAGTTTTGATCGCATAACTATGAAGATTTTGAAACTATGAATCCATCCTTTTTGAATGTGTCTTCATCCGTCCAAAAAATTTTATCTAAGAACTCTGGGTTATCTCTGAGTTTTGTAACATACTTCGGCAAAATTTGACATGATTAGCGTAGTCACGAGGAAGGAACATTTGCACACCAATGTAAATCTACTACCTGTCCACTTTCTGTCTTCGGTCATCATCTATCTTCGATTTACGCAGGCATAAAATTGTCTGTAAATAACTGAAATTATTTGAAAGTAATTATTGAAATAATTGCAAAATGACATTTTTTGCAGTAAAATAGCAATATCTTTTTTTTCTAAAGTAAAGCGAAGCAAATTTTAGACTATTTTAAAAACTACAATAAATGAGCAATCTTTTAACATAACTTGCCCGGGAAAGATGGTACATTTCTTTTACAGCATGAAGAGTCAAACTTAGCTCATAAAAAAAAATATTTATGAATCGGCAAAAAAGATTTATTTTTTCCAAGATTATAGGTATATTACCATTGCTTTGGATTGTGATTTATAAAAGGACTCTTCAGGGTTGCGTGATAAAAATTAGAGTTCCAAAAATCTAGTCTTGCAGCTGTGGTGCTCGGAAATCTGATCAAAATTGTCGATCTTCCCGAAATTCCTTAAAGTGTCAATATCTTGAAAACCAGCGATATTTTACCAGAAAATATTTCGATCTTCTGGTTAGACATGAGCTGCTCTATCATCCCTCCAAGGTATATCGTTGACTTTTGGGACATCCTGCATATATCACTCATTTGTGAGAAGCGTGATACATAAATGAGAGAACGAGAGAGGTTATGACTTTATACTCTATCGCACTTTTTCAATTTACTGCCATAAGTACTCTTTTTATTTTTAAAATTGTAAACCATCGTACCGTAACTTGGGTTAAGATTGGCCCTTAAGGTTAAGATTGGCCCAAGTCTTGGAAAAAGACAGTTTGATTTACTATTAGTTAGCAAATACACCTATGAACTTGGTTCTTGTGGTAAATGCCAGGTAGCAGCACTGACTATACTCGAATGCTAAGATTGATTTAATTCCATCTTTTCTGGAACCGTTACTTCTTGTGAATGTTTTGATGCAAACCAACTTTTGCTTACACATCCAGAACTACTTAAGATTTTTGATTGGTAAGTGTATAACAGCTTTCATTTAATATATATTCAAAATATTTTAACTTTGTTTTTTCTGATACTTGCCTTGTTTATTTGTAAAATGTGATTTCGTAAGCTGGGGTAACTTTGGCCCAAGTATTGGGGCAAGATTGACCCACCCTGTTTTTTTTTTAAATTTCCTTTAAAAGAACAGTATATTATGCAATAAGTGCTGGAAATTGTCGATTGCCCACGAGAGCGAAGTTGAGCGCACGATCGTAGTGAGTGCACTAATTCGCTCAAGTGGGCAATCGACAATCCTGCACGAGTTGCATATACTATTTTTTATTACGAATTTCACATACTTTTTTCCATTATTATTACTATTTTTTATTCCTTTTTAAAATAATATTAATGAGTGTTTGTCTTTTTTTTTTTTTTTTGAATTAAAAAAAGTTTAAATTATTTTGCTGGTGGTTTCTATAGAAATAATTATGAAATATTTATTAAATGAAAAATCAGGAATTAAATGAAAAAAATTTACAAAATTACCGCCCTTAAAATTTGCCGCCCCGGGCAAATGCCCGGGTTGCCCGCCCTTGGAGACGGCCCTGTCCCTAACATATTGTACACTATCTACTGTACAACCACAATTAAAAATGTCGAACATTGTCCCAAATAATATTTGGCATGAATTACTATGACATTTTGTATTTGGGACAATGTTACCCCAAATAAAGGCAACATTGTCCCAAATTTTCAGAACATCTTAAAATAGAAATTAAATAAGTTCTGAGCTCTAATAACTAGTCATTGTATACTTTGAAATATGCAGAGTTCAATAGCTAATAGTAAGAGGAAGTTACCTAAATATATATGAGAAGTATAAGGCAGTTTACGTAAAAAACGCAAAAAATGGGCCAATCCTACCCCAAGTTACGGTACTGAAAAAGAGCTATTTTTCAGTTATCTTAAGCTTCTCGCAAATGAGCGATATATTATGTGTGTGTTGTTCGTTTTTTCTTTTGGAAAAACTAAAGAATGGTTTATAACATATTTTGCTTCGAACAAGATATTGTTAATCAATAATTGTATTAATGTTATAAGTTATAAGAAAAAAGTTCTATAAATTAAAGGAGAAAGAAAAACAACTTTGTCTTTGACAATTTTTGTATGCAAATAAACATAGTTTACTTTTATATATTTCATATTTGTTAGCCTAGATTTCTACAGGAAAAATAGATTCAAAATATCCAAAGCAACTAACAAAAATTAAGTAATTTTGTGCCTTAACATACATATTATTTATTAAAACATCTTTTATAATAAATAGTGTCGCTAATAATTCCTGAAATCCATAAATAAGAACTGATAGTACACTGTCTAAGTACAATTTGCGCCTGACGGCTTGATTATATTACAATTGTAGATTCTTTGATACTACAAATCTTTTTTATTACTCATGCGGGAGTAGTACTAACTTGGCACAGATATTTCTGTACGCAAAACAGCTGTTTGCCCACTGTACTCTTCCCACATACTTTATGCGTGCGGAAAGTAAACAATATTTAATTCAGTAAAAAAAGACGAACACTCAAAAATATTATTTTAAAAAGTAATAAAAATGTCAAAAATAGTAATAATAATAGAAAAAAGTATATGAAATTCGTAATAAAAAATAGTATGTGCAACTCGTGCGGAATTATCGATTGCCCACTCGAGCGAATGAGCGCTCAACATCGCTTTCGTAGGCAATCGATAATTTCCCGCACTTATTGCACAATATACTATAGTGTGACATTCTAACTGCCATGATATTCTACTTTTGATACAGAACCGTTGTGACCTTACTACTTTTAGTGCAGAACTGCTGTGACTTTACTACTTTTGGTACAAAACTGTTGTCACCTTACCACTTTTGATACATAGGTGCCATGATCTCAGGACTTTGGTATAAAACTACAATGAACTTATTACTTTTGATACTAAACATCCGTAAGCTTAATACTTTTGGTTTAGAACAGCTGCAACCATACTAGATCTGATATAAATTCACTATAACGTTACTACTTTTTGTACATAAATTTGATGCATAAAATTATTGAAGAGGTAAATGGACCTCAGCTAGAGAGTAGGTCCGAAGGAATATTTTATTATATTCAACCATTTCTGTAGAAGACCTCTCTATAGATACAGTAGTAATTTTTAAATAAATATTGTAATCTTGTGATTCTGGAACGCAAAATTCCACGACAAATTTTGATTTCATTAAATAAATCGGTAAAAGGAGAAAAAAACGCCTCAAGATTTTTATGTTTACATTGTTGGTGCTACTGGCCTATGAAAAATGGAAAATCCTGTATATAAACCCATTTCCTCGTTAGTTAGTTGCCAGCGGGTGTACTATTATCAAACGTTTAGATAGAATGTACCCATTTCTTTTTACACTTACCATTATGAAAGCGTAATATAAAGAAAGGAAAAGATAAATAATAAATTGACAATCAAAAATATTACACCAAAATAAATTTCCACTAATATTATTTCTTTTTATTCTGGTAGGGTACTTTTATACGTATGTACATATCATACATATATCCCATATATGCTATCACGCAATGTTGTTAATATTAAGAACGGAATACATACCACTTCACTCCACCCTGTCCTGTATAATATTTGCATTAGAAAGAAATAGTTAACCTGCTTATTTAAGTGTTATTCACTTTGTACTGTTTCATCTTTGTTCAATATTAATCGCATCATATAAGTGTGTTTCTTTTTCTTATGACTTTTGTAAATTAGATGATAATTAATGGAGAGAAATTTAAATAAATTGTTTGATAATGTTCTACGTTATTGGATTATTATTTTCGACTTTTTATGGTAACAAATTTCGACATTTATTTATTGTATCAGATATACATACATGTGAACTTTTTTCTTTATTTGAATAACAATTTACTTGTCAATAAACACTGTTAAAACAAGAAGAATATATGATTCAAGTCAATTTGACACATTAATGGAATATTCGAACTGTTTTAAAAAATTTAAATATGATTGTTTAGAACATATTAGATAAAATGTTTGTTTAGAACGAATATAAAAATAATTAATTTACTTTTGGGTGTACTTTGTTAAATGAACGTTAAAAATTTATTGTAATGGTTGGTAATATGGGGAACAGTTGTTGTTTACCGCAACGCAAGTTGAAATGTAATACAAACTGATAGTAATCGTAAAACAAACACGAAACTGTGCACGCATTTCTTGTAATTATACGCTCTCTATCTTATTCGGATAAATCAAGTTTTTACAACTTCCAGTCAAGTTTGTTTTTCGTATTTTACTTTATTTATATCTATATAGGCATATATATATATATATATATATATATATATATATATATATATATATATATATATATATATATATATATATAATTTTTTTTTTCAAATGGAAAATATATTGTTTAATTTGGTATGATAAAGTACAATAAATTTACTAAAATCTTGATTTGGGTAACATAATATCATTTAGATATTTTTCGTTTTAAAATGTTTTGTATGGATTTTAAAGGAGACTCTTAAGTACTTGTTTAAGTATCAATGTATTTACAAAATAATTTATGTACTAATTGACTATCTCAGACTTTAATTGTTATAGTTAGTTTAATTTATGCGTGGCCCTCAATTTTACTAAAATGTTGTACAACTTTTCTTTTGGTCAGCATTTACGGTGAAATAATCTTTGCCTGTAATAGAGCTACATAAAGTGTTCATGCTTTCCATTGGTGACGTTTTAGAAACTCTGGATATGATCCAGAAACATATATTCGCTTGATATTATATAACTAATGGAAACGTCGTTAATCGATTTTATTATAGATATGCTAATTTTAACACTTTTATAGAACACTTTTATAAATTTTTTTTAAGCAATTAATATTGCAATGAGTATTAGAAAAACTAGTCAGTATTGTTCGATTAAATATCAAATTCCATGTAAATATCTGAACAACGTGTTAATTAAACGGAAGAACATAGTTAAAATAAAGCACACTAGGATTTCTTTTCTACTGCGTTTGTCTTAATATAAAGCTGGCCAAAATATCAGGATATTTTATTAATAGATTTGAGCGTTACTTTAGGTATTCAATATTTATATAATAATATAATAATAAACAAATATTTTAATGGGACTGTCGGAGTTATGGCGACCAGGATCGTGTCACAGAGCAATTGACTCGACTGGAACTTTGTGATATTGTTGTTTCACTTTTTAATCAAAGTTTACGTTAACTGTTTGTTTTTAATCGCCTTGTGCTCGTTTTAACCTTTTTTATCTTTTATTATGCCACTAGAGGCTCTTTACATCCCTGGTGGTATTGTTTTAATTATTTCTGTTCCGTGTAGTCTTTCTTTTTTTTACATTGTTTGAAGATATGACTATCTGTGAAATTGCTCCGCACCACTGAGTTTTGTGTCTGTGACCAGGGGTGTGAAGAACGCAATTTTGCCCATGTGAGGACAGGACCCTATATCTTATCGCCTAGTGTGTCATGTCCTGCCTTAACCGAGCGTTTCACTAGACCCTGGGATGGCAGGGTCTGCCCGTTATTTTGTTTTAATTTATGTGTTTGTCCGTTGTCTATTGCATTAATGTGTCCCTGTCTATTCTGTATATATTTTGTTTCCATTGTTTATGGCGGCGCATGCCCGTCGCTAGCGATGCCGCCGGGTGCTGCTGACCGCGCCATCCACCGGCAGCAGTACCCCAATTTTAATCAAAAAAAAAAAAAAAATTTTAATTCGCAAAATACCACTTTTATTTTTTGAAACTGTGACAATATTGCTTCGAACCGTCAGTTCATTTTCAAACAGAATAAAAATTAAATTTGATACATGCATTATCGTTACACGAGATAAGAAAAGCCCAGAAGTTAACAATAATAGAAGCAATAGAAATAAATAAACATAACTCCGATCACCTTTTAAATAACTACACCGATATTTACAGTTCAACTTTATTTTCAATCTTATAATTTATTTAAATCTTTAAAACTGTATTTTACTGTAATATTGTTTTTTGTTAATTTTAAGTTTCAATTTTTTGTCACATATTTTGCCTTTTGTCAAATGTATGTAATTTTGTTTTTCTTGATGTTCGAAATTTCCTACTACATCTACCCCTTCCACTTCCCTATCATATACCACTCCCCCCTCATAAGTATAGGTAGATGAAATTAGTATAATATAAGGCATATGTATCGAATGTAATTTTTATTCTGTTTGAAAATGAGCTGACGGTTCGAAACAATACTGTCACAGTTTCAAAAAATAAAAGTGGTATTTTGCGAAGTAAAATATTTGTTTATTATTATATGATTATATAAATATTGAATACCATAAAGTAACGCTCAAATCTATTAATAAAATATCCTGATATTTTGGCCAGCTTTTCGGGGATCGGGACTAGAGTACAACATCAGTTTTTATAGAAATTGATGATAATTGCGAGTGCCGAATATAATAGAACAAGGTAATGCATTAACTATTTCATATACATAATATAATATATCCTAGAATTTTTTGATATTTATACCTCAGTAATATTAGACAATCAGTAGAAAAATTTATTATTATTCGTAAATGTATAACTGCAGATGTGCACTAGCTCAGTAATTATAGAGTAGACCAAACATACGTCTAGCGAAATATTTATAAATCTTAATTAGCGTTAGCGCGATACGTGCGATTTTATTTATATTAGGTTGATACAAATGAAATGACCGTTAATAAATATGAAGTTGAAACATGTATTTTTCAAATTCAGAACCTACATAATTAATCAAAATGGTCTTCATCTACTTCATTTAGACTTCTGCCAACGTGACCCAAGTACATCAACATCTTTTTTCAAAAAATCTGGAGAGCGTGAATCGACAAATTTTTTAAATGCACTTTTCACACTTCTTTTTCATTGAAATTTTTATCTAAGGGTTCAAACTAGTATGTCTACCAAACTGTGCCCACTGTAACCAACGAGTGACGTAACACAGCACCATACGACCAAAACACATGATATATGGACATGAATATACCAATGTGTTAGTATGGTATGTTGATGATGATGTATGCAATACGCATTGTTGTGAATTCGGGAGTGTTTTGCGAAAATGATGCTAATGGTAGTAAATTTTACACTCCTATGCGAACCAGTCCTTTTCCAAAATAGCTTTATTGCAAGTAAAATAATACTCAACACAATACTTTGAATAATATTTATTTTAATTCAATAATTTACACAATAAATTGATTTGGTTTGGGTTTGTGTAGGAATGACAACAAACGTCTAATCTTGATGAGTGTTTGATAGCGACTGGGGTGTGTTGTTGACAAGGTGGTATGAGTCGTATGAGTTGTGTCGGCTGTATATGAATGTGTGTGTAGTGTGTTTGACTGTACAAAAAATACATACATATTTGAATTAGATAAACAAAATGAAAAAATATCTTGCATTCTTCAACACGCATACATATACTATACACTATGATGGCCACCGTAGGTTACTACCAGTCAACAATTTAAAAAAAATTTACTTATTTTAAGAAAGATATCCTTTTATTTTGAGAAATTTTTTATTCAATAGAAAGTGAAGGTTTTCTGCAGTTTCCCTTCACAATTCCAGATGAATATCGGCATAGTTCCTTAAGAAGACGGCTGTAGACGCATACCTACCAAATCCTAGCCCTCACACCACTTTCCTTGTCTCCACCCACATTATAAATGTATTATATTGTAACGGTATAATGTGTAATGAAAAATAAAGTATACAAATAATGATGTGGGTGGCGTCTGTTATAGACTAAATGGTCTCAAAAACGGACGTTAAACACATTATTATTATTATTATATTATTATTATATTATTATTTCTTCGTACCATGAACCTCCAGTTTTCAGATCGAATAAAAAATTTGCAAGCCAAAAACCATCAAATTTTCGCGCAAAATTTGAAACTTTTTTTTAAAACTCCGCCATTTTGTTAAATTTCAACTTTTTTTTCGATTGAGGTTCACGGTACGGACCATACCTTCTAGTTGAATACGCTTTTTAGTTTTTTTGTATTTCAGGCAGTGTGAAGGCCGCTATCACTGCAGCAGTGGGGGAACTTCTTTTTGGAGCCTTGGGAGATCTTGAATAACTCCCTGAATTTTCAATTTTTTGGTCCAAAAATTTTATCATGAATTTAATATATATTAGCGAATATATTCTGAAAATATTAGAACATTCCATACAGTAGTTTTCTTTAAAAAAATTCCCAAAAATCACCTTTTTTCAGACGGTCACACTAGTGGTCCCCCTTAAATTTCTCGAGTTAATTAAAAAAACATAATATTTATTATAACGTGAACACCACGACGGTTAGTAACAGACTAAATCGGTAGTGTCGTAAATTGCTACTTATTGCAACTTTCGGGTTACACTTTTTTATATGTAGGCTTGATCTGATCTGTGTTTTTACTCTTCCAAAACACGCCAGACGTTAGAAAAGATGATAATTTGTTGGTCAAATGTCTGAAGAATAAAATTAAAATTAAATTCCTTCTGTGTTCTATCGCATTGCAAAGAATTGTAGATCTCAAAACGTCTCAATTTGTCTTTTTCTGTGATTTCATGAGGCACCTATTTAGCCGGCTTTTTCACTTTTCTAAACTTGTCCAAATACCGAACGTTTGAATGATCAACTTCGAATCTTTTGTCCATCTTTTGGACTGTTAACCTTAGATCCGCTTCAACTATCTCCTTTAAAACAACGTCATCAGTGGTGGAAGGTGCATTTCCGCGAGGAAAATTCTCAAGGAGTGTATCCCTAGAACGGAATTTCTCAAACCGACGTTTCGTCGCTCTTTCACTTATAATAACTTCACCAAATGCATCAATAAGGTTACGCGTTGTCTCGGCTGAAATGTAAAAAAGTTTAAATTCGTACAAAAATTTATACGAATTTCTTTATTTTCCATCACAGCGTTAATGCAAACTTCTCCGACGAACACTACTAATACAAAAATAAGATTATGCACACTAAATCACGTATGAATAATGTACTTTTCACAAAATATAGGTACATACGGCTAATTCCCAAATTATGCGCCAACCTATAAATAAAGCTGTCAAATTTTTCATTTTTTATACTTTTTTTTTTTTGTTTGATTTAGTATTAAAATGAGGATAAAAGATTATGCATATATTTAATTTTCATTAAAAAATATTAAAAATTTAATTTTTTATTTAGAGGAAAGCGCTTTATGTGATGGTACTTTTTACTATTCCTCTTAGAAATTATAATATTTAGTAATAAATAAATATGATAATTAAATTAAATTGTTTGTTTTTCTTTCTGGTATTTCCCTTTGCCCAAATTTAAAAAAAAAAGAAAGGAAAATGGGTTATTTACTTACAAGGCAATGCTTAATATATTAAATTTTGATATTTTTTAACGAAAATTAAACGTGTCTGACAATTTTTGTTTACATTTTTACTTGTTTTACTCTCAAATCAATCAAGAAAAAGAGAAAAATTTACGGACTTTCGTTGGCACAAAGTTTGGAAAATTGCCGTACATACACTACCTTCTGTATGAAAGAAGGGTAATCTGCGAAATTATGAAGTTCTAAATACTGAAAACGGCCATTTTATCTGCATCAACCTAATATTCAATAAAAATTTATTTTAATACTAGCCGTACACCCAACCGATAGGATTTACCATTAGCAACATCTAAGAATGTCAGTCAGTGTTAAAGATTTATTAAATAAGATATTAATTATTTTAATAGCCATAGTAAGATATTTTTATATATATTATGTTCAACTTCAACAATGACGAATTTCCATGCACATTTTCGTCCCCTATTTAACGCACCTAGGAGACGAATTTTCAAAAATCCTTTCTTAACGCTAGGATCATACGTACTCGTCAAAATGACGAACGAACTTCTCTACCTGCTCCAATACTACAACTTGTCGTTGCCGGTTTGCTGTGAAACTTCTGTTATCTAATTTATTTGTTATTATAACACAGCAAATGTATAAATGTGGGTGATATAAAATTGATTTTTTCGATTGGCAGCTCTACTCCTTGTTTTATACAACGCATCTTTAACGCTATTGGGAGTCGGTCGTTGGGACTTGAATGCGTATTTGCCAACCATGAATTTAATTGTTGCAATGATCCTCAAGTCAACAATGACAACAATGAAATCCAATGATTTAATGATTCTAACGAGCCATTGTAGTCAATCGCCTTTGATTGTGTTGAAAAAGATGATATTATGCACCTGTGCGTTATAATTTTTGGCAGTTGTGAAAAGAGAATTTATTTTATTGAAAGCGATCAAAATTGTAAATTATTTGTTCGCGAAATTGATTGATGAAATGGTGCACATCGAGTTTCTAGTCAGTTGTCAAGTTACTCACAAACAAGTTACACTGTTAAGCTATGTATATTTGCGAATTTTGTGGTAGAAAATTTACAAGAAAGTTCAATCTTTCTCGACATTTACGTACTCAACATAATTCGTTAAATTCGTTAAATTACGTTAATGGTGCTAAGACTGATGTGAATAAGTTCAAAGATAGCTTAGCTTATCAAATACAGCTTTATCAGTACAGAATGATGGTTCTACATCTAATTATGGTGGCGACGCTTTTGGTGATGATTATACAATAATTCAGAAAATGTTGGTGATGAAAATACATCATGCGTAATTCAAAATAACTCGGTAAATGATATTGATCATACCTTGAGCCCCGTTGATATGATATTTGCAACCAAATCGATTAAAGCTAAATTTGATTCCCTAAAGAAATCACAAAACATTTCGCAATCGATGTATAAAAAAGATAGTAGGGTTAATGGAAACGGGCGAGAAAATAAGTTAACATCTATTACTAATAAAACAACGTTATTTCAAAAATTGGCTAACCTTTTAGACCTGACTCTAGATATTTTAATGATCAAAGAGTTTGCAGAAAAGATTAAGAACAAGCTCCCATTTCCATCAAACCAGCAAGTCTAAAGCATCATAGAATACGCAATTCAATTCAGAAATACCAACTAAACATTTTAAGTGCACCAACTCTACGAACACTTGGAGTATGTTAGTAATTGACACATTCAAAAAACAATATATAAATTATTAGAACTAATTACCGTTACAGCAACTGATCAAGAAATTTTGAATATTTTACATAGTTTAAATATGTTAGAAAACGAATGTGACTCTTTTCAACCCACCACATTTAGTTATTATATAAAAATCATAACAATTAATTGAAAAGATCAATAAGCTAAAAAATACTATTGTGGGTGGAGAAATATCTTCAATAATCGATGAGTTAGCTGAAATTATAAAACTGCCACCTGTGCTAAGGAAATATCTGCTAAGTGATGAAGATAGCAGTTATGAAGTTTAAGTTTTCCAATTTATTTGTGATTACTATTATTGTGAATAAGACAAAAAAACAATGTACATATACTTATAACTATTTATATGGATGTATCTAGATAACAAAAATAATATATGTGTAATATACAGAATGTTTCAAATACGAATAATTTACATAAACTTACATATGGCTAATAATTTTAAAAAATGCAAAAAAAAAAACCAAACAAAACAAAACAATAAATGGGTAAATTGCAAAATAATATGTGGTCCAATATTTTCGATGTTTACTACAGAAAATGTGGCTGGAAATTATTGTATTTAAAGAGTTAAAGCGCGGACACATGTTTTTATGAAATAAATAATTGCATTTTATTATTAATTATCACACTTTAAAAGAGGTTAAAGTATATTGCTTAGGAAAATTGAAAAACGGATTTTGATATACAAACTAATTTAAAAAAAAAAATTATCGCACCACATACTATATTACAATTTTCCCAAATAAATAAATAATAAAAGTAACAGAAAAAAAAATGAACAAAAAAATTGTACCTTTTAACAATTCTTGCTGATTGCAAGGTATATTATTTTGCTGAATTACGGCCAATTTATATTTCATTAATGCCCATTTGCACCGTTTTCAGTTTAAGTAGGACTTAGTTAAGAAATGCTTAACTTTAAGAATTTCTTATTTATTTTGTGTGTTGCAGCGTTGTGGTATAAGTAAAGCTTAGTAAAATATTTTATAAGTAAATGAAAACTTGGCAATACTGTTAAATCTAGTGAGTTCCTAGTAATTTTTCATTTTTCATGTTTATGTACAAGGACCGGATATTACAAATATCGTTCATATGCGTCAATTCAAAGCATACTATCATTTTGTTTGTATATTTTATTTTAAGTAGAATAACAACTATTTTTCTTATTTTACATGGTAATTGTATTTTAAAAAAATAATATTTTATTTCAAAATTATTTTTATATTTAAAAAAATAAATAAAATATAATCTATACCTAGTTATGTAATAAATAAAACAAAATTTAATTTAAAAAAAAAAAAAATTATTTTGAAATTATTTTTGTATTATAATTATATTATATTTGTAGGGGTTGTAGCTTACTGTAAAATTTGATATTATGGACTTAACGAGTTTTGGAAATGGACGACTCATATAAACTTACAAATGAATTAGTAAAAACATGGCTGCTTTGTACCAAATGATACAACCGCGAAATTTTTATAAGATGTGATTGGTTGATTATTATTCATGGACTCCTTCAATACTAGAGAGAGAAAACATAATTTAAAAATAGAAATTGAAAAGAGAAAACGCTCTTACCAGTTTTTATTACTATATGAGATCATACAAATGACTCTTCATACTGTGTACTGTCTTCTATGAAACAAACAAAGAACTTATAATACGTTGCTGTCCCTGTTACACTAATGTAGTTTTTTTATGATATAATATTTGCACCTTTAGCATTGTAGGTCAAAAAATTAACAAAAAAAGACGCCCAGTTATGTATAAAAACCGGGCTGTGCAGGCGTATACAGAATTTTTAGCTTATTTATCTGGAAAACTATAGAATTCTAAAATTTCCGAGAAGTGCTAAGTGAATAGTGAACGTCTTCTCTTAAAATATCTGAAATTATTTTTAGATAATTTTTTTTAAATTTAGATTTAATTTAAAATTTAATATTTGGCGATATCAGTTGTTCAAATATAACCGGTATATATGCATGCTCATTTTTAGGCCTGACACAATTTACCAACCCCCGAAATAAAAGTTTACCAACGCCCCTGATCTGATTTTACGTACTTCCCCTTAAATTTGCACCGACCACTACGTAAAATTGGATTTGTGGTGTAGTCAAAACCGCCTCAACTTTTACATAGCGTCTAACAAATTCTAATAATTGGACAGACCAAGAATTTTTTCAAAGATTTAGATTAGGCACTTGTCACGGTACTTGTTGCTTTGCTTTCTACCACGTCTTTATAGTTACAAATAATATTAACAAACTGAATTCTTGGGATTTAGTAAAGTTTACTCCTCTGGATCGAGAATTACTTTCAGCCATTATAAAATTATTGGCGTAATTAATATTTAATAATAATAATTTATTAATTTTAAATAGCAAATGACGGGTGCGAGTGATCCTTAATTATTGTTTATTTTTATAATATAACAAAGATACATAAAGCAATTAAATAAACCATAGGTTGCTAGTTATTTTTTTAGTTCCTTGAATTTAACTAAAGTTGCACTATAATTTTTTATGAAAATGAAAAACTTCAAATTTAAATTAAAACTTTAAAGTCGCTTTAACTAAAATCACTTTAAGACAATTATTATGAAAACAGCCGTTAGTCCTTAATTATTTTAAATTGATCGAGCAAAAAATATTATACAATACACGATACGTTAAGTGCCTTTACTGATCTCGAAAATTGCAAAAACTCGATCAGCAAAAGCAACTTACCGAACTTATATTGTAAAATACTATTTATATATCTCTAACTTCATAAACGACGAAGTTCCAGACAAATTTTCATTCCTTATTTAACCCACTTAGGTGACGAGTTTTCAAAAATCCTTTCTTAGTGGCTCACCTACATTACACAGGGAACTCTTGTGCAAAATTTCATTCTCCTAAACCCAACGGTTTAGGCTGTGCGTTGTCTGTCAGTCAGTCAGTGTTAGAGATTTATTAAGTTGATATTTGTTTTGAATCATTCATGATTAACTATGCTTTAAGTATAATATGTCGTTACTTTCGAAATGAGTTTGTTTACTTTTAAAAAAAAAAATTAAGCCATTTTGTCACTGTTACAGACGACTAGAAAATTAACGTGTTATTTCAGAATTGCAAAAAAGTCACAATCTTATGGCACACATGAGTTAAATTGTCGAAATAAATATTACAGTTAAGGTATATTAAAAAAGGTACATTAATAATCATAATTAATTATTTATATTTTAACATTCAAAAACTTTTAGAGAAAGAAAATCATAAAGTTCAAATTTTAGAAACCTCCCGAAAAAATAAAAAATTATCTTGTCTGGTAATTAAAATAATCAAAAATAGATAATCTTGAAACACGATAGTGCATATATACATATAGAGACAAGAGAAACAAGCAAACAGACGTACTGACTGGAATTGTATGTATTTTACTTTATGTAAACAAAATTATCATTTCAGACGAGCAAGCGAGGTAGTGATTAAAATCTAAAACTAACTATAAAAGTTAAGCAGGGCAACATAGAGCAACCAACGTGAACCACTGTAGTGAAGTTCGTTAAAAAGAAAAGACAATGTATAATATATACAAATTAATATTTAATGTATGTTGTACATATTTGCCACGTGCTATATATATATATATATATATATATATATATATATATATATATATATATATATATATATATATATATATATATATATATATATATAGCTCAACAAAGCTACTAGTAGTCATCAGTCAGTTTGTACGAACCGGTACGGCCAAAAACCACTAGCGCTAGTGATAAATAACCTTTCAACATTAATAGTAACTTAGCACGCGATTTTACTGCCATCTACACATAACGCATACATATGTATATACCCAAAGCCTCATATGTATCCTGTATGAGTTAGATATTCTTTATATGTATCCATAATAATAATAAATGGTTAATTCCATGTTTGAAGGATTAAATTAAAAAAAAAAAATTATTTATACGGTCCGATTTACATTAACGACTTTGAAAGAAAAAGAGGGAATTAAGGAAAAAATAATTAATCAAATATTCTTCTCACTTTTATTTGACGAATGGGCCTTTGAGTTAGTGGGCTCGGTATGTTTAATTTTTTTTTAGCCTTGAAATATACTCCGAAAGATATTACTTTTGAGTATTGTTGTCGAAAAGTTAGTCTCGAATGGATACTCAGTCAGGCATAGATGGAGTAAGTTTAAAAATTATAATTTTCTTTTGAACATTCACTCAATGATGTGTAATTGTCATAAAACCAGTAACTCATATATTATGTCAACTGTTATATGGGGTTATGGCCAGACCTGTTTGAAAAAGTTTTGAAGCGATTTTTAGAGATCCGTAACAAGTAAGGGATGTTCATGTTCATTCGTCTCTGTTTGTGTCACTGACAAGTAAAGGTCCCGAGGCTGGACTTATCGATTTCGATGAAACTTAAATATATTGTAGAACACTAAAAACTAAGGGACAAGTATTTTTTTTATCTGCGGAAAAACGGTTTGAAGGGGTGAAATCGCCCTCCAAAAATTGGGGTAAAAATTTAATTTTTCAAATATCTCAAAAACAGTATGAGATAGAGAAAAAGTTTAAATTGGCGATATTGCTCTTTTTAAAGAGCTATCTATTGATATGCAATTTGTTCATATTACATCAACAGGGGTGGTTGGGGGTTAAAATTTGGGGGTTAATTTTGCAAAAAGGGGGTGAAAAATAAACAATATAAAAATTTTGTTTACAGATTTGAAATCTACGTCAAAAAATCTAATTGACCTATTTTTGCTCAATGTCCTAATATTAAGTCTAGGGGTAGTTAACTAGAGGGTGACTATGTCGAATAGTCGTACAATTTGGGTATTTCAAGAAGTTCTTCATGGAAAATAGCTTAAGACAATTAGAATAACGTAGAAATGAAATTCGCGAATTCAAAATTGAGTTTGAGCAACATTGGAGAGGGGGTGAGTCACCCTCTTAAATTACATACTAGTTTATATACAGTAATTTTTGCTATTAACACACTGATACTGGGTAAAATAATGTCACAATAAGTGGTTCTGAAGTTGGACTATCATATGTAAGGTCTTTATTAGGTTTGTTTTTTAATGGATATTATAGTTTTCCTTATCGAAAATTATCGATACCGAAAATTACATAACCTAACCTAAAATAACGAAACCTAATAAAACCTTACATACGATAGTCTAACTTCAGAACAATCTATTGTGACATTATTACCCCCTGCCAGTGTGTTAATTGCAAAACTTAGTGTATGTAAGCTAGTATGTAATTTAATAAATATAAAATTTTTATATTGTTTATTTTTCACCCCCTTTTTGCAAAATTAACCCCCAAATTTTAACCACCAACCACCCCTGTTGATGTAATTTGAACAAATTGCATATCAACAGATAGCTCTTTAAAAAATAGTAATATCGCCAATTTAAACTTTTGCTCTATTTCTTACTGTTTTCGAGATATTTGAAAAATTAAATTTTTACCCCAATTTTTGGAGGGCGATTTCACCCCTTCAAACCGTTTTTCCGTAGATAAAAAAAAATACGTGTCCCTTTGTTTTTAGTGTTCTACAACATATTTAAGTTTCATCAAAATCGATAAGTCCGGCCTCGGGACCTTTACTTGTGAGGCACTCTTTCATTTAACAACTAACTGAGTCACTCTTTCATTTAACAATTGTACTTAAAATGAGGTTTGATATAGAGGCAGATACTGACGACCTCAAAATCAGAACTGAGATTGATAAGTCAAAAATTTTTTTGTGGGTACTTTTCCATGTTGAAAGCTGAGGATATAAATTCTTTTCCGTGTACGCATTTTTCGTGTTGGCCTTTCCGGAATGGAAAGGCCAAAAAATATTTAATAATTAATTAACCAGGTCAGGCATCAACGGACGTAGTACACTAAGTAGATAAAAAATTTGAATCGTGATCGGAGTAATGTAATTTTTACTGACGAAGCGTGTTTTTACACATGGGTTTCTGCCAAATACACTTGGTCTATTATTAAAACATATGAGCCGCCATATCCGAGCTCTCTAGCGGTCGTTACCGCAACAAATGCGAAAAATCTTATAAAAAGTATGCCAAAACGGTGCCCACAAATTCTAGACAATAATGAAGTCTAGACAACTTACTAAGTAAATGCGTAATAGTGCTTTTAATGTACTTTAAGTCGATTTATTCATTTCTGAAAAATAAAAATTTTTCTTTTAAACATGGAGACGACGCTCTTGTGTGGCAAACTGTACAAGAGAACTTAGCAGCAACTCTCCGTATCCCTTCGACTACTTTAGAGTCGTTGGGCGAACGAAACGATGTACTGTAAGAAACTGGTTTTGCCAAAATTTTAGAATATCAAATTTAAATTAAACTTGCGGTCAAAATTATACAGCAGTGCCATCAAATAGGACTTAAATTAAAAAGCTGAAAAGCTGAAAAACTTTTGACAAAATTCTGTTCAAATACTATAGAGATTTTCGAAAAAGATAAATACTGATAAAAGTAACGTTTTAATGATCTCCCAGGATCTTGGTGCCGCAAGAAGAGCCTAAAATAGAAATGCGTCTAGTACTATTGGTACAGGTACAATAAATATTTTGAGTTGCAACAAATTTTCATGTAATGTACGACGAAAATATAATTTCAGGGTACATATTTGATGGAAAACTTTGAAATTTTATATCTTGAAGTATTTCCTGTTTCAAACGTCACTTTTGTAAAATGATAATACACGAAATTTAAAACAAGAAGTTGTTTAAGCACAAAATCACTTTAAAGATTCTATAAAAGTCTGCCAGGCGTACGAGGAAACTGTGTGCCACATCCATTGGAAGCGTATTTTGATTATTAATGATTTAAATACCAGATTTTCAAAATTTTCAGTGGGTCACGCAACTTCAAGATGCAGTTGTAGGAAGTTGAAATTTTATGGTGTTTTTATGTTTTCGACTAGGACAACTATGGTAAACACACAAGAATCATAACATTTAAAAAAATTATATCGTTTCAATCCACCGTTTTAAAAATAAAACTGCCTTCACTCTTTTATAAGAATAAAATTTTAATAAAACTATACAGATTAATTTATCATAAAATACACCATAAAGTAAAAAAAAAAAAATTTGAAGTAAATCTTTTCTACTTTTTATAATTAAATTTAATTGCTGTTAAAAAGTTTAAACTTATATGTTGAATATGTTATGATGAAAAATTTATACATAACAGTCAAGTAATTGTTAAGGGTTTTAGAAAGAAAGTGTGAATATTGTCTATCCAACGGAAAATCCATTTTTCCACTTAGGTACCTACCTACCTGCAATGAAACGCGAGAAAAAGAAAAATCACTACAGATATATTTTGAACTCAACTGCCATGTTGTAGAAATGTATAGAGTTAATAAAAGTTTCATCGCATGAAATTAAATGAGCTTTTTCTAAAAAAGCTTTTTTTTCCTTGCACTGCGCAAATAATAATTACAATTTTACGAGGAAAAAACTTTGCATTATTTTAACAGTTTATTTTATTTTTCCAAGTTGTTGGTAGAGTTAGTTTAGTTATACGATTTTATGAGAGTAGTCATTTCGTGTGACTAGATTTTCTACGAATCATACGATTAAATGTATTTTTAAATAAGTGAAAAATTTGCATTACCACTTTTATTAAAGAAATACATGAATATCTGTCTATTTTACAGAATAGGGCGTACTTTTTTTCCAATTTCTTTTTAATTGCATATTATTGTAATATATATGGTGAAAATTGCGTTTTCCAAAATGCGACGCTCAAAATATATGCAGCTGATTGTACATATGTGGCTGATTTTTCTTTTATTCAATTCAAAATTTAAAAAGGAATAAAAAATTGTAATACTATTTTTTTTAACAAATGCCGGCGTCACTGTGAAAAGTTGAAATTAATGAAAGTATAGGTGGTAAGATACATGTATAAATTTGTATTTGTAGTATTGTATAAGCACAATTGATATATAAAAAAAGAATTATAAAATTTTTTTAGAAAGAGAAAAAACTATTGACAAATATGATATTTTAGAATGAATACGTAGGGGTCAATCCATATCAGTAGATAGGCTAGGAGAGAGCTGTGACACCGCAAAACTAAGCAACTTGAACCCTTTTGCCAATGTTTGAAATCGTGTAACTTTACGGTACTAGACATTCCGAACTGATGAGTCATCAAACTGTATCGATGTGCAAACCTTAACCTTTGACCCGGCACGTACCGAGTACATGTATTTAAAATTTGTTGTTGACATATGACCCCAACACTCGCTCATACTGCTGGCCTTGAAATTCCTAAGAGGTGAGTCATCGCCAGCAACCGAATTAATTTATGTTAACCCATTATGCATCATCACTATTTTCGTCACAATTTAGTTTTGTGTTAACCCATTACCCGCCATAGTTTTTGAATGCAAACCTAACGCATGCGCAGATTGAATTTAAGTACACGACGCATGCGCAGACTGAATTTTAGGTTACAATTTGATAGATGGGGTACACTACCGCGTCAAAAATGTGGGGTTACCCTAATTCGGGGGTGGCCCCAAACTTTTGACACAGTACTGTACTTAAATTTTTGGTACACTACCGTGTCAAAAGTGTGGAACCCCCTGGCCAAAAAGGTATCCGATCACTTTTTGAAGCGTACTGTACGTGCAAACCTTGACCCCAACACGCGCTTGCCTTAATTGCGTCATCTTAAACGAACTATCACGTCAAAAAATGTGGGGAATACCCTAACCCAGGAGTAGCCCCAAACTTTTGACGCCGTACTGTACTTAAATTTTTGGTACACTACCGTGTCAAAAGTGCGGGCCCCCCTGAGCAAAAAGGTATCCGATCACTTTTTGAAGCGTACTGTACGTGCAAACCTTAACCCCAACACGCGCTTACCTTAATTGCATCATTTTAAACGAACTACCAAGTCAAAAATGTGGGGAATACCCTAACCCAAGGGGTGGCCGCTAAATTTTGTGGGGCACTGTACCAAGCGCTAGATTTTAAAACCAGACTCCGGGGTCCAGATTTCTGACCGCTACTGTACTGCCGGAAATCGAGTGTTAACTGTACCTTATGGGGATTTTTGGTATATTTAACCTTGGAAAATTCCAGGAATTTTTATCAGTTTTAAAATAAACAAACAACTAATAATTAAATGTTTATTTTAGCTGAATTATGATCATATGACTCATATATGGAGTTTTTTTGGTATAAGAAAGATGACGTCATGGAATATTAATGAGTTAAAAAATTGTTTAGTAAAAAATATCACCCATTGTAGGCCTCAAGCAAGAAATTATTTTTATCAGTTTTAATACTTTAACATTTAACCTACAGTGACCAATTTTTTAGTTAACTAACAAAAATTCTTGAAATTTTAACAAGTTACAAAAAATATTACTTCTTATGGTGCACAACACTTTTGAATTTGACTGTAGCACAAAACTGTTTCTATATCAAACGAAAATTATCTGAAATAATTCAGTATGTACATATGTATAGACTCTATATATTAAAAATATTTTATGTATACACTCTGTATATTGAGAATAAGAAAGAAAATTTGTATATAATTTTAATTTTTATGAATGCTAGTAAACGAATTGTATAGCCATTTATGAATAAGTATTAAATCTAATTATAAAATAATTTATAAATATTGCAAAAAATTTGTTTAATCAGCAAAATCAATGTATATCATTTTAATACTGATACATATTTATATTAGGGTATAATAGTATTGTATTTAACATTTTTAAACAGAATAAAAGTTCAATTTTTGGTTTTAAATTACTATAAACACGTCGCTTAATATAAAAATGATAACAGCATTGAGTTTTACTAAATTTTTAAGTCTGTAAAATCAAAATTTTTATAGACTAGAACATTTTGAATTTGATACTTTATCAATCATTAACATATATATAATATCATGTATATATAACTGGTGTATATTTAGTATTTTTAATAAATATTTTAGTATACAGGGTGTATCATGAAATATGCTTTTCAATTAGAATAATAAATTTCATAAGATTTTTGTTAATACTCTTATTGGTTAACGAAAGAAACTTTTTGCTGTAAAAAAATAGGGGAATTCCGGGTAATAATTAAATAAAACGCACATATTTTTCTTTTTTTAAAATTTTATTTATAGAATATGTATACAAAAAATTAAATTGCTTAAATGTATATATTACTAAAAATCTATTTATTTTTCATATAAAATTTTTTTAAAAGAATACAGTTTTCTAATGAGCAAATTTTATCTGAATGGATCATACAGCGTCTTGAATAATATTCATCTCGCAGATTGGAAATCTTCGATACATCAAATATTTCCTCCAAATTCAAAATCCACGACCGGTGTTCGGTGTCATCAAACAAATTTGAAATCCATTTCTTCTTTTCACCGCCCTTGAAACTTCTTTAATATAGGTTTCAATATGGAATGAAGTTTTTTGTACGGAATAAATCCATATGACCAAGGTATCCCATGCCAATTTTGGCAAAGCTAACGTGCAGCAACCCGTTCATATTTCTTCGGCAACTCGTTGAAATCAAACGGTGCATCGAATATAAGATGTAATATTTCATCCGAATTTTCCGCAACGATACCAACTTCTTTAAAATAAAAAAGCTCCTTGATAGCCTTGTATATCAAGAAACGCTATTTTTTATCACCGCTGTAGAACTGAATTTACTCACACAATCCACAACTTTATATAAAATAATTAAAATTGGTGAGGATAGTTAATTTGTAGGATGTATCCGAAAATGGATACTAATAGCTATTACTAGTTGACCATCAAATTACAAACTGTTAATAATATTTAGCACATTACTGAGTACCATGTTCTTTTGACTTTAAGACCTAGTGATTTAAGGAATGCTAAATTTTCGGGTGAAATGTGTTGTCGCTTAAAAGTTTTACGTTTAATGATCTTAGGTTTCGAAAGTCCTTTGCTAGGTTGTCTAGTGGTGGACTGCTCTGAATTGTAAATTATCATGGTTCGAAATGCAATTGTTATACCACGAAATTGTTTTTTCAGCGAAAGTGATGTTAACTCTTTGACAACCACCGGTAAATTGACAATATTTTGTGTAAGTTTAACTATTTTATACCCTTTAACCATGATAATGTGTATGAGCCCTTTAACCATGATAAGCTGTATGAGCTCTTTAACTATGATAAGGTGTATGAGTCACTCCGGGGGCAAAATAAGTCACCCCGGGAGCAAAATGAGTCACTCCGGGAGCTAAATGAGTCACTCCGGGAGCTAAATTAGTCACTCCGGGAGCTAAATGAGTCACTCCGGGAGCAAAATGAGTCACTCCGGGAGCTAGATGAGTCACTCCGGGAGCAAAATGAGTCACACCGGGAGCTAAATGAGTCACTCCGGGAGCTAAATGAGTCACCCCGGGAGCTAAATTAGTCACTCCGGGAGCTAAATGAGTCACCCCGGGAGCAAAATGAGTCACTCCGGGAGCTAGATGAGTCACTCCGGGAGCTAAATGAGTCACTCCGGGAGCAAAATGAGTCACTCCGGGGTAAAATGAGTAACTCCCGGAGCAAAAGGAGTCACTCCGGGAGCAAAATGAGTCACTCCGGGAGCACAATGAGTCACTCCGAGAGCAAAATGAGTCACTCCGGGAGCAAAATGAGTCACTCCGGGAGCAAAATGAGTAACTCCGGGAGCACATTGAGTAACTCCGGGAGCAAAATGAGTCACTCCGGGAGCAAAATGAGTCACTCCGGGAGCAAAATGAATAACTCCGGGAGCAAAATGAGTCACTCCGGGAGCAAAATGAGTCACTCCGGGAGCAAAATGAGACACTTCGGGAGCAAAATGAGTCACCCGTTGGAGTCAAATGAGTAGCTCGGTGAAGCAAAGTATATATAAGTAGAGAAGCAATAAATCTTTGAACAGTTATTCATTTACTAGCGAACGCTTCAGACCTCCCGCTGAACGATGTATAATTGTGATTTTTGTGGTAAAGCATTTACGCGAAAGTCTAATCTTTCTAGACACTTAAATGCTCAACATAATTCGTTAAGCAATATTAATGATGGTATGATTGGAAAGAATGATAACTCACCAAGCAAATTCATACCATATGATGCTAATAATAATAAAACACCTGCTGATATCTCTATATCTAGATTTGATGATAATGATGATGAAAATACATCTCAACTACAGCATGATATTGATTACTCTGAAGCAATCTTGAATCCGTTTGACCAAAAAAGGATAGATGCTGCAACTGAAGCCATTCAAACCAAATTTAACTCTTTGAAAAGAGGAGAAAACCGTCATCAATCTGAAAACGAGAAAGATAGTTGGTCTAATGAAAGTAAGCAAGTAAATCACTTAACAGCAATTAATAACAATTGCAATGAAACAACCTCCTCTTCACAACTAACTAAACTTTTAGGAACTGCTTTAGATATTATAATGTTAAAAGAGGTTCGAAACGTTGACTCGGAAAATGAAGCGAAAATTGTCAATCAGGTTAAACCAATAAGCTTAAAACGTCATATAGCTTCAAATGAAAATGTCGAAAACGGGGCCTTAGCTAAGCATTTTAAGCAAGACAACTTGAGAGAGTGTAGAAATGTTAACATACAATCGAAAAAAATAAAATACTGGCATAATCCTAATACTTTAATAGATGAATTACAACGTTTATACGAGACTTCAGAGACTGGTGAAAAAATACTCAATATTATTCGAAGTTTAGAGGAAAATAAAAATATGTTGTTGTTTAACGTTTACGATCGAGAAGATTTAATCAAAGAGTTAAATGCTTTAAAAGAAACTACTGTTGGTCGAGAAATATTCTCTATACTTCGCGAACTTCAAAAGGCTGATGTTATTGAACCACTAGGTGATTATCTGGATGAAACTGATAAAGAAGATGCTAGCGATTATGATGATGATGATGATGATGATTAATTGATTATCCACACTAAGAATTTACTGAATTTTGAAGAACACCACCGTATAAGAAGCAGCAGTTATCCCTCATTGAAGTGTATATTTTATTTTTATATTTTTTAACCCTGTAAGATAAAAAGGTTTTTTTTTTTCAAATAAATAACACATATATGTAAATAATTATTGTTCTTTATTTTTAAAAAATAAGTATGAATACAAAATATTTTCACAATAAATGTATATGTAATATTTTTTACAACAAATGTATATGAAATATTTTTTACAATAAATAAATATTAAAAATTGTATGATTTGTTTATATATTCAATAACACCCGAACGTAATTGTTTCATGTTTTCAGGTAACTGATCCCATACTTGACAAATTCGTTGTGCATATTCGGGTATCATATATGCATACAGATGTTGCACCCAAATATCATATTTCAATAGTTGTTTTGTTAAGTATAATAACATATCGAAATTTCTGACTTTTGTATACAAATAAGGATGAGTCAGAAATATGTCTTCAACGTGTGATATCCGTGTTGCAAATGTCAATGGTTCACCAACAGGCGGTTGAAAGTTTTCCTCCATTTTCACACCATTCTTGCACATTTCACAGCGAATTTTCAAACCAGGTGGTCCATCAATATGATCTTGTTGCCAGGGTCGATTATAATGTTCAAAACATGGTTCACATTCTTGAAACATGGCTCGATAATCGGATGGTAACCAAATCCAGGCGCGTTGTATGATTTTCGCACCATAACTTTTCAACACATTCAAACTGATCCACTTGTAGATTTGAAGAAATGTTTCCAAAGTCAGTTCGTTCAGTAGCATTGGTTCACGTTCGAAAAATTCACCAATTGAAACATCCATTTTATCCCACTCCATTGATTCCGGTTCAGACAATTTCAAATTTTGCATTTTTACAATAGCATCAATTGTTTTTTCGTAGGTATCAACCCGTTTACGTAGTTTATCCAGTTCACTTGAAAATATTTGTAGCCGTTTCCAGTAAGCCGATGATGACGATGCCATTTCCACTTGCGTACTAATTTTAACGTTGTTGATATTCAGTAATTTAACGAGTAATGTCCCCATGCTAAAGTATCCGTTTCCCCCTCCACAATATATCGTTTCGTATCGTACGGGCTGAGCGCCACCTTGTTCTGAGTTACACTATACACGTTATGTTTTTTCGATTGTATCAGGTTTTGTTGTCGGTTTATGATTGTATTGTGTTTTAGACAGTCCACGTAATCGTTGAAAGTTATCGTTTTCTTAACCACAGAATTCTTTACACCTTTCGCTTTCTTCGTGTGATCCTCGCCGTCCACTTGACAACTATACATTTTCGATCTTAAGCCCACAAATTTTGTAAAGATTCGACCATTTAGCTCATCCTTCATTAACCCGGGTATTTTCTTATTGACTCTTGGTATGTTATATTGATTATCCGCGTTGTAATCCGACGTATCGAAGTATTGAATATCTCGTTTCATTATTTCGTAAATATCTGAGCATTTTATCTCGTAAATCAATGAATCGGTATCCGTGTAGAGTAATTTGCTGTTGTTCCCGAACGTTGGCTGTATGTAGTTGTAATGAAAATCGTAGACACATGTTTTCGAAATATCCAGAATTGCTTGCCCGACGTATATTGGTTTGTTCATAAACACTTCCGTTTTTCGTAGTTCGACTGCAATAAGATTCTCGTCAAATATGGTGCGGCTGTGGAAATTCGGTTTTGCTATCATAACTTCCGCACCATATCGTCCATACCATTTCGTTAACAATTTCACGATCGAGTGTTTCCGTACGTTTTCCATCGTTTTCCCGAAGACCGCGTTGTTGAGTAGCTTGTAGAGATTTTTCTCGAATTCGTTTCCCGCCGTTTGTCTTAGAGCTGTGTTTAAATCTATGTAGGATTTAAGCCATGGTGATTGATCGAATTGTAGCACTCTATGGATTTTCTTTAATTTCATCCCGTGTTGTAGACATTGTTTCAGGTTCCGATAGTGTACCACGTATTTCTGTTTGTTGTATAGCGTTGCCAATAACATTTCCTGTTTAGTACCGGGTGCACACATTCTCTCTGGACATAATGGTAAATCGTTGTGTTTATCGTGCAGTTCTCTCGGGTATTCCAAATCCACTTCAAGTATGTATCCTGTAGGTGAATCATCGGGTATTTGTTGAACATCTATGTCAGTATTTTCCATCCATTTGAAATTTCCCGTTGGTAAGTATTGTGACATTGCCCATCCATATAAGTTGTTCACGTCATAGTACATCAGGTATTTTGATTCCTCGTCCGGATCGTAGGTGTTCATATATTTATTGTTTGCTGTCGCGTATCGGTTACTACACTGGCTCAATCCACCTCGAATACCACGTTCAATGAATAATAATTGGTCCACATCAGATATCAGTTCTAACTCCACTTTTGTATATTTTAAGGCTGCATCCCACGTAAGTCCCGGCGTCGTGTAATAATGAGCTGGATCCAATCCGTGTGTGCGCATGCACGTATCCCGAAAATTCTCGAAAACATCCGCGAGTAGTAGTATGTCCGTTTTCATATATAAATCCGAGTATTCTCCAAGCGTCTGTATGTTGAATGTATCCCAAACTTTTTGTGCGTGTGTATAGTCATCCATGGTGATATCGTTGTCGTTGAGTCGATTGTAGAATTTCTCCCGTGATGGTAAACATGTTTCTTCCAATTTATCCCAACCTGATATGTAGTCGTACGGAAAAACACCTTTGCGCGTAAGTAATTTGTAGTCGGTATCCGGAAATTGTGATTTAACTATGTTGAACTCGTTGAGATATGAGGATAATTTATCCAAACTTGATGCCATAAATCGGAAAGAGTCGATGAATCTAAATGTAATTTCGCTGCCCGTAACATGTTTAGTGAATGCAATGTATCGTTCCTTGTTGATTGGTAGTAAGTCGACACGTCCCTCGAATGCTGTTGCTATATCCTTTATTACGAAATGTGCATCATAACCACTCAAGTTGTGGAATACAACAGGAATCATATGAAAATCCTTATAATTCAAGTTGCATCCCTTGTGCGCAGGTCCATTGTATTCGCCGGTGAAGTGGTTATGATCACGAACCACAATATCCTCAGGTTTGAATGGTTTCTCGCAGATGTGGCACCCGGTACTTCGTTGTTTAAGTTGCTGTTGTTCCTCTGGTGTTAACTCGTTCATTGGTATTATGTTGTCGTATATGGGTTCCAAGATATTTTCACGTAACGTTGCCAATTCTTCTGCGAACCATTTTTCGCAATTTGGTCCGCGGTATGATCTATAGTAGCTTAGTTGGTTGTTGTAGGAGCAGTGAAAATAGTAACCGATACTGTATGCCCGATGTTGTTGGTACGTTGTTGTATTCTTCTGATTTTCGTTTCCCGTCACAGGTTGTAGGAATGATTCCACGTCGGCGTAAATTATAAATGGAACACGTTTCTTGTTGCTGTAGTTCTTGAATGATATGTATTTGCTTTTCCCTTCCGGCATTATAACCCGACAGTTGTTCATGTTCACGCAGTCTTCTGTATGTTTTATCAGTTTATCTTCTGTGCGAAAGTAATTTAAGCATCGATCACAGATATATTTTTTCCCATTACGATTTGATAATTGTCTTGACACGAGTTTTGATAAGTCCTTAATCCAGCAGAAATGGTAGCGTAAATCTTGATCGTTGTCCTGCTCGTTGTCTTCATCCTCGTAATATTCATTCTGGATCATTAAAAGGTTTATGTGGTTTTGTTTCTTCTCTCTCGTTAGCGCAGCAGGTACGGTTTCGAAATGTCCATTTTGTTTTTTTAGTATAAACACGTTGACTGATATTGTTGGATTCTGTTTCTCGAATTTGCTCAGTTGTTGGATCGTCATTGGGAACTGTATCCCGTCTAAATTTAGCACCGTTGAGTAGTGTGGGTAAGAGGTGGTTCGAGCTGGATTTTTATTTGATGTAGCTGGATGAAGTGCAGATACCACTGCCCACGCGAAACAGGCGTCATCGTTGAAGTTTTTTACGTTGATACATGCTTTTTTCGTTTTTATTTCTTGAGGTAATTCGATGTAGCTTGATCCACGGAAAGGTGTATACTTGTTGATGTTCACAGCTAGGTTGATTATGCTTGATAAAGCCCATCCGCTCCCCGACTCGGCAAATTCGCTCAATTTTCTCAAAATTGGTTCCCGTACATGTTCCACGAAGCATTGTTTTAGGTTTGTTCCACGATCTATTATGATATTCGGCGTATTGAAGTGTTTCATGTCGTATTTGTCCTCGTCACCATCAGTTTTCACAAATAACCCGCAAAACGTTGTGTTAACTTTTATCGTTAAGTATTTTTTTAATATATTTTGTATTCGCCGAGTGAACATAGATGTAGCGTCGTCTAAAAAGTCCTTTGGTTCTATGTGTGTTATGTTAGTAACCACTCCCGTTCGTATTCGACTTGCAAATGCGGATTCCACGTCAGCCCATTGAATTCTATCAGATCTTTTACGTTGATTTCGATTCATGCCGGCACCTGAAACAATCAACATAAAAAAATTATTTATCAAATTTATAAAAAATCATTAAAAAAAAAAAAAAATTATATTTAAAAACTTACCATGTTGATATATCAAAATTATAAAAAAATCATTAAAAAATAAATTTATATTTAAAAAAAAACTTACCATGTTTTCGTAGCGCCTTCATTCTGATTCGAAATCCTTTCATTTTTCCCGCACATGATTCAAAATGTTTGCGTTGTCCCAAGTTTTCCGCTCCACGTATAGCCTTGTTGATTAGTCGTATGTTGGTATTTGTATGTTTCATCCATTTTTCCAATTCATCTGCATCCCGGGTATCCATTTCCAGTAATGATAGCGCGTTTCGTACATTTTCCACCATTCTAGTTGCCACGTCGTTTAATGAAGCCATTGTTGTATTTTAATTTTAAAAAAATCTCGATACAAATTCTTACAACAATAACAATATTAACTGCTTGAAGTTTGCTGAAGAAGTGATTTGAGGGGGCACGCAGACCTCAATTTATACGAATTTGACTGCTCGAAAAATTCTGGAGGGGAATCACAAAAAATGCTGGCTCAGAATTTTTACAACGCAAATAACCGAAGGTCAAATGTCAAATTCCGAGAAATTTATTTCGCATTTGAAACCTAATAAAAGAATTGCTGACTAATTTTAAATAAACAAAAATTAAAACTTATATAAACAAATTGAAAAAACCCCCGATTATTATTAGGCCAAAAATTAAAAATTCCGAGAAAACTATTTCGTATTTGAAATCAAACAAAGAAATTGCTGTGTTGTCAAAATCTTAAATAAACATTTTTTAAACTAAAACTTATATAAATAAACAAATTAAAAAAATATCTGAGTATGAGTCAGCAAAATCTTAAATAAACATAATAAAATTAATGATTTACGATGACATTAATGTAAACAAATTCCTGGAACTGACAAGTTGAGACTTGCTTTTAAATAAAAATCCTCTCTGACTATGATGCAAACATATTATGAAATTACATCATCCTAAGTCAGCTAAAAAATCTTAAATAAACAAACACAAGCCGTATAAAGTCACGAGTTTTTATTAAATAAACAAATTAATCTTATAAAGACTTGACTCATATACAAAAAAAAAAACCTCAAGTACAATTGACACCAAAATTTCCGGCAGTACAGTAGCGGTCTGAAATTTAGAGTCTGGACCCCGAAGTCTGAAATCTGGAGTCTGAAGTCATGATTGCGGCTAGCGCTTGGTAGAGTGCCCCCCACAAAATTTAGCGGCCACCCCTTGGGTTAGGGTATTCCCCACATTTTTGACTTGGTAGTTCGTTTAAAATGACGCAATTAAGGCAAGCGCGTGTTGGGGTCAAGGTTTGCACGTACAGTACGCTTCAAAAAGTGGTCGGATACCTTTTTGGTCAGGGGGGCCCGCACTTTTGACACGGTAGTGTACCAAAAATTTAAGTACAGTACGGCGTCAAAAATTTGGGGCCACCCCCGAGTTAGGGTATTCCCCACATTTTTTGACGTGATAGTTCGTTTAAGATGACGTACTTAAGGCAAGCGCGTGTTGGGGCCAAGGTTTGCATGTACAGTACGTTTCAAAAAGTGATCGGATACCTTTTTGACCAGGGGGGTCCACACTTTTGACACGGTAGTGTACCAAAAATTTAAGTACAGTACGGCGTCAAAAGTTTGGGGCTACTCCTGGGTTAGGGTATTCCCCACATTTTTTGACGTGATAGTTCGTTTAAGATGACGCAATTAAGGCAAGCGCGTGTTGGGGTCAAGGTTTGCACGTACAGTACGCTTCAAAAAGTGATCGGATACCTTTTTGGCCAGGGGGTTCCACACTTTTGACACGGTAGTGTACCAAAAATTTAAGTACAGTACTGTGTCAAAAGTTTGGGGCCACCCCCGAATTAGGGTAACCCCACATTTTTGACGCGGTAGTGTACCCCATCTATCAAATTGTAACCTAAAATTCAGTCTGCGCATGCGTCGTGTACTTAAATTCAATCTGCGCATGCGTTAGGTTTGCATTCAAAAACTATGGCGGGTAATGGGTTAACACAAAACTAAATTGTGACGAAAATAGTGATGATGCATAATGGGTTAACATAAATTAATTCGGTTGCTGGCGATGACTCACCTCTTAGGAATTTCAAGGCCAGCAGTATGAGCGAGTGTTGGGGTCATATGTCAACAACAAATTTTAAATACATGTACTCGGTACGTGCCGGGTCAAAGGTTAAGGTTTGCACATCGATACAGTTTGATGACTCATCAGTTCGGAATGTCTAGTACCGTAAAGTTACACGATTTCAAACATTGGCAAAAGGGTTCAAGTTGCTTAGTTTTGCGGTGTCACAGCTCTCTCCTAGCCTATCTACTCATATCAAGTGATCCAAATTTGAATTAATTTTTTAACTGACCTCACTCAATATCTTTTTACTTTTAATTTTCTTGAAGAGCTATCATAACTTATTGTTAGTGCAAATTTCAAATTTTAGATTTTTATCACTTATAGTTGCCTTTTTAAATAATTTTGAAATTTGGAAAATTCGCAAATTTTGACAGTGTAACATAATACGTTTTTTTACTGTAACTCCGTTTAGGGTTGCGATAGAAATATAAAAAAAAACATCAATCTCTTCAGAACTGCATAAGCTTTAATTTGATATATTACAAGTGTATATTTAAAGCAAATAAAATTTTTTATATAAAAACTCAAAATTTCAAAAAAGATTCCAAGAAAATAATGTTCTCAAAAATTTCGAAAAAAATCCTAGTTATTCTTTCAACTGTTATAAACAAAATTTAAAAAAAAATCAAGTTAGGATCTTCATGGGATCATATTGTATATTTTTAAATATATCTATGAAGAGACATTAAAAAACGTATTTAAAGAATCTTGAAATTAGTGTGTTCTGGTGATTATAACTCAGTTTATTAACAGATATAGGGTTTATATGTGTAAATGGTAATTTTATGTATGTTATGGAAGAAACTCTGTGAGTCTCAATAAGTTCTGATAAAGATACAGTTATCTTATTTGTCCTGAGACAGTCAAGCTGTGACAGCAAACAGACAAGTAGCATCTTGCTAGGAAAACTTTAAATATTAATCGATCTCATGCCAGTCCTTGAGCAGTGCAGTTTAGTTAATTGTTCAGTGCTTCTAAAAGTTTTGTAACCCTAGTACCCTATTGAAAGTGTTGCTAGTTGGGCGATTCTAGCGTGACGCACGGGACATTTTTGCAACAAAAAAATTTAAAAAATGCAATTAATAACAAACAAACCAGAAAGCTTATAACACGGGGCAACTGGATTAAAATTTTTTGAGCATATTTTAATTTACATCTGAAATGCAGTACTCCAAATATAAGACAAACATAAACTTCGTTTCGTACGATGTCCCGTGCGTCATGTGAATTTATGCCTTATCTCTTGAGTACTGGATTTCAGATAAAAATTACAATATGCTCAAACAGTTTTAAGTCATTTTCTGCGTACTATAAACATTTTGTTTTATTTATTCTTAACTGAATTTTTTTTAAAAATATGTTGTTGCAAAAATGTCCCGTGCGTCACGCGAGAATCGCCCAGTTAATAAAAGTGGGTTGTGTAACCCCAGTCTTTATATTCAATCTGATCCAGCAATTCGGTGTTAGTAGAAATATAAGATAACCAGCACCACCTTCCCACCTGCCGACTTTTTGAGTGACTTCGGGAGGTGGTAGTTAACTTATGCGGGTCCTAGAAACCTCCGGCGGTGGGTGGAGTAGTTTTTTTTGGTTTCAAACCTAACCGAACTTAATGAAATTCGGTCTCACCTAGCCTAACCTAACCTAACCTAACCTAACAAATTTTTTTTTAACCGAACTGAACCCAACAGAACTTGACCTAAGCTAACCTAAAATAATCTAACCTAACAAAATTTTTTCTAAGCTACCGGAACCCAACGGAACTTGATCTAATCTGACCTAACCTAACCTAACCTAATAAAATTTTCTTCTAACCTAACCGAACCTAAGAATTTAAAGGGCGCTCGTAGTCTGGATCATAGCGATCCCTATGTGCAAGTTTAAAAAATTGTCAACAGATGGCGCAGCCACCTTTGAACTCTGTAAATTCTAAGTTTTCAGTACTAGATGGCGCTGCCCGTCCGGATACTAATGATCCCTATGCGTAAGTTTGAAAAATTGTCAATAGATGGCGCCGAAAATCCTTTTTGATAGTTAAAAGATGGCGTTGATAGTCTGAACCACCGGGAACTCTGTACCTTGATTCATAATTTTATCATATTTTTATCTGAAAACAGGTTTAAACTTGTATAAATTGTCAGCTGACGCCATCAGGCTGTTTTTCTACTATAAAAGACCATAGCATAACTTTTCAATTACAATTTTGTTCGAAACATTAGTGAAAACATTAGATCTTATTGTTGTAAAAAAATTTTTCAATTGTTGTGTTAAGAATTAATTATTGCCAACAATGGAATCCATTTATTGTAGAAATCAATTAGTTCGTCATAAATTCGTTCGTATTCATCACATAGCATTTCATAGTTGTCGAAAATTTGCTTAATAATTTCCTCTCGACGCTTCGCTTTACTTAGTTCTCTTAATTTTGCGTTAGAACATTGAAGAAAATTGAAGTAATGATCCGTAAATTCCATACAACAGAAATATTCCTATATCTCAATATTTCCAATATTTCGTCTATAATTGCACTTGAAAAGTCTACAAACCACCTCTATAAATTCAATGGTGTTTGTTGGATAATTTTTCACTATTTTAATACACAAGTCCGCCAATCGATTCAATTGGTGATCTTTGATTCCTCACAGAGCACTTTCTTGTATATGCACAAATTTTTAATATAATTATACATTTTACAAGTTAAAAAGTGATCATCGTGTACCTATTTTTTTTAAAAACTATACTTAATAAAAAAATTTAAAAAAAAAAACGATCTTTTGATTTACATCCATCCCTAAAAAATAAATCGAATTAATTTTTAATATTATACCTATAACTTGATATATATATAAAAAAAAATTCCATTTACAATTATGGTACACCATATTTACTCATAAATTTTACAAAAATGTACCACTCTGTATATTTTTTTTATCTTTCGATGGTGACTTTTAATATCAGAATACATATTACTCAGCTAAAAATCGTTACTTACTTTTGTTATAAATATCTAAGTAGGGTGGGAGTGCTAAAAGTCGGCCACTTAAACAATTAATGACGTGCAGAATTCTGAATTTTGAATTTACGCGTATTTTGATTACCTCATTAAGTACTTTTAAGTATCGCCTTTCTAACTAAATAGAGATTAAATTTCTAAATTAACAAACAATTAAAATATTTTAATTTTGATCTTTGAAAATGTATTTGCCTTAAGTCGGCCACCTATGCCCTAAAGCCGGCCAAAAATGTTCCTAAGGTCAGCCACCTGGATTTTGCATAATATAAATGACTTACCCGATTGTAGTTTATTATGACGCTAAGGAAAACTATTCTAACATTATAATATTAATTTAAATTTAAATCAAAACAGAATTATAAAAGAACATTTTTAAATATTTTTTAACAAATATCAATAATAATTGGTAATCATGATTACAAACTACATTTAGAAAACGTAATTTGTAATGTAATGTAATTTTCGATTAAATTACATTTTGTAATCGTTTTTGGTTTAGTTAGGTTAAAGAGTAAATTAAGGTAGGGTTGGCAAATAGATTGTTTATTTTGTTAATTTGAGGCCTAACAGAGCCTAAATTAATCAACTCTAATCAGTTTATAATAAGTAATTCGATATCGATAATTTTCGATAACGAAAAGTAGTTTTGACAGTCCCAATATGTTCGGAATACCCAGATCTTGCTTCGCTTAAGCCTTCAAAAATGTCGTTATTTTTTCGCTACGGCGCACTGTTTATGAGATATCTACAATTAAAAGTTTACGTCTACGAAAAGTATCGACAACTAATTTTTTCGAAAATATTCTAATGGTGGCTAAATCAATGGAACAAACAAAGCCTAAATTAACCAGTTATAGCCAATCCATGATAAGTTACGCGGTATTGATAATTTTCGATAACGAAAAGTAGATTGTGACAGTCCCAATATGTTCGGAATACTCACAACTTGCTTCACTTAAGCCTTGAAAAGTTTCATTATTTTAATATACTACTTCATTATTTTGTAGATATATATATCAGCTCGACCGTATATTCTAGGCGGACTTTATGTAATATATGTATATATATATATATATATATATATATATATATATATATATATATATATATATATATATATATATATATATATATATTCAAAACTCGTTGTGGTAGCATTCTACGCCGCATTTGCATCCGCAGGACAGTTGTGGATCTCAGATAACACAACCTGTACCTATCTAAAATAGTTTACCTCGGTAATAGTAAAAAAACTTTCAAAGTCGGTCAGTTATTTTATTTTTACCACTTTTGGGGTTCCATCGATCCTGGCGGATCCTACATAACGTAATGTATATTTATTTAAAATAGCTTAGCTCCCTAACAGTGAAAAAATTTTCAAAATCGGTTGGTTAATTTATTTTTGACACTTTTGGATCCGATGGACCCTGGCAGATCTTACATAACGTAATCTATATTTATCTAAAATAGTTTAGCTCTGTACGAGTAAAAAAATTTTCAAAATCGGTCAGCTAGTTTATTTTTGACACTTTTGGGTCCTATGGACCCTGGCGAACCTTACATAATGTATTCTATATCTATCTAAAACAGTTTAGCTCTGTAACAGTGAAAAAATTTTCAAAATTGGTCGTTTAGTTTATTTTTTACAATTATAGGATCAGTAAACCCTGGCGAAACTCATATAACTCTAGTACTCTAACAGTAAGAAAAGGGTTCTAGGGATCTCATATAACTTATGGCAGTCCGTAAGGTTTTTGCGGACATCATTTAATTAATTAATTCAAATACTTTAACTTACTTACTGTGAAAAATTTTTTAAAATCGATTAGGTAATTAATTTTTGGCCTTTTTAGGTCCCGAAAACTAATATTAATAATTATTAGTGAAAAAATTTTCAAAATCGATTTATTTAAAATTTTTTCCGTGCATACATACACATTATGTTGTTTTGTTTCATATTTAATAATATTATATCATAACATAATGTTTAATTTATTGTTTATTTAAAATTCAGTAAAAAAAATATCTTCATTACATAAGCTTAGAAAATCTACTTAATTTTTATCTTTCAACTTGAGACAGCACTATGCTAATTATAATGCAATAAATGAGAAACAAAACTTTCTTTATTATAATACATATATGTGGATAGATTTCACGTCAAAATTCTTTAAAAAAAATGAAATATTTTTATATCTTGTAAATAGTACAGGAGGTACTGGTGCATGAGTACCGAAAACTATTCCACCTCAATTTTTTATGCGATCCTGTTGACATTGTCCTACTGATGATATAAATGCATGTTGCCAGGAGGCAACCCGGGCCCATATTGTTTAAACCGAAATTATTTATACAATTTCAAGGAATTGTTATTTTTTAGTGAATACCATTTTCGTATTCTAGGGACCTCAGAACATATTTCTGCCATAGCCCCGGGCTCAAATTGCGTCAAGAGACCTACTGTAATAGCTGAATTTCGATATTTTCGAAATTCGCTAATAACTAGGGAAATTTCAGGTAACGTTCATTAGATCTTCTTTGTCAGATACTTGCGATAGAAATATTTTGCTCATTTACTCTCGAATATTAACCATCCTCTACATACACTGTCCAATGTCTCTGATTACGGTATGACGTCATCAGTATCTGAAGTAGTGTTTGAATTTACAGAATCTGCTGATTTTTCATATTTTTAAAAATCCTTTTGCAAATATATTCATATTCACAAGAGAACCAAAAAGAAGAGGATATGAAGACCATTTAGTAATTTTCATTAAATAGATTATACACTTTTCATGTTGCCCTCCTTTCCATTACTAAAATAGTTAATACAATATTCCCACAATTTTTCCAACACTTCCCGGCTAAGTTCGTATTTCAAGGTCCCCAATAAAGAGAATTCTGAGGGTAGTTTAAATTATACCTAATTTACCGATTCTCCATTATTTTGATAAAACTGTATAATGCAGCAATATTACAAAAAAATCGGCTTTCTTATTGCGGAACAATTACCTTATTACCAGCTGGGTAGTAAAACCATATAGTAACCGAGAATAAACCTTAAATGATTTTTCCATTTTTGTTTTTTTTTGTTTCTTTTTTTTTTTTTTGTTTATCTATACTTAAATATTTCATATTGATGAATGTTTTAACTATTACAACAAAAAATGTTGACTGCTGACTGCCAGAAAACCCCACGTCAAATTTTATTCAAATTTCCGCAGTTTATTAACCATTTGATAAAACATGAAATCGTGCAGTAGCTAAATTTACACTTTAAGTAATTTTCCAGAGACGATTATTTAAACGTAAATATTTCATACGGGTAAATAGCTCGATTACTGCAAAAAATTCTCTGTTGATTACCAGAAAACTTCTAATATAATATCATTCAGATTTGTGGTACTTATATTATTGTTTAACAAACTATAAGATAGCATAGTAACCAAAAATATATGGCAAGTCCTTTTCCCGAAATTTTTAACTAAACCTAGGTATAAATACAGATAAATATTTTTATTACTAAAATAAGTTATTTTTTGACCACTAATTGCCAAAAGAAGGGTGTACCTAATCTCTTCTCTTGTTTAAAATTCTCTTGTTTATTAACTATTTAATGGTCAATATAACGACACAGTAGCTCAGAATACACGTCTTGTGAACTTTCGTGGTTTTCCATCGATATTGTCGAATTGTTATCGATACATAAATATAAATTCAGGTAAATAAGTTTCTTACAAAGAAGAACAACTTTTTGCCTGCTGATTCCCAAATACGTATATATATATATATATATATATATATATATATATATATATATATATATATATATATATATATATATATATATATATATATATATGTTAACGCCAGCTAATAATTCAAGTATAATTCCTTCGATTATGTAATTTTAAATCGTAATTAAAATTTTTTAAAAATAGGATCAATATATCGGACTTGTATTATCTTGCCATAATACTGGTCAAAAAATAAAATTTTTAATAGTTAGTTAGCAATCAGCTGTCGTAGAATTGATATCAAGCATAGTTCGGCTAAAATCAAATCATTTTTTACCTTTTTTTTTAATCTTTCTTTTCGTGCAAAATTGTTTGCTTGATCTAAAGTTTAGTGGCGATTATCAATCTCGATTTATTCGATTCTCGTGTCGATTTATTTTGTAACACTATAGTTTTTGTTTATTACCATCTTCCTCAAAGTCCCATTTTTCCCCTATCCCTCAAAGGTGGTAGCGGCTAAGGATCGCCAGTACGAGGGAGTAAAGCTCAGAAATATCGAAAATCCACAAGTAAGTAAGTAATCAATTTTTTCTTTTATTGTTTAAACTTTATCACAATCAAAAGGATCGGATTGCGCGATACTTTTCAACGACAAAGTCGCGTAACCATAATTTGGCGCCCGAGCAGGGACAATCGAGGAATTTTAGCTTTATTTCGATCATCAATTGGTTGTCGTTAACATTCCTAAAATAATTTTTATTTCTTTTTCTTTTTTTTCAAAAAAAAACACTGTTTACCAGAATCTAGCCTGTTATTAATCATTAATTGATTGATTGTTATATAATACCCTTTGTTTTGCAGTGACTCTTGTTACATCACTAATCTATACCGAATATTTGTACAAAATAAATTCATATTTTTTCATTCATTAAATTTAACATTTTTGACAAATAAATTTTTTTCCTCTCTTCATTTTAAAAATTCTGTTCACATAGCAAAATTGCCAATTTTGAATAGCCACCGTTTCAATTTAATACCGATTTAATATTATATTTCGATTTTCTCATCATGACTTCTAAGCAACAACTTGAATTGGAATTAGATCGCTTATTAGCAAGACGAGAAGGTCTGTTTCGACGGGTTCAATTATGTTATGATGATGCCCAAGCCTTAAAGGCTGATCCAAATGATCCAAAAAAATTGGAAAATTTTAAAATACGATATAGTCAATTTTCGAAAACAGTAGTTGATTACCATGATTTAATTCAACAAATTGTCATTAAAAAACAACAAATTAAACCCGATGAACAGCCTTCATATCAATTGCTATTCGCCTTTGATGATTTGTGTGACCATATTGAATATGTAGCCATGGAATTTATTAAATCAGTACCAAACGCCTCACCTCCAAACACCAATAGTATTCAATCAGTTTCGGAAACCCAGAAAAGAGTCCATATGCCAAAGGTTGAGTTAATGAAGTTTGACGGTGATTTGACGATATGGCCTCTCTTTTACGAAAATTTTAAACATTTCGTGCATGTAAAACCAGAATTTAGTAATGCCGAAAAATTGCAATATTTATTAAGTAGCCTTACGGGAAAAGCCTTAAAAACATGTAGTACCGTTGAACCCGTACCGGATAATTATATTTTAATTTGGAAGTTATTAGAAGACACGTATCAAGATCAAAAATATTTAGCTAATTCATATTTGGAACGTTTATTCAGTTTTCGTTTATCTTCTAGTTCAAATCAAAACCAACTGCAAACATTTTTAGAAAATTTTCACACAACAGTTGTCGCATTAAAACGGTTAAAGTTTAAGGATCTAGCTGATTACATATTAACTTATCTTGCAATGTCGAAACTTCCATCTGAAACAATTCAAACTTTTGAACTGATTCGTGATAGCCCCGAGTTACCAGAGTACGACGAGCTTATTCACTTTGTTAGACGCCAAAGTAAAAATTTACGAACAGAAAAATGTCGCGTCAATAATAATTTGTCTGGCAATTCAAAAACTAGTAGATCGTATGTAGCCAGTAATGTAAATAAATCACCACTACCGAATCGTGTAAACAAATGTTTTAATATCAACAACACATCTAGTAATAACAATAACATGAATTCAAAAAATACCTGTATAATTTGTAATCAACATTTTCATACGGTACCACAATGTGTGAAATTTTTGAATCTTATACCGGGTGAACGATATAAATTGGCAAAAGAAAAGAATCTGTGTATTAATTGTTTGAATCCTAACCATAAAATTGCCAATTGTAAATCAGAAAAAACTTGTGCTCGTTGTAAAGTTAAACATCATACTTTACTTCATTTTGATCAAGTTGTAAATCAACCGCGTAATAATGAAATCGCAACTACTTCATCTGCTTCTGCGGATAGTACTCAACCTATCCTTAGCACAAATGAAAATAAAATCGTTCGTAGTTATTGCTCTAGTGAACAATCATCAAATTGCGTGATACCATCAAATACGACCGTCTTATTATCCACAGCAATTGTTTATGCTTTTAATCGTTTCAATGTTAAACATAAAATTAGATTATTATTAGACTCTGGAAGTCAGTCTAATTTTCTATCATACAATTGTTGCAAAAGGTTAGGTTTGAACATTTCGAAAACCAATTTATTAGTGCAAGGCATCGGTTCAACCAAAAGATCTATTAAAGGGTATTCGCATCTCACCTTTATATCCACCATAAACGATCATCATAGATTTAGTATGGATGTTTTGGTGATCGACAAAATTACTGATCAGTTACCGTCTGTTAAAATTGATGCAACTCGGTTGAATCATCTTGTAGATCTGCCGTTGGCTGACTACACATACCATACTCCTGGTGAGGTAGACGGTATCGTTGGAGCTCAGCTTATAGCTGAGTTATTAGAGTCTGGCAAGGTCATTGGTCCCCCTAACACCCCCCTTGCAATTCAAACAAAGTTAGGCTATGTTATTATGGGTAAAGCGCCTGTACTACATAAAGGGCCTGATGAAACACAAACCTTTTGTGCCTTTCAACCATTAGAAAATATAATGAAAAAGTTTTGGGAAATAGAAAATATTTCGGATCCTCCCTTTTTGAGTAAAGATGATGCTGAGTGCGAAAAATTATACCAATCATTAGTTAGTAGGGAACCTTCGGGTCGCTATACAGTACCATTACCATTTAAATTAGAACCAGAAAATCTCGGTAACTCTTATAAAACAGCGTATCAACGATTTTTATCATTAGAAAGGAAATTAGAGAGAAATTATCAACTTCGTTCGGCTTATAATGAAATTATGCAGGATTATCTGGATCAGAAACATATTTCGCTCGTAGAGAACCCTAATTTATCGGAATTAAGTTTTTATATTCCTCATCATCCAATATTTAAAGAAAGCAGCTCCACACCTGTTCGAATAGTATATGATGCCTCCGCAAAATCAGATAATTCAGTATCTCTGAATGATCTTCTTCACGCCGGTCCTAAGTTACAAAAGGATATTTATACCTTATTATTGGACTTTAGGTTATTTCGTATTGTAGTTACTGCTGACATCAAACAAATGTTTCGTCAGATATATATTTTACCAACACATAGAAAATTTCAACGCATATTGTGGCGATTTTCACCCGACCTTCCCCTATCTGTTTTTCAAATTAATGTTGTTTGTTTCGGAGTTACATCATCACCGTATTTAGCATTACGTACAATTAATCAGTTGGCCCAAGATGAAACTGAACGGTTTCCTTTAGCTTCTCAAATTGTACAAAACTATTTTTATGTAGATGATCTCTGTTGTTCGGTTGAAAATGAATTGGAAGCTGAAAATATTTATCATCAGTTAATCGAATTGTTTAAATCCGGTGGCTTTGAACTTTTAAAATGGACAACTAATTCACAGTCATTAATTCGTAAAATACCAGAATCATATAGGTATGGTAAGACGCTTGAATTTGATCCAACTCTTAAAGTATTAGGTCTTGTGTGGCACCCAACTTCAGATTGTCTCTCATTTAAATTGGGAAATTTTGAATCTAAACCTACAAAAAGAAATGTTTTATCTACTTTGGCAAAGGTTTTTGATCCTTTGGGTTTATTAGCACCTATTACCATGTTTATAAAATTATTAATTAAAGATTATTGGATATCAAAGTTAGATTGGGACGAGGATCCCTCTCAACCATTAAAATCGCGCTGGTCCCAATTCTGTGCTGAACTAAGTTCTATCTCGGATCTTAACATACCTAGACATCTCTTGGTGGACAAAAATAGTAATGTCCACTTGATCGGTTTCGCTGACGGTAGTGAAAGGGGTTATGGTGCTGCCGTGTATCTTCGGGTAGATAACGATGATAACACATTTTGTTCATTGGTATGCGCGAAATCGAAAGTAGCTCCATTAAAATCTTTATCAATTCCAAGAATGGAATTATGTGCAGCAGTCTTGCTCACAAAATTATTGAAAACAGTTGTAAATGTTTACAGTAAACGGAAACCAATTATCGAAATCTTCGCTTTATCGGACTCAACTGTAGTCTTGAACTGGCTCAGTTCGTCACCCCACCGTTGGAGTACATTTGTAGCAAATCGAGTTGCAAAAATCCAACAAGATTTACCATATGACCATTGGTATCATATTCCAACTAAATTTAATTTGGCAGATCCTGTATCACGAGGGCTTCCGCCTCAACAATTCGTTGAAAATCACCAAACTTGGATTTTTGGGCATCCTTGACTTATGACGGATGTAGCAAATTGGCCTATTCGAAAAATAGATACTGATAGTTCAGTTACCGTTGAAATCAAATCTACTGCCTTAGTCGCCATAGAATCAGATCCATCGCCCCTCTATTTAGCTATTCAAAGATTTTCTTCATGGAATCGTTTGATCAATACCACAATTTATATCTTACGTTTTTTAAAAATATTACCTAGAACCCTATCAAAATCAGTAGAAGATATTTCAAAGGCAGAAGAATATCTCATAAAAGCAGTCCAGTCAATACACTTTAGTTCGGAAATTAAGGCAATCACCACTAAAAAACAAATATCTAGTAATCTCAGACAGTTGCGTCCATTTTTAGATAATCAAGCTATCTTACGTGTTGGAGGGCGTTTATCAAATGCAAATATAGACTATGACCATCAGCATCCCATTTTATTACCAAGTAAAGATCATTTTTCTGAAATTTTAGTTAGACATTATCATCAAAAACATCTACATGCAGGCACCTTTATATTATCATCATTGTTGAGACAGAGATTTTGGATAATAGCCGGTCGACCTTTGATTAGAAAAATAGTAAAATCGTGTAATTTTTGTTTTAAAAATAATCCGAAAGCAACATATCCAATCATGGCCGATTTACCCGCGCCACGCGTCAATCAGGCTAAAGCCTTTCTTCATACCGGTACCGATTTTGCAGGACCGTATCGCATAACATTTTCGAGGCATCGCGGCAATCGAACACAAAAGGTATACTTATGTTTATTTATATGTTTTGTCACAAAAGCCGTACATTTGGAGTTGTGTTCAGATCTGTCCACGGCTACCTTTTTGGCAGCATTGAAACGATTCCTATCGCGTAGAGGGCCTGTTAGTATTTTGTATTCTGACTGCGGCCGAAATTACATCGGAGCAAAATCTAACCTTGAAGAATTATACCAATTCATCGAAAAATCGGACTACAAAGAAAACTTAAAAAATGAATTATTAGCTAACAAAATCACTTGGAAACTTCTTCCCCCCTATTCTCCACATTGGGGTGGATTATGGGAAGGTAATATTCGCAGTTGCAAGAATATATTAAATAAAACTATAGGTGAACAAATCCTAACTTACGAAGAACTTAATACTATCATCATTCAAGTTGAGGCATTACTAAATTCTCGCCCATTATATTGTTTAAGTTCAGACCCAACTGATCCTCTAGCATTGACACCATCACATTTTCTGCATGCCGCCCCGTTAACCCACTTACCATCTCCAGCAGTTCTTCCCGAACATACCAACCTAACTTATAGAAAATCGTTACTTGATCAAATAATCCAATCATATTGGAAAAGATGGCACACCGAGTATTTACATACACTTCAAGCGAGACAGAAGTGGAATACACCCACATCATCAGTAAAAGTTGGAACGGTGGTGGTTTTAATGATGGAAAATTTACCCCCTCTGCAATGGCTCATAGGAATTATAACAGAGGTTCATCCTGGTGCGGACGGAACAATAAGAGTAGCGACCGTCCGTACAAAGAACGGAATTTATAAACGTCCTGTAGTAAAACTGTGTCCGTTACCTACACAGTAAATATTATCAAAATTTCAATTTCATATTTATTTACATTTTGTTTTGTTTTATTATCATTATTATGTAAATAATACGTATTTGTCAACATTGGAATAATTGTTTATTATTAAATTTAAGTAATATTAGAATGTTAATTTAATTTTAACTATTAACAAGTAATCAGGCATTTCTGTTTGGTTAATTTTATTTATTCTAAATCTAGTTTAACTTAACTCGATTCAATAATATGTACTCTCAATCGTCTTATCTATCTAGGTAACCAATAACATTATGGAAACCAATATGGTTTATTTATTTATTTATTTATTTATTTTTTTTTTTTTTTTTTTTTTAATTGAAAACTGTGTTTTCAATTGCCGGGGGGGAATGTTAACGCCAGCTAATAATTCAAGTATAATTCCTTCGATTATGTAATTTTAAATCGTAATTAAAATTTTTTAAAAATAGGATCAATATATCGGACTTGTATTATCTTGCCATAATACTGGTCAAAAAATAAAATTTTTAATAGTTAGTTAGCAATCAGCTGTCGTAGAATTGATATCAAGCATAGTTCGGCTAAAATCAAATCATTTTTTACCTTTTTTTTTAATCTTTCTTTTCGTGCAAAATTGTTTGCTTGATCTAAAGTTTAGTGGCGATTATCAATCTCGATTTATTCGATTCTCGTGTCGATTTATTTTGTAACACTATAGTTTTTGTTTATTACCATCTTCCTCAAAGTCCCATTTTTCCCCTATCCCTCAAAGGTGGTAGCGGCTAAGGATCGCCAGTACGAGGGAGTAAAGCTCAGAAATATCGAAAATCCACAAGTAAGTAAGTAATCAATTTTTTCTTTTATTGTTTAAACTTTATCACAATCAAAAGGATCGGATTGCGCGATACTTTTCAACGACAAAGTCGCGTAACCAATATATATATATATATATATATATATATATATATATATATATATATATATATATATATATATATATATATATATATATATATATATCAGACATTTTTGTTCCTACATAATCGTGTTCTACGGGTCCGAAAACGGATAACGCCCCTACTCTCGCCTCTCGCCGTTCTTATCGTATAAGCTGTATAAGCCTAATTTTTTCAAGGAAAAATTCAAAAAAAAATGAAAAAGTGGATCTATTTTTTAAGATAATGGCCGAAGATCACCTTCGATTTTTGAAGACTTTTGATATAATCATCACTAGATACCTACCGATAAAAAATTGTGGCAAATTTCAAAACTTTTGGAATTATTTCAGAAGAAAAACTTATTTTGATCAGGCTTCTAATAATTAATAACAATATATGTAAAGTACTTATTGAAATTTATTGTATGGCCAATTTACAATCGAAAAGACATATTTTAAGACAGAATACTTTATTTTGTTGGAAAGTAAAATTTTAATGTTTTATTTACGAACATCAAGCAAGAAATTTAGGTTATCTACCTACGACTGAATCATAGAAACCTATCTTATTACACTGTTAAAAATGTGAAAAGTATTATTTTATGGCACTGTTTGCATAACAAAAAGCAAAAGGCACCAGCAGTGCCATAAAGAATAATCAGCTTGATAAATTTTAATTTTAATTTAACAATAAACAGAAAACATGCTATATTTTTATAAGTAGCTAGAACAGAGCTTAGACAAAATATAACTTACGAGAGGTTTATAACTTATGAGGGCTTCTACTGTAATTATATTTTTTGGTCAAAAACCCAATTATCCCTTTATGTAACCACATGAGTTACCACAGTCAGTTTGAGATTTGCAAAAAATAATTTCTAAAATTTGTCTTGCCCAAGTTTTTTGTTACATTGCATTTATGAACTTAAATATCATGATTGTAATTAGCTACCTCGAAAACATCCCACTAGCATTTTTTCGGAATTCTTTCTTTTGAATTAAGTAGGTAATAACAATAATACTGCATTTGTCTAATTTTTCAGCCATTTTGAATTTTAAATATCACATTCGTAACAGTGACCTCGAAAACTCCTAATTTCGGTTATGCTAAACAAGGGACAAAAAGGAAGAAAGTAGAAAAATAATTACATCAGCTTAATAAAAATCGAGTGGAAAATTTGTCGAATTTATTTTACAATAATTAACTTTGTTGATTTGTTCAGCAAATGATTTCCTATCGAACATACCCTTTATTTTGTTATTTTATTAATGATGAGGTGCTAAAGTTTTGAATGTGACCAAGAAAACCTTAATCCTTAATAAAACATTTTCTATCGCTGAGCAATTTATCAAACCAATTGACCTCATATTACCATTTTCTCACCTTTTAAGTAATCTAATCGATCATTCGAAATTTCAAATATGAGATGCTAAGATTGTGGATCTTGCTTCTTTCTATCTATACGCCTAGAGTTTTAGAGCTAGCTTTAGGCTGACATTGAATTTGTATCGTAAAATAAATTGAAGATTCTGTGACTATATTAAATTTGATATTTTGATTTCGTTAAAAGTTCAAAGTAAATATTATATTATATACCTATATGTATAATAACAATTTGACATTATTCATCATAAATTATTCCTTTTATATTTCCCTTTTCTAATATAAATACAAGACAATTAACCTTTCGCACAGTCTTTGTTCTGTGTTCAGTGCTATTTTATTATTGAACTGCTGTGAATTGACCTATGTATGTGCATATATATATATATATATATATATATATATATATATATATATATATATATATATATATATATATATATATATATATAGGTACATCATAGGTTTATATATACATACATTTTAATATAGGTACATATGTTAAGAATTACACTAATTGTTAAGAAAGTCATGAATTTTATGGAAGAAACTATGCAAAATTTTAAAAATTACTGTGTTAATATAATTCTATAAAGAAAATATATGTATATAAAATTTATGTTCGAAGCTTACTAAAAATTATTAGAAATACCAATTATTTATACTAAACCGATAAAGACTAATAAAGACAGGGAAGCGAAACTTCAAGGCGTAAATCAAGAAATACAAATAGGGGAAGAATTTCAATGTGGATGAAAGCGATTCTTAAAGACAAATTATAGGGTACGAGACCTTCAAATATAGTAAATTCAGAAAATAGAGTAAATTCAATATAAAGAAGAAAAAAAATACCCCTGTCGCAGCATCCTGCATAACATAGCAAATTTCTGTTTATAAAAATTAGTTTTTCTTGGAAACTAGTTGACATAGAATAATAGTTTAAAGACCTCTTTTATGTAATTTTTTTCCTCTTTTAGATGGTGTAAAAAAATTTCGCAAAAACTTTTGAGTAAGTCGAAATTTTGACAAAAAACAAATTTTTTGCAAGAATAAAAACCATGTTCCGGGCATCGGACGTGTCTGGCTAACGAACTTGTCCAACGGTTTGGGACTTCCCACATTTTCACCAAATTTTGTAAAATTAGGACACTTTGTTCGAGATTTATATATATATATAGTGACCTCAAAACAAATTTCTGTCATACTCCCGGACTCAAGTCGCGTCATGACAATGACTGTAATAACTGATTTTTCGATTCGAAAATTCGCTAACAGTGTCCAGAATGGACCATCGGTACCAACTGGAGTAGATGAAATCCAATCATGCAGATAGGTGAGACCTATAAAATTCAAGTATGGGACTCCTTCGCTTAGCTCTAACGAAATTTTGGTTGATAATTTCAAGTTGATCGATGGACGGATTCAATTTCATTAATAAAGTATTTCATATAAATATGGCTGGTAGTTATAACAGGTAATAAGTACTTTCAGTGTAAATATGATTAGAAGACCTTTATTTAAAACTGGTTAATGGGTACATACTTACATTAAAATTTATTTTTGGTATATAGATTATAGTAGATTCGACCTTTAATTTGAAAAAACGAAAAAGTAAAAATATCTGGAAAATGTTTGTATGGTGCTTAAGAGCACTGATGAAGGATTCAGTAAGATTGCATTTTTGTTTTTCTAGGCGCTTATCTTAAATTCTCTTTTATAATCATTAATTTTTCCGGTCAGTTGCACCAACCGTAGGTTGTTAAAGAGCTGACAAGTAAACCTAAAACTACAAAAACCTATTAATACGTAAGGTGTATAGTCACTCGAATGTTGGCTCGCATTGACACTTTTGTATAATGGAGCTCTATCAGTCAGTACGAGGTTTCGGTTTGCATCAATAATGGCCCAGTATTCGTAAAATTTCTGGCATTATTTTTTAAGAAAAAAATTACTTGCTCTCTTTCCGAAATAAAGGCAACAGTTTGCTTAATTTTTATCGTAGATATTTCGAGGAAATTGTAATCGAATTTTGTGTATTTTTAATTCACATTTCGAATAAAGGAAAATCCATATCTTATAATCATGCAATATGTCTCTGCCTTGAACGTCCCCCTGTAGACTTCATTCATTTAGAGTTTTGAACAAATAAAAGAACATATGTTTGCAAATAAGGACCTCTGTAGTAGAGATGTGCTAGTCAGTACATTTTTACTCACGGTCACGCAGTTACGAATTAGCTTTTATACACACGCCCGATCACGAACGAAAAAATGTATTTCTTTTGACACTCACGCACGATCACGAACAAAAAAAATTTTATGCTTTCACACTTACGTACGCTTACGAATTAAACATAAAAATCTTTGAAACTAATCGTTGGAATTTTGAATAAAAATCAGTATCGTTTTAACAGTCAGTAAAAATTATGTCCTTACGATAAAATCAGAATACGGTTAATACGGCTAACATTATAATTGAGATTAACACTGATGCAAGTTATATACTATTTAACATTTTCTGGAAAGTGAGAAAATTTTCAAAATTTTTCATCTAATGATTAATTGTTTAATTTTTGTTCTTATTGTATTTGTATATAAACATGATATTTCGCACAATCAAACCAAATATGTAGTTTATTTAAATTGTGACAAAATATTTTTTAGTACCTATAAATCCATAGATAATAATCTTTTTTTAACATAATGATAATAATAAAACAATTTAAAATATTTAAAAAGATAATAATCCTTTAAGATTAGAACATAATATGCTTTTTATATGATGTCTTCATGACAATATTGTTCAAAACTGTAAAACTGTCCTTGTTATTTACAATTATACCCATTGACTGAGATCGTATATCTATACATCGTGAGAGATGCAGGCTAATTTTAAGAATTTGTTAAAAATTTAAGAAATTATTTAAAAACGGAAGAAATAATCAGAACAAGAACTGGAATTTTTTGGAACTGTAAGGGTTATTTGATTTCGGGTACAAATTAAACAAGCATTTATTTAAACAAAATTCGAAATAACTAAGAGCATTTGAAAAACTATTTCAACATTTGTAAAACAAAACTATGCAATAAATAAACTAACTGATCACTATTCTTTATTTTCGTGCAATAGTAAATATGAACTAGAAATAAAATAATAGATTTTGTGCATTTATTAAAATAAATGTAACATAGATAATGAATTTTTGTCCTTAAAAAAAATAAGCATTACATGTGTTACATAAAATAAACATTCGTACACTTAAACAATATTTTGAGCAATTAAAAACTTACAAATGCACTTTTATAACTTTACTACCATTAACTTTACTGCCCCATAAAATTACTAAATGAGCATTAGATTCAACAAAAATACGCATGTTGTTTATATGCATTGTACGCATTTTACTGTGACAGAATACGTAGAATAAGATTGTTATTGGTTGGCCAAAGATAAAATTGTTAAAAATGTATCAATGAAAAAAGAAAATATAACGGAAAAGCCCCTATATTGGAACATTATTTTTAGGTGTGTAATTAAACTGGCTTATAAAAATTGACAAATAAATTAAACACCCATTTTTTTTCTTAATAAGCATGAAAGAAGGTTTTTTTAATCCAATGAATATGTTTTAAAAAAAATACAACCAAAAAATTTTTATTTTTAATGTTTTTCTTTTACAAAATGTCGACATCTATATCCAAACAAAGAAATATTAATGACACTAGGAGTTGAGAACCGATATACAAACAGACGTGTAATATGAGTAATATGACACATAGAGTGACATCTAGACGTCAATGTTGGAATGTTGGAAACATAGAATGGTTTAAGTAGCAGACGTAAATAAAGGATCAAAATATTCAATAAATATCTTTTGATTATTAAACTATATTTAATAATCTAATATATAATTTAATATTTATCTAATATATATATATATATATATATATATATATATATATATATATATATATTATATGTATATGTATATATATACATATACATATATATATATATATATATATATATATATATATATATATATATATATATATATATATATATATATATATATATGTATATACATATATATATATATATATATATATATATATATATATATATATATTAAACAATTTTTGTTAAATATAGTATTTTGAGGTAAATTCAAATTGAAAAATAATCATTCTATTGATAATAATTTTTATTATCAGAGGTTTCTTTCAGAAATAACTTCATTAATATATAAATGTGAAAACTGTTCGGACATATGATCGCGTTCCGGTATAAGGGCTTTTACCCTAAACGAATGTAAAAAAAATTATAAGGAGAGTTAAAGGGGTTTATAGAAACAGTTACCTAACTATCTCCTCTTAATACAGTAATTTATTGATTAAAATTAAAAACTATTCTAAATACCATGTTTTTCGTATTAACGAAGAAGTTTTCCCTTTTTTTTTTTTTTTTTTTTGAAAAATTTTATAATAATTTCCATAAAATAACTGTTTGTTAAAAAATGAGCGCGAAAAACGGCTCGTTGTTGAGGTGAATTTGATTGTAGATATTCATAATATGTCAAAATTAAAAACGAATATTAGGTAAATTATGGTCGTTTATTATTAGGTACTATGTTTTAAAGCTAACGAAAATATTGAAAATAAAAAATTTCGCTTTGCAAATGAAAATTATCAGAATTGATAAGTTTGTAAGCATATTCTAAGGGTAGCTATAAGATTTAAATATGTAATTTCACCAGTTGAAGCGAAAATTTACAAATTGGTGAAAAAAGGAAACGTGGCCGCCCACACAATAATATTTTTGTTTCTGTAATTTTATTAAGCAAAGTTTGAGAATTATTCATTATAGTTTTTAAATAAATATTAAATTTATATTAAAAACTAATTGTTTTATTTAGTTATACTTTCTGTCTTTTATTGGTCATAAAAAAAAATTCCCAAAAAATGCTTAAAAAACAGGCCGTCACGGGGGAAAACCCCTTTAAGAGATTCCGATATTTTTCTACGACCTTGGAGTAGGTCCATATTGTAATTTTATCTAAAAAAAAATTCAGCCAATATATGACATCCATATTTTATTCCTATGCATATGCATATAAGAGATTAAATTTCATTTTAAAAAAAAAACGCCGTAAGCAGTGGAGCCCCATCACGGAAGTCGAATTTTTCCTTTCATCTTGGGTATTGAGTGTATACATGCGAAATGTAATTGAAAGTCCACAAGCAATTTGTCATTTTGGTGGTTTCAAAACTGATGATGAGTGTCCGGTTGATCGGGGCTTTAAAAAAAGATTTCAAGTTTTTAAGGGCTGAATTTCAGTAAATTTCAATTTTGTGCCGATAGCAGTTAGCAGGGAAAAAGCCAACACAATTCGTACGAGGGCATTCCTACCCATGCTTATCCACCAATTGTGTTTTATCTTTAAATATTAAAATAAAAAAGGAACTTAAATAGTAAACTGGAAGCCCTTTGCGAAGATATTTTTTCTGTCCAAAAAAATCCAAAATTTCTATTTTATAAATAATAAAAATCCAAAATTCCTAATTTGTAAATAAACAGTGACTTTAATAACATTTTTAAATTAATTAATATCTGTGTATTTCATTTGTTATAAAAGTAAATTCACTTTTTTTTAAATTTTATAAAAATTACTATTCGCCTACTTGTATTTAGAATAAAAATAATGCATTTAAAACACATTTAACAATAGCATTCAATTCCGATGTAAAAATGGGAGAAGTGGGGGGAAAAGTAATGTGGACTCCCTAAAAGATACTAGCTGGATACTAACTGAATACACATACAAAATTTCAGCCCTCTAGGTTTCCTTAGAGAGTCTCTAGACGTGTTAGAAAACAAGCAAAACAATTAAGGAAATATTGGCGTAAAAATCGTGGGGGTAAGGGTTAAAAGTTGAAACCTCCAAAAAACAGTGTCTGGCTGTTAGCTTAATCTGGACACAAAATTTCAGCCCTCTAGGTTTATTTGGGGAGATTTTAACCCGAACGAAACTGTTAAAAAACAAGAAAAATCATGTTCTTTTGGGTATAAAAATGGTGGGGGTAGGGGTTAAAAGTGGAGACCCCCAAAAGGCACCCCCTTGATACTAACTCAATCCGAATACAAAATTTCAGCCCTCGAGGTTTATTCTGGTGATCTGTGCGAGTGGTACAAACTTCGAAAACGTCAAAAAAGCATGAAATTGTAGCTTAAAAATGAGGAAGTGGGGGTAAAATATTAAAACCTTCAAAAAGCACAACCTAGGTATGAACTCTATCAACACGCCAAATTTAAACCCTCTACGTTAATTCTGAGGGGCTGGGGGCGTGTTAGATCCAGCGAAAATCGTTTTTTCCCGCCTACTCCCTCCAAATCATCCTAGGAAACTGAATTTTGGATATGTTGTAGATAACTGACCGAAACATTATTTCCAACCGGTTTGGAAAATTTTTATTGCTTTTCCGCCCTCCACCACCCCCTTAAACGTTGGGTCGGATCCAAAATTTCAATTTCCATTTACTAAATTTCAGATCTTAACTTCCATAAGGGGGCCCTACACATATTAAAAGGTAGCAGGAATATATATATATATATATATATATATATATATATATATATATATATATATATATATATATATATATATATATATATATATATATCAGACATTTTTTTCCACATATTCGTGTTCTACGGGTCCGAAAACGGATAGCGCCCCTACTCTCGCCTCTCGCCGTTCTTGTCGTATAGACTGTATAAGTCTAATTTTTGCAAGGAAAAATTCGACTAAAAAAAATTTCATTCTTGATTATGTGAAATATTTCTAAAAAGGCAACATACAAATAAAATACCACTTTGTGTAATCATTGTAGTAAATAGTGCACAAAACATAAAATTCTATTGCTCAAAATGGTTAATAATAATTGTCTTAATATAATGTTCAAAATGTAAAATATTATTGCACAAATAGTGATTTTATTGCTTGAAATATAGGGTAAATATAATGCACAAAAATATAAAATTCTGTTGCTCGCAGTGAAAATTCTATTGCTCAAAGTGTATAAAATAATGCGCGCTTAAATGATAGCCATAAAGTCTTTGATTTCTACCTTCTTGTGCTTGTAAAAACCAATATGTAAAAGCAAGATTTTTTTGTAGTTAAAATACCAAATTGGTTTAGTTAATATTCCCTAAAATTGAAAATAATTATTTAAAAATTTTTTATTCATGCTCTTCAACTTTTCGTGACTCACGAATTATTCACGACAAGAAATTAAATGTCACGATCACGCGTGAATTCACGATTTTGGCACATCTCTACTCTACAGCTTCCTGAACTCATCTGAAAACGGAAAAAGATGAAAAAGAAATTAAAAGAAATGGAGGGCTTGGTTGGTGGTAAGCTAAGAAGAGTATATAATATATCTTCAGTTTCGTCGGTAAACCACATAGAAATGGGACTGTCTTCTGTACTTACGTTATAAAATATTTTTTCCATCCACATTAGGTCATCTTTTTTTGTCCACTATAGTACTAGTAGGTTTGTCAGTACAAATAATATTGTACCCCGCGTTCGTCTGTTTTGTTATGATATCTATGCATACTACACATATAGCATAAAACCATCAAGGTAGCAGATATGTTCATTGCAAAAATCATTGCTGATCTAGTCTTCCGTTTTTATATCGTAATTTTATGGTATTGCTATATGTGAAATGATTTATTTTTATAACAATAATATACAAATAGTAAAAAAGAAAATTAATTAATTTCTATCACGATCAGTGTACTCGTAATAAGCAAGTAATGAACAAAGTAGCAGACGAGTCTTGAAAAAAATTTTCAAAACCAATTTACATAATTATACATATTGAGATAACATTGCGCATCATGCACAAGTTATAGTGGGAGAAAATGTCAAACATTTTGAATCGTAGTACAGTAACGCTCAACGAATTGTATATTATCCATTGTATTTTGTTGTGCAAATAGTTTAATAGTTATACTGAGTTTTACTATCTTGTAGTTTGTTTTATCATTGCTTTAATATTTGATTTTTATATAAAATAGTATTTTTAAATAAAAAATTTAAATTTTGAATTGACTCTTTATACTGAACGTCAGTACCATTTTTGTGTTCATTACGGTACTTTTTGTACATATTTACGTGACAAGGAAAATAATATACTGTTGGAGTTTTTCGAGAGTTGCCATTTCTATTACAGTCAAACCGTTGATTTAATCGAAAAATTGTTCAAATAAGAGTTGTAGACATCGACGGGGGCTACCGATTGCTATCGTCAGGAGCTTTATAGCTCTTATGGTTTTCGAGCTATGATACAAACTTATAGATTTTTAAATAAGACTATATGTTAATTTTTCGATAAAACTGATCTAATGCATCAATTAATAACATATATAACATTGCATAATAATGTAACTTAAAAATATACCTCTGGACATATAAACGTCTAGTCACTTTATGATCAGCCTTGATGACAGTCAAGAAAAAAGTTAAAAAAAAGGGTAGAACAGTAACAACACATTTATTTGTAAAATAAATAAAAAATAAAAATAATAACTTAAAACACAATCAATAGTAACTTTATCATTGAAGAAAAAACACATACACTTTAAAATAATTATGGTTCATTGTTATAGTACACATCTGTCAAAGATGACAGTTCGTAGGGCGCCAAAATATGAAAAATATGTGTAATTCATGTTTGTGTATCCATCGTCAATGACGTACACAGCTACCAAAAGTTGATTTAGGGTCACAAAAAGAACGGTAGCTCCCAGCTGGCAATTGAAAAAGAGCACTAAAATACCAAAAAAAGAGACAGAGAAATTCTCGAGAAATCTACAGCTTGCGCTGAAGGAAAGAATTTAAGATCACATAAATAGATTTAATTAAGTCACCGTCACGATAACAAATCGAGTTACGATTTTACGATTTTTACATTTACATTTTGTTTTTTACATTTTAAGATTTTTACGTTCTTACAAGTTGCGATTTTTACATTTTTACGATATCACAATTTAAGATTTTATAATACTATGGTTTTATAAATTTCAAAATTAATAAAATTAATAAAATTACCGGTTTTTAATAACTTTAATTAATTTAAAAATTAAAAATCAAGTAACTACATTCATAATACAGTGAAAAAAGGGCAGTGCCAATTATGTAATTCGCGCGCCAAAAATCGTAATTATACACCTAAAGTTCACGCGAGCTGTGGAAATGCCGACAGTCATTCAAATAAGGTACGAAGTTATTACTGAGCAGTAATTTTGGATAAAATTATAGATTGTTGTTTGCTAATACTGTCAAAAAAGAAAAATTAGTTTTCAATTTATAAGCAGCTACGTAAAATCCATTCAGTTCCAATTCAGTTCGCTGCTAAATATTGCCAAAAACATTTCTAAATGTTCCAATTGTAACTAAACGTATTAACATTTGAAAATCATACCGTAAAAATTTTAATCGCAAATGGAGAGCCACGTGACCAAATCCCGCCATTTTGTGACTCAACACCTTTTCATATTTTGGGCCGCCAATAATTATCATCCGGAATTATATTACCCCTTTTTAACAATCATTATTTACCACCAGCAGTAGACACATTGAATCAATTATCATCCATTAAATTGTAATAGCTACCCACATGTTGTCCGTTGTATCAATTTTTCAAGGTTCATCAGGCATTGTTTTCTGAACTCTAACTTGAGTAAATAATCAGGAACCAATGTTCCCTCTAATAATCGTGACGCCCCCTTTCCTAAATTAAAATAGAGAAAAAAAAGGGATCAATTTCTAGTTGTAAGATTTAGATAAGTGTAAACTAATTGATTCATATTAATTGTATACTAATGTAAAATAATACTTATAATTATAATAAATTGTATTTGTTTTTCAAAATTACCGTTTAATAATTACTTACATGATAGCCCAATAATACACCTTTACAGCAATAATTTCCATTATTTCCGCCGAAATATTATACGAATTACAATAACGCAGCGAGGCATCCATGTTGGCTTGACGACAACTACCAAACTGACCCAAGCCGCAAACGGGCCAACACTATAGTCCGAGTAAAGGCCCCCACACACGTCGTTCAAAACTGGTAGTTTTAAACGATCTCGTTCAAAACTGTCGGTTTTGAACGACGTGTGTGGCGACAACCGACTTTTTTGTGGGCGTTCCCAAAAGTCAATGACAGTTTTTTTTGGAACGATGTGGTCACACACGAAGTTTTTGTTCAACAGTTTTAGACGACGCACGGGTAAAACTGTGGTCTAAAACTGCCGTGTGTGGGTGAAAACCGTCGTGTTTGCCGGCGTTAAAAAAATCTGTCTTGATTTGATTTCGACAGTTAAAACTGTCGTTTTTTATACACATATATAAAATATTTGTATGTATGTGCTTCAATCCATACATGTATATGTATCTGCATACGCATATTTTATATTTTGTATAAAAATGATTGTAGAATGTATGATTATAGAATACCTATGTACAATACGAAATATTTGTATGTATGCACTTCAATTCATACATGTCTATATGCATACATATATTTTATTTGAAAATGATTATGTACAATATATTGAAATTAAATATTTTTATGTTAATTAATATTGGCAGTATAAAAAAAAAAACATAAATTTTCAACGTGCAAATGTTACAACAGTAATTAAATTCTTACCTTTAGTTTTCACCAAAATCTGGTATAACTTTTGAATTTAAGCGAAATATCTAAGCTATTAACTAATCAAAATCGGCTAAATCATTTTTTCGGCGAAAAACTATTAAAAGATGTGCTTTATTCTTGGGGTCTGCCATTTCTCTCCACGGCCCTGTATCCGTATAGGATTAAGACGATCTGACAAAAGATATGAACGTGTGTGTGTGTATATAAAAGCATAGTATTCCATTTTTTCCAGTGATATGTTCCAACAAATTATTGTAGACGATGTAGTCAAATTAAGAACAAATCAATAGATGTCCATGCTCTAGGTAAATACTAGTGATAATTTGATAAATACTAGAAATAATTTAGTTGAACGTTTTTAGCAAGTCTCAGTCAGTAATTCTTTTCAGAATTTTTGGATCTACAGTTTGAAAATTACAAGAGGAAGCCAAAAATAATCTTACTTGAAACTCAATATTGCGTAAACAGGGTTAAAAACTGAAAGCGGGACTCCTCTTTGTACTTAAAAATTTAAAAAGACCCTCGAAATATGTAGAAATAGGTAAAAAATGTGTAGAAAATTGAGCTCCGTCATCTTAGCACCTCAAATGTAAAATTTCCAATGACTGATTAGATCATTTAAAAAGGTGAGAGAATGATCATAAGAGGTCAATAAAAGATCTATAGAAAACCGCTTAGTTGGGAATTCAAAAAAATTTGTTTTGCGTTGTTGTGAGAAAATATTTTAAATTGTGATATAGGGTTGATAATAATAATGTGACTGATAATAGGGTGACGGTAATCTGTACCTATACAAGATTGTAAAATAGATAAACAAAACCAAAGGTAATAAAAAGAGAGTGATTATTTGGTCCCTTTTAATTGTTGGTTAAATGCGTTCCAAAAGCAGGTAGCTTGTAACAAATGAGTTTTGAACTTTTGATTTTAATAACTGTACAGTTATGAATCAATATGGATTGACATAATAACTAAATCCTATGCACTACTAGGTATGCTTTATATATCTTTTCAACAGTTTTATCACTTTGACGGGTAAAACTTAGAAAAAACGACGTGTGTGGCGAAGTGCAATAACAGTTTTAGACGACAGTTTCGAATGACGGTTTTAACCGTCGTTAAAACGACGTTAAGACGTGTGTGGGGCCCTTAACGCGTAGTCAGGCGCCACATTTAAAATTCAAAAATCAAACTAGAATAGTGAACTGATATCAACAACTTTAATTATATACTCACTAACGGAGCAATGGGGATCCAAAACACGGCCTCTTATTATTAACGATTCAAAAAATTTAAAGACAATTAATCACCAGAACCTTTTCCACTGCGCAACAAATTAAAAATTAAAATTAAAATTAAAGGTAGGAATAATAAATTTCCTACCGATTGACATCTTTGGTCGAATAATTGTCACACAAGCAATCATTATTACTTACCCTCATACAATAAATATAAAAACAACAGTAAATCAAAAAAATTTTACGTTTATAAAATTCACTTCTTTTCAAGATTTAAAATTAGAGATAAAAAAAATTAAAGGTCACCCAAAGTGGGGACACATAAATGAAGGAAAAAAATTTTTTTACCCAAGTTTATTTTTTGAATTTTTCTTTAATTTATCAATTAGGCGGTAAAATACTCATGTGTATTTGAGGCTAATTCAATCAACAGTGTTTTGGTCGGTTACATTTCTATTACATCGTAGAAAAGAACCTTTCCCACTATTGTATCTATAGCACAAATGGTAGTAATTCAGATTTTGGAATATAGATGTTGGATGAATATAGATGTTTATATTTCAAGTTTTTAACATTTTTGCATAATAAAATCAAATTACTTTAAAAGATTAGTATTTAAAGTAAATTAATTTAAAAAGAATTTGAAGTTACTCCTTAATTTACTGAAAAATATATTTACTTTTTATTTATTTAGAGAATAATAGTTGGCAATAAAATACATGTATACAACAAAGTGACACTGGGGTCTCTTAATAATAGCAAAGTGAGGTTAACTAGATACGAAAATATTATTAATAAATGCACTCAAATAGGGTAAAGTTATTTAAAATTCGATAGTATTTTCTTTTTATTAAAAACCAAATTAAAAAGGAGCAGCTTTTTCACAAAAAACTTTTCATTTATTTTGAAAATACTTACTATAAAAATATGTTTAGACGTCTATGTATCTGTCAAACAGTGACTTTTCGGAGTATTTATTTTTTTATTTTTCAATGAATTAAAACTGAAATTCTATTTCCTTATTGTATTTAGTTATCATTCTTATATGATAATTTAATCTATTTAATAATTTTAATTTCCGATGGAAAACGTACTAATCGTTTAATTTTTCGTTACTACATTGATTAAAATGGCGACCATATTTAGCTAATATCTTTTTAAATTACGTAAAATCTTAATCGTTTGCAAGCACTTGAGTACGAAATTTAAAAGTATGATTTTTAAAACGTAATTATTCAAAAATATGAGATAAAACAATGAAAATTTAAGTGGCACTGGTAGTTTTGAATCATAAACAAATTTTTGAAATACTTTTAAACATACGTTTCCATTTAAAAAAGCATAAGTTTGCATCATAGTCGAAAACCATAAGAGCTATAAAGCTCCTGATTACAGCATCGCTTGCCCCCGTCGATATCTAAAACTCTTATTTGAACAATTTTTCGATTAAATCAACGGTTTGGCTGTAATAATACCCCTGTCGCAGCATCTGCATAACATAGCGAATTTCCAAATCTTAGGCACTGGCGGATCTCATCTAAGACCTGTACCTATTTAAAATAGTTTAGCTTTCTAAGAGTAAAAGAATTTTTAAAATCGGCTGGGTAATTAGTTTTGGTATTTTTGGTACCCAAGAACCCGAACGAATTTTGTGCAGCATAGTTGTATCCATCTAAAATAATTTAGTTCTCTAGCAGTGAGAAATTTTTTAGCATCTTTTCGATAGCTTATTACTGGCGTTTTCGGATCTGCAAGATCCCGGTGGACCTCATTAAAAAATCAGCTCGACCGTATATTCTAGGCGGACTTTATGTTATATATATATATATATATATATATATATATATATATATATATATATATATATATATATATATATATATATATAAGTATATGTATATATATATGTATATATATATATATATGTATATATATATATATATATATATATATATATATATATATATATATATATATATATATATATATATATATATATATATATATATATATATATTCAAAACCCGTTGTGTAGCATTCTACGCCGCATTTGCTTCCGCAGGACAGTTGTGGATCTCAGATAACACAACCTGTACCTATCTAAAATAGTTTACCTCGGTAATAGTAAAAAGGTTTCAAAATCGGTCAGTTATTTTATTTTTGACACTTTTAGGTCCTACTGACACTTCAGACCTTACATAACGTAATCTATATGTATCTAAAATAGCTTAGCTCCCCAACAGTGAAAAAATTTTCAAAATCGGTCGGCTAGTTTATTTTTGACGCTTTTGGATCCGATGGACCCTGGCAGACTTTACATAACGTAATCTATATTTGTAACTAGCTCTGTAACAGTGAAAAAATTTTCAAAATCGGTCGGTTAGTTTATTTTTACCACTTTTGGGTCCCATGGACCCTGGCGGACCCTAAATAACGTAATGTATGTCTATCTAAAATAGTTTAGCTCTGTAACAGTGAAAAAATTTTCAAAATCGGTCAGTTAGTTTATTTTTGACACTTTTGGGTTCTATGGACCTTGGTGGACCTTACATAACGTAATTTATATTTATCTAAAATAGTTTAGCTCTGTAACAGTGAAAAAATTTTCAAAATCGGTCGGTTAGTTTATTTTTACCACTTTTGGGTCCCATGGACCCTGGCGGACCCTAAATAACGTAATGTATGTCTATCTAAAATAGTTTAGCTCTGTAACAGTGAAAAAATTTTCAAAATCGGTCAGTTAGTTTATTTTTGACACTTTTGGGTTCTATGGACCTTGGTGGACCTTACATAACGTAATTTATATTTATCTAAAATAGTTTAGCTCTGTAACAGTGAAAAAATTTTCAAAATCGGTCAGTTAGTTTATTTTTGACACTTCGGGATCCTATGGACCCTGGCAGACCTTACATAACGGAATCTATATTTATCTAAAACAGTTTAGCTCTGTAACAGTGAAAAAATTTTCAAAATCGATCAGGCAGTTTATTTTTGACACTTTTGGGTCCTTACTCATTTGGGCGGACCTTACATAACGTAATCGATATTTATCTAAAATAGTTTAGCTCTGTAACAGTGAAAAAATTTTCAAAATCGGTCAGTTAGTTTATTTTTGACACTTTTGGGTCCTGTGGACCCTGACGGACCTTACATAATGTATTCTAAATCTATCTAAAATAGTTTAGCTCTGTAACAGTGAAGAAATTTTTAAAATTGGTCGTTTAGTTTATTTTTTACAATTATGGGATCAGTAAATCCTGGCGAAACTCATACAAATCTAGTACTCTAACAGTAAGAAAAGGGTTCTAAGGATCTCATATAACTTATGGCAGTCCGTAAGCTTCTTGCGGACATCATTTAATTAATTAATTCAAATACTTTAACTTACTAACTGTGAAAAAATTTTAAAAATCGATTGGTTAATTAATTTCTGGCCTTTTTAGGTCCCGAAAACCTTGACCTCACATAAAATACCTTAAATCCATTTGAAATGGTTTAATTTTTTAACATTATTATTATTAGTGGAAAAATTTTCAAAATCGATTCAAAATATTTTTCCGTACATACATATGTACATTGTACATATTTTGTTTTGTTTTATATTTAATATTTATATCATAACATAATCTTCAATTTCTTGTTTACTTAAAAATTCGATAAAAAAAAAAAAATTCTTCATTACATTAGCTTAGAAAATCTGTTTGATTTACATTTTTTAACATGGGATAGAACCATGCTAATTATAATGCAATAAATGAGAAACAAAACTCTATACATGTATGTGTGTTATTACACATATATGTGAATAGTTTTCACTTGTTCTCACAAAATTCTTTAATAAAAAAGTGAAATATTTTTATACTTTATAAAGAACTGAGATATAAATATAAATTACTTATTAGACTAACAAAGAAAGAATAAAAGTGAAAATTTACATTTTCTCGAAAAATACTTAAAATAGAAAGAAAATTATAAGAATATTTTCTTCATAATTTTTTTTTTCCTTTTCAACGATGTAAAAATTGAACTGCCTTATGATAGGATCGAATGATAAAAAATGGCCAGCAAACCTACTTCTGGGCATCCGACGTGTCTGGCTAACGAACTTAGCCAAGCCAATTCAGAATCCAGTCCGCACACAAAATTTCATAAGCGTTAGACGTTTCATTCGAGAGTTATCGCGCGGATACATATATATATATATATATATATATATATATATATATATATATATATATATATATATATATAGATATATATATATATATATATATATATATATATATATATATATATATATATATATATATAAATTTTAGTGAATATCATTTTCGTATTCTAGGGACCTCAAAACATATTTCTGATATGGTCCCGGGCTTAGGTCGCACCATGACACCTGGCGTAAAAGCTGAATTTCCAGTTTTGGAAATTCGCTAAAAATGGCAACTCTCAGAAAACTCACACAGTATAATATGCGCAGTACATTTTCACTCAGCCGCCTGTATTGTTGCAGTCAGTTATACATATATACGTATAGAATTTACAAAAATGTATAAAAAAAATTTTGAAAAATTTCAAAACTAAATGCTTGCAAATGCCTTTATTTAATCGAACTCATAGGTACGCTAGCAAGTTCATGCAATCTTAGAATACATGTAGAAAGAACAAATACTTGCAGCAAACCTTTACTGGCAACTATTGTATGTTAGCGAAATGTACACATTACGGAAGTGCTCTTAACGAGGGACTTGCTAAATTAAAATTTGCTAGTCCACACGACGAAGAAGATTTAGATCGTCAGCGTTTTCGGAACAGTTCGAAACCAACAACTGGGAAACCAAACAATGGAACCGTCCTAGTTATTTTTCACAATATTAAATTAAAAGGTGTTAAAAATTTAACGACCTTTAAACAAATTCACCACCTTGGTGATTTTGTATCTTATAAAATATTGTTATGTTTATGTTTTTGTTGCTTCTAAAACGTTATTACAACTTTAAATTGTGTATTTCATTCATACACATGTGTTTGGATTCTCATAGTTAATTTTTTTTTCACTACAAAATATTCTGTACAATATACCTATAAACTGTGTATTTCTAACATATTTGTAGGTACATTACTCCACAAATATATTTTATACATATTTTGATATGAAACATGTTCAATAATATCAAAATGATGGATCAAGTGTAATTATTTTTAAATTTGATTTTTTTTTAATTGCGTGCATAATTGTATAAACATATCCTTTTACTGATAATTAAAGACCGTAAATATACTGACAAAAGGTTTATTGGCGTGTTTCGGTTTACATTTTTCACAAATTGCTATAAATATAACACTTGCAAAACTACAAGTAATAAAATTATTAAAGGTTAATTTGTCTCTATTTTTGTCAAAAAATAAATAATAAATTAAAGGGAGTGGGGTGGGGGGTTAGGTTGATTCGCTATAAATTAACCGTATTCTTGAGAATTTTTCTTGACGATACGGTTAATATAAATTTATTTATATACTTAGTAGGTACATAATAAAATATTATTTAAGGAGTATTCTGTAAAAATTTTAATGAAAAAATATGCAGAAATAAGCCAGTGGCGGCAGATTTTTGCACACGCCTCAGCAAAAAGTTATATCGCAGCAAACCGCATAACTAAGCGTCGGATTATTCGAAATCAAAAAAACTAAAAATATTTTGTTATTTGATATGTTTCTCAAGGTAACACCGTTGAGGATTTTTTTCAAATTGATTTTTTATTTTAATTTTTGGCAACAGTTAGAAGTCAAGATATTGATTTTTGATTAAAAATTCAACAATTTTTTTATTTTAAATATAATTATAAAATATAAAAAAAGCCTCCACAACGTTACCTCGTAATTTATGTGTTGAAGGAGGGTGTAAAATGTCAAAAGGATCGGTCCACCCCCTTAAAATGAAAACTACAGCTTATATAAAAATAGGAGAGGTTTTAAAAAAAAGATTGGTCCAACGGGTATCTCCGCCCATACTTAAATTCTTGGTTGGTTAATTGCATGACTGACCTATATGTCATTACTATAATTTTTGAAGAAGAAACAGAACTTTAATCAATCTAGTGGAAGCCTGAATTTTTCACATTAAATCCTGTTTAGATTTTTTGCAATGAAAACTGTATAATATAAACCTGCACACTTTTTTCGTATGTAGAGAATATATCTCATCTGTGACATTAAAAATATGAAAAAAAATGTCACGGTTTTGGTTAATCTTGTGTTGAAAAGCCTCATAATTCCGAGGATATAAATCTGATCAAACTCATTTCGGTAGAAATTTAGAATTTATAAAGTTAAGTTAGTTATTAGGCACTCTACATTCAACCACTGCTTTTTTTTTATTTCGAAAATCCTAAAAATTATTTTGCTTTTATAGCTTAAATTGCTTGACAAATTTTTACTTACTACTTACATTATATTGCGCTATATGTACATAAAGGAGCAATCTATAGTCAATATTGGAAAGGCGATCTAAAAGTAATATAGCTATATATATATATATATATATATATATATATATATATATATATATATATATATATACATAATCATCAATCCCTATATATATGTACATATATATATATATATATATATATATATATATATATATATATATATATATATATATATATATATATATATATATATATATATATATATATATATATATATATATATATATATAATTTTTTATTTGTTATAGAGAAGTATACTACTTCATACAAAGCGTTCGGTTGTGTTTTTTGTTTGACACAGTTGTATATCCACAATTAAAAAATAAGAAGAAAAAAATTAAAAATTAAAAACTAGGTGTTACGTAAATATATGTACATAGAAAATGTAGAAAAAAATGTTGTACAGCTACATTATACAGATAGATAAGTGAGTCGCCTAGTATCAAAATCTATTAATTCCACTTTATAAAGATCGTGGGAAATCGCAAAAAACCTTAACTCAGTACAAAATTCATTTTTCGATTAAAAAGTCATATTTATATTAACTAACAAGGTAAAAAAGATAATTAGTATTATTATCAAAAAACAAAATTTTCGTTTTACTCCTTTTTTAATCAAAATTATTTGAATTTATTTGGTTTTGATAGTAACATTTACATAAAGCGCGTGTTAAAACAGAAATTATAAGGGAAATTTATTAAAAAGAACTTGATTCAGCAATATTGGATGTATCAGGGTTAGACGATACAATTTGTTTTGTAATATTGTAAACTATTTTCATTTTGTCACTTAATACCAAAGTACTTAGTAATTCATTTACATCTACGATTTCATTAATTAAAATTTTAGATAAATACTAAAATACAAATTTTACGTGAAAACATAATTTTATACTTCGTACGTCCCGCATGTCAGTGAAAAAATTAAAATTTGAACGGTTAAAATCTAAAATATAGGTTATGTATAGGTATTTAGCAGGATTTGTAAAGTTTTTAATGTAATTTTAACAGGATTTGAAAATTGTGTTATATTTCAGTTGCAGATTTCTTTAGTAAGCAGTTAAAATTGCAACAAAAAATGTTAAGGGGCATATGCCTTGTTGCATTTAACAATTAATGGCCCTAAAAAATCAAAAAATTCGAAAAGTGCATTTAGTAGATTTTGATACTAGGCGACACAAGTATTATAAAGATAAACAATATTATATAGATAAACAATAGCGGAAATAATTAAAGGATCAAAAAAAAAAAAAAAAAAATTTCAAATTTTTAGCGATTTTTCGAATGGCTGTATTTTTGTCAAAAATGGTCATATCGGAGTCGTAAGCAAAGCAATTTAAAGCTGGAAGTTTCTAGTTTCGAAATCTTGCGATAAAAAAATTTTCAAAGCAACGTGTGTGACGCAATCCTAATAAATACACTAAAAAAAAAATTCGAATTTTTTTCGTTTTTTTTTTTTTGGTCCACGGACTTGGAAAAAATTTTCCCGACTTAACGACCATATGAACCGGATAACTTGTTCATTCAGCTTTAATTTGTTTTTTTATAAACTTTTATACGACCACTTCTCGCTAAGATATCGGACTTTGAATGGAAAAGCATCATTTCGTCTTTGACCATCGATATCTCAGCAACCAATGATCGCAGAGAAAATTGAACGGGTGCTTTAAAAACTCGAATAAATTCTCGACAAGGATTAGCCATTGTTTTTTTAGAAAAAAATTTTTTTGAATACTTTACATGAATTTGAAAAATCAAGAAAAAAAGAGCTTTTGGTGGTTTTTCGAAAATCAAGCGCTGAATTAAAAACTTCGAGAAAACAACTAATATTAAGTGTGCCTTTTACAGTTCAAGATACCCACAAAAGCCCCACCGAGTTTCAGTTTAATCCATCCAGCCGTTTTTGTGTTTCATTCGATTGAATTTTTGAAAAAATTAAAGTATCATTTTTTTGATCTTAAACTTTCATAATCTTCAATAAAATGAATAAAAAATTTTCTCATCTTTTTCACATTTTTATCAATAGCAGTATTTAAATTTATAAAAAAAAGAAAATTTTCAAAAAAAATTTTTTTCTAAAATTTTTGTTTGAAAATTTTTTTTTTTTTTTTTTTACACAAGGTGGTCCAGAATTATGTACCGTAATTGCTAGAGCTGGTAGTACGTTCAAAAATAATGGTACCTGTTCATGTACACTTTTTTTCAAAACTCAATAATAAGGGAGATACAACTCTGTAAAGGGGTGAAACGAAAACCATTATTTCTTAAATATTTTCCAAACGGCTTTGGATAACGGATTGATATTTTAGGGGTACTTATTTTGCGTTAGAAGAATTAAATTTATGTCAACACTTATTCCACCACTCCTGACTAAAGGGTGGTTTTGGGTGATAGGTGTGAGTTATCACGTCTTTCCTTTTTTAATTTGCAATTATTTAAACAAAATCCTTGATAATATGATTCCTCAGACAATTTCACGCAAAAAAGGTATACTTGTTACATTTCGATAAATATTACCGTTTTTGAGTAATTTAAAATAAAAGTATCTATTTCCAAATTATCCCCTAATCATAAGTGATGGAATAATTGATACCATAAATTTAATTATCTTAATGTTCATACGCGCCCCTAGATTATGAATCCAGTAATCAAAAGCGCCCAAAAATTTTTCTTTAAAAAAGAAGTCAGTTTCGTTCCACCCCTCTACATTTTACCCCTCTGCTTTATCTCCCTTAATATTAGGTTTTGGAAAAAAGTGTAGATGAAAAGGTACCATTATTTTCGAATATACTATCAGCTCCAGCAATTACGGTACATAATTCTGGACCACCCTGTATATAAATTTAAATACTGTTATTGATAAAAATTTGAAAAAAGCTGAGAAATCATTTTTTTGATCCTTTCGCTAGTATCGTATCGCAAAAAAATGGAAATTTTGTCTAACAGAAGAAAATTAAAAACAGACATTTACATTAATGAAGATATGATCGAAAAAGACAGAAACTTAAGAAAGGTGCTAATGAACCATGTAAAACGACTTCAGAATGAAGGAAAAAAATGTATCTATAAGGGGAGATCGGTTAATTGCTCATGGAACTATGTACAATATTGCACCCCTTGAGGAAGATTACCAGGACGTTACAGCGCACGATGAGGAACTTGAACTTGAGGAAGATAGATCGGAAGCTGAAATTAATGATCAAGAACAAACCAACAAACAATGTATTCCTCTGTCCACCGAAAGCCAAGTAAATTTTCAAACGACCGAACAAGTAAAAGGGAATAAATCTAAAATCGCTAGTGTCTCACAGATGCAAACCGTGCAACCAGGTACTTCACTTTGCATTTCAGAAAATCAAAAAGTAGTGAAATTTCCTGATAAAATAAATTCCTCTGATAAAAACATCAAGCGAAAAAATTTTAAAGTTGACACGCCTTCGCCTACTATGGAAAGATTTCTTCGGCCACGATCTACTCCACTTACAAAAAACTGAATCAAGAAACCCTCTATACTAATATAATGTTCTGGAACGTGCAACGACTCCAAAACTTAAGTAATGTCGAGCAACAATTTCTCTCTTATGATATTATTTGTTTATGTGAAACGTGGTTGGATAAAAATATTAAATATGATAGTGAATGGTTTTCTGACAATTATGATTTTAAATTCTCACTCGCAGTGAAAGAAAAAAGTTATGGTAGGGCGAGCGGGGGTATAATGATTATGTATAAAGCAGCCTCCACATTCTCGCCGAGGTTGCACGAAGTAGTTCCTCACTGAGGTTGGCCGAGGCATAAGAATAGCATTAAAACACCAACCGCAAAGCACAACGAAATGACCCTCTACATTCTCGACTCGTCCAACCTCGGCGAGAATGTGGAGGCTGCTTTAAAGTTTATTTAAGATTTAACAGTTATAGACTCCTCACCTTGGTGGTTATTTCTATTATTGGAACTAAATTCTAAAAAAGTAGTGATAGGGATAGTTTACTTTAAATATAATTTAGAAATTAACACTATGAGGCCCGAGCACTTTCATAATAAATTTCCCCGGAAGCCGGCAATATTTAAAAAAAAAAAAAAAAAAAAAAAAAACTTTATGTGTATAAACAAATACATAAAATAATATGATTCAAACACTGAGTAGATTCAACAACACAGTTCCACATGTATGTATGTGTAAAACTGTAAACATACGTATACGTGATACGTACATACATACTACATATACTGACATATACACTGACATTCACTCAAATCAATTTTATTTAAAAATATAAATTATATTTTTTATGTATTTTTTGTTTATCTTAAAATTTTTTATACATAGAAACCAAGAGAGTAGTGTTTGTTGGTATGTATGTGTTTGTGTGAATAGGAACACATCCATGTGATGAAGAATGATAAACATGATAAACATCGCACAGATAATGAGTAACCAACTAATCAATTAATCATTGATCGCGGTCGGCCTCTGGGGAAGATTTGTTTGGTTTCGGATGCCGAAGCCGTGGGACTGAAAGTGTTAATGTTGTATTAGAACAATTCCAGATACTTTTAAGTGAAATTATAAATGTGCATGGTTCTGATGTTGTAATTATTGGAGGGGGTTATCGATCAAGTTGAAGAAGATTTAATAGAAGGTATGCAAGTGACTAGTGAAAGAAGTACTTTAGATCCAGTGTATAATCTACGTGGTCGCAAGCTAGTTGAACTTATGGAAGAATATGAATTAATTTTGCTAAACGGAAGGACAAAAAGTGACCAACCCGCTAAATTTACATTTAATGGTTTTAATGGTTCAAGTGTTATTGATCTAGTGTGGTTTAATAATATTGCATTAAACTTCCTCGATGATCTCTCTGTATTAGATAACATGGTATTTCTATCAGATTACTTTCCAGTAGCCACTAGTCTCTTTTTACCGAAATAAATTACTAATGTATCACATACACAAAGGATGAAATATGAAAAATGCTTTAGGTGGAATCCTCTGAAGGCAGATATATTTAGAGAAATAATGCAACATTCGACTTCAATTGGTGTAAACTTCGATACTGCTAATTGCAATGATCTGAACAGAACTTTACTTTCTACAATATGTCAAGCTGCAGAAAGATAGGGGATGCTTGGAACAAGAAAATATGGTCAGATTCCAAAATCACAAAATAAACCTTGGTTTGACTTAGAGTATGTGACATTAAAAAACGTTGTTCACGATAAACTTAAAATGTGCAGGAAGGAAGGATTCGTTGGAAATTTTAATGAACAATACCTAGAGAGTAAAAAAACTTTCAAAAATTTAATTAAATTTAAAAAGATGGAATATGAAAAACAAATAGTGTCCAATATTGCAAGTTCTAAAAATTCTGCTGACTTCTGGAAGGCTGTAAAAAAAGCGTCACCTCCTCGTAATTATACTTACAGTCTAAAATTAGATGAATGGGATCTGAGCTTTTATAAAGATGTGTACGCCCTTAATGTTAAGTGTGACATCTCTATGTTTGATACACGTTTCCCTATATAGCTTGTTCAGTTTTACTTGGCGGGTCACAAAATCGGCGCAGAAACCTATTTGTGTAAGTACTATTGTAGTACTGTAGTAGTATTTGTGTACTTACACTCTGTACACATGCTGATACACACTAACATATGTATATACAGATATGCGTGAGGTTCAAAGTCCAGCCGCCAAGTAGAAATGAGCAAGCTGTACTTGACTGTGAAATTACACTTGAAGAACTTGAAACACCATTAACTCGATGTAAATCCAACTCTGCGCCAGGAGAAGACTTAGTGACATATGATTTTTATAAAAATCTACCTCAGAATTGGTCGCTCTACTTGTTAACTATGTTCAATAGGATTCTTGACACAGAACAAATTCCGTTAGCATGGTCAAACCTTATCATGACTATGATTTACAAAAAATGTGATAGGGCTAACCCACATAACTATCGAGGTATTGCATTGGTTAGTTGTATAACGAAAGTTTTCACTCAGATACTTTTAGCTAGACTTACAGCTTGGGCTGACTTGGCGCAGATTCTTCCTGAATCCCAGTCGGGGTTCAGAGCTGGCCGAGGATGCATGGATAACGTTTTTGTACTTTCTTCAGTAGTACAACTGCAATTACGTTTGCCTAAAAGATCTGTTTATGCAATATTTGTAGATTTTCGCCGAGCTTTTGATTCGGTAAATCATCATAAATTATGGTCTAAACTCTTTCAAGCAGGAACCAGCTCCAAATTTTTAAGGACCTTAAAACATCTGTATGATTATGCATCATTTAGAGTACGAAATAATGAAGAATATTCACATCCTATCGATCTTACCTTTGGTGTGTTACAAGGTGAAAGCTTAAGCCCTCTTTTATTTTCCTTGTTCTTGCATGACATTGATCTATTTTTTAGAGCCAGTGGAGCGCAAGGTCTTAACATTGACGGTGTAAATGACATTGTCGTGTTATTGTATGCAGAGAATCTAGTAATTCTAGGTGATTCTGTGGCTGATATAAGGAAAAAATTAAAGATATTAGAACAGTATTGTGATACTAATGATATCGAGGTAAACGTAAATAAAACCAAAATGTTGATTTTTCGTAGAGGAGGCAGAAAACTCAATATCCAGTTTTATTATAAGGAAAATATAATTGATATTGTATCAAATTACACGTATTTAGGCATAGTTTTTTCGTCATCCTCTTTATTTTATGATCACACATGCCATGCAATTAGTAAAGCCAGAATAGCCATAGGTACAGTACTTTCGCTTTTAACAAAAACTAAGTGTCAGACCTGGGAATCCCGTGTTAAATTATTTTCATCAATTATTGAGAGCAATTTATTATACTGCGCACCAGTCTGGGCGATCCGATATTTAGAAAACATAGAATGCATACAAATTGGATATTATAAACGATTATTAAGTTTGCCAACTTCTACACTAGGCTATGTAGTACGACCTGAAATAGGTACTATAAAACTAACAAATCGTGTCGTGATCTTAACACTGTTATGGTTAAAAAAGATTCTAGTGATGGAAGAGTTCAGATATCCAAAAATAAGTTACAAGCGTTTGATACATCTAAATAGATTTAGTCCCCCTAATGACAGGAAATATAATTGGATATCACAAATACAATTTTTACTATCAACCTTCAATTACACAAATGAAGATATTTTTTCCGATAATATAATTCTTAGTAGTAATCGAAAAGTCATATCACAAGCTTCTGAAAAAGTGTGTATTTCAAAGGACATTGAACGCTTAGATAGGTCACAATACTGTTTCTTTTACAAACTGCTTCAGAGAGATTCAGGTGCACAGGGATACTTAAAATTAGAAATTCCCATCTGCAAGTAACGGATTCTTGCATGGGATATGTAATATGGGATCTTTGGACACATTAGAACATTTTTTAATGGAGTGTCCAATTTTCATAGCATTCAGAAGATATTATTTATCCAATATTATATCAAACCTAAACCCGGATAGACAACCTCAAATTATTTCGCTGCTTTCAGTCCAATGTAAAAAAGATATAATAAATATATTTAACTTTGTAACCCTAGCTCTAAGGCTTAGAGCCTTTATTATGAACGAGTGAGCAATTAACTAATGTACTTCGGAATTACATGATCTTATACCATTTTAGTTCATAGCATTTTATTTGTGGTTCTGTTGTTATTTTATTTATATTTTACTTACTGCTTTTACTACAATTTTTTATTGATATTGTTTTATTGTTGCTGTTTTTGATTTTACTTTATTTAATATCTACTATTTAATTTAAAATTTTATTAAAAATTTAATAATTACTTAATTAATGTTAATATATATATATATATATATATATATATATATATATATATATATATATATATATATATATATATATATATATATATATAAGGGAGAGGAGTGTCAGTAGTAACAGAGGGTCAATTGTAATATTAATAGATTTGAGCGTTACTTTATGGTATTCCATATTTGTAAATAATAAACAAATATTTTACTTCGCAAAAATACCACTTTTATTTTGAAACTGTGACAATATTGTTTCGAACCATCAGTTCATTTTCAAACAGAATAAATATTACATTATTTACATGCCTTATATACTAATTTTATCTACCTATACTTATTAAGGGGGAGTGGTCTGTGATGTGAAAGTCGGTTAATCCAAAGTATATAAATATCTAAATTAAATTTGATTGAAATTGGTTTAATAGTTTTGAAATTATTACTTTCGTATCCATATAGTGCAGCGGTTTTCAAACATGGGGGCACGAAATGTTCACCAGGGGGGCGCAGATTAATTGCAAATACCTTGGTCATTTTGATAAAATCATGGTTTTAAGAATAAGCGCTCAAACGTAATGGACATTTTATATTAAGGAGTTACATGGGTCTTTTTTAGCAAAATAAATACTATTCTTTCGATTTTTTTTACATTAGTTATAAGAAAATATAATTTATTTCAACTTTTGGCATATTATTATATATTATTTTGACACTGTAAAAAAATTTTTATAAAAAAAAAATTTGCCATTGGCAGCTAATTTTTGGAAATCGCTGATTTTTCGCCGTAGGCAAAGTAACTCGTGAAATTCTTACCTAAAATAAAAAACGAAATTTTTTCTATTAGTAAATGCTTATGGCTTGTATTTGAACGAAAATTACTGTTTCCTTTCATTACATCTCATTTTACAAGTAGAAAATCAACAGAAAACACGAAAGCTTTTTTTACAGCCATAAGCATTTACTAATATAAAAAAATTACCAAACGTTTGTAATAAATTAGGTTTTTTTGCTAAAAAAAAGCCACGTGACTCCTTACCGCTGATTTTTCTGCTCGCTACTGTACGTAATATTTTAACAATAATTCTCACCGGTCAGAGTCAGGTTAGCGGGTAAGTATACGCGCGATCAACGGTTACGAATATGTGTCTGATCAACGGTTTCCTCTCAAGTGTCGTATAGACTTGTCGTCCGCAAAGAATATGAGTTTTTTAAAAAAAAAAAAATTTACGAATTGTTTAGAACGACGATATGAGATTGATGATTATAGAACTTTTTTCCTATTCATACTCATACAACAAACACATAAGCCGATTATTCAGCAGCCGTAACGGCAGTCGTAGCAACAACAACGGCTGAGATTGTAAAACTCGGCTGGTTTGCTTGTTGATTTTATAATCTAGTCGGTATCAATGCATAAAAACTACTTACTGTGCTACCCCACCATACCAAATGGGTGCCGACCACTAGTGTTCTATTGCACCATATAGGCACCCATGAACATAGCCCATGAAGGTAACTCTAGTGTAAAGCAGTATCATGAACTGATGTCGCTGCGCTGCTGTTCAGTTGAATGGCAATTCTGGGATTGTTCACTCCTAATAATATTAACTCTTTTAGTAACGCCGTCGTATATTCCAATATTTCAAATAAAAAGTTTAATATCTCTATAAGTATAATTGAAAGTTTGGTAGGTTTTGCTTAATTTATTTACAATATGACCGCTCTTTATTATATAGCCTCCAGTTATCGATATAAGACAATGCACACTCTTCAGTTGAATTTTTTCTAAAAATTAGTATGACGAGCTGAGCTCGTCATTAGTCCTAAAGGGGTTAAAATGTGTAATGCACTATTTTTTCTTATTTTAAAATATTGATTTTATTTTAAAAAAAATTATTTTGAATAAATTTAAAAATTTAAATCTTTTTTTTCAGGGGGGGGGGTGTTTAATTTAACAGAAAGAGGGTTTTATATATAGTGTTACTGGTAACTCGATGTATTCCTTGCAGCAAGCACACTTATAGTAGAGCTGAAATGCAACAGAATTGAGTTACCAAATTTTCTGAAATAAATCCATGTATTATATTACTTAAACCTATGTTTAGTCGAATTTTTCCTTCAAAAAATTAGACTTATACAGCCTCTACGATAAGAACGGCGAGAGGCGAGAGTAGGGGCGCTATCCGTTTTCGGACCCGTAGAACACGATTCTGAAGAAAAAAACGTCTGATATATATATATATATATATATATATATATATATATATATATATATATATATATATATATATATATATATATATACTATATATATATATATACTATATATATATATATATATATATATATATAGTGTCTCTCATAAAGTTCGCACCATATGGGAAACTTTTTTACTATTAATTTTTGAAAAATATTTTAGTGGGGCTAGTTGGTGCATCAGTTGGAACGAAATAGTATCTAAACACATTTCAGCTCCCACTTACTATTTGGCGGGAAACCGGAAATATCACATTTGTACACTGAGAAAAAAATACAGTAATTTTTACTGAAATTTCTGGTAAAAAATTACTGAGCTCTCTGATAATGCGGACATAAGTGACAAGCTAAGCAAAAAGTACGATAATTTATAGTAAAAATTGTAAATTACCCTATAGCTCAGTAAAAATTACCGTAAATTATTAGAAACCAACTGCAGGTAAAATAAGTAAAGAAAAAATTTTTTAGCGACAGCCTGCATATAAATTATTAAGAACGAACTAAAAGAAGGAAATTGTTCTACATGTTTCAGTCATTTAAATGACCATCTTCAGGAAAAATCAATAATTCAGTTGTGAAAAACAACTGAGAGAAATAATATCAAAAGGACATAACCTCCAAATGTCAAACGGATGTCAAAATGACAGACGAAATTAAAAGAATTAAAAATCAAAGAATCATAAAATTAACGGACCACATACGAAATAGGGAAAGTCAAAATCATGATAAAAGAAGACGAGATGCGACCAAATACTTACCGTATCAGGAAACATCAAGAATATAAAATTCCAACGAAGTTGTAGGAAAAACAGGTATGTCACAAAGAAATTATGTAACATCACAAAAATTACGAAAATGATTAAAAATTAGAAAATAATATAAAAGTAAAACCCAGTAATTATTACACTTAAAACACTCAATATTAAGTTGAACATATTTTAGTAGAAAAATTAAATTGTTGAGGTTAGACAAGAAATTGAAAAGTGATTATTAATTAATTATTAAAACAATAGTTAAGTAGGATCATGTGTAGTGTTTGAAGTTTTGTTATTAAATGGCTGTTCAAATTGCATAGATATTATTGTCATGAGAGAACGACATTGATCATATGACAAAAGTTGCGCAGTCTCATTAAGAATTGATTGATTCAAATTATGATGGTGTGCGATATATAATTTTTCCAGCATGTCTAAAAGTGCCCCCTTTTTAGCAAAATGCAACGGTTCAAAATTATCAGCGATCACAAATTCGTGATCAGTTTCCAAAATGTGTTCAGCTATTGCAGAATAATTTTTTAAATTAGAAGCCTTAATTGCTGCTAAATGTTCAGAAAATCTAGTACAGAGACGTCGGCCAGACTGACCAACGTAGAGAGCCCCACATTGACATTCGAATTTATAAACGCCTGATCTGTGTAAAGGATTAATAGTATCTTTGTTTTTAGTGAGAAGACTTGCGATGGTATTACAAGAAGAAAAAGTTAGTTTAACGCCATTTTCATGAAAAAATTTGCGGAACCCGTTCACTTGTGAGGATATATATGGAATAGAAGCATATCTCAAATTAGGTGATTTTATAGATTTAGTTAAATTCGGAAACAGCGATGTGTCAAAGTGCTTATTTAAATGTTTAGAAAAAATTTTAAATATAAAATCGGTTTCATAACCGTTAGCATGTCCTATATGTATAATGATGGATAATTCACGAAGAAAATTAGTGGTGTTAAGCGGATATGAAAATAATCTATTAATGAGGATTTACCAATAATTACCAATTAATAATGAGGATTTACCAATCGAACGTATAGCAGATGATTTAAACGCCTTTTATAGTCTATCAATTTATCAGAAAGAAGAAAACTTTTTGTTTGAGTTTAATAGTGAAATGTATTATCAAAATTTTTTTAATAATTTTAATTCTGTTTTTAATACTAACCTCTGTTATGAAGAGGGCCAACTGTTTTTCTTTTCTGATTATTCTTCTAAATTAAATCTAAAAGATGACTCTGCACATTTACATAATAATATCTTTTTTCAACACATACCCGACTTAAATGACTTTTTTCTGGCTAGTCAAACTGAAATTGATTTTGTTTTTCATGATCGTGTTTTGAATCTTTCTTCTGTTCAATTATCACCTGGCGAATTTGATTTTTTATCGAAAGGCCTCAAATTTTCAGTTAACCTACCAGTTACCTTCAAACAAATAACAGAATTCTATGCAATAGTTCTTACTCAACTCAAAAGATTTAGTATAAACAATATTAATTATTTGAAATTTTTGGATAATAGCAATATTAATGTTACAGATAATGAAGCTATCTCTAACCTCAAACTTATCAATAGTTTAAACAAAAAATTAACCGAGTCGAATGTTTTACTTACTAAAGCTGATAAAGGCTCATGTTTGGTATTGGTGGACAGGAATGATTACAACACAAAAATACAAAATATATTAGATTCAACTAATTTCGTTTTATTAAATAATAATCCTACAGATATATATATATATATATATATATATATATATATATATATATATATATATATATATATATATATATATATATCAGACAATTTTTTTACATAATCGTGTTCTACAGGTCCGAAAACGGATAGCGCCCCTACTCTCACCTCTCGCCGTTCTTATTGTTTTGGCTGTATAAGTCTAATTTTTTCAAGGAAAAATTCGACTAAAAAAAAATCGATATTCGGCGTGTTTATGAAGGATGAAAAGTAAATGACAATTTTGATTGACATATTAAGATTTGTAAGTAATTATATGTTTTTTGTTGGATTTTAGACCAAATTTAAAAGGGTGTGATACTGCGGTAAAGTTATCGATTTTTATCTAATGAAGATGCCAAAAAAAAAAATAATTCTAACCCTAATTTGATCGATATATTTACAGATTTTTACAACAAATTCAATATGGATTTAAGTGAAAATGTGAGTTGTCGAAATTAAACATTTCTTTACTAAATATAATCTTGATCCTAGTCATTTATTTCAACCCTTTTTTTGCAGAAAGATAAAATTTTAATATGAATAACATGGCAAGGTGCGCTACCACAGCTATGAGGGATTGTGTTAGAATCAACATCATTACAATAAAACTGTAAAGATGTTTTGATTTAGAAAAGAATCAAATAATATATTAATCATCTTAAATTCAATTAAGAAATTTAATGATTTATTGAGGCGCCAAGTGCGTGGTAAAGACGCATTATGCCAGCATTTCGTAGTCAATAACCAGAGTTCTTAAGTATAGAAGAAAAAGCGGCAAGACATGATACAGAAAGTTACCAAAAACTATACATATAATTATGTAATATTTGTTTTGCGTCGTCCAAAACAATGTTGGATTATTTGGAATACCTCAGTAAAGTCATCTAGGAAAACCGATGTTTCATTGTTAAAGATGTATAGAGGTATCTATGAAAGACATTAATCTGAGAGGTAACACCAGATACATGAAGGGCAACACTAAGTATCATGTCCAATTTTTAAGAGACCAGTTCGGCTACTCAGTTTAAAAACAAATATGGTTTCATATACAGACAAATTTACGTAAGAAAAATGATTTCGTTGTGAACAAAAGGTTGTAAAGTCAACTAACGCAACTCATATACTTCAGCCGATTGACGTTGTGCTGTTTGGTTCTCTTAAATCTGCCTGGTCCAATAGTACACGTCAGTGGAGGATGGAAAATAACGGCGAACATTTAACTAAAAGTGAATTTGCACCATTATTAGCAAAAGCATTAGATACATTAAATACCAAAAAAATTTTGATAAATGGTTCCAGTCCACTGGTCTACATCCATTTTCACCTGAAAGTGTTAACTTTAAAAAATATTTTAAAACTTCAAATAATGATTATAAAACATTTACGGGGTTAACTGAAATTGAAAAATATATTTTATTTATTGAAAGCAATATAAATGCGGAAGTTCTCAAGAATTTCAAAAAATATGATATCACAATTGAGTGGAGCGGAGCTACAGAACACAAAAGTTTATTTGAGTTTTGGCGTAATGTTTAGAAGCTTCAAAATTCTGTTACGGAAACTGAAAACAATAGTAAAGAACATTTACCACTGGAAGTAGTAAATACAGAAAATTTACATCTTGAAAATCAAATGGTATTTCATAGCTTTTTCTCTTATTAACTTTATTAAAATTAAAACTTTTCTATAGGTATACATAAATTAATTTTACTAATGTTTTCAAATTTATTTTAATTTCTTAAATAATAAATCTATAGTTTGTTTTTTTCGTAACTTTCATGTTAGTCTATTTCAGGGGTTCCCAAACTTTTTAGACCCGCGAAACCCTTAAGCTACAAAAGGTATCTTTGCTCCTAAAAACCGAATTTTTTGAAAACTTCCCCAAATTTTATAAAAAAAAAAACTTGCAGTAGTAATTGTCTCTTATTCCATTATATTTCCTGAAAAAATATAACTGACAAGAAAAATAAACAATTTCACAGTCACTCCTTCTTTTACCTTCAACATTTACATTATTTATTTTTTAGCGAGGCAGTCGCAGCACCCTTTTAATTCTTGACGGCGCCCCAAGGCGCCCAGTTTGGTAGCCCCTGGTCTATTTTATTCGATTACATTTATATTATATTTTTTTGTTTTGGGATTTTATTTTTCAACCTATTTAAATAAATCCAGATGATGTAAGCATGGAGATGAAAGGAAACGACAAATTAACGGGGTGTGACGATTTCTCTTTCGCTAATGACCAGATGGATCAAGACGATCAATTTGAAGACAATGTTTTTGCCTTTGAGGTCGATAATAACGAATATTTAGTGGCCGTAAATAACTATAACATTACAAGTGGTTCGGAAAATAAACAAAAACATTTTAAATGAAAACTTGAGCAACGAAATATCTGAACCCGATCAAGAAGTTGATAAAGAAAAAAACATCAATCAACAGTCAAGTTCACTATCATCAACTTCTACACCTTCAGGTATACCTTCTCCGATTAGAAAACCATTAATTTTGTCTGGTGAAAGGAAACAACAAAAACGACAACGCAAAACCGAAAAAATACCCGCAGTACTCACATCAGATGCGTGAGTAGAATATTATAATTTAAAAATTAATGAAAAAAAGAAACTAGAAGAACACAAAAAAATAAACTGAGAAGAAAGACTAGGAGAGAAACAATTAAAAGAAGCAGCTAAAACAACCGGGATTCTGAAAAGGAATCCGAAAATCAAAGGCAAAAATGGATAAAAAAATAGTATAAATTAATTTAAAAGAATTAAATAAAATGTTTTGGAATATTATTTTCAATAAATTCTTAAAAATGTTGACTTTTATTTATTTTATGTCACTTTCGAATTAACTTCATCTTATCTGTTGCAAACAAATCGACGGTCATTAACTAGGACATTAATGAGGTCAGAAATTAGGACATTACATTTTTTTTGGGTCAATAACTGGTACAAATACACATCGTTTTTAAAAATTTTTTTAAAAATAATAAAATTACTTGATATCATTTGTAGATGATTTTTTATGTTCTAAGGTCAATTTATTCCTATATTCCTATTTTATATTCCTTTCTATACAGTAATTTTAGATAAATGTATCATAAAATACTTCGTTTTTCCTTAAAAGGTCAGAAACTGGGACAATTACCTTAATAATATTAGTTGAAAATTTAATTATCAAAAAATGCATTTTAATATCAAAAAGTTTTGACATTTAAGTAATATCATATTTAAAATATGTAATATAAGAATAATTATCTATGTCTGACAAAATATTTTTTCAATCTGATACCAGATGGCAATAATGTCGTCAAGCTCGGTCCCTATTATTATTCAAATGTAATGCTTTAAGTAACAACAAACAGATGACACTTGTTGAACAAAAATTATCAAAATACTATTTAGAGTTATGCAGAAAAAATTTATTTATCCCCAAAAAGTATCTTTGTGCACATTAACAAAGTCGATTTCCCTCTATAATTTGGGAGTTCAGTTTAAAATGAATTTTAAGGTTACTGTAGGTTCTCTTTTGCTTAGAATTAATTTATTTTTCTAGTAACTGTACTAATTCTTTATTATTTTTGAAAATGACTTAAAAATGAACCATATAATTTCATTTTTGACATTTGCATTCAGTGTTGTCAGTTATATATTTTTCAAAGTAAAGTTTTTAGCAGTGTTTAATACTAAAATTAGCCTTTAATTTGTTATTATTATTAATAATATTATAATTTGCAACGGTTTGTCTCAATTAAAAAATTTCTTTTTGAATAATTATTTTATTTCTCTTAAGTCCGCTACGGACTGAGAGTGATAATATAATATATATTATAGTTCAGAAGTAAGATATAATATTATATTATGGTGGTTGCAGGCGAATACTATTTATTATTATATTATTTAAGTCATAGCAATCAGAAGAAACAATGGCTGATTTTTGGGATGTTTTGCAAATGAAAATTTTATTTGATAGCTCATCAGAAGATGATTCTGATGCCGAATTTGCCAATACAGTAGCAGCATTAGCTGTCAGCCGTAAAAATACTCCTCGATTTTGGATTTCACCGCACATAAAATTTAGAAGTGAACGAGGTGAATTTACCCTTTTTAGTGAACTAAGGGAGGAAAAATTTTTAAACTACTTTCGCATGAGTCAAACGAAATTTCATGAATTACATTCTACAATTGAAAATGATATAAAGAAAAAAGATACAAACATGTGTAAAAGTATCAACTCTGTGGAGAGTTGATACTTTTAACGCATTCTTTAACGACACTTCTCCAAGCACTCTCTTTAATTTCGTTATTTTTATAATCTAATTCAACTTTCTATAAACATGGAAATTTTCACAGGCATTCTATAAAATTCCCCGTTCTTTTTATATTCTATTAAATTTTGAATTATAGTGCAGATATACATACATAATATGTATTTTAACAAAGTATTTAAATCAAATTTTAACAAATACAATAACGAATTATAAAAACAGCCTTTTTGTAAACAAACGTTTGAATAGAAGGAAGTGAACAATGAGGAGCGTTGCGGAGAGCAGTAACGTAAAAGGAGTTAAAATATATTTTAAAAAATCGCTCAAGAAGCGAAGTTGTAATACATATATATATATATATATATATATATATATATATATATATATATATATATATATATATATATATATATATATATATATATATATATAAATATAAATATATCGCTTACATATAATTATATATTATAGCTCCATATAAATATACACTATACTCTTTATTATATTCTTATGTTCAGGGATATTTCAGAAATACATGTATATTTTGTTTATTGTGTTTAGCATACGAATCTGTTCTGCAAAACAGAGAAAGAAATATGGTGTTCATAGGTATATATATATATATATATATATATATATATATATATATATATATATATATATATATATATATATATATATATATATATATATATATATATAGCTTTTTATTTTGTTTGGAATATGAACACCTGGAATGAACACTATATTTCCTTCTCTGTTTTGCAGAACAGATTCACATGCTAAACACAATAAACAAAATATAATATAATATTTATATTATATTATATCTCTCAGTCCGTAACGGGCTTTCGGGAGCAATAAAATATGTACATATAGTTTGTCATTTCATGTCACCCATTTCGGTGGAAAGTTAACAAATTTATATTTGATTTAAAGATTAATTAATTTCGATAACAAAGAACAAGTTTTGAACTGTCAATTCGCAATTTTGATGAAACTTCGTATACGTGTAGTATAAGCAAAAATAACGGACTCATATTTTTTTTTTATCTGCCACAGTCGCCATTCAAGAGGTGAAATCACCCCTTAAAGTTAGGGTAAAATTTCAATTTTACTTGATTACTTGAAAACTACGGCAGAAAGAGAGGTAATTATGCAGAAGCCCGGATCCACCTATTTTTGGCTCTAAAAGAAGAACTAACGATCCGATTGTAATGATTTTTTTTAAATGTTCGTTGCTACGGCGGACTAGTTAAAAAAATACTACAACTCGATTCCGGTACTGGAAATGCTAGAAAACTGTCTTTAAACTTGAAACAATTCAGTTTTTTTAGATTTTTTTTTATTTTGTATGCATGTGTGTCAAACTCGAAGTATATTTCCAAAACTAACTAAACTAACCTAACCTCAACTAACCTTACCACCTACTTTTTATATCAAAGTCGAAGTATATTATCAAAACTAACTAAACTAACCTAACCTTAACTAACGTCACCAACTATTTTTTATATCATCTACTCTTAATTTATTTCATTAGGTATTTGTTCAATTTTACCAGAATATGCACTCAAATCACGGCGTTGAAGTAATTATAGTCGTCAAAATTAAGTCAATTTTTCTAATTTCTGCACTCAATATTTCGAAAAAACAACAAGATTTCGATTTTTTTATTCTTGAATAAGTATTTATTTTGGTAAGTTTTACTAGACTACGCACTCAAACTCACATATAAACGCACACACACACTAAATGACAAAAGAAAATTTGAAAAAATTGAATTTTATCAAATTTTGAAACAGTTTCCCAGCTTTTCCATTATCGGTATTGATTTGTAGTGTTTTTTTAAACTAATCCACCGTAGCGACGGACACTTTAAAAAAAGATCATTTAATTTTGATCATTCGTTTTTCTTTTAGTGCCAAAAATAAGCGAAGCCGCGCTTCTGCGTAATTACCGAAAGTGAAAAACTTTAAATTGACACCACACTTTATTCTTAGAGAACTTTCTACTGATCTATAAAAAGCCAGGGTCTGATCTGCTGGAGGAGCCATTTAGTTAAAATTGGGGGTAAATTTTGAAATAGGGTGGATATGCTTTGGTATATTAAAATTTGGATAACATATATGAAATCTACATGATAAATACTAGTTTACCTGTTCTTGCTCAAAGTTGCAATTTAAAGCCTAAAATCTTAAAAATGGACGGCTAATTTGAGGTGCGAATCCTAAATTTTACTCATAATCATAATCAACAAAATAATAATTTTTATTAAGGTTTTCAATAAGTCAGTTGCCTTGTAATTAATATTAATAACTGGCCAAAATACATTAATAATAACTATTATAAGGTTGTAATATCTAGGTACTAATTTTATAAATCAACATATAATATTGTGAATGTCAATTTAATCATATCCTAAGAATTTTGAACACTAGAGAAATATCGTTTTTTTTGGCGATTGCTAGTTATCATTGTTATGTCTTACAGGCTGGCCCAGACTTACAGGCTGGCCCAGAATTTTTACTGTAATTGCAAAAAGTTGCGATTGTGTGAAGAGCCACAGCTTGTACTCATTTTTTGTTAATCTTTTCAAAAATTTTCTCCTAACAACTGATTCATTGACATATTTGATATACAAGTTTGACATAATTCTGATGTACCATTTTCGTACCAAATTTTTTAATTTGAATTTTATATTGCAGTGTAAACTCCGTATAACAAAATTGAAGGGACCGGGTATTTTATTACGTTATAAAGAGTTTTCGTTATATGGAGAGTAAAAGAAAACAATATAATTTTACGAAAACAACTTACGAATTTAGTAAGTGGTTTTAATTTTGACTGAATTAAATGACACTTTTTCGTCAATACACAAACTCTTTCTTTTACTCGCCATGTTTACAGTTAAAAAGTTTGAAAGCAACTAAGAATATGATAACGTAAAGACAGCAATAAGACAGTAGTACGGAAGTACAGTAGGCAAAAACGTGCTAGGCAATTACAACAAACAAATAAACGGATTTCTAAGAATCCCTTTGTGCGTACGAAATATTTACGACTCTGTATCACTATTTTGTTTGAAAGTCAGTGAAATAAAAATTTTTTTGGCTTAAAAAATGACGTATTTTTCGCTATTGAGAGTGGCTATTACGTTATAAAGAGTGTTTCAATATACGAATGATAATGTAAACCAAACAAACCTTTGTAATTTCTACGTTTTAAGAAGTTTTTCGTTAAATAGAAGTTCGTTATATAGAGTTTACACTGTAGTTGCAGATAAAGTATAGTACGTAACTAGATTGTAAGGCATATTATATATTCGCGTAACTATGCGCTGATCGCTGCGCGGCTCTTGCGTAACTTTTTCGCTTATATGTTATATGAGATTTATAAACTCAATTCCGTAATATATTATTAAATTTCTTACATTTTATTTTGAAAATTATGAAAAATTAGCTACTGACCACGGACCTCTGAAAATGCGTGTCTAGCACGCACTTGACAAATTTTAAGTAATTTCGGAAGTTTGAACGTCGTTGTGACTAAAACGCTATCATGTTGAGTTTCCAGCAGACCTGGTAAGCTCGGATTGGCGAGTCTACGGCTAAATTTAAAGTTTTATATAAACCTAGTATAATCTTACAAGGGGAGTATCAAACATGGAAATCACGGATTTGGGAGAAATTAATTTATGCTGTAGAATACATTTCTCTGAGTATTGTAGTAATAGTAATTTGGGCCAATGCGGCTTCATTTAGAAATTAAACGCACAAAAAGTTTTGAATAACATATCGTGTTTGATATATTGTATCAGTTATTCAATTTTTTTTTAACTTTTTCAGTATTGTACAATGGTTAATTACATTGACGATGCTATAATTCTTTTTTTAAAAGGAGATATGGCATTCTTTTTTATGTCATTATTATAAAAAAATTTACAATTGCCATTACTTGAAATAAGGATAAAATGAAAAATGTCTAAAAATAGTATAAATAATTTATAATAAAAATCGTTTCAATTTTATGTAAAAAGAAAAAAAAATTCAGTAATTTAAAATTTACTATAGAATTACTGTTACATCTAATGTACTACAACATGTACAAAAAATATTATATCTCCTTTTTCAGAAAATAATTATAGCATCGTACATCGTACAATATTAAAAAAGTTGAAAAAAATTGAAAAGAGATATATGTTGGAAAAAGATAGATTCGAACATAGAGTCTTTCCGTCTGTATATTTAAAAGAATTACATACATGATAGAAGACGCAATTCACACCACCAGCCGCCCTTGTTGCAGATAATACCAACTAACTGATACATATCAAACACGATATGTTATTCGAAAATTTTGTGCGTTTAATTTCTAAATGAAGTCGCATTGGACTAAATTGTTATCACTACAATACTCAGAGAAATATATTCTACAACATATATTAATTTCTCCTAAATCCGTGATTCCCATGTTTGATACTCCCCTTGTTAGTTTAGGTTGATTTAGTAATATTAATAATTTTCTTTAAATAAGTTTCCAGGAGCAAATTTTTTCCTGTTTTCAAATTTATATTATTTTTGGTGAATTATACATAGTTATTTAAAAATTTTAAAATTATCATTTCGAAATTAAAGATGCAATTACCATTTTATAGAGGTTTATTTCGTACTAGTAGATTATATATCTTCAAAATTTATGTATATACTTCAGCAATTTGTATAAGTGTCAACAAAATTTTAATGTGCAATAAAATTGTTATTTAAATTTCGATTTAAATCGATCCAAAAATCAATTTTTTTGGGAGAATCGACATCTCTGTCACTGATGTGAGACGATATTACTTAGTGCATGTCAAACACGCACTTGGCGAATTTTATTAATATTTAAAAATAAAACACAAAGGCAATTGGCGGATAAGCATGGGTAGGAATGCCCTCGTACGAATTGTGTTGGCTTTTTTCCTGCTAACTGCTATCGGCATAAAATTGAAATTTACTGAGATTCAGCCCTTAAAAACTTAGAAGGTTTTTTTAAAGCCCCGATCAGCCGGACAGTCATCATCATTTTTGAAACCACTAAAATAACAAATCGCTTGTAGACTATCAATCATATTTCGCTTGTAGACCTTCAATACCGAAGATGAAGGGAAAAATTCGACTTCCGTGATGGAGCCCCGCTGCTCACGGATTTTTTTTATTTATAACTTGAATTTAAAACTGTTTGTATGTTCATTATTTTCTGGTTCATTTTCCTGTTTAGTTTGGACTTAAATTTTTGAGGGGGGAGTACTTCTAATATTAGAACATACAAAATTTCATTTTCAATTTTAAGTGGACTGGAAGAATTAATTTTGCAATTGGACTGTCAGAGAAATCTAGTCAAGTATAAAGAAAATATTCATATAATTTTGAAATATAAAACGAGTTATTTGAACAAACTGTAAACAATGGATATCTTCATCTAATAGTGCCGATGCACACATGCGTTTTTTACCGCTGCGTGCACGCTGCGGCGCCGCTCGGCATCGCAAGTATGTGTGCATCACACAATTTAACTCAATGTACTTTATAACCGCTGCGGTACCGCAGCGCGTAAAAACCGTATGTGTGAATCACATTTTGCGGTGCCGCTGCGTACACGCAGCGGTAAAAAAACGCATGTGTGCATCGGCACTTATAGTATAGATTCCGTACAGATAGGATCGATTATATAATTGAAAGAACATGGTTAAAATGAATTATGGGACTCTATTAATTTTTTGTTATAATGAAATTTATTAATTCTCTCTTTTATTCTTGCAAAATACATAAATAAATAATTGTCTTTACTCTTTTACATAGGTATATTGGATAAGTCGGTGGGTTAGGGGATTAGGTGAATGAATTATCGGCAATAAAATATATTTTTTAATTAAATTTAACTATTTTTATTGTCTGCCTGTGTATCAGAGAAAGAGATTGCACGTATATAAATGATTTAGAGATTATACTCTCCCTCCTTTTTTTATATTAAATGATATATTGTGTATGTATAGTGACATGCAAAAATAAGTGCCTAAAATAATATGCATAATTATATATCTATCAATGTGTCGTGGATAATTATAATCAAGACGTTATCCAATTGAATAGACGACACAGAGAGTCAAACAATTTCATGTAAATTAAATCATAACTATAGACGTATAGACCGTCATTATCATTATAGATAAATAAACTTTTAAAAACAATTCAAATGGTAAAAGTTAAGTTGAATTGACACTAGGCAATTCTTATTAATGGAATGATGGTAAAGATAAATAGATTAAACGTCCTTTATTCGTACAGATATTAAAACAAAGTAAAACAAAAATTAAAACAACGTCACGTTATGGAGATATCTCTTGTATACTTATTTTACTGTAACATTTCGACTGATCGTCACACAATTATCCGTCAGTTTCTGTTATCCGTCAACGTTGAATGTCAATTTTTTTTTTTAATATTAATTGTGATCAGACAAAAAAGTATAAAATAAATTGAAGTAAAAAAGAATTTTTTAAATCGATCTTTTATTTTAAAAATGGGCTAAAAATTATGAAACATTAATGAAATTAGAGATATGATAAATTAAAAATTATATTCTTTTAATCTAAAATTTGTACTTAATTTTATGAAAATGGAAATAGTCGTAGAAAAAGTAAAATATGCTACTCATATGGACTGGATGTTACGCACTCAACAACCCTCGCGTCAAATACTTAACTCGTGTCGCAATTTCATCTTCGTGAGTAATAGCTATTATTACCCACTCACAATCAGTGAATGATAATATAGTAATAACTTTGCTTCCTTTCTTTGTTGATTACAAAACATTTTCTTCCCTAAGCGAAATTATTCCTATAGATAAAAAATAAAGTTTTTATAATACATCTGTAACTTACCTAATTTGTTGAATTTGTGAAATTTATTGAAAAGTATTTTAAACATATTCTTTGAATTCGAATTTTTTGATAATTTTTTTTTTTTATTTTTATATATTGATAATAACAATATTCTATAATTAAATAAACAAAACGTTGTTTAATTTTGTAAGAAACTAGGGGAAGGCTCGCTATAGTGGCTCAGGCAGGTAAAGTGGTCACCACTATTTTGCAAATGAACTAATAGCTGTCATCTCTTGTTATTTAGTTTAAATTATAGATTGACAGTTTACATAGTGTCACGGAGCATATCAAGTCGTTAGGTGTTACTTAGAAAATTTTATTTAAAAAAAAGTGTTTCTTGTGCCCTCTGATCTAAGGTAAGTACTTACAAATATTGTATAAAATATATTGTATTATGAATACTTGGTTTTTGTGAATACTCCCTGTGTCTGTTGTAGTTCTGAAGTAATTAATTTTATATTAAACAATTATGAATTATACGTTGGGGCGGAACTTATTTCAGTTTTCCTATTTTACTTAGTTTCGGGTAATGTGGCTCACTATGTATAAAAGTAAAGTGGCCCAGTGGATCTAGTGGTGGTACCAGAATTGTGGCCGGAATCAATAGCAGAAGATGGCTGAGTACGATGTACGATATGCAAAAGATGTGTCTATGAAGTCTGCTCTGGTTGCAATGAGGAAGATGGCGATTTTACTTGTGAGTTTTGTTTTAAAAATAAATAGTTACCATCTGAGTACTTTGGATAATTAAAAATTGTTTTTATGATTGCTAACTAGTAGCAAATTGTAATATTTTTGATTAAAAATTGTAATTTCATCTAAAAATTAAAAAGTCAGTTTTAATCTATGTTAACTTTTAATATTAATAATATTATGTCACTTTACCTACCCAAGGTGGGTAATGTGGTCATTTTGTCACTTACGAAATAATTGATAATTTTTTATTACTGTGAATATGTAAACCGTATGTATATTATAAAATAAAGACTCTATTAAATTTGCAATTGTATTATATCAAGAAATATTAATTAATTAAAACCGTTTAGAAAATATATCAATTCAAACCTTAGGGTGGCCACATTGCTCTACCTTCCCCTATATAGGTTTCAGAAACTCTACGGATTCTTGAAGGGTATATTAGAATCCAATTTGTTTTAAAAATTGTTTATTTAACAACTGCTGTCAATATATTCTTTACATGTAAACTTTATCTTGAATGTACACTTTCCTCATTTGATCTACTTGTTTTACAAAATAATAAGAACAGCTTGACTCCCAAAAATTATTTACATTCCCTGCAATATTCACCGTAGAAGTGATCATTTGTGATATGAAAAAATTTGCCCTAATTGTAAGCAACTAATTCAAAATACTCGTAGTTTGCCCATGTATCCAGCTAGCAATAGGACGTCTTAAAACTTTAAAAAGAAGTCTTTTTAAAGACCTCCTCACGAATTATGAATATGACGCCTTAATTACGTCATTTTTAGGAACTCTTGATTAAAAACTCTTTAGGAATTCCTTTTTCTGACTTCGTAAAAACTCTTAACTAAGAACTCTTTTAAGAAATGTTTTTTCCGAACTATAAACGAATCAGATTTGACGCATGCGTTTTAAAATCATTATTTCGATTATTTGTAAATTATAACCTAGAATTTAATACAGTTGATGTTTTTATGAAATTTAAAACGTGCTTTATAGAAATTTGTTCTGTGCATCGCAGTTTATAAGATATAAATAGATAAGGTATGTATTGAATAGGTTTAAGGAACAAATTTGTGATATCATTATATTTTTTATAAATTAAAAATATTTTTAACTAGGATATGTCTTCAAGAAAAAGATTTGGTGATTTATCAGAAAGCCAGAAGAACCAGCGTCTAAAAAGAAACTGTGAAGAACAAATTTTAAAACCTCCTTCGTGTTTAAAAAAATTAAGGGACAGTGTTGGTGCTTCAGATATAGACAAAAATTCAATTATTAATGAAGATAATTCAATAAAGTGCCCTTCAAAAATTGCAAACGGTCAAACTTATAAAATATACTATTCGCCAGGTTGCTGAACTGTCTATTACCTGGTACCAAAAAGGATTATTTCCAAATTTCGAAATATAGTTTCCACTTTCATTCTAGGAAGGAGAAATGTTAGAATATTTGTGTTTATTTAAATAAAAAATTAATACTAAATTTTTCTTTAAGTTTAATTTTTGTTAATATAAATACATTTTTAAGAATCCTATAATCTTTATTTGAAAATTCATAAAAAAGTTTCTTGAAGTCCAAATTATGAGCTCTTTAAGAACTTTTCGTTTTTTAGATGTCAGAAAAAGGAGATATTTCGGAATTCTTTACGATGCTGCAAACTAATCTTGTAGCGGCGCATTCGACGTCCACAGAACGTCTTTGAGATTTCAGCTGGAAAAAAACTAAGACATCCAAATCGTTAAAAAGAGCTCTCTACAAACTTGTAAAAACATCATATCGCTTTCTGGGTATTTATTGCTAAATAGTCGTCATTAGTTTAATATTTGTTGTTTTAGCGAATTTTCGAATCGAAAATCTGCCACTGTCATAACACGACTTGAACCCGGGACTATGCCAGAAATTTGTTTTGAGGTCCCTAGAAACTGAAAATAATATTCACTAAAATTTATATATATATATATATATATATATATATATATATTATATATATATATATATATATATATATATATATATATATATATATATATATATATATATATATATATATATATATATATATATATGTTCGCATGATAACTCTCGAACGAAATGTCCTACGTTTACAAAATTTGGTGAAAACGTTGAAAGTCCCAAACCGTTGGACAAGTTCGCTAGCCAGACACGTCGTTTTTGTGAAATTTTTTTACACCATTGGCAAGAGGAGAAAAAAACATATAAAAAAGGTCTTTAAACTATTATTCTATGTCAACTAGTTTCCAAGAAAAACTAATTTTCAAAACGGAAATTCGCTATGTTATGCAGGATGCTGCGACAGGGGTATTTACTTATTCATTGTTATTTTATTTTTGTTATTTCACAATAACTGATCCTTATAAATTAGCCCGTCAAATTGGCGGACTTTCGTAAAAACATCGGTATTGAATATCTACAAGCGAAATGTGATTGAAAGTCAACAAGCGATTAGTCATTTTGGTAGTTTCAAAACTAATGATGAGTGTCCGGCTAATCGGGGCTTTAAAAAAAGGTTTTAAGTTTTTAAGGGCTGAATCGCAATAAATTTCAATTTCGTGCCGATAGCAGTTAGCAGTAAAAAAGCCAACACAATTCGTACGACGGCATTCCTACCCATGCTTATCTGCCAATTGCCTTTGCGTTTTATTTTTAAGTATTAAAAAAGGACCTTAGATAGTAAACTGGGAGGCCTTTATGAAGATATTTTTTCTTTCCAAAAAAACCCAAAATTTCTATTTTATAAATAAACATCCAAAATTCCTACTTTATAAATAAACAGTGACATTAATAACATTTTCAAATTACTTAATATTTATATATTGCATTTGTTATAAAAAAAGTAGGTTAATTTTTTTTTAAAATTTTTAAAATTACTATACGCCTGGTTGTATTAGAATAAAGATAAAGCATTTAAAATACATTTAACAATACCATTGAATTCCGATGTAAAAATGGGAGAAGTGTGGTAAAAGTGATGTGGAATCCCTAAAAGGAACTAGCTGGATACTAACTCAATACATGTACAAAATTTCAGCCCTCTAGGTTTCCTTAGAGAGTCTCTAGACGCGTGAGAATAAAAGAAAAAAAAATCAAGGAAATATTGGCGTAAAAATCGTGGGCGTAAGGGTTAAAAGTTGAAACCTCCAAAAAACAGTAGGTAGCTCTATTAACTTAAACTCTACACAAAATTTCAGCCTTCTAGGTTTATTTGGGGAAATTTTGACCCGAACGAAACTGTCAAAAAACAAGTAAAATCATTGGAATAAAAATGGTGGGGGTTAGGGTTGAAAGTCGGGACCCCCAAAAGGCACCCCCTTGATACTAACTCAATCCGAATAGAAAATTTCAGCCCTCTAGGTTTATTTGGGTGAGCTGGGCGAGTGGTACAAACTTCGAAACGTTGAAAAAGCATGAAATTGTAGCTTAAAAAAATGAGGGGGTGCGCGTAAAATATTAAAACCTCCAAAAAGCACAACTTAGGTATGAGCTCTATCATCACCCCAAATTTCAACCCTCTACGTTAATTTTGGGTGGCTGGGGGCGTGTTAGATCCAGCTAAAATCGTTTTTTCCCCCTCTACTGCTTCCAAATCATCGTAGGAAGCTGAATTTTGGATATGCTCTAGGTAATTGACCGAAACATTATTTTCAGTCGATCTGGAAAAGTTTTATTGTTTTGTTGCCCACTACCACCTCCTTAAAAGTTAGGTCGGATCCAAAATTTGAGTTTCGGCCCATAAATGCTCAACTTCCTTCTTTTTTAATAAACTATAAAAGGGTATTGTGGTATTCTTTAATGTGGCAAAGGAAAATTCACTTGTAAAGATATTTTTAAAATACTTAATTTAATAAAGAGTAATTCATAAGGTTGTAAAATTTGAGTATCCTTCTTTCCAGCTCTGCTATTATATTATATTAATTAAACAGATTTTAAATATTTAAATATTTAAAAGTCCATAATGAAACCAACCTGCTACAAAGAAATAACATTTATATAATTATAATACTTACCTTTATTACCTCTTTGTGAATATTTTTCTTCAAAGTATATTCTTATTGCTGTCAAAGATTTTCTTTTTTAATACAAACAATTTTAATTTTATTTTAACAATAAATAATTTTTTGATTATAATTATAGTATTTGTATTGTTATTATTATTATTAACCTTTATGGCAAATTATCATGAAAATATTAAAATAAATAATAAACGGGGGTAATTTAAAATAAAACCGTTTTATAAATTATTAACTAATTATGTGTTGTTTCTCTTTATTTACGTACTAACTACAATAATTACATATACAATCATTATAACATTTGTTGGTTTGCATTAAATTTGCATTAATTATATGATAAACTATAAATTGTTTTCAGGTTTTTTTTCGGTATGTTCTTGTTTTATTTTGTTTTGTTTCCTTCCAAAAAATAGAATAATTATTTTTTGAAAAATTTAAATATAATGCGTCAACAATTAAAATATGTTTTTTATTTGTTTGGTTTGTCATATTAATCGCCCTATTAACTTTTGAAATAAATATAAACGAAAATATGAAAATTTAAATAAGCGTGTAAGTTTTCATAAACTGATTTATTATTAATATGAAATTGTTTTGTTAAAAATTCAAAATTTAATTTAATATTTTAATTGTATTTAATGTTTTTTCAGAAATATGCAGGTGTGTAATTGTTGTTTGGTAAATAAGTGTAAAAATAATTGTTTAGAATGAGGTTATTTTAAATTTCATGCTGGGTTTGATTAAAAATGTACGTACTTAATTTACAACACAATGTTAATTCGCTAATCAGATTAGCACGTTTCAATATAACGCGAAATCGGATGAACCAAATAATTTCGTTGAGTATATAATCACGATAAAATAATCTTGAATAAAGTTAATTTATCAAATCTAAAGTCAATAGCCACTTTAGTATAATATAGAATCATTGGTTAAGTATTTTATTAGTCAAAAAATTGACACAAATCGTTCCCCACTATACATAAAAGTAATAAACAAGCTTAATATGTAGGATATGGAATTGCATTCTGACACTAGTAGTTAAGGGGGCCAGCATTTTTAATTTCACTAACCAGTGCGGGACGATATAACAATCTTGGACCTTATTTTTATTTTTGTGATATTTTAAAAATTTCTAAAAATTTCTTTTCAAAAATACAATTATTGAAGATCAAAAATACCAAACAATTAAAATTTAAAAAAATACAATTGATGACTAAAAAACAAAAACAAAAATGACACTGACTTGATGAAATTTGAATATGTTTGAAAATAAGCAACACACAATTTTCTTACCTGCGGAAAAGCGGTTTGAAACGTGAAATCGTCTTTCAAAAATTGGGGTAAAAATTTAATTTTTCAAATATCTGGAAAACGGTAAGAAATACGGAAAAAGTTTAAATTGACAATATTTTACTTCTTTAAAGAAATATCTATTGATACGCAATTATGTTCTGCAACAATGTTTTCCAACCGCTGTCCGTAGACCGGTGCCGGGCTGATATCACCAGCCCGCAGAATGATGGTGAATTACGACGAGTTACAAAAGTGTTTATAATTTTTGTCTTTGCTTTAAAGAAAAATGAAAACGGTGGGGTTAGCTTAATGAAAAAAAAGGTTTTTGGCGATAAAAATCGCTTGTTTTAGAATTTAGTATTTTTATTTACGCCCCTGATAGTAAGCATCTACCACAATACGACAGAACTCAGCGTCGTATAAAGGGGTGGGCGATCCGGACGACCGCCCGGGGCGCCAAATTTTGACGGGTGCCGACAGAACCGGATCTAGGGAAGAAGCCGGGGGACGTGCCCCGGACGGCAGGTCTTGGGAGGTGCTGAAATTAGGTATGTGAAGTTTCTTTCTTTTTTTTTTGCTTTTCACTTGTTTTTTTGTGAGGGGGAAAGAAATCTTTTTTCTCCAGGGGTGCCATTTTTTGACTCTGCTCCGGACGCTACTTAGGCTAGGTCCGGCCCTCACAGAATTGTTTTGTCTGAAAAAAGGAATTGGAAGGAATATATGGTTAACTAAATGATTGGTAAACAACAAATCATGTTATACGACCAAATATTATTTCAGCTAAAGGCCAGAATGATTCTAGCCTACAAGAATTCGAAGTAAAATTAAAGAATTGTTTTTAAACAATTGGTTAATATTTAAGTAAATGTCGATATGTATCTGAATTATGGCAAATCAAGTGGTCGGAAAGCGACATTTCAGGATACAATAATACTTTTTAAAATTAAAAAATGGCTTTTAAATATCTCTCTAATGCTTACCTAAGAAAGTGTGAATATTTATCCGAATTACATGGTAGACGAAGAGGTCGAAAAACGACATTTCATATTAAGTGTAAATGTAATTAAAAAAAACTGATAATTGTCATATTATGTGCTTATAAATGTGACCAGTCCAAAATTTTACCGGGACTGAAGAAAGGTTGAGAGACACTGCTCCACCACATATTCAAAGGGCATAGCCGAGTAAAATAGGGAAAACGGCCCTTGAGGCAAAATTGATTGTTTTTATAGGAAATAATACTTCTTAGCCCCAGATGTATGCCTGCCAAATTGCAACCCTCCGAGGCTAATAGTTTATGAATAAACAACGACAAAAATTTTTAAAAAAAAATTTTTTTTTTTGACGAAATTACTGAGCCGAGTTATTTGAATTTAATATGTATTGCGTATCCACCTTAGGCAAAGTAATAAAAAAAAATTAACGTTATATCCCTTTATTATACTAATTTTTGTTAAATTTTTGAGTAAATTTTTTTTGGCACTTACGTGTTAGCGACACCCACCATTTTTTGTTCAATGATATGTCTCTTAGTACTCTATAACATATATTTTTACGGAAAAATTTTAGCTAGTAGAACATAGATATATTTCAATACAAATGCATGACATGTTCGGTACTACATATATTACTTATGTATAAAAAGTGCCTTAAAGTAAAGTATCTACCTTATTTCTAAAACATAGTAGAACTCTACGGAGTGCAATAAAATGTTCTCTTCCCCCCTGAGTTGCAGTTCTTGGAGTTCCTGTGATGGTCTAAAGTATATATATATATATATATATATATATATATATATATATATATATATATATATATATATATATATGTAGTACCGAATATATAAGTAATATATGTAGTACCGAACATGTCATGCATTTGTATTGAAATATTACTATGTTCTACTAACTAAAATTTTGCCATAAAAATATATGTTATAGAGTACTAAGAGACATATTATTGAACAAAAAATGGTAGGTGTCGCTAACACGTAAGTGCCAAAAATAAATTTACTTAATTTAAAAATTTTAAGAAATTAGTATAATAAAGAGATATAACGTTAATTTTTTGTTTATTAGTTTGCCTAAGGTGGGTGCACAATATATATTAGACTCAAATAAATCGGCTCAGTAATTTCGTATATCTTACGCGGCTATGCCCTTTCATCAAAATCCATAGGTCCAGCATGGAGACCTTTACTTAAGTTCATATAGTTTTACATATTTTATATGAGACTAGTAAAATTAAATTCTTCACCCTTCCTATAAGCCAGAATGACATTTTGAAGAAAAATAGTTCTCAACTTGAAGAATAATTTTAGAAAAGTGGGAGAGTTCTGATTCTCGATATATTCTTGGAGTTTAAAAACAAACAGTAATTTACAGTTTATAGCCTACCGTACATACCTTATGTAAGTTCGTTACATCTCTTTAAAAACTGTATCTCCAATAAAAAAAATCTTGCGAATAAAAAGGATAGATTTTTTTAAACTACTTAAAACGTGTGGACATATATAGTTTATCATATAAAATTACAAATTGTAACAGATATTATTATTATTATTATTATTATTATACTATCATTAGAATAATAAATAATTTTAAATATAGAGAAATATTTAATATATTATTTTTTGGGGGTTATTTTTAGAATATTTATGTACATCACATACTTTATAGGTTTATATTTCATTTTTTCTGTTTAGTAGTAAAACCACAGCACAATAAATAACACATATGCACTTTGCCTAATAATACATAATAAAACCAAAAATAACTTTTCAAAAATTAAAACATAAAAAAAAAATATTGTATTTATCGTATGTAAATTAAATAAAAGATAAAATATCTGGTAAATTATTTAATTTTTTTTTTTTTTGTATAAAAAGTCACTTTCAGAAACATCTCTTTTTGTTGTGGAAATATTTTTTTAAATAAAATAATATTTAACTTTTGTTTCATTTTTTTTTTTTTTTTTTGATTTTAGTTAAAATTTATTTTTATGACACAAGTGGAAAACGAATGATCTCATGATATGTATGTTTTTTTGAATTTTTTTCTCTGTATTTTCATCGTATCTACGTCGTATCGTCGCACATTAGAGGATGGCACAATAAAAAAAAAAACCATGATCATGTTGATAAAACTAAAAGGGATCTCTTTTTTAAAAATAAATTGGTGTACTCATTTTTATTTTTTCCCATTTGTAAACTGTAACACTGATGATAAGGTCTGTGAATCGGCAATAATCGTTGAATTGGAAATGCTTGATGCTTGTTGTTCAATTATCTCCTACAAGAGAATTTTAGTAATAGAAGTCAACAAAAGAGTGAAAAAAATTTTATAAAAATATCTACGAAGTTATTTAAAAAAAATTTTTTTCTCATCTTACCTCGTTAGTAATTACGTCGGTGGTTGTGCTGTTGGTATTTATGTTGGTTTTTTGTTGTAAAATGGAATCGACCACTGATGCGGATTCGTTCGAGGAATCACCATTTTGTTTACATGACCCATTCTCGGTGCGGTCGCTATCCATAGATGAATGTTCATTGTTCTGTAAAATAAGAAATTGCGATTGAAAATATTAGTTTAAAAAGGTGGAAAATTAACGAATTATTTAAGGAATTAGGGACTAGAATTTCTTTTACTGTGCTTTGCCAAGTTACATATTTTGAGAAATTGATATGAACATAAACTTAAATGTCAGTGCCGGTCTATAATAAACCGTGTGACTTTAAGCATTGAAAACCAGGGGAAATGTTTAATCGATAACATCAAATTTATGCTTTAACAAGCATTAGCAATAGCAGAAAATCTGTAAGATATGGACCTGTACTAAAAGACTTTTTGCAACGTTTTTAAACACTTTTACTTTTCTGAACACTACGTTTGAAAGACGATGACGTCGATTGGTTTTCCAACCCATAACAAACCCGAAATTATGTCGACTGCAAATTTTCAAAGGCAAATTAATCGAGCTTAAAATAGCCCAACATAACATAACCTAAGAATTAGAAGTTTCGAAAAGAGATGGCGCTTCCCACCTTCAACAACTTTACGTGCCTTAATTGGTGATAATTGGTGTTAATGGCCTAAATTTGTGTTAATTGGTCCTGACTGATTTTAGTTGATTTTTGCGATGTCATCCTCTTTTTCGAAAATGTCTTTATTCGGTTTTCAGACAGATTAAAGATTTTTTCATTATGTACTGAGAGATTATGTAATCTGGCACATACAAAATCGTGCCATTACCGTTCAGGATGAGCCACGGTCAAAAGCCCGCTAAATATGGACAATATAATCGACACGTATCCACCTTATTGGTCGGTCCAAAAGATCGACCGAGGATCGAAAACATGTCGATCAAAATTTCACCCATATTTACCTACTCCGCGCTTGCGCTACTAAAGGCGGCCTGAATAAAATGAAATACAGTCTGTCACACAAGAGAGTCGTCTCCACATTTAAAAGAAAAATTATATTATTTCTCAGAAATGAATATCGATTTCAGAAATGAACATCGGTTACACTAAATGCACTATTACGCATTTACTTAGTAAGTTGTCAAAACTTCATTATTGTCTAGAATTTGTGGGAACCGTTTTGGCATACTTTTTAAAAGACCAAGTATATTTGGCAGAAACTCATGTATAAAAACACGCTTCGTCAGTAAAAATTTCATTACTCCAATCACGATTCAAATTTTGCATAGCCCACAAGCGTCACTTTTTGACATGCTCCGATTTGAAGAAAGATTTCAGCATCGTACTACGCCAAGAAACATTTGCTTCGTTTAGTCGCCCATTCAGTCATTATACTAATATTAACATCCTTTTTAGCCAATAACTTTTGTCCTTGTCGCAGTGTTAAAAAAGGCTTTCGTTGAATTAACTTGAAAATGGTTTTATCTTCTTTTTCAGAAGACCTTTGCGTTTTTTCTTTCTTGGGAAAATTTTTGACGCTATTCTGACCATTATATCGCAACACCCACTTTTATACAAAGTCTTCTGACTTCTCCATATATTTAGCAGCAGCATTATAAGTCATTATAAATCCTTTACTGTGAATACACAAGAAAATTGCCTCAAAACGTTTTTCATATGACGCACTCATTTTGGAAATGTTGTGTTCTTATCGCAATACAAAGTAATACTGGCGTCTCAAGCACAAAGCGTGGTAGTCTATCCTACCCTTCAACGAATGATACAGTAATGGAGCTTCCTAATAGTTTTCTCTTGAAACAGTCTAGCGGACGCTTTTGTGTGACAGACTGTACCTGCGCCAGTCCCCACTTCTAATAGCGTAGGTGTGAAGTAGGTAAATATGGGATATTTGTTCGACTAAATATATATCTTCGAATATCTTGTAATGGAGATATAAGCTAAGGAGGTACATTCAGTTCCACTCAAACGCACGCATATTTATTTTTATATGAAGAAATCCTAACTGTTGTGATTAACAAAACCTTTTCGAATTTATACAAAATCATTAGTACCTACTTTTGTTTTATAATTATTGATTTACTAATTTCTAAGAAAATACCTATTATGATTTTTATTTTTATTTAAAATTTGATTTTACATTGGTACATTAATTAATAATAAATTACAGTTAATCAACTACCATTCTATGCCAACATTTTTGGTACCTAAATGAAAAATTTATATTTCGAGACCAACGGCAAGACAAGAAAAAACAAAAATGAATAATTTGTTTTTTCATTTCATTTAAATTTATAAAGTAATTATGCCAAAGGTTAAAGAAAAAGGAAACATGTTGGTAGAAGGAAAGAAATATTTATTTATTAATATTTAAAACATCACAGAATATGAAATTAATTTTCTTTTTTTTTGCAATTACAAGTTTTAAATTGTATCCAGAGCCGGTTCGACTAGAAGCGGGGCCCGGTACAAAATTGACTGACGATGTCTTAAAACATATTTCGTACAATAAATATTGCATGTTACTACTTTTACATTGCACAAATTATAGTAAGAGGTACGAGAAACTAGATGGAAACAAATTAACTTGTGAAGTGATATGCTCCAATAAAGGTAGAAGGAAACATGCATGCTCCGAGAATATATGTTGTAATACCTTAAGGTCATGGTAAATAAAATACCAAATCTCATAAATATATACGTAAAATTTCTCCTTGTTAAAAAATTCTTGAAATAGTTTTCATTTTTGTCTATCTAAAGGTATTAATTGCTCCTTATAATTGATATCAAATGTTTATATTTGTATTACTTCAAAGTCAACCTTCTGACATAATACATAGATATATATTATTTTATGGTAATTAGATTAGTTGGGAAAAACCATAAAGAAAAATAAACACAATGATTGCACTAATTGATTTAATGAAGCAAGGGTTTATGCATTTATTTTTAATTAATAAAAATTTATATTTTTAATTCACTATTGTTTGATTTTTATCAAAATATATTGTATTATTAATTTTAAGAAATATCAAAAAATGTTAAATATATAAGAACAGTAGAAATTTTAAGATAAAAGGAAATACAAGTAATAATAGGAAATTTGTTAATCAGAACAGTTAGATTTCAGACACCGTTTTTTTGATTACAATCTTCTTATGTACGGTTAGTACATATAGTCTCGCATTTACTTTGTTAGGTGTACTCGATACTCAGTCAAATCGTTTTCTATTGTTATCAGTAATACATAATATATCAAACATAAAAAACTGCAACACTACTTAATATATACACAGACCACCTGGGATTGTGGTAACTGATTCCAAGTAACATAAATATATTCTATAATTATTGAACGAGTCGTAGTTATGACGAATGGCGTGGGAGGACAATATGTGGAAAACAAATAATAAAAAATTATTTCAAACTGCAAGTCCAAGATTAAATACCATCCGATTAGAATCACAGTTTGAGTATTATATATTATATTGTTCACCTTTTCAAGAGCTTGTGTCGTAGACCGTATTTGTGCCTTGGAAAGACACCCTTAACCTCTAATTCTTGAATAAGTCTATCTCTGATCAAAATCTCCATTTGTTTTTTTGGATGGGATTAGCACAACCTTTTCTTCTTGTAATACATCTGAAAATTCCCCAATACCACAGCTGTTAGTCCAGTACATCCCTAACCAAATCTGGTTTTACTCTCTAAGCGTATTTAACCGATTTCGGAGATATCCTGTCCTTATCCGTGGACATAACTCTCTTCGTTTCAAGCAATCTAACAGAGTTTTTCTTAAAATAGTAGGGATCTTCATTAACCCACGGAAACAGTACCAAGATGATTACTTTGGCAATCTCGAACGGTATATCATAGGGTAAACTACTCAGACGCCTTATTACTGTCTTATATTCTTTTCTCCAGATTTCTGGGTCAAGGCTCTCGTAAACCATCCCCCACTGTACCGTTTTAGACCTGTTTTACGTATTCCTATCCCAATCCCAATCCCGATTCCGAACCATATTTATCAATGGTTAGTGAGGATTTCCACATTCAAAATCTAACCGGATGATAAAATTGTAATATCTAGGTGGGATTCTACCTACATTCGTAAAATGTAGGTTCTCCACTATATGGACGACCATATTTAGGGTAAAAATCTATTCGGACCACATGTTGTCTCTAGTATCCTATGTGCTCCCCCAAAAACCGATTTTGCATTGATATCCCCTGCTCTTACTAATTCACCTAATCCTAAGTTTCTTATTAAGGATGTATACTGCTACATTGTACAAATTTTCATGTAGCCAGTTATATTTCTGGACTACTCTTTTATTAAGCTCGTTGATTATAATTAAATATAGCAAGGGAAAAATAAGCAAAATTTATTGTATTTCTCTATCTGACTTATGACCTCTGTTTACTATTCATTATACTTGTCGCTTCAGTGGGATTGCACTATAATTCTATAATAATCTGGAGACAGCTATTTATTGTTAAGAAAAGTATATTTATCATTGAGATTTTGATATATTACATATAAGAATATTTAATATTATATAGTTTTTGCAATAAAAGATCTTATCAAAAAATAAAACAAGAAAAAAATTCAATTTATGTATGATATAAAATAAACTTGTATCTGCATATAGAAAGAAACGAAAACAAAAAAAAAATGAACTATCTGTTTATAATTAATCTCGTGCATCTTTTTGATATTAAATATTTAAAATATTATCTTTTTTGCAGCCCGCAACATTTTCATTTTATTGTTTGCTTGCTGTATAAGCAATTTTAATTCATTAATTTTTAAATGACTAGTGTCTTTGTCTGGAAAGATAAGTATTGAATTAAAGTAGAGAGAAATTACAAAAGAATTCTCAAACAATACAAAATAGTCTTTATATGTAATGTATGTATGTTTATATGCTGGAATATATTTCACATTGAATACATGAACGCAGGCATAGGCAGATACTTAAAAATGCGGATTTTTATAGGTAACAAATAAGTATTAATCTATTTATATTCTAAACGTATCTAAACAGCTTTCATATCCAACACTTAACAAGCAAAATTGCTTCGTTAATGCCAATATTTTTATTTTGTTTGAAAATAAACTATAGTGTTCAAAACAGCTGCTATAATAAAAACAGAAACAGGTAGTATTTTGAAAAGTAATTATTTTTTAATATTTACAAATATTGTATTTGATACAATAACAAGGGCGCTAGTGTAAAAACTGGTATAGTTATCGAAATAAGAAAAGTTAATTAGACTTTGAAAAAGGAAATTCCTAGTAATACCTTATTATATTTGCTGTCGAAATTCACTGAAATTAAAATTCTACATATTTATAGTTTAATTTTCCAACAAGCATTTAGTATAGGAGAAAGCCGAGCCAAGTTCAGTAACAATGTATCAAAAGTAACACGATTTTCGGGAATTTACATGGTAGATGTAAGTACATCGTAAGTACACAGCATGTCGTATTCATAATCGGGTGTTCTGTAGTTGAGGGGAATCATATTGCAATTTGGCATGAATGCATAAAACTCTAAAGATGTCTTTATGTAAAATGCTTTAGGTTATATCAACTTTTAATCAAAAGGTAGGTATAATTAAAGACAGTGTGTTCTGCCGTACGTGTCGCTAAAGCTCCGCAACCAAACCTAGCAGCCCCATGAGGGTTACATGGAATGGTAACCTTCCGTCCCCCACCCATGAAGAAAGTTGTCGTTTTTAGCAGCAAGGGTTGGTTTCGAAAATATGGGGATCAAAGGATTATTACCCCAAAAGACTTCATATTGAAAGTCAATAAAGCGGTTGTTAGTCGAGTTCGGAAGTCTGGTCATAAAGTTACAGAATTTCACAGATTTTTCCTGAATGTCCTATATCAACAGTGTTCGAGAATATTCTGAAATATTTCCACATGTTATCGAATTTTTACGCTTTTCATGTTTTTTTGATATTTTGTTTTTTTTAGGCTCCCTTCAAATAAACCTAGAGGACTGATATTTTGTATTCGGGTTAAAAATTGGTTATTGTAAAAAACGAGGCATATCTATAAATTCAAAACAATTAAAATATTTCTCTGAAATTGCGTGAACCTTTGAAATTTGTGTTTAGTTACTGGCGCATCTTATTTAAACACATATTCTATTTGATTACCAGAAGTTAGTGTAAGAGGTCCTAGCTTATTAATTGCAAGTCTAACGATAGATAGAAGTGGCGTTCACCAGATACTGTGATACTTTCGATCTATACCCATGGGGAAAACCTAACAAATGACTTGTTGGACAGACGAAACTCGTAGCTCAAACTAAACTACATAATATCTTAAAACTCAGTACCTATTTCTTTCTAGTGTATGGATAAGGCTTTTATTTTCCTTCATGTTAAACAAGTATCTAATTCATAAGACAAATGTGAAAAGTGTTATTAATCAATCGCCCACTGAATAACATGAATATAAACAGAATTTTTACAACTATCCCTATTACTTCCACTTACAACCATACATCACATAACAAATATGAATACGCTTTATATGCCCTGCATACATATAGAACATCACGATTAATTCTATAGATAGAAAACAAATGACTAAGTGCATTGGTAGAGAGACCGTAAAGATGTTTATAAAGTTTTATATTGCATCACAATCACTAAGTTTAGAACGAAGCACTACTACCTTCGAGAACGGTGAAAGAAGAACTCTACAGTCGGCGGGCTACCGTCACGGCGTAGAGTACAATGGATTGTTTTATTGTTATCCAAGTACATATAATTACCACACCTATTTGAATGTTCCGTTTTTATTATAGACATAAATGCGATGGTCACTCGCTGACTTGTTTTAGGTGTGTCATCTTTATATGGACAACGATGTCGTTAATGGATGTGGACATGCAGGGTAGAGGTACGGATTGAGGTAATGGTTAAAGACGTAATAATATTTTCATATCAGACCCTCTCCCAAGTACCCATGTATGTACGTACAAAAATAAACTGATAACTGCTTTTTTATTGCACAAGTCACGACATATACATAAAATATTATCTTATATTGTTATTATGTATCTTATATGCGTTATTACGTTTTCATATAAATTTGAAAGTAGAGAAAAATCTTTACGTTAATGTAATTTGCCTGAGATTGTATGAAAATTCTTTTGTTCAACATCAGATTAATGAATATTATTTCATAAACAGTATTCTGAAAAACCGTTAAAGAAAAGGAATAATGGAAAGTGCAATAGACTGTACTCGCAATATCTACTCAAAGTCTAATTTTGAAAAATCATAATTAAAACTAAGTGTATATTTGTTTTTCTACTCCTGTTGAAGAACACATTCATTATATATCTATTAATTGTTGAGAAAGTTAGGCATTATTCAAAGATGTGAAGGAATGATCATTACTCAATACCTTTCAACTAATGAAACCACCGTATTAACCATTATTCGATGGACTGGCATTTGTTTTATGAAAAATGAATCTATCAAGTTTTAACTTCATATATGTTGCGTAGTAACGTATAAGTAAATTAAAAATCACAAAGTGATTGAAAAAATTATCCGAATCGGCCGGGAATCGAACCCAGGATCTTCTGGTAACTAGCCAGACATGTTAACCTCTACACCAACGATCCCATGCTCGGTAAGCAGCCAAGCCGGACAGCCATTCAATCACCTATGTGTATTAGTACTCTCTCTGATTCGAGAAACAGTTACAATTTTAATTTCAGAGAGAGTACTAATACACATAGGTGATTGAATGGGTGTCCGGCTTGGCCGCTTACCGAGCATGGGATCGTTGGTGTAGAGGTTAACACGTCTGGCTAGTTACCAGATGATCCTGGGTTCGATTCCCGGCCGATCCGGATAATTTTTTCAATTACTTTGTGATTTTTAATTTACATGTGGTTTTTGGTCATACTATACCAAAGAAATTGAGTGCTTAAAGTTTCAGTTTAGCTGAACGATTAGTGAACGTATCAATACTGCGTGTGTTGAAATGCAAACAAAAGTTTGTCATACGTAGTAGTGTCTCACAAGCACTCGATAATATTTGAAATTAAAAACGTATAAGTAAACAAAGCAGTTGATAAATAAATAAATTGTTACCTCTATTTTCGCCAAAAAATTTTAAGCTTGTAATTTCATTATTGACTTTATTTGGCGATAAAAAAAGTGGGGATAAGAAATGCTGATTCGTTTTTTGATCTAAACTAAAAGGTTTTTATTTTATTTTCTTTTATTTATTGAAAGGACTGTTTTTTAAAAATTTTTTCATTTTATTTATTGTATTTTTTCTTGTCTTGAGAATGGTGTTTTGAGACACCGAAACCGGTCGACATATTGTTTAAGACTGCTTAAAATTCTGTTTTTTTGTGTTTTTTTTGCTGGTCTTAATATTGAGTTTTTTTATCGCCAAATAAAGTTAATAATGAAATTACAAGCTTAAAGAAATTGATAATTTATTTTGATCGTTTCTATAGATACATATACCTATGAACATTTAATGAAATTAGAGATAAATTAAAAATTATATTCTTTTAATTTAAAGTATATATAAGTATTCAATTTTATTGTGTCGCAATTTCATTTACGTGAGTAATAGGTATTATTACCAACTCACTGAATAATATACTACTTTCTGAATTTTTTTTTAAATAAAATTTTCTAAAATAATTATTTCAAGACTTCGGCAAGAGTTTGCGTTAGAAATTATGTAGATATATAATATTTGAAGTTGCTGGTTGTTGATCAAATGGAGTATCAAAGACAGCACAGATATATCAATTTTTGCAGAAAAAATGAATAGGATATTGTGCAATAAGTGCGGGAAATTGTCGATTGCCCACGAAAGCGAAGTTGAGCGCACGAACGTAGTGAGTGCGCTAATTCGCGTGAGTGGGCAATCGACAATCCCGCACGCATTGCACATACTATTTTTTATTACGAATTTCACATACTTTTTTCTATTATTATTATTACTATTTTTGACATTTTTATTACTTTTTAAAATAATATTTTTGAGTGTTCGTCTTTTTTTCTGAATTAAATATTGTTTAAATTACTTTGTTGGTGGTTTCTATAGAAATAATTATGAAATATTTATTAAATGAAAATTCAAGAGGTGGCATTGCGTGCTTTGATTAAATTTTGCGTGTTTTATTGTCAATTTGCGTGTGGAAAGTTTACTCTCCGTACGCAATAAAGTATGTGGGAAGAGACAGTGGGCAAACAGCTATTTTGCGTACAGAAATGTGTGTGCCAAGTTAGTACTTCTCTCGCATGAGTAATAAAAAATTAATTGATCAGATTTAATGTGTCAGGACTTCAGGAGGCTATTATTGTTAGAAAAGTTGCGAAACGTAAATGGGTTAAGGTAAGGTTAAAAGTTTTTATTATATTACTGAACCGATTTTGAAAATTTTTTCATTATTAGAAAACTAAATTATTCTAAATCCTGGGGATCCATAAAACATCAAAAATAAACTATCTAACCGATTCTGAAAATCTTTTCACAGTTAGAAAGTTAAGCTATTCCAGATTGACGTAGGTTATGTTATACGAGACTATGAGGTCTTTTGGATCCTAGGGACCCAAAAAAGAACTAAAGTGAACTACTCAATTGATCTTGAAAATTTTTCCACTGTTACAAAGTTAAACTATTCTATATTGATATTGGTTATGTTGGATGAGGTACGCCAGGGTCCTGAAGCTCCAAAATTGACTACCCAACCAGTTTTTAATTTTTTTTATTGTCGAAAAGCTTAACAATTCCAGTCTGACATAGGCTACATTATATTAGGTTGCTTAGGATTCTGGAGAAATTTCTTCTCAAATACTATTGATTTATGTGAGAAGTTAACGTGGAGTCTAATTCGTCGCTTTCCAGGCAAAAGGTCGTTTTTTCAGAAGAGCAGAAAAACAAAAACTACTGTTACATTTTCTTTTGTAAATCATAAACTAATGTAAGTACTTGAAGAATATTAGACTGCAAATACATTAATACCTTAGGTTCAAATTTATAAAACAAAATGTAACAGTTGTTTTTGTGTTTCTGCTTTTCTGAAAAATCATTAAAAATGAGATACGACCTGATGCCTGGAAGGCGACGAATTGTCCGTCAGGGTACTATAGACAAAAAAAAACTTAAAATAAAAAGCTAAATGGAACTTCAGTAGTAAGACCATAGTAATTATGGAGCGTGGGTAGTAAGGTCATAGTGATTTTGGGCCACTGAGTAGTAAGATCACAGTGATTATGGGCCACTGCGTAGTAAGGCTATAGGAATTATGAATTACTGGGTATTAAAGTCATAATGAATATGGACTACTGGGTAGTAAAGTCATAGTAATTAAGAATTACTAAAATCGCAATATAAATTTTAATTCTTTGTAACGTTTTAGCGAAACGATCTTTTTCACTGCGTTTTGTTTTTGGCTTTTATTCATAAATATTTACATATTAATCCCTTACCAGCTACTGACCTCCCTCCATTTCGAAATGGGTGGGAACGAGACAAAAAAAAAAATTAATTCCAGCGACATCTATAATATTTCAAAGTTACTTCGCGAGTGAAGCAAATTACTATAAGAAAAGAAAAAAAACATTGGGTACATAATTTCGAAATATTTGATTTAAAAGTGAATTTATAGTTAAACCTGTTGTTTAAATATTTTTACGTAGATGAAACGGTGGGCCACAGCTATGAAGTATGTACAATAACAGTGGTAAACTACAAAATGTTTATATAGGAAATTCTTTAAAACACCAAAATTAAAACAAAATAGACACCTGAGCAACTCAAGATGGGCTGCTAGCATGAAATAAAACTCAAAAATATTTTATTCCAAAAATTGTAAAAAGCTGAACTACGAAAGTCTCAGTTACTAAAAAAACTACGAGATACCTTATTATATATATATATATATATATATATATATATATATATATATATATATATATATATATATATATATATATATATATATATATATATATATATATATATAATACTCCGGTGTTGCTACTTTTTTTGCATATTTTATAAAACTGGAAATTTTTAGCCAGTTTCAAATTATACACATTAAGTTAAAACAAAACTTTTAAAATTTGCAGCGTCCAAGCTACTAACAATGTTTATAATTTAGTTTTTACAACTATTATACAGCAAATCTGAGTTGACAATAAGGGCAATAAAATTTTACAAGTCAGTTTTACACTGGAACAAAATATTTAGTGAATATAGTTAAACATCGTTTTTAAAGTTCCTACGTGAGTACATGTAAGTAAGATAAAAAAATATGTACAAAATCATAATTTTGTACTTTCCCATATTTTTTTTTTTTCATAAAACTGAATGCGTAAACTCGAACACGAAACTCATATCAAATTTCAGTATAGGTGAAATAATTGTAATATGCAGATAATATTTATATAAGTAATAAACCTAATACTAAAATTGAGTTGTTGGTATGAATGGATGTTGGATGTTGGATGTTTTTTTTTCTTTATATTGTGGTTTTCGATATGATAATGTGATCGATTAGCAAAATTAAAATGGGATATGTGTTGTCACTTGTCAGGCATTACATTGTTATTAACTGCTCTAAAATTATAGTCAATACGGTAACTGTTTGCTCCGATTTTGCATTTTGATTTTTCAGTTTATATTAAAATATATTTCAATTTAAATGTACTATTTATTCTGTCATAATTATACTTACCTTTAAGCTACATTTTTTAATTCAAATGTAAATATTTAACCAAATAAAGAAAAAAATGTATATTTAATTCGAATAAATCAATTTTTGTTCCTGTTTTGTGTTTATTTTCAAATTTATGGTTAAATTTTAATTTAAAAATTTTAATTTATGCCACATAAGTGTCAAAAGTATTGTACAAAATTGTCAACTTTTACTAAAGCCAACTTTAGTGTTTGACTATGAATATCGCCCATTGTATGTATGTGTACAAATTTATTTTATTAATTATTTCTGTTCAGAATTTATAAAAGTTGGAATAGTGTCCTCTATATTTCCTTATTTTCACTACTTTAATTTACCTTGTAAAACCCTGACTTATCGACCTAATACTCACTGAAAAACTAAGATTTAGTTGTTATTCAATTTAAAATTTCAATTTCAAAAAAACATGACAAGTTATGTAAACTTGTACAAACATCATTCTCAATTAAAAGTTCAAACGATACGTTTCTACATAAAAAGCAATTTTAATGAAGTGCACATTATTTATAATCACATTGAATTTCTCAGTTAAAAGCAGCGGAATCAGTGACAATTTTCAAAGGAAATTTGGTTCAATAAAACCGGTGAGTTTCCAGTCATTTTCCTTTTCACATTGTTTTTTTTTTTTTTTTTTGCTCAAATTTTTCATAAGTTTTGAACAATTTCTTATTATTCTCCAAAAACTTGTTTTAAAAACTTTAAACATCAGTTTTTAAATGTATTTCATTTCTGTATGATTTTTTTTTTTTTTTTGTATGTAAATCCTACTTTGGAAATTAGGTCAAATAGACAAAGATGAATTTATCTGATTTGCCATATTCGTTGTCCTTTATTACTAACAGCCAATCATAATTTCTAAAATTTTATGGCCAGTCAACTTTCTTCTCGAAGTTGGTGGATAATATATTGTTTTAATTCATTTATTATGTCGAACCGACCTATCCAATCGTTGTGCAAAATATGACTCCATATATTTCATCGTTTTAGAACTTCACAGTTCCGTTCAAAATACAACGCAGTTCAACAAGTCTTCCTAGTTTGATCAAAACGAAGAGCTTATTCCAAAAACTACACATGTCAATTTTTTTAAAAATTCTAATAATGACGCCATCCTATAGATTTTTTAACTATCTATGTAATAGTTTAAATGGTTTCACCAAAAATATTATTTCTCATGAGATATAAGCAAACAAAATATTGACAAAATATTGTTAGTTCTACAAAAAAAACATTTGTCAAACATTTGCCAATTGTAGTAATATTGTCAGTTCTACAAAAAAAACTTTTGTCAATTATAGTTCTTACAATAATTTCTTTATACTGAAAAATTTGAATTTTTGACAAGTGCTGTTTTTGGAATAAGCTCTTCATAACGTCTGTCACATTAGTGACACATAGATTTATAGAGAGAAATGATGTGTCACACATATTTGACGGCTGGTAAAGAATTAATTAAGCATATTTCAAATAATGTCTATACAAAATTTTAACCGGTAGAAAAGGTTAAAAACTAGAGATATCGATTTTAAATCGATTAATCGAAGCTTAAAAAATCGATTTTTTTCAATTTTTTTCATTTGAATCGATTCGTGAATCGATTATTAAAATTAAGAGATTGATAACCGATTTTTTTTAAAAATAATTTCATTTTAATTGTAATTCTATAAAGAAACATGTATTAAAATGAAACACCAGAAACGATATTGTTAATTGTCACTTTTTACTCATTGCTATCGACGAACCCCTCATATGGCTCTATATAACTACATATGTATACGCACTATCTTGTCCAGTAGAAGACTGTTAATACAAAAGGAAGGAAGACCACCTATCTGGCAAACGATCCCTTTCCCACAAAAGCGACTTATTTAAAAAACATTTTTTTGTCAGTTTGTTAGAAATTTTTTAATAAACTTCGTTCATTCCGTGGTATTCGTTCTACATATTCAATTGCGTTATTTGTTATAATTAAAATTGAAAAGTTAGCCCATCGCCTGTACAAATATAATGTAAGGCGTTTTTACACGATATTACCCACATACTATCAATTAAGTCTCTTAACAAAAATTATCAGCAATTTTATTAAACTTTTCAAAATTTCGATTTTTTAGATCGATCTCACAGAATTGATTTTTTAGCCGACTTTTTTTGAATCGATCTTTTTAATTTCGATTTAAATCGATCCAAAAATCGATCTTTTTTTTAGAGAATCGACATTTCTATATAAGCACTAGTTTTAAACGTGTTATGACAATTTTTTGCGCGATGTATCCAGACGAGATGTTTCGTATTAAATTTTATTTTACAATATTCAAACAGAAAAAGATTCAGAAATGTTCGTCTTTACGTTGGAATGTAAAAATACGTTGCCGAAAAATAAATGTGAACTCAAAAACAAAAAAAAAAGATAAAATTTGGGCGTTTATTATAAACATATTCATCAAGTAACCCTACCAAAAACATACATACATAATTCCAATAAAGTAATGTAATTCTGTTCCTGTGTATAGAGCATTATATTTCTCCAATTCATGTTACTCTTTGAACCTAGCCGTGAACCAACCTTAATAAATCTTTAAACATTTAAACAGTTGGACGGCCAACGTAACGGTTGTTCAGGATATAACTACCGGACTACCCCGACAATCCCACATTGTTGGTGGCGGCAAGTATAAGATACTGGTCATGCCCACTACACACGGTCTGTTTGTTGTTATGTTAAAACCGAGCCGAACCCAACTGTGCCCAACCACTCTCAACTCTGACTCTATGAGTTTTACTTGTACGGTGTATTGTGTTATGTGAGGAAGGGTGCATCAATGTATAGTACAGTATAATGGTCCTTCCGATGTAATTAACACTGATTACTCTAACATTTTAAATGGTTAGATCTTTTAAATTAAAGCATAATTTTGATAAATGTTCTCTTCTATATGGCACAAGGATAGTTGTTTATTCGTTAAGTAATGGATGGTATATATTTTTTATTCGTCTTGTTTGTAAATGTTTTGTTTGGCCGTTTTTCTTGTATCTTGCTTTTAGGTTCAAAAACGACAAGAAATAGTTGAGGTAAATTTGAGAAATTTCCAAACTTATAAGTTTAAATTTAAAGCCAGGTTCTTTTATTCAATTGCCTTTAAAAATTATTTTATGGCGTTCTTTATTTTTAAATAATAAAGCAAATATTTAACTTTGCAAAATACATGTTCATCTTCGGGCAACATTTTTATGTATAGACTGTATATCGATAAAGACAATATTATTTCAATTTGGTTTTCAAATATTAGGTAGGTTTTTACTTAAATCATCAAGAAATTAAAGAAGTCTACTAAAAGCATCAAAAACTACATAGAAATTGATTAACCACCGAACATAAGGAGAACAACAACGCCGAAAAAACATGACTTAATCTGAGTTTGACTGTGAACATTTGTTTTTACACGATCGTGTATAACAGGTCCTGCAACGCCTATACTATTTGCATTGGTGAGAAAAAGCTCTTATTGAGTACGTTTTGAAGTGGCGCTGGCATCTTTGCGCAAAAAAACGGAAGTAAGGACAGCAATATGTAAATAAAAAAAAAAAAGAAAAATTAAAAAATAGTGGTTATCGTGGTTATAAATGTCAATTAAATATCAAATTTGTAAAAAAATATTATAGAAAATTAAAAATTATCATTTATTTTAATTATTACTGTAATCATAATTCTCGTAATACTAATAATCGTAATAATTTAATATTTTTTTTACAAAATATGCTACTAATTTATGTAAATAAATGTATGTAAATTTAAATAAATTTTCATTTTGATTTTTGTGCAATGTTTTTTGACAACTTTTACAAAAAACATAAGCATCATTTACTAAAGACGAAAATTTTGAGAGAACCTTTTACATTATCTTACGTGTCTTACAACGTTTTATTATTTAGTGAATTCAAAATAAATTCTGGTTTTGATATATTATCATCCAATAATGAATTATAGGAATTAAGGATACGATTGCTTAAAATTTTTAGCAACCACGCGAATCTGTGATATTAAATAGCATGGAATTTAAATTCTAGTTTCGACAGACGAAAGAAACACCAGCATATTCAAAAAAGAATTGAAGACAATATTAAATTTGCAACTCTTCAATTTCAGCAATATTATTTTTATACGTTACTAGCTGACCCGGCCACGCGTTTCTGTGACTCAGTAGTTATAATTGATTGAGTTAATTTTTTCTTATCATTTTGATACAATCAAATCAATATTTGCAAATAAAGCTGAAAATAGTTTAGAGAATTTTAAATCATATGAGATTGAGAAGAGGCGCGAGAATAAAGTGCTTCGCTTCGCTCGCTAAACAGTTCAAAATTCTATAAAAGGTTAATTCCATGTAATGCTTCGCTCCGCTCGCCATACGCTCGCCACACGATTACGAAAAATAAAAAAAAATTTGTCTAAAAAATATAAAAATAAAATTTGGGGTGGACCACCCTTATCACTTAGGGGTATAAAAAATAGATAACAACCTGTTGTCAGACTATATAAATATATATATATATATATATATATATATATATATATATGTGTATATATATATATATATATATATATATATATATATATATATATATATATATATATATATATATATATATATAATTTCATCAAAATCGGTCGAGCTTTTTCGGAGGAGTATGGTAACTAAAACTGTGACACGAGAATTTTGTATATTAGATTTGTATGTTAATGAAATGAGGCGCGAGGTGGAAAAAACTATCAGCCTGATAAAAAGCAAAATTTTAAAGAAATACTAATAAAGTAGTCAAAAGTTATTAATTCGAAAAAAACAGATGTAGTAAGATCTTTCTCTGTTTCTAAATATTTCAGAATGATTACCTAGTGATTGAATGATTATTTTTGTTTAAAGATGCGATGTAACTACTAGCCGTTTATTATTATTATTTTATCTGACACCCCGAATGGATCTATAATCATTAATCGAAATCAACACTAATACTTGTTTTCTCACAAAGCGATCTTCTTGTTAGTGAAGACAACTAAGAAAGCTACTGTTAGTGTGTCCGGAAACTATTATTTTAGTACTATCCTGTTTGATACATTGATATATCAAAATAATTTTGAAAAAGAATTTACCGGGCATAGCCGGGTAAGATAGGCAAAACGGCCCTTGACGCAAAATTTATTATTTTTATTGGAAATAATACTTCTTAGCTCCAGATACATTCCTGCCAAATTTCAACCCTCCGAAGCTAATAGTTTATGAATACACAAACAGACAAAAATTTTCAAAAAAAATTTCTTTTGACGAAATTACTGGGCTGATTTATTTGAGTTTAATATATATTGTTTGTGTACTCACGTAAGGCGAAGTAATAAAAAAAAATTAACGTTATATCCCTTTATTATACTAATTTTTTTAAATTTTTAAATTTAGGAAAATTTTTTTTTGGCACTTACGCGTTAACGACACCCACCATTTTTTGTTCAATGATTTGTCTCTTAGTACTCTATAACATATAATTTTATGGAAAAATTTTAGTTGGTAGAACATAGTAATATTTAAATACAAATGCATTCCATGTTCGGTACTACATATATTACTAATGTATAAAAAGGACTATAAAGTAAAATATCTACCCTATTTCTAAAATATTTACATACGTTCATAACTACGATATACTTGTTTAAATTTACAAAAGTCCAACACTATCTGCCGTTTGTCTTTTTTTATCAATAAGACAAAATAGACATTGATTTCTCTTTTGTTAGAGTTTTTTCCTTTGTAAGACGTCAAGTGAAACTTTGTTAGCTCATACACCACGCCTTATGATGTCAACAATTTCATACAAGTTGATTAGCTGTCAAAATAGTATACCAGTTGGTCATTTCGTTATAATTCCCCATGACCCGTCATCGTGTTAACAAAATAAGACAAACGAGAGATAAATCTAGACGTTTGTCTAAGCTCGTTTGTCGTAGTTATGAACGTATGTAATTTTATTACTGAGAAAATCCACTTTCCGCACCTCCTTAAAAAGTGCAACAAAAACATCAAGTGAGAGGGACGAGCTACATATTGCGTACAAATGTACACTACTTTCTTCAAGTTAGTTATATGTACATGTAATAACTACAACTGGTTTTAGCCGGATTGTTGTTATTACTAGACATTATTGAAGTTTTTTTTCGAATTTATTAAGTTAATGTTTATTATTATTAAAGCAATATAACATTTAAGACGTATTATTGTTATCTTTATTTGAAAAAAGTTTCTAAAACTTTATAATTTTAATTAGTAAGTATGCTGAGATATATTGAAAATTACGTATATTGAAAATTATCTTTTCGCAAGTTAAAACGTATTTTTTATAACAACTCAAAATATATATATTTTTTAGACCGTCACAGGAACTCCAAGAACTGCAACTCAGGGGGGAAGAGAACATTTTATTGCACTCCTTAGAGTTCTACTGTGTTTTAGAAATAAGGAAGATGCTTTACTTTATGGTCCTTTTTATACATAAGTAATATATGTAGTACCGAACATGGCATGCATTTGTATTGAAATATTACTATGTTCTACCAACTAAAATATTTTCATAAAAATATATGTTATAGAGTACTAAGAGACAAATTATTAAACAAAAAATGGTGGGTGTCGCTAACGGGTAAGTGCCAAAAAAAAATTTTCTTAAATTTAAAAATTTAAAAAAATTAGTATAATAAAGGGATATAAAGTTAATTTTTTTTTTATTACTTCGCCTAAGGTGGGTGCACAATATATATTAAACTCAAATAAATCGGCTCAGTAATTTCGTCAAAAAAATTTTTTTTGAAAATTTTTGTCTGTTTGTGTATTCATAAACTATTAGCATCGGAGGGTTGAAATTTGGCAGGAATGTATCTGGGGCTAAGAAGTATTATTTCCTATAAAAACAATCAATTTTGCGTCAGGGACCGTTTTCCCTATCTTACCCGGCTATGCCCTTTACTTATATTTTTCTACCGTATGGCTTTATAGTAAATAAATAAAATACGTTTTTCTCGGAAACTAGTTGATATAGAGCAATTGTAATTAAGAAAACCTTCTTTATGTGATTTTTCCGCCAAATTTTTTTCACGAAAAATGTCCAAAACACCGTAAACGTTTTCACGAAATTTCTTAAAAATAAGATGTTTCGTTCTTGAGTTATCGCGCGGACAATTAGTAAACATCTATATAAATGTGTCCGCACGATAACTCAAGAACGAAATATCTACTTTTTAAGAAATTTCGTGAAAACGCTTACGGTGTTTTGGACATTTTTCGTGAAAAAAATTTGGCGGAAAAATCACATAAAGAAGGTTTTCTTAATTACAATTGCTCTATATCAACTAGTTTCCGAGAAAAACGTACTTTTGTAAATGGAAATTCGCTATGTTATGCAGGATGCTGCGACAGGGGTATTAAGTTATGTGATCAGACTTACCAAATTGTAATATTTCGTAATATTTCATGAAAAATTATGAAACAGCCCAAAAATACAGTTGAAGGAGCACGAAAAAGAAAAAATTCTTTCAAATTTTGAATAAGTGGAAATTTTGGCAAAAAACTAATTTTTTGCAAGAACAAAAACCTGTTCCTGGCATCCGACGTGTCTGGCTGAAGAACTCATCCAAGGGTTTGACATTTCTAACATTTTCACAAAATTTCGTAAACCTAGAACATTTCGTTCGAGAGTTATCGTGCGGCCATATATATAATATATATATATATATATATATATATATATATATATATATATATATATATATATATATATATATATATATATATATATATATATATATATATATACATATATATATATACATATATATATATATATATATATATATATATATATATATATATATATACATATATATATATATACATATATATATATATGTCGTGTACTGTACCTCGTACACTTTACAATATAAAAATACTTAATCAACAATTTCGTATTAAATTACATTTTTGAATCTTATTTTTTCTAGAAAAATATTAAAACAAAATTTATTAATATTCTCTGTATTTTTCCATTCAGTATTTTTCCATTAAAATTAGTATTTTTTGTAAAACAAAGATTCGATCGAATAAAATAGAAAAAATCTTACTTTTGCTAACTTAGCATTTAATTATTATAAAAAGAAACTAGACACAACAATCCAATTCAGTTTTTTGGGAATTATTGTAAATCATTATTACCGCGTTCGAATCTTTGTAATGTGTTTGAATATTTTAATTGTTGTAATCATTGTAGTGATCATTGTGTTGAACTATTATTTTCATCAAATAAATTCGACTTTATTAAAATTAAATCTTTGATTTTTATTTGATAAAATTACGAACTTTCAGCAATTAAATTTTAAATAAAAAAATAAGAACATCAAATTAGAATTACAAGCAAACACGACGAACTATATTAAATCAGAATAATTAAATAAATAAAAATTAAAAAGGACAAATAAGTAGTTTGAGTGAAAAGTGAAGAAAAGAGGTTCAAGGAAAAGCACTAAAGAACTTGTAACCCAAAAAGCTCCGTTTCTTAGTTTTATCGAAAAAAGCTAAGTGGCGATCCAACCATTCCGGAGGATCCAGTGTTGCATCCAATTAAGGAATCATTCTACGTCGAGGACCGGGCGCGTGTTTCCACTATATTAATTGGAGGTCGCGACATATATATATATACATATATATATATATACATATATATATATATATATATATATATATATATATATATATATATATATATATATATATATATATATAATTTTAGTGAATATTATTTTCGGTTTCTAGGAACCTCAAAACAAATTTCTGCCATAGTCCCGGGCTCAAGTCTCGTCACGGCAGTGGTTGTAATAGCTGAACATTCAGGAAATTCGCTAAACGCATTTTCAAAATATTGTGACTTGTTACCTTTCTGCAGTTAGCAATTCATATGTACTCTTATATGTATCATATGCGTATATACGCATACCTTGTTTATTTTGTTTAGAATATGTATGAACACTTTAGTTGCTGAGAGGCGCAACTAGTCATAATGTAAGTTCTCTACGTTCTCTATATTTTAAAATTTTACAGGTAATATTAATTTGGAAACAAATAAAAAAACATTTAAAACATTTTTTTAATTTTTTATTTTAAAAATATATACTTCCCCCCTTTGCCACAGTAATGTAATTGTACACATTTTTTAGTAAACATCTATATAAGTAAGTATTAGTAAACATCTATATAAATGTGTCCGCACGATAACTCAAGAACGAAACATCTTATTTTTAAGAAATTTCGTGAAAACGTTTACGGTGTTTTGGACATTTTTCGTGAAAAAAATTTGGCAAAATCAGGCGGAAAAATCACATAGAGAAAGTTGTTTTATTTACAATTACTCTATATCAACTAGTTCCCGAGAAAAAAGTACTTTTATAAATGGAAATTCGCTATGTTATGCAGGATGCTGCGACAGGAGTATTTTTTTTTACAATTACTCTATATCAACTAGTTTCCGAGAAAAACGTACTTTTGTAAATGGAAATTCGCTATGTTATGCAGGATGCTGCGACAGGGGTATTTTTTTTTTATTTACAATTCTCTATATCAACTAGTTTCCGAGAAAAACGTACTTTTGTAAATGGAAATTCGCTCTGCTATGCAGGATGCTGCGACAGGGGTATTATTATTTTAATATTTATTTTCAAGAAAATACAAAAATGCCTTTTTTGAATTTACAGCAGATGACACAAATATTTATTATGTAAAAGTGAATTGCTTGGAAATTGCGACATTCATTTCTTTATTTTACTGCACTATTGTTGTTAAAGCAATAGTAACAGTAGTAGTTATAATATTAAATTAGTATTATTAGTTTATTCAAAGCACTGTTGTGACATAACTTTTTCCTTATAGGAATCCAATGTTAAAAATTAACATGTAAATCGTATGTATACATCCAAATGGGCCTCCTGGTATATTATGTGTACGATACATATTGTATCGAATATGTGCTTAGATTGTGAATAGCTTCACACTTTTTACGATAAAAGTATCACAGTCTAAACAACATAGTTTTTCTCGGAAACTAGTTGACATAGAAAAATAACTTAAGGACCTTTTTTATGTAATTTTTTCTCCTCTTTTAAATGGTCTAAAAAAATTTCACAAAAATTTTTGAATAAGTGGAAATTTTGGCAAAAAACTAATTTTTTGCAAGAACAAACACCATGTTCCTGGCATCCGACGTGTCTGGCTAACGAACTTGTCCAACGGTTTGGGATTTCCAACATTTTCACCAAATTTCGTAAACCTAGGACATTTCGTTCGAGAGTTATCGTGCGGACATATATATATATATATATATATATATATATATATATATATATATATATATATATATATATATATATATATACATATATACATATATATATATATATATATATATATATATATATATATATATATAAATTTTGGTGAATATTATTTTCGGTTTCTAGGGACCTCAAAACAAATTTCTGCCATGGTCCCGGGTTCAAGTCGCGTCATGACAGTGGCTGTAATAGCGAGCTTCCATTCTGGAAATTCGCTAAAAATCAAGGAAATATTGGCGTAAAAATCGTGGGGGTAAGGGTTAAAAGTTGAAACCTCTAAAAAGCAGTGGCTGGCTATTAACTGAACCTGTTCACAAAATTTCAGCCCTCTAGGTTTATTTGGGGAGATTTTGACCCGAACGAAACTATTAAAAGACAAGAAAAATCATGTTCTTTTTGGTATAAAAGTGGTGGGGGTAAGGGTTAAAATTCGAGACCCCCAAAAGACACCCCCTTGATACTAGCTCAATTCGAATACAAAATTTCAGCACTCTAGGTTTATTTGGGTGACCTGTGTGAGTCGTACAAACTTCAAAAACGTCGAAAAAGCATGAAATTGTAGCTTAAAAATGAGGGAGGTGGGGGAAAATATTATAACCTTCATAAAGTACAACCTACGTTCGAACTCTATCAACATACCAAATTTCAACCCTCTACGTTAATTCTGGGGGGCTGGGGGCCTGTTAGATCCAGACAAAATCGTTTTTCCCCCCTCTACTCCCTCCAAATCACCCTAGGCAACTGAATTTGGGATATGTCGTAGATAATTGATCGAAACATTATTTCAGACCGGTTTGGAAAAGTTCTATTGTTTTGTTGCCCCCCACCATCCCCTTAAAGTTTGGGTCTGGTCAAAAATTTGACCAAAATTTGATCCCACTTTGATAGTACGACGTGCCTCGGAAATGAGCCCCACTTACCAAATTTCGGCTCTTAACTTCCATAGGGGGGCCCTAGACATATTAAAAGGTGGCGGGAAAATATATATATATATATATATATATATATATATATATATATATATATATATATATATATATATATATATATATATCAGACATTTTTTTTTCTACATAATCGTGTTCTACGGGTCCGAAAACGGATAGCACCCCTATTCTCGCCTCTCGCCGTTCTTATCGTATAGGCTGCATAAGTCTAATTTTTTCAGTTGAAATATTCGACTAAAAATTATACAAAAATGTTGAAAATAAAATAATAACTACATAGTCCTTCAGTCCAAGTAGTTAGCCTTACTTTGGTAGATTTTGGAACAAACTGATACAATGTAATCTGTATACCACCAGGAGGTTTCCTTCATTGCAGCCTTGGCAATTTCTTCTTTTGCTTTTTTTGAGCAAAATTTACAAAATAAAACTTTTTTAAAACTATCGACAGCAAACGTCTCGTTACCACTAAACGTACTTACAGTGATTGCAACTAGAATCCTAAAAATCAGATACGTAGTAAGGTTCAAAAATTCCCGGCCTGGGAAATAAAAATAAGAGTAAATTTCGAATAACTATTTTTATTTTTTAATATAGGTACTCTCCTTTGGTTTCAATACACTTTTCATAACGTCTCACATACATTTCTATACCCTTAAAAAAATAGTCTGCATTTTTATCCTCAAAATGCGCCAAAACCCTTTGACTCACCTCGCCATCTGTGTTAAATTTCATTCCTCTCAAATTCTTTCACAGTGGAAAATGAAGGTGACGAGTGCCCGTACACAACTTCCAAACGTTGCTTGATTTTTGACAGCGTCTTCCCTTCCTTTGTTAAAAACTTTACGTATCTCAGTCCTGTACTCGATTTTATGCATTTTAAATTTTTGAGTTGACAATTTTATTTTATGAACCAGTATCTTGACAACGAAAAGATTTGACACAATATTTTTTTTTGTGGGTAGATACACAATAGGATCCTAATAGAATGACACTAAAAAAATGTATCGCCGATTAATCTAAAGTGGATATGCAATGTAATTTAGTAAATTTTGCTTTATAATTTAATGAAAAATTATCGTATTTTCGCGTGAGATAATAAAAATTTTATCGTAAGTCACCGTCGAATTATCGTACATGTACGATAATTATCGCACACCTGTCAACACTGGTTCTAAGATACTTAACAAACACAGTGTAGAAAACATTTATATCGGAAGATTAAAAAAATTGTATTTTGAAGGGGTTGATGGGGAGATTATTAAATTCAAAAGGAATGGGCAGTTTCACTGAAACCAGCTTCAATGTATTAACTTTATATTTAGTGTTGAACAATGTAAAATTCATTAAATTACATTATGTATGACAATTTTTTTTTCAAAAATATGAAGAATACGATAATTTAACGCCTTTGGTACGATTGACGCCCTTTTTAGGTTACCAGCATTGTGCGAAATATACTAGGTAGGTACTCTCTTAAGTAAATGATTTGCCTCTCTTTTTTCGTGACTATATTGATAATTTGAATTTTCTATTACCTTTAAGTGATGTTTTGGTGGTAAACATATATTATGTCTGATTTTTAAATGACTTAATGCAACAATCCGTCTCTTATAACCACGGTTGAAATTTCGTATTATTGTATTGAAATAATGTGTGATATAATATTCTTTTTTCAGGTAATTAGCATGGAGCTGTAAAGATGGATTTTTTAGGTAGATTAGGAAAAAAAAAATAATGCATTTAAATATTTTTTACCCGTATAAATTCTTTCAGAACTCCTTCTCAATAAATACTGACCGGATGTAAGATATATGTCACATGACATAATAAGTTGTTAAATTCTTTTATTACGTTTTTTTTCATGTAGATACCCTCAAAATTAGAAAATCGGCTAATATATTTTTCTGTTATTTTTTTTTGAGTATATATATTTTCCTGTTATTTTTCTTTTTAGATGATTATTAACAGAAAAAAGCCTTATGCTTTTTGTTAGAATTGTCAAATAACACCCCACAAAAACTGGAATAAAATTTTATCTAAATTTACATACACATCATATATATATATTTACTTCAACTACTACCGTATTTTGTAAAAATTAATACGATTATTCAATCATCGATTAGCACTCATAACAGACGGATCGATTTCGTAATAATTGTATCAACAATTAATTTAAATTATACCTAATTAGTGTTATTTATTTATTTGTGTACTCTGTTTATTTCAAAATTAAACATTAATTGAGGTTGCAAGTATCTACTAGACTCTTTACACTCCAGTATCTTACTGGGGTGTATTCAGTATAAAATTAGTTGTTAATGTGATGGATGTTAACTCATCAATTACAACAAACTTATCAGCTACAACTAATTCATCAACTATGACAATTGGCGATGTTAATACTTCTGCTGAAAATCAATTAATAGTCAATGTTGTTTCGCCAGATATTTATAGATCTCAACATAAGCGCATAGCTACTGGATTACTACCATCTACGTCAGGTGCAACTAAAAAGAGAATACGCACAACGTCCTCAACAAACAATTCGCAGTCAATGTACAGTGTAGATACGCGTTATAGATTCGACGCACTTAGCGAAAATTCCGATAGTGAGGATGATGAAGCGCTCATAGCTAGACACCTAAGACAAGCTGAATCATCTAACCGGCATACAGCAGTACCACACAAAATACCTCCTGTTGTATTATACAGCTACACTGAAAATCATGCTTCTACACTAACCAAACAAAAATCTGTTTTGAAGCATGAACTTGACCTCAAGTACAAAGGAAATCGAATATTAATATTTACAAAATCCATGGAGAATCATAAACTCATCTGCTCAACTTTAAAACAATCTGGAGCAGAATATCACACCTATGCAACTGATGAAAGTAAAGTTTTAAAACTGGTTCTGTGTGATATTGCTCCAAATGTAACTGAAGATGAATTATTAGAAGATCTAAAACAACAGAAATTAAATCCTCTTCAAGTAAGACAAATGTTTCGCAAAGAAGAAAATAATATCAAAAGACTACTGCCACTTTATGTAATTACTTTCGCACCTGGTACAACCATCGCATCTGTAATGAATTGCAAGAAACAATGTGGCTCTATTGGTAAATGGGAGAAATATCGAAAATTCGACCAAGTGACTGAATGTTACCAATGTCAAGAATTTGGACACACTGCTCAATTTTGTGGAAAACCTGCTCGTTATTTGAAATGTGGACAGAATCATAACATCAAAAATTGCGAATCTACAGACCCAAAACCTTATTGCACTAACGGCCACGGCGAGCATCAAGCAAATTTTAAAGATTGTCCAAGGTATAAAAAGCAAATTTTGTTAAAACAAACTAAAGGTCCGACAATTAGGAACGTATTTAAAAATAATTATAGTTTTACTTCAAGTCAACAAAATTTCCCGCAGCTACCAAATAGAAATAATTTTCAAGTTAGAGACCAAGCCGCCCCTGTAAGTTATAGTGATGCTGTTCAGAACAATTATTCCAGCACGAATAGTAACAATAATAACATTTTTGATTTTGTAAATGAATTAAGAAATTTAACTAATACCTTTAACTTTACTTCATTGTTAACTCTAATCAAAAATAACTCAACTCGTTTAAGAAATGAAAATGATACTTTCACTAAAACTATGATTATAATTGAAGGAGTTTTTGAATTTTTCAGTAATGGTAATTAAATATATAAAAATTAATGTACAAATACCTATGTGTAATTAACTCACTTAAAAATTTTTGTTGTTTTGTTTTTCTTTTATAATTACGTAACTAAAATTATTAATACTATTTTGATCATGTTAAATTATTAAATTTGCATTATGTCAATAAATAGATTCGATATAAAAGTAATGTTATGGAATTCAAATTCCATTAAATATAAATTAAACGAATTGAAATATGTTTTAGATACTAAACAAATTGAACTTGTAGCGTTAAGTGAAACTAACTTGAATACAACTGATAAAATTAATATCCCAGAGTATAACATCTATAGAAATGATGAAGGGCGCGGTGTAGCACTGTTTATTCACCAAAGGTTGCGCCACCATGAAATAAAGATACACGGGTTAATAGAATTAAAAGCAGTAGCTATAAAAATTTCATTATGTGCCAGTCTACAAGTTACTGTTGTATCGGCTTATCAGTCACCTTGTAAACGAATACTAATCAGTGACCTAGATTTAATATTCAATTTGGACAGAAAAGTTATAGTCTTTGGATATTTAAATTGTAGGCATCCAAGCTGGAAGTGCGTACGTTCAAATGCAAATGGTAACATACTTTTGAACTATTGTTTGCTATCAAATTTTAACATACATCATTCTGATGAGTACACATTTTACCCATCTAGAAACAATGCTACACCCAGCACTTCAGATATTATTTTATCAAAAAATACTGACAACATTCTCACTAAACCTAATTGTGTGTCAGAATTAAATTCTGATCACAATCCAGTTTATTTTAACATCTATTCAAATAATAATATTAATTACAATAAAATGCGCTATGTCTTAAATTATAAGGAAACAGACTTGAACAGATTTAGAGCGATAGTTGACTATAATATTAACAACTCAATAAAAATCAAAAGCACAAATGATATTGATTACTATGTTAACAAATTTACAAAGAATTTACAAGATGTGGTACAGGTAACAGTCCCACTTGTAAAAACTAAACCAAAATATTTTAATATCCCTCCCACCTTATCGAACTTAATTAAATTAAAAAATTTCTTCAGACGACGCTATCAATAAACTTTCTAAAAATGTTAAAATCAACTTATCTAACTGGCGTAATAAATGTTGGAATGATTTTCTTTCAACTTTAAGTCCATAAGATGGTACTCTTTGGAGAATAACTAAGAACATAACCAAGAAAATGCAGCCAGTTCCGACTTTAAAGAGTAGTGATGGTAATTTTGCTTTTTTAAATAGATAAGGCGAATTACTAGCATCAAATTTCGAGAAGGTTCACCATCTAAATGATAATTTAGGAATTCAAAGCTTTGAAAATACTGTTAATCAACAGGTTTTAAATTACCTAAGGGGCTGTCCATTAATCACGTGAGGCTTGAAAGGGGGGGGGTCCCATAAAAAATCACGAAATATCACAAGGGGGAGGGGGGGTAAAGTAATATATCACGTGTATTTATTTTTTCGGCAAGTGCGCGATACTCAACCGAAAAGCGGCGTTACATGTATTTATTTTTTCGTCAAACGCGTACAAAATCGAAAACGGCTTGTAGTGTGACCTTGATTCGCTATCAATATAATAGTCCAGAGATGCACAATGTTCGTCCTTCCCGCATCCTCACGCGACGATCGAACGGTAGATCGAGAGAGATTCTCTGCGTAGTGCGCGAAAATGATGACGCCGAGTGGCTTGATGAAACCGATGTTGATCTTCAACAAAGCACTGTGCCAACAACTGATTTGCAAGATGCTTATCCAGTTATTGGTGTTGAAGAAAGTCTTGCTAATCCGTGGTCCGAAAATACTGTACATTAAGTAATGTTCATGTATTAGTACAAAAAAGTTTTTCGCATTTATTATTCCTGTCAATCAACAAAAAAAAAAAAAAAAATTGCAACCTTTCTGTCTACTTCTGAACGTTATTATAGTAGTGTTTAATTTTCTATAATAAAATTAAATGATACTTATACCAGTATTTTATAAATATTAAAAAAAAAAATTAGATTCTTTGCAGGTACGAAAAAATACACGTGATATACGGGGGGAGGGGGTAGCCTTAAACCTCACCATGTATCACCAAGGGGGAGGGGGGGTTAAAAAATGCAAAAAAAACATCACGTGATTAATGGACGGCCCCTAAACGCTACTAATTTAAATAATACAAAATTCGCAGACACGGTGACTACCTCGCCTAAAGAAATTAAAATCACAATAAAGAGTTTAAAAAGCCGTAAGTCACCTGGATATGACAATATGTCTCCAATACTGCTAAAAAATTTGAGCAAGAAAGCCTTAGCACATTTCACAATTCTTGTTAATGCGATTCTTTCCTTCGGTTATTTTCCTACAATTTGGAAAAAAGCTAAAGTAATTACTTTAGGCAACAGCAAAGAAAATCCAACTAGTTATCGACCAATCAGTCTTTTACCAGTCTTGAGCAAAACTACCGAAAAAATCATCGCCACTAGAATTACTAACTTTTTAAACACTTACAACTGTCTTATCGATGAGCAATTCGGATTCCGTGCAACACCTTCCATCACGGGGCAGTTTGTTAGGATTGCCGAATTTATCACTGATGCCTTTAATTTAAAAAAGCATACTGGTATGGTCTTGCTAGATATAGAAAAGGAATTTGATACTGTGCGGAACAGTGGTCTCCTATTTAAACTAATTAAATTAAAATTTCCAAATTATTTATGTCATCTATTAAAATCCTATTTACAAGATAGGAAATTTAGTGTTTATGTCAATAACACCGTTGTTGAACATACTATCGTTGCCGGAGTACCCTAGGGGTCAGTTTTAGGTCCTATATTGTTTAGTATATTCATCAATGATTTACCATCTTTTACGAAAGTACGTAAAGCCCTTTATGCCGATGACATAGCTCTCTTCTGTAGTTCCTGGCGAGCTGACTTTATTACAAATTGGTTAAACTTGGCTCTTGTTGAAATAACAAAGTACTTTACGAAATGGAAAATCAAACTGAATGTTACTAAAGCGGAAGCTATTATGTTTACAAAGCGCAGACCTAAAGTAAACACTAATATATGCATTTAAATAATACTATAGTTCCATGGAAGCCCTGTGTTAAATACTTGGGGGTACACTTGGACTCCAAATTGACCTTTACAACACATGTAAACTCTGTGAAAGAAAAAACTTTAGCTGCACTGAAAAATTTGTACCCATTGTTCAATAAAAATTCTAACATTAACACGAAAAACAAGCTAACTATATACAAATTACTTTTAAGGCCGATTCTTACTTATGCTGCACCTGCTTGGTGCTTGGTAAAACTAGTCTTCTCAAGCTGCAAAGGTTTCAAAACAAAGCTTTAAAAATTGTTGGTCATTATCCATTTATCTACAGTACTACTGATCTCCACATGGAATTGTCAACTGAAACTGTCTTACAATTTGTCAAAAAGCTGTGCTCTAAATTTTATTCCAAATGTTCCCTCAGCACTAATAAATACGTCAAAACTCTAGGTGACTACACTTTAGAGTCGCTTCAGCATAAATACAAAAAATATAAGCACAAACGTACAAAGCACATTTTATTGTAATATTAATATTGCTCAGCTCCAACTACTTTAAATAAATGTATAATCCCCACTTTAAATTTTAGTTTTATTTCGAGCTAAACACTCACATTTACTAATTTTTGGGGTTTTTTATATGCATTTAATTTATTCCCGCATCAAACTTATTATAAATAAAAATTTTTTACATTTTGTTGCTTAGTAAAATTATAAAATGGTTTTTGCAGGTACATTTACTTAGAAAATAGTGTGTGTACAAAATTACTCTGTATTATTTATTTGTGCAATAAATATATAATTTATTTTATTTAAATACGATTATTACTATTACAGGAATTATGATTACAATAATAATTAGTATAAATGATAATTTTTAAATTTTTGTAAAAAAAATTTGCAAATCTAATATTTATTTGACGTTTAGAACAATATATTTTTTATCTTTTGATGCTTCCGTGTCTAGATCTGTTATACACGATCGTGATTTTTATGCATTTACCGATGCCGTTAAGTTACATTTCCCGAACGTTTGTTTATATCAATGAAAACCAAAAAATAACAATGCCGTAAGTAAAATAGGTGCTCGGTAAGTGAATAGGAGTAAGTGAAATTAGCTCAAAAATGATTGTAATTATTTATTTATATTGAAATTAAAAGTACAATTTGAAAAATTCGGAAAATTAATCGATTAATATGAAAATTTTCAGTAGTTTGCACATTATTATTATTATTATTATTATTATACTTTTACGCCAACCTGGCGCTCACTACTCAGTAGGACAGTACTGGGTAACATTCACCTATACCGGCATTATGCAAGGTATTAGGCTCTGTGGAAGGGTAATGTGCTAAACCAATCCGTAAAAGTACCGTAGTACATTCACGGACGGGTTTGTCACATCACTCCTTATATTGTTGTTGTTGTTGCTTGAAACGAGGTGTTATGCGTCTATTTTGGTGTACACTGATTCGTACGACGAGACTTTTGTGGGAACGTAGATGTTGGCTCAATGACAGACGGCTGTGAATGCCTAGTTCATTTTCGTGTCCTCAGAGAATAGGTAGGATTAGGGACAGAGGGAAGGGAAAGGACTGTTTGTGTTTGTGTGTGTGTTCGTGTATGTGTGTGGATGTGTCGTTCTATTTTTCGTTTCTTGGTGTAAATGTGTTCTGGTTCATCAAATTGCTCATTAAGATCGGGTGTTCCTGGAATTGCGCGTTTAGATGGTACAGAGGTTGACGGACCTTGTGTGTTATTGAGTGGGGGAGGATTGTGCACCAGAGCGGTAACAGTGAAAGTGCGGCAGTTGGTCGATCCTCCCTCTCCATCAGACGAATCTGGATCTGTATGTGTGTTAGGTGTTTGTGTTTCAGTGTTAGCGTATTGTGTGTTTATGTATGTGTGTTGTGTGTCTGTAAGATGAGTGTCAGTGTGTTGTTCACTCACTGTAGATGGCTCAGATGGAGTACAAGCAGATCCTGTGCTTTCACATATCGCAGTCGGATTCGTATTACTGAGGAACTTCCGTACTATACGACATGTGTTTATGATAACTGCCTTTTGCATAGTGACATATGTGTACTTTGGGAGACCCAAGAGGGTCAAGCTATTGTGTAGTGTGTGTGGAATGACCCCGGTGGCACTGAGTACTATTGGAACAATGTGGACATGTGGACATTCGCCGTTGTTGTTTCATTTCGGCTGCGAGGTCAGTGTATTTCTCCAATTTAACTGCGTGTGTTTTTTGTAAGTTATGTGTATTCGGAACCGCAATGTCGATCAGATAGGTGGTCTTAGTTTGTTTCATTACGAAGGTGATATCTGGTCGATTATGATTTATGGTCTTATCTGTAATAATCGACCGATCCCAGTAAAGTCTACAGGAGTCATTCTCCGCTACTACTTTTGGTGTGAGCTTGTAGTAAGGGGTTTTATCGGTTATAAGGTGGTGCTTAACCGCTAGTTTCTGGTATATAATTTTGCCAACCTGGTCGTGACGGTGTTTATATTCGGACTGAGCGAGCTGAGTACAGGCAGCTGTGATGTGTTGGATTGTTTCGGGTTTGGAATGGCATCTCCGGCATGAGTCAGATGTTATTGACGAGTCACGAAGTATGTATTTTGAGTAATTCTTTGTATGAATTACTTGATCTTGTATAGCCAGCATAAATCCTTCAGTCTCCGGGAAAAGGCTTCCTTGACTCAACCAGGCGTGCGACGCTTATTATTATTATTATTATTATTATTATTATTATTATTATTATTATTATTATTATTATTATGATGTGAAAGATTAACGAAAAACGAGACTGCACTTCAAAAACCCCCAGGCGGAGGAAAAAGTGTCCGTGCAGCGTACCAGGTCAGGTACTTCTAGGTCAGGTACGTAATGTCCGTCATACAGCATCCCCTTCCTGGTCTTCCCTACCTAATAAATCCCCGAACCTCGCTGCAAAACCATGACAGTGGGAGATTCGAGGGCAGGTCCAATGGATGTTCGAGGACCCGCTCTAAACGGGGCATGGGCGTTCAAAGGTGTTCATAAACTCCCGGAGAAAGTCGTCACGTGCGACCGGAGCGTGCGGAGCGTCCCGATAATAACTGTTTTTTGCATTGACGCCGCTAACATGTTGGCGTGAGATCGACAAGCCGGAGTGATATTTAAATTGCGCACAAAGGAGTTATGCATACCCCCCAGCATCTGATTATAAGTACAACCAAGTGGACAGTATAGCCCGGGTACAGTTGTCGCAGTTCATGTATTAGATCTTGATATTTAATCCTTTTTTTGCTCCTCCTTTTCGACTATATTAGTTTCCGCCGGAGCAGAGAACTCGATAACATACATAGTCTGAGAAGTTAAATCTTGGAGCACAACATCAGGCTTATTAGCGTTCAATTGCCTGGTAGTTGCAACCGGCATATTCCAAAAGATCTTGCACTTTTGGTTGGCAACAAAGGATTCTACTTCCGCAGGATCGTAGGGCAAGACTGGTGTTTTGTCAACTTCGTAATGATGACGAAGATAAAAGTAGAGCACACGCAACGCTGCATTATGGCGTTGGATATAGGTGGATTTAGCATAATAAGAACAACCTGAAGTCAGGTGCATTAAGGTTTCCGGGTATGCTTTGCATGCCCGACACGAAGTACTCGAAACCCCTTTATTACCCATCACATATTTTTGGTGTGTTAAAGTGTTCCACACTCCATCTTGAGCTGCCATGATAAAGCTCTCCGTTTCCGATTTAAGTCCATTAGCTCTCAATAAAGCCCAAGTGAGTTCGCTCGAAAGGCCAAGGTTGTCAAGGTGTCGGAAGAACATACCCTGGTGAACTTTTTTCGCGATGTTTATTGAGCAGATGTTGTTGCTCGGCTCTCTTGATTGCCGACTTTCGGCGCGACTGTGATAGTGAACGAATGTTATCATCACCGTCGCGACTACGCGGATCGAAGTCTAAGCCCGAGATATCGGCGGCACGTTGCGCTGCTGTGAATAAAAATGCGCCTACGCCAGCAAGCTCGTGATCCCTGACGAGTTGCAATAGCGGGTCTGAACTGTTAAGTACACGACAAGCTGTACCTAAGACTATACGATCATGTAAACGTTCGACTGACAGGAGCCCCCTCCCCCCTGGTCTCGTGGGAGGTAAAGTCGTTGTGTCGATGCGCGTGGGTGTAAACTACGGTTGATATTCATTATTTTTCGCGTGTCTCGGTCTAGTTCCTCTAATTCATTCACATTCCACTTAATTGAGCCAAAAGTATATAAAAGGATGGGTATGGCTAACATATTTGTAGCGCTGGTCTTGTTCTTCGCCGACAATTCGGAACTCCAAATTTGTCGGAGAAGGTGCTTATATCTACTACTTAAGGCGGCCTTCATGTTCTTCACGTCCTGGATGTGACGTTCGCCAACACCGTACGTATAGGTCGTTCCTTCATCAAGATGTTCTATGATGCTTCCATCCACTAATTGGGCGTGTGAATCAAAATTCGGAACTACACCATACTTACAGTGCACCAGCGCGCATTTGTCCAGTCCGAACTCCATACCGATCGCGTGCGTGTATTTGTGTGTTAATTTTAGAGCGCAGTTGAGATCACTCTCCGACGAGGCATACAGTTTCAAGTCATCCATATAAGATAAATGTGTGACTTTATGCTCGCGATTTCCTACCGGGCCACACAAGTAGCCGGGTTCCTCTCTCAGGCTGATTGATAGGGGCAACAACGAGATGTAAAACAAGAGTGGGCTGAGGCTGTCTCCTTGGTATACGCCTCGTTTGTATGTCACCAACTCCGTTGACACAACGTGTTCACCGGATGTTATTGTGAACCTTGTTTTACAGAGCGGCAACAGGTGTTCAATACATTTAATAATGTCCGGGTGGACTCACAGACTATGGAGCAAATAGATAATGAGCTCATGCGACGTTGAGTCAAATGCTTTCCGATAGTCCACCCAGGCCATTATTATTATTATTACTGGCATTAGTCTTCATATTTTATTGACATTTCAAAAGGTTGTTCAATCATTAAAATTTTCTGTGGTTTTCATAATCTTCCTTCCATTTTACGAGAATAAATTTGCAGCCAAAATTAAAATGCTTCATTAATTTCATTATTCTCACTAATATTATAGTCTAACAAACTATTTTCCTCAATTTTTTAAAAGAAAATTAAAAAAATATTCACGCCAATTAAATATTGACAATTAATTTTTTATTTACAAATATAGTTGTCAATTGTCGCTACAAAGATTCGTATTATAGTTGCTCGAAAATTACAAAAACTCGACCCTGCGGGTTTCATTTTCGAAACATTTCATCGATCAGTAAAAGCAACTTACCGAACTTATATTGTAAAATACTATTACGTAACATTTCAAAATCCACTTTTAATGAAATATTTGACTAAAATTAAACAATAAAATTTTTACTTTGTAGCTTTGTAGAGTTTTAAAACAACAAATAATTTGTAAGTACTGGTGCTAAATAATGAATTAATTTCGTTACGTATTTTAAAGAAACTCACTAGATTTTCATTCAATATTTTTTTTCAAATTCTTACAGATGACTCTATATTATTTTTTAAGTATTAATTTAAAATATCAACTTACCAATTTGTCATTTTGTGGAAGTACAGGTGAGGAAGCATTTGATCTTTCCGATGAATCTTCTTTATCATCTGGATAGGAGACGCCTAATTCATAAATACTAATCATATGTGTTGCTTGTATATGCACCATAAGATCCCACGCGTTTGGAAATGGATCCTTGCAATGTGAACACAGTAATGACGTCATATCATTTCCATTTGTAACTGAAATCAAAAAACAAATGATAGTAATAATCATCTTACTTATACGTAAGTTTAGTACTTGGCTTTTTTCTCTACGATCCGTTTGTTTGTTATTGTCGTTTGCCAAATTAGTTTATGTATATTAAAAAGAACAAGTATGTATATTAAAACTGTAACATTATCCTAACATTCTTTAGAAGAAGGGTGGGCAGCCATTTAAATGCACGGGCTAGAGCACGTTTTTCGTTTTACGATGGACAATAATAATTAATCGATACATTTTTGTATTTTTTTTTTTTACTATATAACTACTATGGTGGGTTTTAATTGCAAAAACTACACACATATGTTTCTGATGGATAATGCAATAACATATAAACAATTTCGAAAAATTATCATCTACCGTTTTCTGTTTAAGTAAGGGAATCTTTATTTTCTTTGTCATTTATGAGGTATCTTCACTTTAAAATATTTATTTCTTTTAAGTTGTCTTTGCTGTATTTAGTCCGTATTTTGGAGGTTGGCCACCGTTAATATAGAACAGGGCTTCTTAAATTTTTCTCATTCGCCACCCCAAATAGAGATATATAAATATTTTGTAAGGATTTATTGACATATAAACAATTTTTCGCTATGACTCCAAGATATTTCTAAACGACCCCAAATGGGGTCGTGACCCACAATTTAAGAAGCCCTGATATAGAACAATTTATTACCCAGCGCTCCCTCCATATAACCGATAGTGGTTTCCTGCTATGTTGTGCAATGCTGAATAGTTTTTGTAATGTATAATAGCCATTGCACATAAACCTAATATCTCATCACCCTTAACATTTAGACTGTGATTTGTTTCAAAATAATCATTGAAAAAATTTATATGAAAGTTTACTACTCTAATTATCTGGTGAATTCTAAAATAAACACTCTTCCTTCATTGTTTAATACTACCAGAAATTACAATAAATATTTAAAATAACTTGGACGCGTGTCTCTGAAGCACTGATTACTAATACTGAATTGATTTCATTAGTTATATACACAATAAAATGACTGATCGTCCGGACAAAATTGATAATGTAAAAAATGTTAATTCAACAATGCCTAAAACCACATTATAAAAAAGAAGATACAAGAAGAGACGGTCACTGAAAAAAGTTATTCATTTGATATTGAGTTTCTAGGAGAACCTGGGTTTTATGGAATTTTTGCTTGAGCACGAATCGCCTGCATTGATGGGTGTTGTGCTTAATCATTTTATTTTAGGCTTTATTTAATTAAACAATATAATTTTTACCTATTGAATAACCAGATACTATTATTGTGCTGGAAATATGAAGGAAACGTTTTGTATTAAAAATAATACAGAAATAGTCTCTAAGTATTCCAAAACTATCACCTAAAATTTAAACTATAAAATATTTAAGTACTAGCCGTATACCCGATGGGATTTCCCATCGGCAACATCTTTTTATTAGGTACTCACTGCTCACTTTCAATGTTTTTCAAAAGCTTAAATACCAATTTCCACGTTTCTAATTTCAAAAATGACGAACTTCCCATACGAACTTTCATTTCCTGTTTTAACCACTTAGGGAATGAATTTCTAGAAACGTTTACACAACTGACTTTTATTTATAAGTAGTAATGCCTAAAGATCAATCTTCATATCTTCTGTGCTTAATTTCGTGCATCTAAACCCAACAGTTTAGGCTGTGCGTTGTCTGTCAATCAGTGTACAAAATATTATTTATTTGAGTAGTCATAGTAACATATTTTTTTATATCTAACTTCAAAAATGATGAATTTCCATAAAAATTTGCATTCCCTATTTAACCCACTTAGGGGGTGAATTTTCAAAATTCCTTTCTTAGTGGTCACCTACGTTACACAGGGAACTCCTATGCAAAATTTCATTCTTCTAAACCGAACGGTTAAGGCTATGCGTTGTCTGTCAGTCAGTCAGTGTTAGAAATTTATTAAGTAGATGTTAAAACATTTGATTCAATTTAAAATTTTAACAATTTTAAATTTGTACACAATCAAAAATATATGCTAGCAAAATTAACAGCTAAGATTTTGACCAGTTTGATCGATAATAATGAAAATTGTTTTCGAGGCTTCAAAATTAGATATCAATTTTAAAGAAAATTATAATATTATAGACTTGTAATAGGTTTCTTTATTAACTATCGGCTACTATGATATCCTTTTACTTAATATTTGGACCAGATATATTGAGTCAGTAACTTTCGGCTCGTTCGGCTGAATATGGGCTCCTTAAAATTAGAAAATAATATACGTATAGCAAAATAAGGTTTAACTATGTATAAAGATGATTCGAAAACTTTGCTAATATTTTCTTAAAATTTTTGAAACGACAAATTTAATACTTGTACACGTTGCTTGTTGACACCAGTATTCAATTATAAATTATAGATTCGGATTTCTGTTGATTTTCAAATCGGCGTACTTTTGTGGACAAACATTTTTAAACATAAATTTTATTAAAAATAAACTAAGAAATCAGTTGAACAGTATGTTTGTTATCCCAATAGATAATAATGTTATCCCAATTAATGATGGAAATGATTCCAGGCTACAAGAAATCTATGCAGAGTTAAAGAATTTCTTTGAATATTTCTCTAATGCTTAAAAAAGTATCGACAGAACGGATTAACCCATTTTGGGGCTCTAAACATTTTCTTCTTACCGGACCCTTCCCACCCCCATAAAATATAAAGCAGATAAGAAATATAAAACAATAAATCAAACAAAACTAACTAATGTGAAAACTAAAAGAAATCTCAAACATTGGTTAAAATACTCAAAATAGACATTTTGACCGGTCTCTAGCAATTAGTTGTCACATTTGTCTGTGCGATGATCCGGCCCTGCGTACTTTGTTTAACTGAGTATGCTATAAGTTGGTGAACATCTTGAACTGAAAGTCGAAAATAATAATTATTCGATTATAACCGTAATCGTGTCTGGTAAAAATTTTGTAAAGATTGTTTTTGTCGGTAAAACGGTTAACAATTTCTACCTATGATTTTTTTGTGTAAAATTGGTCGGTCAATACAAAATGGCATAAGAAACTGGAGAGAATGGATTTTCCTAGCTTAAAATTATTCAAAATTCCGAACAAGAATTAGCGCAAACCATCGTCTTTAATGAGCTGGTTTTATATTTTCTAAGCTTAAGACTAGGCAAAGTAAAATCTTCAGTTTTTGTTTTCTGTTTTGGTAATCTTTATTTTTATTTATATTTTCTTTTTGTTTATAAATAATTTATTGTAAATAAATAAGCAAAGTACTAATTTAATTGTGTTAACATACTACTTTGTGAAAAACTTTTACAAGCTGAAGATTCATTGTATGACTTTTAACTGTTATTATGTTTAAATAAGTGTTTATATTGTCAATAATGCTCTACATCTAGTAAGGAAAGGTTTTTACAATAAACAAGATATACCTTGCAAAATCAAAATCGATGTTTTTAACACAATGATACGATCCATATTAATTTATGGATGAGAAATCTGGGGACCATATATTACAGAGAATGCCGTAAATAAAATATATTATAAATATTGCAAAGAAATTTTGCAGATAAAAAAAGTACTTTGAATTGCGCGGCGATTATGGAGCTTGGACATATTTTAAGTTCGGCGAAAGTAAAATATATATTTATAAATTACTTTTTAAAACTGCGATACAAAGAAAATGAAAACACAAGACCGCTACAAAAATACTGTGCAAAATATCAAATATTTTCTAAAATAATATTAAAAATAATTTCTAAAATAATACATATATTAATATTGTTAAAAATCAACTCTTAATATGTTTTTCTGTCCTTTCTTAATATGCTATTAAAATTTCATAACAATTCTCAAAGTATTAGTATCTTTCTTTTTTTTTAAAAAAAAGCCCTTGCAAAATTTTATGTATCTTACTTCGACCAATCCTCAAAAAAAAAATTTTTTTTTTAAATACATTTTCTTTTTTTAAAAGGTAAGAAATGTGTAAAAGCAATTTTAAAGAAGTGGTCTAAGCCCTGAGAGGGTTCCTTATTAATTTCTAAAGAAATTGGACAATTTATCACCAATTTACAATTACCCTATGATTTTAAAATTGTGGGGTAATTGTGAACGTCATTCACAAATGCCCCCATTCGGTCAAAAATTTCAGTAGTGTCCTTTTCAGAGTTGAAAATGTTGATGAAGGTGCTGGTGACCTTATTGTACAAGTTTCCGTTGTACAAACAATACAAAAAAAAAAAAATGTTTTTTATTCATGTAAACTAAATGTATTTCCTTGAAAAAGTCTTATTTTCCTTGTTTTTGTGTGAATACATGGAATTTTTTGATTTTTTATATGATAAAATGACAAAATATCATCAAAATATCATTTTTAGCTTGTAATAAATTTGTTCCTACAATTTTGGTTATTTTTCTTTAACCTTGATTTTTTGTAGAAATTTGAGGTATGCGTAACTTGCATTAAACAAAGAGAAATTGTGACCGCTAAAGTACGATGAAAAATTTGAAAGTGGAGTAAATGTGAAGAATTTGAGCTGAGTTTTACTCTGACGTACCACACTTCTCTTGTAATCCATTCTAAATAATTTTTCTGATGGCATTCACTTTTACCCCGAAATTCTTAAGATTTGCTAAACCGCACCGGGAAAATGTGAATGGCTTATAAAATTTTTGTTTTTCATACGAATTCACTAAAATTTGTGTGGTGCATCTTGAATAATGTAGAATTAAAAATGAATCAACCATAATATGATATATAAAATAAAAAATACTTAAAACAACACTTATATCTCCACTCATGAAAATCCATTCACAATTACCCCGGTCAACCCTATATAAAAATATTTAAAACCGTTTATTTTATTTTATTTATTTATTTATTCATTTTTTTAGTAATTTAAGTTACTTGCGGCTCCGTAAATGTTATTTTGAAAAATACGACTCGAAAAACAGCTCCTCACGCAAAAAGGCTTGCCCACCCCTGGATAATACACGTTGTGCAAAATGTCTCAAAAAGGAAAGAAGATAGGAATATTACCTTTGTCTATTTGATCCATACTGTGACATCGGCACGTGAATCGTAATTTACAATATGTCTTCTTATGGTTAATAATTTCCTTTAAGTCGGTAAACATTTCTCGACAGTTACCGCAAATTAATATGTCTGGATTGCCTACAAAACACAAAAACATAAAATACTAAGACTAAAAAAAAAAATAAAATAAAACAAAAAATTAAATTGTTGTATTTTTGATTAAAATTTATTAGAAATATATCGGTTATAACTTTTTTCATACTACAAAAAAAAAACACAAAAACAAGTTAACAACAAGAACGGAAAAAAACTTTTTTCGTAGATTGCGTGTTAACAGCGACTAGCCCTACTAGCGCGACTATGTGCAGTCATGTAGACACAGAACAAACAAGTCTTTATATCGTAATATAATAGAACGATATATGTATGAAAGTTATGATTTACAAGTTGTTTCAATTTCAGATAATATATTTATTAATAATTTTGTTGTCTACTAGTTTTAAGGTGCAATAAATAATTTTGTTCCTTCCATACAAATAATTTTCAAAAGTTTTATATAGTTTTTCGGTTTTTTCTTCATAGTTTGTTTGCATGTTCACTGCTGCAATATTTAAATGTGCAATCTTATCATTTTTATTAAGAATAAGTTAATATATATTTACCTACATAAATTAAGTGTATGGTAAAGTTATGAATATTAGTTTTTTTATAATTTACTAGTGTTGCGCAAACTGTATAATTAGCACATTGTGTAGATACTGTAATGTATAATAAATTATTATAGGATGCGAGGCTCTTTTAGTGAATTTGGATGAATTTTTGAACATTAACTTCACTGAACGAACATTACATTGATTAAGTTCGCACAAGTTAGCTATTGTTTAACGTACGTAAATGGTTTTAGTTCGAACTGAGAAAATGTGTAAAAACAGTATGTTGAAACACAGTTTAAAAATTGCTTTAACTTTGAAACATTACTGATTCGTAGGGGCGTAATTCGGGACGACAGAGTTGTGGAGGTAGAGATATAATAAAAAAAAATCTAAATAAAAACCGTCCAAATTTGCTTTAAGGCTAAGATTACTTCGATTTCTTGTCAGAATACTCGTATTTTACAATTACAGTTTTTAGAATTACATTGTTTTTTATAAAATTACTGATTAGTTCTCAAAATATTGCGTTTGACTAAAAGAATTTGTTTATTACTCAAACTCGTTAAACAGTAATTAGAATAAATTGTACATTAACTTTCAATAAAGAAGATACCTATATAAATGCTTGTCTCACTTTCTGCAAGATTATATGTTTTATTGATTGAGTCAAATAAGTCACGAGAAAAGTATCGAGTATCCATGTATAAATATAATATTGCTGATATTTTTAATGACGCCGCGCCGGCGCACATACGGCAATTTCGTCTATTTAGCGCCACAAAAATTGAAAAATTATTTTGGTATTTTAACACAAATAACTATGAATTCACATTCTCTAATAACCCTTACACCTAAGCCTTACCCATAAACCTATTGTTTGAAGCTAATACAATAACTAAAAGGCTCCGTAAGTAAAAGTTTTTTTGTTTCAGCTGGTGTGTTGAATTCGTTCCGAAATTTAAAATAGATTTAAGTGATTTTTTTTTTTTGAGAATTGTACCAAATATTATTTAAATTTTGATAATGGATGTTGTAGCGTCAGGTACGTGCTACAAATTAATAGTATTATTTTTAATGTTCTTTATATTTTGACCCCATATTACATTAAAAAATAAAATTATGATTTTTTTTTAAATTTTTTTCCATGTAATACAACTTTGCATAGTTTTAAAAAAAGTTCCATCGAGTACCGCTTTGTTTGCTATTTTACTTCTTTTTTTAGTATTCCAGTAAACTATAAAACAAATTTTAGCTATCCCAAATAATCCTTTTTTTAAATTATGCCCTTTTATTTACAGAGAATCGCGATGATCCAAATTCAACCACGAGGACTATTGTAAGGAGAGGATTTAATTAAATTTTCAGAAGACACTGATACCGAACACCAATTACATGGTGATGAAGACTAATAAAACATTTACTGATACCTTACTTCATTACAATTGTACATTTTATTTTATTAAATTTTAATTATCTATTTTTTTGTCTTATTTTTTTTCCTTCATTGAACCCGAAAACTTAGCAAATAAATGAAGTAGAGTAAAATATCACAATAATAATTTAAAGTATGTTATTTTATAATAATTATTAAGAAAACATTTAGTTTTTTTCATACTAAACAAAAAAAAAATATTTTTATCGCGCTAAATGAGTGAAATTGTTGTATGTGCGGCGTCTAACTGCAGAACGAATATCTTCGATATTTCGTAGAATAAAATACTACTTCAATATTACGATGGCGAAAACGAGACTAAATTTTTTATTTGTGTTTCTTTCAATAGAAGGTAACCTGACGAAAGACATAGATTATTTGGATTTAACCGACGTCCCAAAGAAACGTTTTTAAATAAATAGAAGTAAGTTGAAACATTTAACACATTTTCTATTCCAAAAAATATATTATTACTAGTTATAACTAATATTTTACAGCAAACAAATGGAAAAATTCCAACTTTGGGGACTGTCAGCAGGTTTTAATACAACTTTTATATTTTGTTTTACCACTTTACTTTTATATTGTAACTAATAATGGTATTCGATCAAATATTCTGTTACATTATTATCAAAAATTTCTTGTTGGAATTCAGCTGATATTTGCTTTCTGATAACTTCTTATCAAGTGTCCCTAACCCTTTCCAATTTTTTTTATTACTGGCATGTTGCCACCAGGTCCGAATTAAGTTCAAGTAATTACAGCTTAGAATGAAACTCGCCATTTTTATGATGTCTGAGCTGCATTTTGTCTCAAAATATGAGCCGTTTATTTTGAAAGTGGGGTAAGTCCATATTTTGTTATTGCGAGATACTTAAGGGTAGGCGTTAAATAAATTTAAAAATATCGGTAAGTGTTAATAGATATATTTTTTGTATTTTGTGGTATTAGATAATGTAAGTTTATAATCCAATAGTACTCATAGTGCTGGCTAAAAAAATAGTGGTTTTATTATAACTAAATTCACTAACTAAATGGACTTGCCTCACTCTCAAAATTAATGAATTATTGCAATTGTTAATTTAAATGGATAATATTTGAGTTTTATCATTTAATAATAAACATAATAAAAACTTTTCATACGACATTTCAACTTCAGAAGCACGTATTGTGACATTATTATCCCCTGCCGGTGCCTTAGTAGTAGAAATGAGCGTATGAAAATAAGTATGTACTTTAAAAGGGCGACTCACCCCCTTTGCAGTGTTGCTTAAAATGAATTTGGAAGTTTATTCTAAACTATATTTAAATTATTTTACTTGAAGAAGTTTTTAATTACTCAAATAGTACGATTATGTCGACACAGTCACCCCCGTAGTTAACTACCCCTGGATTTAATATTAGGAAATTCAATAAAAACAGGTCGATTAGATTCCTCTACGTAGATTTGAAATCTGTAAACAAAACTTTAATATATTTTATTTTTACCCCTTTTCGCAAAATTAACCTCCAAACTTTAGCCCTAAACTACCCCTGTTGGTGTAATTTAAAGAAATTACATATCAATGGATACTTTTTTAAAAGAGAGCAATATCGTCAATTTAAGCTTTTGCTCTATTTCTTACCGTTTTCGAGATATTTGAAAAATTAAATTTTCACCCCAATTTTTGCAGGACGATCTCACCCCTTCAAACCGCTTTTCAGCAGATAAAAAAAAATACGTGTTACTTATTTTTTAGTGTTCTACAACAGTTTCATCAAAATCAATAGGTCCGGGCTCGGAAATTTCACTTGTAAGATGGACTTGCAGCACTATCAAAATAAACATATTTACAATACTGTTAAGAGCTAAAACTTCAATCTTCCAAATATTAGGCTTCTGAATTTTTTTTGACTATAAATTGTTGACAGATAAAAAGATCATACTAAGTCTTATCTATAACTACCATTATCTTCATTTTTTTCAAAAATGGACTTGCCCCACTTTCAAAATAAACGGCTCATATGTACATAAAATTGACAATAATAATAGAGGAAAGAAAACGATGTCGGATGGTTTTCGATATATGATAGAAACGGGAAAAGGACAGTGTTGGTAAGACATTCGACACATGATTGGAAAGGGCTAATACCTGCTCGTATCTTCACATTTTACTGATAGTTTTGAGTACCTAAAACTAAAATTCTGGATAACTACATCAGACATCTGCTAAATCGTTTTTGTACCAATGGTGATGGTTATTGTAACCATTCCGTAATATAAATATTTCGTGTACTCCACTGCAGATAATTTGCAGATAATTTATTATTCCAACTGTCCCCTGTAAACTATGTAGTTATTATAGAAATAGTGAACATGCAAACAAATGTATAAAATAAGTATTACGTCTACGTCGCGTTTCGTCTTGAGCTCTGTCCATTATACATTTCTAAAAGTTATTAAATTTTTAATAATACTTTTATGCATTATTCTTACTGTATACTTTCAATGAATGGTCCGATAAATTTTGCACTCCACTTTGGCTATTTGTACTATTATTACTACTATTTGATTTAATTCCTTGTTGTCCATTTTTCATCGACCGGGACGCAGATGTGTTTAAGCGTTGTCGTTTCACTGAGGGGACAATTATGTGTGATGCAGCAACCGCTGCAGCTGTTGGAAAACCGACCGTTGATGCATAATAACTGCAACAAAAATGAGAGAGTAAAATGTAAGACGATATTATTCATCATGTATATTTTAAAATTCAAAATTAATCACATTTATATAAGTAGTCACATTTAATTAATGCGGTAGCTTTTAACAATAATTTTTTATCTCTGATTTTAAAAATTAGGATGGCTCGAAAATTTGTGGTTTCGTACAGTGAACAGTGAATATACCAAATTAAACATTTTTATGTATCTATATACTTAATACATTGCCTATTAGTGTGCTTTCCTTCTTATTTATTTTTTAAGCGATTATTATACTGCCAAAAAAAATACCGTAGTTTTCCGGCAATTTGTGTCTCAGTATTTACTAATTATATGAAAATAAATATTCTAGTACGGGAAACCAAACAGATCGAAGGTGGGGCGGGTGCTGGGAATTCGTAATTTTTAACAAATTTAGAGCTATGTATTATCAAGACTACTGGATCAAAAATGATAAAAACAGTATATTATTCAACGAGCTGGTAATGATAGCTATTTCTCACGAAGATACAATTGCGACACGAGCCGAGTTTGCGAGGCGAGTGTCGTAATGCATCTGAGTGAGTAATAGCCATTGCAAGCGAGTAGAATACGATATTTTTTCTACGACATTTTTCCTTTTTATTTAAATAAAATTGAATATAAATTTTAAATCAAAAGAATACAATTTTTAATCTATCTCTAATTTCATTAAATATTTATATATATGTACAAACGATGAAAACAAAATACAAACTACTTTCTTTCCTGGCATGTTACTACGCAACATACATTAAATTAAAATTTGATACATATTATACACAAAACAAATGCCGTCCCATTGAATAATGGTTGATATGGTGATTTCATTTCCTAACTTTCCCAACAATTAACAGATATGTAATGCGTATGTTCTTCAACAGGAGTAGAAAAAAATATTTTTAGAATCGTTGCAGATAGTTCAGATCATATCTTACACAGTATATTAATTAAAAAATTTTTTCGGATCCAACTGACCTCTGTTTTAATTCAAAATATTTTTTGCCTAGTCATTGGATCTATTGAATAAAAAGAAGTATTTGCTTTTACTACCTATTTTTAAGTCTTTACTTATGATCAATTGAATAAAAACCTAAGTGATTTACTTATATCAAACAAGTAAACTCAAATTATTGCTAGTATTTACTTAGCGTGGAAATATTTACTGAAATTTTCCCAGTTAGTACTTTTTTTAGTTGAATAAAAACAAGTAGGTACAGTCTTAAATCAATAAGTAATAACTTGAATATTTATAAGGTTAGTACAGAGCATATTTTTATTAAAATAGAAGTACCTATTTCTTGAGTTCTTTGTGGTTATTTTAAATATAGTAGACTTCGTAAATATACGCAATATGAAGCGGTAAACGAAAAGAAGAACGTAAGTCCCACTAGATCAAAGGTTTTGCTACGTTTTAAAAGTGAAAATGATTATCATTCAAATTGCTTTCTAACGGACTCAGATGAAATCGAAGGAGCAGCACTCAGCTCACGCCAAAAAATGGAGACATTTCTGAGATTCGTTAGTGACACCGGATTTCAAACAGGCATTGCTCAAGATTTTGGAGTTCACTACACAACAGTGCGCAAAACTATAAACAATGTTCCTGATAGTATTATAGAAAAAGCTTATAACTGGATAAAATTTCCATCTAATTTACAGGCTATGGAGAAAACTAGAGTAAAATGGTCAAATAGATTTCGAATACCTACACGGAGAGAAAATTCCTATAAAAATTACTGTGCTCATACTACAATCGACGTGTAACAGGCGAACATATCCAATTTTTGTACGGTAAAATTGAATATGTTCGCCTGTTATACGCCGATTGTAGTATGAGCACAGTAATTTTTATAGGAATTTTCTCTCCGTGTACAGTTGTTGTTGCATTGGATTGCACTTACGTTCACCATTAAGAAACCATCAACGTTTAGAGATCGCCATATTAATAGGAAAGGATTTTCGAGCATAAATGTGCATTTAACCTGTGATTCAAGTGAAATGATTACAAGTGTGGACGCTCAGTGACCTGGAAGTGTTCATGATTCCAGGATTTGGAAACAAAGCTATGGAGCTTAAAATATAACAATATTTCAAGATTTCGAGGTAATTTCTGTTTGCTTGGAGACAGCGGATACGGAATTACTTCATGGTTAACTCCATTCAAAGATCCCCAAAATAGAAATGAATAAATGTTTAACAATATTCACTCCAGTGAAAGGTAAAGTGACCAAACGTCCCGATTTCGGCGGGACAGTCTCGCTTTTTGGAAGACTGTTCCCGCGTTCCGCCGATTTTTATCCCGTTTTTTAGAAAATATCTTAATCATTTTTTATTGTAACTGTAATTGACATTTTTTTTTGCTCGCCAGTTATCTTTTAAGAGAAAGTTCGAAAAGAAAGTCGGAAAAATTAAGATTTTCTTCCTTTCAAGCAAAAGGTAGGAGCGGCATTTTTCACGGTGAGTAGAATAGCTGTACGGGTTCTGGGCCACCGCAAAACGGAGTAACTTGAACACCTTTGACGATGTTTGAAAGCGTGTGACTTACGGTCCTATTGTACCCATTTTACGGTACTACACATTCCGAACTGATGAGTCATCAAACTGTATCGATGTGCAAACCTTGACCTTTGACCTGGCACGTACTGAGTACATGTATTTAAAATTTGTTGTTGACATTTGACCCCAACACTCGCTTATACTGTTAACCTTGAAATTCCTAAGAGGTGAGTCAATACCAGCGACCAAATTAATTTATGTTAACCCATTATGCATCATCACAATTTACTTATAACAATTTCATTTTGTGTTAACCCATTACCAGCCAAACCTAACGCATGCGCAGACTGAATTTAAGTACACGACGCATGCGCAGACTGAATTTTAGGTTACAATTTGATAGATGGGGCACACTACCGCGTCTAAAATGTTGGGGAATACCCTAACTCGGGGGTGGCCCCAAATTTTTGACACCGTACTGTACTTAAATTTTTGGTACACTACCGTGTCAAAAGTGTGGACCCCCCTGGTCAAAAAGGTATCCGATCACTTTTTTAAGCGTACTGTACGTGCAAACCTTGGCCCCAACACGCGCTTGCCTTAAGTACGTCATCTTAAACGAACTATCACGTCAAAAAATGTGGGGAATACCCTAACTCGGGGGTGGCCCCAAATTTTTGACGCCGTACTGTACTTAAATTTTTGGTACACTACCGTGTCAAAAGTGCGGGCCCCCCTGACCAAAAAGGTATCCGACCACTTTTTGAAGCGTACTGTACGTGCAAACCTTGACCCCAACACGCGCTTGCCTTAATTGCGTCATTTTAAACGAAAGGTACATTATCAAGTCAAAAATGTGGGGAATACCCTAACCCAAGGGGTGGCCGCTAAATTTTGTGGGGGCACTCTACCAAGCGCTAGCCGCAATCATGACTTCAGACTCCAGATTTCAGACTCCGGGGTCCAGACTCCAAATTTCAGACCGCTACTGTACTGCCGGAAATTTTGGTGTCAACTGTAACTCAGGGGTTTTTTTTTTTTTGTATATGAGTCAAGTCTTTATAAGATTAATTTGTTTATTTAATAAAAACTCGTGACTTTATACGGCTTGTGTTTGTTTATTTAAGATTTTTTAGCTGACTTAGGATGATGTAATTTCATAATATGTTTGCATCATAGACAGAGGGGAATTTTATTTAAAAGCAAGTTACAACTTGTCAGTTCCAGGAATTTGTTTACATTAATGTCATTGTAAATCATTAATTTAACTATGTTTATTTAAGATTTTGCTGACTCATATTCAGATATTTTTTTAATTTGTTTATTTATATGTTTTAATTTAAAAAATGTTTATTTAAGATTTTGACAACACAGCAATTTCTTTGTTTGATTTCAAATATGAAATAATTTTCTCGGAATTTTTAATTTATGGCCTGATAATAATCGGGGGTTTTTTCAATTTGTTTATTTAAGGTTTAATTTTAAAAAATGTTTATTTAAAATTAGTCAGCAATTCTTTTATTACTTTTCAAATGCGAAATAAATTTCTCGGAATTTGACATTTGACCTTCGGTTATTTGCGTTGTAAAAAGTCTGAGCCAGCATTTTTTTGTGATTCCCCTCCAGAATTTTTCGAGCAGTCAAAATCGTATAAATTGAGGTTCGCGTGCCCCCTCAAATCACTTCTTCAGCAAACTTCAAGCAGTTAATATTGTTATTGTTGCAAGAATTTGTATCGAGATTTTTTTTTTTAAATTAAAATACAACGATGGCTTCATTAAACGACGTGGCAACTAGAATGGTGGAAAATGTACGCAACGCGCTATCATTACTGGAAATGGATACTCGGGATGCAGATGAACTGGAAAAATGGATGAAACATACAAATACCAACATAAGACTAATCAACAAGGCAATTCGTGGAGCGGAAAACTTGGGACAACGCAAACATTTTGAATCATGTGCGGGAAAAATGAAAGGATTTCGAATCAGAATGAAGGCGCTACGAAAACATGGTAAGTTTTTTCAAATATAAATTTATTTTTTAATGATTTTTTTTATAATTTTGATATATCAACATGGTAAGTTTTTTAAATATAAATTTTTTTTTTAAATGATTTTTTATAAATTTGATAAATAATTTTTTTTATGTTGATTGTTTCAGGTGCCGGCATGAATCGAAATCAACGTAAAAGATCTGATAGAATTCAGTGGGCTGACGTGGAATCCGCATTTGCAAGTCGAATACGAACGGGAGTGGTTACCAACATAACACACATAGAGCCAAAGGACTTTTTAGACGACGCTACATCGATGTTCACTCGGCGAATACAAAATATTCTGAAACAATACCTAACGATAAAAGTCAACACAACGTTTTGCGGGTTATTTGTGAAAACTGATGGTGACGAGGATAAATACGACATGAAACATTTCAATACACCCAATATCATAATAGATCGTGGAACAAACTTAAAACAATGCTACATGGAACATATACAGGAACCAATTCTAAGAAAATTGAGCGAGTTTACCGAGTCGGGAAGCGGATGGGCTTTATCAAGCATAATCAACCTAGCCGTGAACGTGAACAAATACACACCTTTCCGTGGATCAAGCTACATCGAATTGCCACAGGAAATAAAACGAAAACAAGCATGTATCAACATTGAAAACTTCAACGATGACGCCTGTTTCGCGTGGGCAGTGGTATCAGCACTTTATCCAACAAATAAACATGCTGAAAGAACATCATCGTACCCATACTACTCAACGATACTAAACTTGGACGGGATACAGTTTCCAATGACAATCCAACAACTGAGCAAATTCGAGAAACAGAATCCAACAATATCAGTCAACGTGTTTGTGTTAAAGAAACAAAATGGACATTTTGAAACCGTACCTGCTGCGCTAACGAGAGAGAAGAAACAAAACCACATAAACCTTTTAATGATCCAGAACGAGTATTACGAGGATGAGGACAACGAACAGGACAACGATCAAGATTTACGCTACCATTTCTGCTGGATTAAGGACTTATCAAAACTCGTGTCAAGACAATTATCAAAACATGACGGGAAAAAATACATCTGCGATCGATGCCTGAATTACTTTTATACGGAAGACAAGCTGATCAAACATACCGAAGACTGCGTCAACATGAACAACTGTCGGGTGATAATGCCAGAAGGGAAAAGCAAATACATATCGTTCAAGAATTATAGCAACAAGAAACGTGTTCCATTTATAATTTACGCGGACGTCGAATCATTCCTACAACCTGTGACGGATAACGAAAATCGGAAAAACACGACAACGTATCAACAACATCGGGCATACAGTATCGGTTACTACTTTCACTGCTCCTACAACAACCAGTTAAGCTACTATAGATCATACCGCGGGCCGAATTGCGAAAAATGGTTCGCGGAAGAACTGGCAACGTTACGTGAAAATATCTTGGAACCCATATATGACAACATAATACCAATGAACGAGTTAACACCAGAGGAACAACAGCAACTTAAACAACGAAGTACCGGGTGCCACATCTGCGAGAAACCATTCAAACCTGAGGATATTGTGGTTCGTGATCATAACCACTTCACCGGCGAATACAATGGACCTGCGCACAAGGGATGCAACTTGAATTATAAGGATTTCCATATGATTCCTGTTGTATTCCACAACTTGAGTGGTTATGATGCACATTTCGTAATAAAGGATATAGCAACAGCATTCGAGGGACGTGTCGACTTACTACCAATCAACAAGGAACGATATATTGCATTCACTAAACATGTTATGGGCAGCGAAATTACATTTAGATTCATCGACTCTTTCCGATTTATGGCATCAAGTTTGGATAAATTATCTTCATATCTCAACGAGTTCAACATAGTTAAATCACAATTTCCGGATACCGACTACAAATTACTTACGCGCAAAGGTGTTTTTCCGTACGACTACATATCAGGCTGGGATAAATTGGAAGAAACATGTTTACCATCACGGGAGAAATTCTACAATCGACTCAACGACAACGATATCACCATGGATGACTATACACACGCACAAAAAGTTTGGGATACCTTCAACATACAGACGCTTGGAGAATACTCGGATTTATATATGAAAACGGACATACTACTACTCGCGGATGTTTTCGAGAATTTTCGGGATACGTGCATGCGCACACACGGATTGGATCCTGCTCATTACTACACGACGCCGGGACTTACGTGGGATGCAGCCTTAAAATATACAAAAGTAGAGTTAGAACTGGTATCTGATGTGGACCAATTATTATTCATTGAACGTGGTATTCGAGGTGGATTGAGCCAGTGTAGTAACCGATACGCGACAGCAAACAATAAATATATGAACACCTACGACCCGGATGAGGAATCAAAATACCTGATGTACTATGACGTGAACAACTTATATGGATGGGCAATGTCACAATACTTACCAACGGGAAATTTCAAATGGATGGAAAATACCGAGATAGATGTTCAACAAATACCCGACGATTCACCAATAGGATATTTACTGGAAGTGGATTTGGAATACCCGAGAGAACTGCACGATAAACACAACGATTTACCATTATGTCCAGAGAGAATGTGTGCACCCGGTACTAAACAGGAAATGTTACTAGCAACGTTATACAACAAACAGAAATACGTGATACACTATCGGAATCTGAAACAATGTCTACAACACGGGATGAAATTAAAGAAAATACACAGAGTGCTACAATTCGATCAATCACCATGGCTTAAATCCTACATCGACTTGAATACAGCTCTAAGACAAACGGCGGGAAACGAATTCGAGAAAAATCTCTACAAGCTACTCAACAACGCGGTCTTCGGGAAAACGATGGAAAACGTACGGAAACACTCGATTGTGAAATTGTTAACGAAATGGTATGGACGATATGGTGCGGAAGTTATGATAGCAAAACCGAATTTCCACAGCCGCACCATATTTGACGAGAATCTTATTGCAGTCGAACTACGAAAAACGGAAGTGTTTATGAACAAACCAATATACGTCGGGCAAGCAATTCTGGATATTTCGAAAACATGTGTCTACGATTTTCATTACAACTACATACAGCCAACGTTCGGGAACAACAGCAAATTACTCTACACAGACACGGATTCATTGATTTACGAGATAAAATGCCCAGATATTTACGAAATAATGAAACGAGATATTCAATACTTCGATACGTCGGATTACAACGCGGATAATCAATATAACATGCCAAGAGTCAATAAGAAAATACCCGGGTTAATGAAGGATGAGCTAAATGGACGAATCTTTACAAAATTTGTGGGCTTAAGATCGAAAATGTATAGTTGTCAAGTGGACGGCGAGGATCACACGAAGAAAGCGAAAGGTGTAAAGAACTCTGTGGTTAAGAAAACGATAACTTTCAACGATTACGTGGACTGTCTAAAACACAATACAATCATAAACCGACAACAAAACCTGATACAATCGAAAAAACATAACGTATATAGTGTAACTCAGAACAAGGTGGCGCTCAGCCCGTACGATACGAAACGATATATTGTGGAAGGGGAAACGGATACTTTAGCATGGGGACATTACTCATTAAATTAGTACGCAAGTGGAAATGGCATCGTCATCATCGGCTTACTGGAAACGGCTACAAATATTTTCAAGTGAACTGGATAAACTACGTAAACGGGTTGATACCTACGAAAAAACAATTGATGCTATTGTAAAAATGCAAAATTTGAAATTGTCTGAACCGGAATCAATGGAGTGGGATAAAATGGATGTTTCAATTGGTGAATTTTTCGAACGTGAACCAATGCTGCTGAACGAACTGACTTTGGAAACATTTCTTCAAATCTACAAGTGGATCAGTTTGAATGTGCTGAAAAGTTATGGTGCAAAAATCATACAACGCGCCTGGATTTGGTTACCATCCGATTATCGAGCCATGTTTCAAGAATGTGAACCATGTTTTGAACATTATAATCGACCATGGCAACAAGATCATATTGATGGACCACCTGGTTTGAAAATTCGCTGTGAAATGTGCAAGAATGGCGTGAAAATGGAGGAAAACTTTCAACCGCCTGTTGGTGAACCATTGACATTTGCAACACGGATTTCACACGTTGAAGACATATTTCTGACTCATCCTTATTTGTATACAAAAGTCAGAAATTTCGATATGTTATTATACTTAACAAAACAACTATTGAAATATGATATTTGGGTGCAACATCTGTATGCATATATGACACCCGAATATGCACAACGAATTTGTCAAGTATGGGATCAGTTACCTGAAAACATGAAACAATTACGTTCGGGTCTTATTGAATATATAAACAAATCATACAATTTTTAATATTTATTTATTGTAAAAAATAATTCATATACATTTATTGTAAAAAAATATTTCATATACAAAACATTTATTGTAAAAAATATTACATATACATTTATTGTGAAAATATTTTGTATTCATACATATATTTTAAAAATAAAGAACAATAATTATTTACATATATGTGTTATTTATTTGAAAAAAACATTTTTATCTTACAGATTATCAAAAATTAGATTGTTTAAACAATATCAGATTCTTGAATCCAGCTGTTGTTATCCGATGGGAAACCAAGCCACTTGACCAATACTTTCCCATCACGTCTCTTCAGAATTCGTTCCACGAGGTACACATCAGGATATTTAACTTTCTGTAGTTCATACTCGTAAAAGCTGCCTCGGATAGGCCGTTGATTGATATCTTCAAGTAGATATGTGACCGGATTTGTATGTTGAACTTTGACGATTTTAAAAATTTCCGTAGACCAATTTGGTGTGTAGCCTTTTTCAAAGATCGATTTAAATTTGCTAATTCGAACAAAGTCGTTAACTTTATACTTGGCTGCACCAGCAATTTTTATATTACTGTATACATTAGATAATAAATATGCTTCATTATCAGCAGTGACATCTCGTGGAGCCATTTTGATTGTACGATGCTTTGTTCTATTATATTCATCAACTAAATCGTTAATTAATTGCAACCATTTATAATTACCGTTTAGAGAAAAAGCACGCCAAAGTTTATTCTTAATGGTACGATTAAAACGTTCAACGATTGAAGCTTTTAACGTACTATATGTAGAATAATGATTAATATTATGTTTTTCCATTAACGCCTTAAAGTTACTATTAAAAAATTCTCGGCCGTCGTCTGTTTGAAGGTGCGTCGGTGTGCGCTTGCTCTGTTTGAATATCGATTCCATGGCAGCAGTAACAAGCACTCCAGATTTATCTTTTACCGGTACAGTCCAAGCATACTTCGAAAATGTGTCAATAGCTGTCAACAGGTACCTATATCCATGATTTTCTTTCGCATAAGCACCCATTTCAACAAGATCAGCTTGCCATAAATCATCGATACCCTTAGTTATAACACGACGCCTTTTGAAATTTTTACGAGCCGGTTTGTGTAATTCGCTTACAACTTGTTCTTTAACTTTACTCATCTTGAACTGTTGGCATGGTATTTACAGTGATTTGCTTATATAGGTTCGAAATAAATTGTATTTTATTTTCTAATTGCTTAAATTTAACGTGAAATTCCTCTTTAAATACCGCATTTGCAATAGTTTCCATTACCATTTTCAACTCATTATCCATGTTCTCCAAATGACTAAGTTTTGCGGTCACAATTGATTCAAATTGTTTATGTGAATTTTCAAGTGTTGTCATACCGTCCGAAATTTTAGCAAGCGCTTCATTAAGAAAAGCCAAGTTAACAGCATCAGCTTTATGTTTAGGTGTGCGAACGTTTGTCAGACGTTTACCTTTCATATCGTAATCACCATTCGTTGTTAAATTAATGGAAGCGGCTTTTCCACCACTGCTGAATCGACCGAATTTGTCAACGCTCATGTTTGAAATGACTATCTAATCAGGTTGATCACCTGTATTTATTCTATTACATCAGCCTCGCGCAATTCCTCTAAAATGGCTTGTATCTCATTTTGATGATTGGTGTGTCCAGCTTGCTGTGATGCAACCAATAATATTAGCCTATCGATAAGTTCATCTATATCATTCCAATAACGATAATCAATCGTTTGATTAGCATCATAATGCATTAAACCGGAACCGGTTGGTTGTCGTTTGGGTGTTGACGTGTACCTTGGTGACGATGGAAAAAGTTTTTTTATAATTATTCTATACTTATAACTTTGATTTGAATTAACTGGTGCATTAATATTATAACTTCTTTTATGCGCATTAGTACTTTTTAAAATGGTCTTATAAGTATCTAAATCCGACTCTGTGTATACATGATGATTTGGATATTTTTTAAACATTAACTCAAAGAGACCTTCAGTACCGGGGTAAACGATGTTGTTAATAATAAAATTATCATCAATTATATCCAATTCAGAATTACCAATCATCCATTTATTTGTTCGCTCATCTATACGCGGTCCATAGGTACGATCAAGGGTTCTTTTAGCTCTACGTGTGGTTGCTAACGTGAGATATTTTTCAGCTAGTGCACCAACATAGGGTTTTGCTGTAGGTTGACTACTTTGTTCCATCACATAAGGTGTTGCTGTAGGTTGACTACTTTGTTCCATAAGCGTTGACCTAAATATCTCAGTATCATCATCATTACTAAGAAAATGTGACTTTATATCGACATCAGAATCGGTTGAAAAACGTGCTTTTTTAATTTTAGGTTTTTCATCTTTAAGCAAGAAACTTTTTATTGGTTCATTTCTTATTTCAGCAGCTAGTTCCTTAAGTGGCTCCGTTATTGGCTTAAATGATTCTTGTAAATTTTTCTCTCGTTTAAACTGACTATCTTTGAGCGCACGGTATTTGGCGCGTATAGATTTTGTAGCATTGATGATTTTTCGTTTTAGCTCCCGTTCGCTATCCATAGTGTGTGCGTGCTTATGCTATTACAGTTTACTAGCAAATGTGCAGTGTGAACGTGTACACAGCCATTTTATAGCTTTTTCGAACCGAATTGATGAACTGAACAGAGATTTCGGTCGAACCGCACACTATTTCGGTCGAACCGCACACTATTTCGGTCGAACCGCACACATTTTCGGTCGAACCGCACACATTTTCGGTCGAACCGCACACTATTTCGGTCGAACCGCACACATTTTCGGTTCGAACCGCACACATTTTCGGTCCAACCGCACACTATTTCGGTCGAACCGCACACATTTTCGGTCCAACCGCACACGATTTCGGTCCAACCGCACACGTTTTCGGTCGAACCGCACACATTTTCGGTCGAACCGCACACATTTTCGGTTCAACCGCACACTATTTCGGTCCAACCGCACACATTTTCGGTCGAACCGCACACTATTTCGGTCGAACCGCACACTATTTCGGTCGAACCGCACACATTTTCGGTCGAACCGCACACATTTTCGGTTCAACCGCACACTATTTCAGTCCAACCGCACACATTTTCGGTCGAACCGCACACTATTTCGGTCGAACCGCACACATTTTCGGTCCAACCGCACACTATTTCGGTCCAACCGCACACGTTTTTGGTTGAACCGCACACTATTTCGGTCCAACCGCACTGCATCAGTAGGTATGGGGCCACTTGGCAACGCAGTGTAATTGCCTATATTCAGGGGCAAGTATCTGAATATTGATGCTGAGTAAGTATAGTATCATCTAGCAATGAACTATATGTAAATGGTAAAATGAGTTAGTCTATTTCGGTTCGAAACACAATGGTATTTCATATAGAAATAATCTATATGTTATAGATTAGTTTTTAATTTGAATAAAGATATCGAAATTTTTACGATACCTTCCGCTATTCAACTCACTGTCTTTATCTATAACCAAAAAGTTGAACCTTTCACGCCAACATTCATTGCAAATTTCTTTGAACTGATCGAATGACATGTCACTACCTACATGTTCTTGGAAAACGTGTTTGATATTAGTCAAATCTTGTTTAAATAAAACTATTAAATTAGCATTATCCCTAAGTAATTGTTTTGGTATGAAACTGTACGTCTGACAAAGATAGAAGACTGAAACATCTTTATGACGCCCCATACTGAAATATGCTCTAATATTATTTTGTTTATCCGTTGCAACATCGTCAAATATAAAAATTGAATTATTTTTTACATCTTCTGGTGCTATAACATCATCATTATTAGAAAAAGTAAAATATCCTAAACCCCTTATCGGTTTGAGAACGCGTTTCAAATACTCATACTTTGGTTGACAGAGTGATTTTGAATAGAGATAAATATTTTCAAAACTTAATCCATTCGGATGTTCTAATAAATTTAATAAAATGCTAGTCTTGCCACACCCCGAAGGACCAGAGATTATACATCTTATACTATTCGGTAATAAGGGGCCATGCTTTTTTTCAGCTAGTGTGATTGATACAAAATCCATATTTTTGATTGGCAGTTCAACATCTTGTTTTACGAAACGCATTTTTAACGCTACTGATTTATTATATAAGCGCTCAGCCCCTTATATACTTACGCGCAGTAGTCATCATGAATCACTACAGCGTGGATTGGCGCACCTTAGGTCTTGAATGTATACTCGTCAACAATGAATTTAATTGTTGCAGTGATCCACAAGTTACCGACAACAATGAAATTAAATGGTTTAACGATTCTGATGAACCATTGTTGTCAATAACTTTTAATCATATTGAAAAGGATGATATTATGCATCTATGTATTATAATTTCTAATTGTTGTAAAAAGAGGATTTATTTGATTGAAAGTGATCAAAATTGTAAATTAGCTGTTCATGAAATTGATTCATTTCAATTTTTCATGAATCTATAAATAGCTCGAATCAAATTTTATTAGCATTCAGTTCTAATGTTACGTCACAACCGGCAACAACAACGAAGTGGTCGTGGACTTGTTAATTCATTAATTAACAAATTGCCATTTGAACTTCACATACCTGGCTATCAGTATTGTGGACCGGGTACAAAATTACAAGAAAGATTAGCAAGAGGTGATCCGGGGATCAATAAATTAGACGAAGCTTGTAAGGCACACGATATCGCTTACTCGCAAAGTAAAAATCTCCCTGATCGACATAAGGCAGATTTAATTTTAGCAAACGCAGCCTGGGATCGAGTTAAATCTTCAGACGCAAAATTTGGTGAAAAAGCTGCTGCGTGGGCCGTAACAAACGCAATGAAAGCTAAAGTAAAACTTGGTATGGGTGTGAACAAAAAGGCTACACTCGGTCAAGTGCGACGAAGTGTACGCGGTACCGTTAAAAAATTAAAACGTGAACCAATTAATAATGCTGTAAAGCTTGCTCTTAAAGCGGCTAAAGTTGCAGCTAGGGGTAAAAAAATTAAAACACCACGTATTATTCCAATACCTAAAACGGGTGGTGTTCTACCACTTTTACCAATTTTTGCGGCACTTTCGGCAGCCGGTGCGCTAGCCGGGGGTGCATCAGGAATTGCGAAAGCTATTAATGATGCTAAAGCGGCACAAAAACAGTTGAATGAAAGTGAACGCCATAACCGAACGATGGAGGCTATTGCTATACGTAATGGCCAGGGTTTGTATATAAAACCATATAGAAAAGGATTAGGATTATACTTGCAACCGTATCCAAAAAACTTATAATGAAATTGCCCGAGCGGGCACTAACAGATAGAGATTTACGTAAATATGCGAAATATTTACCCCATTTTCGTGGTGTATTTATGCGTGATAATTTACCCAAACGTGGACCGTGGTATAATGAATGCGGTATTTTAAATTTAGATAGTTCTACCGGACCTGGTACTCATTGGACCTGTTACTGGAAAAATGGTAATCAGGTAGATTATTTTGATAGTTTTGGTAATTTAAAACCACCGCTTGAAGTGGCTCGCTACCTCAGTGGAAACAATATTACATACAATTATAATAAATATCAAGATTACAATTCCTATAAATGTGGTCATTTATGTTTGGAGTTTCTTTATAATAAATATTACGGTGATGGTGATAAATATTTATAAAAGAAATCAACGCTCACGTATGTTTGTCATTTCGAAAGACGAAGTCATGGCGTTCACATTAACTTTGTCGGGAAATACTTCTATACTCACTGCACACTATTTTCCGGCAATTCAACTTAGAAATCAATATGAGTGTGCTCTATTAGATTTCCAAGTATACAATTCAATTCCTAACGTAACTGCTAAAAATAATTTATTACATTACGGTGATAATGATGTAATATCATTTCCTACCGGCACCTTTGAAATAGATGATTTAGCTACATATATAAACAAAACTATTTACAACAAGTATGGTAATATAATATATAACAACGAAAATGATAAACCATACATACATCTAAGGGCTAATAATAACACACTCAGATGCGAAATAATTAGCAATAAAGCTATTGATTTCACTAAACCTAATACAATTGGTTCACTTTTAGGGTTTACTAAACGGATATTGGAACCAAACAAACTTCACTCATCTAATGAGCCTGTTAGTATTATGAAGGTAAATGCAATACGCATTGAATCTAATATTACGAGTAATGCTTATATGAATGGTATGCTAGCTCACACACTTCACGAATTTTCACCTCTTGTTGCGCCAGGGTATAAAATAGTTGAGGTACCGCGAAATATAATCTATTCACCAGTAACCGTTAGAGAGTTAACATCTCTTTCGTTGAAAATTGTCGATCAAGACGGTGATTTGGTTGACTTTCGCGGTGAAACAATCACAGTACGTTTGCATTTGAGACCATGTTAATTTACAATCTGGAGCAACCCGCCGCTAGGCTATATAATACAGCGTTTTTACAGCCTGAGCTCATTCAGTTGAATACCATTAAACGTAAAGCATTTAAGCAACAGCGTATTTCACCTGAACGTTTAGCATTTCTTGAAGCATTGGGTCACAAAGTTAAAAGAAAATGGTATACAGCGACGTATTAAATATTCCTGGTGGCTCACAAATTGATGATAGCATTACGAACTTTGAATATCATACATATGCGCCCTTTTTACGATCCTTTAAGAATAATGACGAAGTTAGAATATTAATTCAAAACCAGGACTTGTACATTTTACCTAGTGAAAGTTTTATTTACATTGAGGGGAAAATTTTAAATAATGAAAATGCCGTTCCAGATATAAAATTGGTTAATAATTGTATTGCCTTTCTATTCGATGAAATTAGATATGAATTAAATGGGGTTGAACTTGAACGTGTTAGGTATGTTGGTCTAACATCGACATTGAAAAATTATTTATCGTTAAACGATGATGAGAGTAAACAATTACTAAATGCTGGTTGGTCGATTGATAATGATTGTACAATAAAATTACCACAAGCCAACTTTAACTTTTGCATTCCGCTTAGAAAATTATTGGGATTCGCTGAGGATTACGGAAAAATTATGTTAAACGCAAAGCATGAATTAATTCTTATTCGTGCACGAACTGACAACGATTTAATTGTTTCAGAATCGGATTCGTTAAAATTTGAAATAAATAAACTCGAATGGCGTGTTCCACATGTAACTGTATCAGATGAAATTAAATTATCACTGCTAAAATATGTTGAAAAAGCTGAACCTATACAGATTAGTTTTAGAGCGTGGGAAACTTATATTCAACCTGCATTACCCACTACACAACAAAACACTTGGGTTGTAAAAACAACTACACAGCTAGAAAAACCGCGATATATCATTTTCGCTTTACAGAAAAAGGATAAAAATGTTTCTAAGTTTGATCATTGTGATTTAAATAATTTCAAAGTTTACCTAAATTCACAAGTGTACCCTTATGATGATTTGAATATTAAATTTGATATTAATCAGTATGCAATACTTTATGATATGTATACCCGCTTTCAATCCTCATACTATCATCGTTCCAATGAACCGCTCTTAAATTGGGAAAATTTTAAAACTATAGCTCCGATAGTTTTTATAGATTGCTCACATCAAAATGAGTCACTGAAAAGCGGTTCAGTTGATGTTCGTTTAGAATTTAAATGTAATAAAGATATTCCGGCTGGTACGACAGCAATAGCCATTTTAGTTCATGATGTCATTTTCGAATACATTCCACTAACTAACCTGGTTAAAAAGTATACCTAATTACCCCCACCACTTTTTATTATTCTATATAAAGTTGTGGATTGTGTGAATAATTTCAGTTCTACGGCGGCGGTAAAAAATGGCGTTTCTTGACATACAAGGCTATCAAGGAGCTAACAACGAATTTTATTTTAAAGAAGTTGGTATTGCTGCAGAAAATTCAGATGATATATTACATCTTATATTCGACGCACCGTTTGATTTCAACGAGTTGCCGAAGAAATATCAACGAGTAGCCCGTTGGCTTTGCCGAAATTGGCATGGGATACCTTGGTCGTATGGATTTATTCCGTACAAAAAACTTCATACCATATTAAAACCTATATTAAAGAAGTATGATGTTATATATGTCAAGGGCGGTGAAAAGAAGAAATGGATATCAAGTTTGTTTTATGGAACCGAAAACCAGCCGTGGATTCTGAATTTGGAAGAAATATTTGATGTACCGAAGATTTCTATTCTGCGAGATGAATATTATTCAAGACGCTGTATGCTTCATTCAGATAAAATTTGTTCATTAGAAAATTGTATTCTTTTAAAAAATTTTTATATGGAAAATAAATAGATTTTAAGTAATATATAGATTTAAGCAATTTAATTTTTTGTATACATTTATTCTATAAATAAAAATTTAAAAAAAAAAATTATGTGCGTTTTATTTAATAGTTACCCTGAATTCCCCTATTTTTTACAGAAAGAAGTTACTTTCATTAACCTATAAAAGTATTGAAAAAAATCTTATAAAATTTTTTTATTCTTATTGAAAAGCATATTTCATGATACACCCTGTATAAGAATACACTCCTGCATACGTGCATTTATACCTGCAGCTATGTATACATGCATTTGTATATAATAATTATATTATGTATATGTGATGTAAGTTTTAAGTTAATATTCTATAAATTTTTTACCCCAAAACTACTAATTTATAAAAAAATTTAGCAAATCTTAATGCTGTTATAATTTTTATATTAAACAACATAGTTAAATTATAGTATACATATTAAGAAATAATCCAGGTATTTATTGTACAGTAATATATACGAATTTATTTGCAAACATATTACTTTTTTGCTAATTAAGCAAATATTTTTCCAATGCTGATAAAAGTGATAAATTATTTTAGTTAGATTTTGTTGACATAAAGACTACAATCATTTACTAGTATGTATTTATAAAATTAAAATTAAATAGCGATATACAGAGTGTATACATAACATATTCTTAATATACAACCGGTCAGAAATCTGGAGTCTGGAGTCTGGAGTCTGAAGTCATGATTGCGGCTAGCGCATGGTACAGTGCCCCCACAAAATTTAGCGGCCACCCCGTGGGTTAGGGTATTCCCCACATTTTTGACTTGGTAGTTCGGTTAAGATGACGCAATTAAGGCAAGCGCGTGTTGGGGTCAAGGTTTGCACGTACAGTACGCTTCAAAAAGTGGTCGGATACCTTTTTGGTCAGGGGGGCCCGCACTTTTGACACGGTAGTGTACCAAAAATTTAAGTACAGTACGGCGTCAAAAATTTGGGGCCACCCCCGAGTTAGGGTATTCCCCACATTTTTTGACGTGATAGTTCGTTTAAGATGACGTACTTAAGGCAAGCGCGTGTTGGGGCCAAGGTTTGCACGTACAGTACGTTTCAAAAAGTGATCGGATACCTTTTTGACCAGGGGGGTCCACACTTTTGACACGGTAGTGTACCAAAAATTTAAGTACAGTACGGTGTCAAAAATTTGGGGCCACCCCCGAGTTAGGGTATTCCCCAACATTTTAGACGCGGTAGTGTGCCCCATCTATCAAATTGTAACCTAAAATTCAGTCTGCGCATGCGTCGTGTACTTAAATTCAGTCTGCGCATGCGTTAGGTTTGGCTGGTAATGGGTTAACACAAAATGAAATTGTTATAAGTAAATTGTGATGATGCATAATGGGTTAACATAAATTAATTTGGTCGCTGGTATTGACTCACCTCTTAGGAATTTCAAGGTTAACAGTATAAGCGAGTGTTGGGGTCAAATGTCAACAACAAATTTTAAATACATGTACTCAGTACGTGCCAGGTCAAAGGTCAAGGTTTGCACATCGATACAGTTTGATGACTCATCAGTTCGGAATGTGTAGTACCGTAAAATGGGTACAATAGGACCGTAAGTCACACGCTTTCAAACATCGTCAAAGGTGTTCAAGTTACTCCGTTTTGCGGTGGCCCAGAACCTGTACAGCTATTCTACTACGGTGCCTTTCATCTCAATTTGTCCCGCTTTGTCTCAATTTAAATCTGGTCACTTTAGGGAAAGAGTTATAATTTAAAGGGTATTTGGGCAACTGAAACAAAGATTTCCTATTTTGGGAAACAAACTGAGAGTATCTTTGGAAAAAGTTCCAAAAATATTTGTATGTTGTGCTGTATTACACAATATTAGTAAACATCTACACGACGATTTTGACTTTATAGAAGAACAGTTTCCAAATGACTATGAAGAATATTATGCGTTTGTAACAATTATCCAAAATCAAGTGCAAGTTAATCCAATATTTATTTTTAAGTAAAGGGTATCTTTTATTCAAGTCAAATGAATTAATGTCTTCTACTTAAAGGTATTAGCTTCTCTGCATAAGTAACCACTTATAAAGGTTTACTTTTAGCGAATTTCGAAAACTCGAAATTCAGCTATTACAGTAGGTCTCATGACGCAATCTGAGTCCTGGACTATGGCAGAAATCTGTTTTGAGGTCCCTAGAATACGAAAATGATATACACTAAAATTTATATATATATATATATATATTTATGTGTTCCCACGATAACTCTCGAACGAAACGTCTAACGCTTATGAAATTTTGTGTGTGGACTGGATTATGAATTGGCTTGGCTAAGTTCGTTAGCCAGACACGTCGGATGCCCAGAAGTAGGTTTTCTGGCCATTTTTTATCATTCGATCCTATCATAAGACAGTTCGATTTTTACATCGTTGAAAAGGAAAAAAAAATTATGAAGAAAATGTTCTTATAATTTTCTTTCTATGTTAAGTAGTTTTCGAGAAAATCGTAATTTTCACTATTGGCTTATTTTGCTCTCTTTGTCATTGTAATAAGTAATTTATATTTCTATCTCAGTTCTTTATGAAGTATAAAAATATTTCACTTTTTTATTAAAGAATTTTGTGAGAACAAGTGAACTATATTCACATACGTGTTATAACACACATACATGAGTTTTGTTTCTCATTTATTGCATTATAATTAGCATGGTTCTATCTCATGTTAAAAAATGTAAATTAAACAGATTTTCTAAGCTAATGTAATGAAGAATTTTTTTTTTTTTTATTGAATTTTTAAGTAAACAAAAAATTGAAGATTATGTTATGATATAATATTATTAAATATATGAAACAAAACAAAATATGTATAATGTACATATGTATGTACGGAAAAATATTTTGAATCGATTTTGAAAATTTTTTCACTAATAATTAATAATGTTAAAAAATTAAACCATTTCAAATAGATTTAAGGTATTTTATGTGAGGTCAAGGTTTTCGGGACCTAAAAAGGCGAGAAATTAATTAACCAATCGATTTTAAAAATTTTTTCACAGTTAGTAAGTTAAAGTATTTGAATTAATTAATTAAATGATGTCCGCAAGAAGCTTACGGACTGCCATAAGTTATATGAGATCCTTAGAACCCTTTTCTTACTGTTAGAGTACTAGACTTGTATGAGTTTCGCCAGGATTTACTGATCCCATAATTGTAAAAAATAAACTAAACGACCAATTTTAAAAAAATCTTCACTGTTACAGAGCTAAACTATTTTAGATAGATTTAGAATACATTATGTAAGGTCCGCCAGGGTCCACAGGACCCAAAATTGTCAAAAATAAACTAACTGACCGATTTTGAAAATTTCTTCACTGTTACAGAGCTAAACTATTTTAGATAAATATCGATTACGTTATGTAAGGTCCGCCTGGGTCCATAGGACCCAAAAGTGTCAAAAATAAACTGCCTGATCGATTTTGAAAATTTTTTCACTGTTACAGAGCTAAACTGTTTTAGATAAATATAGATTCCGTTATGTAAGGTCTGCCAGGGTCCATAGGATCCAGAAGTGTAAAAAATAAACTAACTGACCGATTTTGAAAATTTTTTCACTGTTACAGAGCTAAACTATTTTAGATTAATATAAATTATGTTATGTAAGGTCCACCAAGGTCCATAGAACCCAAAAGTGTCAAAAATAAACTAACTGACCGATTTTGAAAATTTTTTCACTGTTACAGAGCTAAACTATTTTAGATAAATATAGATTACGTTATGTAAGGTCTGCCAGGGTCCATGGGATCCAAAAGTGTCAAAAATAAACTAACCGACCGATTTTGAAAATTTTTTCACTGTAACAGAGCTAAACTATTTTAGATAAATATAGATTACGTTATGTAAGGTCTGCCAGGGTCCATGGGATCCAAAAGTGTCAAAAATAAACTAACCGACCGATTTTGAAAATTTTTTCACTGTTGGGGAACTAAGCTATTTTAGATAGACATACATTACGTTATTTAGGGTCCGCCAGGGTCCATGGGACCCAAAAGTGGTAAAAATAAACTAACCGACCGATTTTGAAATTTTTTTCACTCTTACAGAGCTAAACTATTTTAGATAAATATAGATTACGTTATGTAAAGTCTGCCAGGGTCCATCGGATCCAAAAGTGTCAAAAATAAACTAACCGACCGATTTTGAAAATTTTTTCACTGTTGGGGAGCTAAGCTATTTTAGATACATATAGATTACGGTATGTAAGGTCTGGCAGTGTCAGTAGGACCTAAAAGTGTCAAAAATAAAATAACTGACCGATTTTGAAACTTTTTTACTATTACCGAGGTAAACTATTTTAGACAGGTACAGGTTGTGCTATCTGAGATCCACAGCTGTCCTGCGGATGCAAATGCGGCGTAGAATGCTACACAACGGGTTTTGAATATATATATATATATATATATATATATATATATATATATATATTACATAAAGTCCGCCTAGAATATACGGTCGAGCTGATTTTTTAATGAGGTCCACCGGGATCTTGCAGATCCGAAAACGCCAGTAATAAGCTATCGAACCGATGCTAAAAAATTTCTCACTGCTAGAGAACTAAATTATTTTAGATGGATACAACTATGCTGCACAAAATTCGTTCGGGTTCTTGGGTCCCCAAAAATACCAAAACTAATTACCCAGCCGATTTTAAAAATTCTTTTACTCTTAGAAAGCCAGACTATTTTAAATAGGTACAGGTCTTAGATGAGATCCGCCAGTGCCCAAGATTTGGAAATTCGCTATGTTATGCAGATGCTGCGACAGGGGTATTTTTTTATTCAACAGATCCATTAACTGACTAGATATGTGCGAGGTATCAAGACTTAAAATTATACTTAATTTTAAATTCTTACGTTATATAGCTTTTGAGAAAATCCTCTGTAACAGACCTAGACGAACATGTGAATGATCTTATAAGAGTTTTGTTTTTCCATTTAAGGTATGGAACCATAAAAATAATACTAACATAAGTTGGTTTATTTGCATAATAATGAGACTTGATAATTAACATTTATAGTTTATGGCAATAAGAAAAATCCTTGTTTTATCTATCTGAATACATGTGGAATAAATCGTTAAAAATCACATTTTGTTTTCTTTCCTCAATCTTACAAAGAAAATATTTCCAAATTCTTGTCATTTTTTTGGTAAATCAACTATGTCTAACGCCTTAGATAATTTTTGATAATTATCAGTTTAGAAAAGGATTCTTTTGTGCAATTGCTGCGGAGACACGTAAAGTAAGAAGCAGTAAACTGTCTTTGGTTGGCAATACTTATTACTTAGTAATTACTTGCATGTTAATGACAATTAATTGGGGAATATTACTTTACATTTTCTCTTGGCGTTTTAGGAATTTTATTTTTTCTTGTTGCACTCTTTTTTGTTATGCATTATGGAGCGATTGCTGCCCTTACTCCATTTCAGTTACGCACAAGGCCAGCCAGAGGAAGGTCAGGTGGCGAAAAAGCCCGGGGGCTCGGAGCCTTTGTTAAAAGCCCGGACGACACGAAAAACCTCTCTTTGCCAAATTGTATTTTTTGAGACCAAATTGGAATTAGTTTTTGCTGTACCCAGAGGTCCGTCGCCGGCCCTGGTTACGCCACTGATCTAAATTAATACCGGTAATTTAAAATAGTAATTCTAGTGATCCATAAAGAGTTAAATTTGTAAGCAGTTAGCAACTTCTACTCGAAATATTTTACAGCATTAATTTTCTGGTCGCACATTACATTTAGAGAAAATTTAATTTGATATTAAAGCGTCGTAATAATATTTCGTACCGACGACTACCACACCACGACAACTATAACGGTATGACGGGTATGTAATAAGTGATCTAATACCTAATTTCATTACGTACATTTAAATATGTCTGTCTGTAGGTTTATATATGCCTGTCTATCGTAGTATCTACCCTTTGATTTAATTACATTTGCAAAATTACATTGCACCGTTCACTACTTACGCCAACTTCCACTAACACTAAACCAAACAACTAATACTTACACTTACCAGTACCAGTGCTTACACCCTATTTATTTGCATATATTGACATTTTACCTTTCATAATTTTATACTAGTTGTAGTAGTGTTTAACATGTTTAAAATGTTTTATTATTTTTAGTTGAAATGATGTCGAAAAATTTATTTGATATTGTAGTTAATTTGGAAGTTTAATCTCCTAATTTTTTTTAATAATCTACTCTTATTAAAAAAAAATTGCTTTCTTCTGCAAATAAAGCTGATAAAAGTAAATTGTTATGATGAATGTAATGATAATAGCATCGCTTTGATAGTTGTTAATACCTATTTCTAATAAAAGTAGTAAGTTATTTTTAATTTATACTAATATTATAAAGAGCAGCTCACGTATGTACTAGCACAGTATATTGAAAAAAATATAAAGTTCACTATTTTCAATTACATTTTAGTTGATTTAGTTAAATTTCGCTTGCCGATTTTATTAAATTCAATTTCTAATTGGCTTAAAAAAGGCAGAATTAGTGTTTTTGATTCTTTGGGACTAAAAGTGGCACTTTATTCCCTGCTATGAGACGAAAATAGATGAAAATATCACCAACCTTTAAATTTTTCTGTTAAAATTCGTATAAATTTCACAATGTTTTACCATCTTGAATTTCTTCGATTCACCCACATTTTATATATTTTAGCAACACGACAAAATGGTTTTTAATTTTTTAGATGATAATTACAGTGGCTGCCATTTGGGAATTTGTGAAGTGACACGCTCTAATAAAAGGCTTCTGCAGTTGCCATTTTTATATACACGTATTGAGTCCTAGTAAATAAAACGTAAATATAGGTTAATTTTTTCTTGTTAAAAAATTCACAAAATTGTTTTCATTTCCGCTTGTCTAAATGTATTTATCCCCTTAAATGGCTAATGCAGGCGTTTAATAAATAATAGACTGTTTAGCGTTCAAATTACTCATTGTCTCTTTTTATTAAGTGAAACCTACTAATAGGCCAATAATAAAATTAATATAAACAAATCGAATCATAGTTATAAGCCGTCGAATCATAGTTAAGTTCTCACATAATTTCATGTCCATAAAATGTTCCATAAAATGTTTAAGATTACTAAATTTGAAAAACAGAAATGAACAAATAAATTGTATGTATTGCCTTAAATTTATTTGATAAATAAACCCATTCAAGAAGTTTCATATTTTTGATTTATTTGCGTTTATATATGTACATAACAAATATGTGTTTTTAATGCCAAATATGTGTTTTGTTGCATGTATTACATTTCAAAATGAATATATGTATCTTCAATTATACCCGTGTACAGAAATGGACAAAATAATTTTTAAACCTCGGAAAGAGCTTTCGTTGTAGGATATGTATGTTGAATCCTTCTTCTGCTAGGATACTTTAGAAACTATAAGGTACTAATTACTTCTTTGTGTACTTTAAACTCTTCTACGTAAAATAGGTTATAATTTTTTAAGTTTTAATGTAAATATTTTATGTTCAACTACCTAACTCCCCTTAGGTCCCGAATTTCTGTTTTATTCTAACTGGCGAATAACCGCGGGCGTGTCTCGGAAATAAAGCTTACTTCTAAAAAAAGTAGCAAGTAAAAAAAAATCCTTTCACTTTTTGCTGGGCGTCCGACGGACCCTCTTTCTTCAAGTCCGGGCCACGAGGCTGCAACGCTAGCTAGCCCCTCGTCTCGTGGGGCCTGGTTACATTGGATCACGAGAAAACCAGTTTAATCATACGGTAGATTTTGTAAATGAATGCTTTATAAATAAATATAAAAAGAAAAATTTACTTTTAAATGAATCATTTAATTTCAAAATCCACTGTTCACATTTAAAACTGACATGATATTGAATCAGAAAAAGACGAAAATTATTTTTGAATGAATCCATAATAATATATTGATTTTTAAAGTTTATAAAAATAAGTTTATTGCTAAAATTTAAATTATAAGCGCTGAAGTTTCACAATTACGTATGTATTTTAATAAATTAAATATATCATGTGAGTTTTTTCGAGAGTTGCCATTTTTATTACAGCCAAATTTGTATGATAGAAATGGTACTGGAAAAGGTTCTTTTCTTGGATGTAATAGAAATGTAACCAAAAAGAATACTGTCGGTTGAAGTAGCCTCAAGTACATATATGCATATTTTTACCGCCTAATTGGTAAATTAAAAAAAATTCAAGAATTAAACTTTGGTAAAAAATTTTTTTTTGCTCATTTATGTTAGTTAATACATTAGATCAGTTTTATGGAAAGATTAATATATAGTCCCATTTAAAAATCTATAAGTTTGTATCACAGCTCAAAAACCATAAGAGCTATAAAGCTCCTGATTATAGCAAGCGGTTAATATATATATAAATATATATATATATATATATATATATATATATATATATATATATATATATATATATATATATATATATATATATATATATATATATATATTAATTTTCAAGAAAAGTTAGAAAATATGTTGGAAGAAATCATTTTTTATTACACTCGCACTCACAGTCTTTGTTTTCTGCCTCAGCTTTTGCGTTGCTACCTTAAAAGAAAACGGCATTATAAGTGACGTGTCATGATTTTTTTAATTCATTTTAACGATTCAGTTATATTCTGTTTCTCTCAGTTGAGTAAATCTTTATAATATCTATCTATTCCATTTTTTTATAGGAAAATTACCAAGAAAATTTGTTTTATGTGATACGGTCAGAATTTAGATTATGTTTACAACTTACTAAAATTACTGCTAAAATTAATAAGAGTTTGCTACAATCGCATAAAAATTACGTTAAATCATATTCAAACAATAATATTTTTACGTAATTTTTTATCCAAATGATAATACTGTTATAATTATTATGTATAAACACAGCATTTTACAGGTATATCAATTTGCACATTCATTTATTATTATTTTTTTTTTTTTTTTTTGACAACAAAACAAATTATTTTAAATTTTGACAACTTCTATCATACATTTTTGAAAATACTAAATATTTTAAGGCGAAAATATATTGAAAAGCTGAAATTTGTTTAATAAAAACCATACAACTGCTCATTTTATCTCAAAAATGTTGGAAAATAGAATATTTTTCAATAATTAACCCAAAAAAAGCATATAAGAGGTAAGTTTTATATTTTTTTTTTTAAATTTCAAAATAAAATATCGTTTGATAGTAGTGCTACAAATGATTTTTTTTATTTTGTAGAAGCTGGTAAATAGAAATCGTAATAAATACTCGTATTGAAAAAATCAAACAAGTATTTAGAACAAACTACTATTTTTTAAAGAAAATATTAAAATTATGTACAAATGCCGTCCTGATAAACTGATATGTTCTGTCTATCTTGAGCGCTGGAGTCGATTTTGAGGAACTGGATTCCCTCCAGACAAAAGCTCATAGCGAATACACACATTTTTAAAATGTCCTTTTGAATTTCGTAACACATTCATTACAAATAAAATCTAAATTAAAAAAATCTATATGATCTGTTTCTTCTCAATTTTCTAGCATCAAGTTTAGGGATAATTAACTAGGGAGTGATTGAGTTGACATTTTGATGTAAAATATAGTAATTTTAACCGTCTTCAAAATAACGTTTCGTGTTTAATAATAAAAAAAATTTAAAAAAGTGTTTAAGTTCTGGCAAGATTGTCAAAAAGGAACTGAAATGTTTTTAGATGTTGATATGTACAAAAAATATTAATGTGTTAAGTACTTGCTAGACTTATAGGTTTTACGGGCGGTTTTAGCGAATTTTCAGAATGGAATTTAGCTATTACAGCCACTCTCATGATGCGACTTGAGCCCGAGACTATGGCAGAAATTTGTTTTGAGGTCCCTAGAAACAGAAAATAATATTCACTGAAATTTATATATTATATTTGTATTTAGTCCCACACCATTGGACAAGTTCGTTAGCCAGCCATGTCGGATGCCTGGAACATGGTTTTTTTGGTAATTTTTAGTGACAAAAATTAGTTTTTTGCCAAAATTGTCTCAAGTTACAAAAATTTTTGTGACATTTATTTACACCATTAGAAAGAAGAGGAAAAATCACTTAAAAGGGTGAAAAATCGCAGAAAAACGGATTTTTATAAATCGAAATTCGTTATGTTATGCAGGTGCTGCGACAGGGGTATTTTTTTTATTTGCTCGCCAACCCTATTTTCTAAGGAATTTTATTAAGGAAATCTCAGTCTTATTTTAATAGATCTGTCTAATAATATGTCGCGCGATGGGGTACGTGATATTACTTAAAGCCAAGAGACACGTACCACGCGACAGCGACAAAATAGTGGCTGCTTTGTGGCCGGTTATGTACATATGCAGTTTTCTTATGGAACCACAAATTTCAAGACACACGGACCACAACTTGTTGTCGTAGTCGAACACTGTCGCAATGTGTCGTCTACTGTCGTTATGTGTCGCTGTTAGTGGCCAAAACTTGCAACTAGTGCACGACTTAAAAGCGATAGGTACATAAGTACCAGTACTGCACTGTACATAACAGACAATATTAGTGGGGTTGATGTTGTGCAACACCGATTATACGTCACTCGGCCACTAAAAAGTGGTTCGTAAGTAGTCGTCTAAAACACACAAACGACAATACAACCACACGACGTCAAAAAAGTGGCCGCCGCATGGTACGTGTGTCTTGGCTCTTATATTAATAATATTAGTAATATATCTGCAATTAACACGAATGCAATTATCTATTCTTATAACAAATCATGAAAAATGTATTTAAAAACCCTAAATATTAGACCAATCAAATTAACTCATTTAGAGGGAAATAAAACAAAAATTATGACCTACATTTTTATTAGTGGAAATGGTAAAGAGGGCTCTGATAAACCTAAAAAAAATAAATACGTGAGCAGGACCGGTGGAGGGCTCATTTGGGGGGTCCCAAAAGGATGAAAAATTATATTTTTGCAATTTCCGGCGAAAGTCGAAGTCAAAGGAAAAATTATCCTTAACAAATGTTGCAGATCATGCAAAAATCTAGAACTTTTGTGGAGGTTACTTTTTAAGATAACCTCAAAATTTTGGAGAAAAATGCGTATTTTCTTGTTTTTTTCTTTATTTTGTTTTATGTTTCTCATTTCCACAAAAATAATTTAATTTTGACGAAACTCGGTGAAAGTATACCTTTCTGAGTCTTAAATAACCACAAGTTTTTTCGAGTAAAAAAATTATGAAATTTCCGAGATATTCATTTTTTTCGGTCCAGAACACTTTGTTTTCAAGAAAAGATTCTAGTTAAAAAAATCATCACACAGAGTTCTGCCGGTGCTCATTACTTTCGGCTTGACATGTACTTTCCGCTAAAAATTGGTAGTTTCATTTAAGAACATGCTCAAAAATGCAAAAGAAAAACCAATAAGTAACAAAAAATTACCCATATAGCAATGAATTTTTCAGTAATTCTTGACAATTTGGTCAAATTTTTGAAAATTTCAAAAACTGATTACACCACTCAATTGTACGGAAAAAAATACTTCATTGTTTAACTTGAAACATTATTTTTGTAGAGTATTGTTATAAATATCTTTGAAAAAATAAAGTTTCGAGTTTTATAACATAGTTTTTTTTGTATTTTTTTCCGTACAATTGAGTGGTGTAATCAGTTTTTGAAATTTTTCAAAAATTTGACCAGATTGTCAAGAATTACTGAAAAATTCATTGTTGTAAGAGTAATTTTTTGTTATTTATTTGATTCTATTTTGCATTTTTGAGCATGTTCTTAAATCAGTTTTTGTTATTTTACCAAAAAGTACATGCCAAGCCGAAAAAATTGAGCACCGGTAGAACTCTGTGCGATTAGTTTTCTAAGTAGAATCTTTTCTTGAAAACCAAAAAAAATTAAAATCTGGAAAACTTTTTAATTTTTTACTTGAAAAAACTTGTGGTTATTTAAGACCTAGAAAGGTATACTTTTACCAAGTTTCGTCAAAATTAAATTATTTTTGTGGAAATGGGAAACATAAAACAAAATAAAGAAAAAAACAAGAAAATTCGCAGTTTTTTCCGAAATTTTGAGGTTATATAAAAAAGTGACTCTAACAAAAGTTGTAGATTTTTTGATGGTCGACAACTTTTGTTCAGGAAAATTTATCCTTTGATTTCGACTTTCGCCGAAAATTGCAATAATATGATCTTTTGAACCCCAAACCGAACGCCCCCCCCCCCAAATCAATCCTCCAACATCCCGCTCACGCATTTTATTTTTTTACGTTTATTATAAGCCTCTTCACCATCTCCACTTACAAAAGTCTAGGTAACAATTTTTGTTTTCTCTATGTGTAATTTGATTGGACTACTCGTATATGTTATCTGGAAAGCTATGAAATTCTTTAGTTACTGAGAACTCTTGTTTAATCTGTATCCATTTAGAATATTTTATCTACGAATTCAATGAAACTGTTTATATTTTCTACAAAAGACTATCGAGATTAACCATGGTTTACGTATGGCTATGTGTAATTTTTTATCCTACGCACAATAAATTATGTGTAAAGATTCACCGCTCTTTACACTGTTAATAATATTATCTTTATATTGTATATTGTATGTATTAAAATTTTTGCAGAATTTCCACCTGAATGTTAATAAGATTAGTTGTGATATTCTCTTAAATATAAAGGTATGCAATGTGAAAATAAAATAATATTTTAATGATTGAGGAACAGGCCCTTATGCGACCAACTCATTTTCCCCATTATGTGATAATTACTTTACCCACAACTGTACAAACAAATATATGTAAATGTTTATACTTATAGAAAACAATAAACAAAAGATACGTATGCAATTTGTTTATATATAACAGGCGGGGGGGGGGGTATAATGTTACTTATGTGCTTATATGATGTTTTAGATACTAATATTATGGCCAACAACAATCCATTTCAGTCTCTTGGTCAAGTCGTTCGTCCGCTTGCTAGCGCATTCGCTTTTAATTATTGTTATTTTAATCTGTTCAGATATGTAGCGACAAATGAAGTAACCTCCACACTGTCATACTTGTACAACCTCCCCTATTCCATCACAATTTCTATCTATACGTACATATATATTTACCCAATGTGTGTACAAACGCTCAAATAATTTACCATAATATTCGCAATAATACAGTAATAATACTGAGTAATATTGTGAATACTGGATGTTCAAATCAGAATGGTAATTTTTGTAAAAAAAAACAATTAAAAAATATTTTTCTGTCGGCAATGGAACTTTTTATTGTGCTGTTTTACAAATTTTATGGAGCTAATATTACGGAAAGAACATTCTATCCTTTAAATTTTCTATGATTAATTATAATTTTTATATCTTTGCCGTACAAAATTGAATATGTTCGCCTTTTACACGTCGATTGTAGTGCTGAGCACAGTAATTTTTATATGAATTTTTTCTCCGTGTAGCTTCGTCGTACTAATAAACTTTTATCCAATATTTAATTTTGGCCGGAAAGCCGCGAAGAGATTGTTTTTAATCTGTGTTTTTAATAAAAATTTATTTATTTGTCTTATCATAGGTTTTCAAAAATTGAAGCTTGTGACTTTTAGGGTAGCCGTATGATTAAGAAGGGTGAAAATTGTCTGGTACGCGTTCCGGCACCTAAAATTTTAGGAATTATGCACTGCCTTTATTCAATCTTTAAAGTGATTTTATGCTTAAAATGCATACTATATCTTAAATTTTTTGTTTTATCATATTATTCACGTCATGTATGAAGCAAAAATAACTAAGGTAAGAATAGGGTGAACTGTTTCATAACTTTATCTAATCGGCTATATACGTAATAATGGAAATTACTAAAAAGCTGTTGCGTAACTTTTTTCTTTTTTCATGTCAAATCAATCCGTAGAAAAAGTTAAAGAAACCAATAGGAATTATCTAATATTTCAAACCGTCAAATAATTACCTACAAAGTTTTCTGTTTGACGGTTAAAACTTTTATTCTCATGTAACAGGAATAATAACAAGTCCACTTCATGCACCCAACGTTAACATATTTTTTACGTTTACACATACACAATAACTAACATTACTGTGATGATGTTTATAGGGAACAATAAAAGGCTTAACCCTCAAATACTCTCAAAATTTGCGCCAAATAGAACAAGTAGTAGATAAAGTATCGACATTCAATGTGATTTCGCAGCAGTGCCGTGCCTACCATTTCTCTGACTGTGATAAAATTTTTAGAGCATTATCTAAGAACTAGTTCGTACAATTTCAGAAAATTTCAGCAAATAGTTCCGATGTTATGCCATTTGGTGGAATTTGCGGACACAGGGACGGACAGACGGATTGGTAATCCGTGCGTTCTAGTCTTTATTGAATAACGCAAAACACTTTAATTTAAAATTGTTGAATTTGGGAAAATCAAACAACATTTACTGATTTTTCCAAAATTTTGATATTATTGATTTTTTAAAATTAAATTCGTTGCAAATGTTTGACTGCTTTATACCATTTTTTTATTTTAAGATAATAATTTTAATGGGGAATTTGACTAACTTTGGGAAACTATTTTAAAATACGCATATTTATGTATTATACATGTAACTTAAAAGCCCCCATACCGGAGCGCGATCCAATACTAAAACAGTTTTGATACTTACATATTAATGAAGTTATTTCTGAAAGAAACGTCTGATAGCAAAAATTATTATTAATAGAATGATTGTTTTCCAATTTAAATTCACCTCGTATTTAATGTTTCCTTACTTAATTAAAGAAATACATATATATATATATATATATATATATATATATATATATATATATATATATATATATATATATATATATATATATATATAAACATTCCTTGCTGAATGTGTCTCTTTTGCGTTTGATCAATGCTTATTTATAGAAACACATGCCTTATAAATTTAAACATTTTCCAGTTAATTTTCGAAGTTAGCGCAATAAAACTATACAAATAATTTTTTTTAGTCCAGTTAAGAGATTATAAGAGCAAAATTACTTTTTATTTGGTTTAAATATATTGGTTGATTCTGTAACTATTAACAGTCTGTAAAACCTCTGCTAGACTGTTAAATTACAGAATGTTAAAAAATGGTATTCTGTACGCAATTTTTAACAGAAATGTTAGCTAACGTTCTGTAATTTCTCTGTAAACTTTACAGCACTCAAAACACTCTCCATAAACTTTACAGAGCTGTTTTAACGTTTTAATTTATCATTTTTTGAATTGATTGATATCCGTAAGTATGTAATCATGAAGTATTTTTTGTAGTAAGAAGATTGTTGAGAAAATAGTGCAGTTGTTCTTAAAAATCGACCAGGATGTAATTTCATATAAAATAAATTTACTATGAATTAAATTTTTTTATAAACAGTGAATGTTTTCGGGACAAAATCGCACTGACGCAATTTGTTCACTTGAAGCGTTTTACGTTTTCTCGACTGTGTTTCAGTTATTTAATGAATTCATCAAGTATTCTTACTCATAGTATTGTCAGCTCTTATTTTATTGTCTACCCTTTTTAATACATACGGTATTGTCTTTCGATAGTGAATAAGTGCTCGTTACTCTACCTGTTTTCACAATTTTTTTTTTTAAATTATTACCCATAAAAGTATCAATAATTTATGGATGTGGCTATTTATACATACAGTATGTATACGCAATTCGCTGTTTATACATACAGTATGTATACGCAATTGGCTATTTATACATACAGTATGTATACGAAATTGGCTATTTATACATACAGTATGTATATGGAATATTTTGTTTAAACATGCAGTACGTATACGCAGTTGACGACTTATTCAGAATTACCGTAATTTCTGATGTATAATGCGCACATTGAGCACCAAAAATATCGTCAAAATTTCGTGGTGCGCGTATTAAAATGGACTTTTCCACTGCTGACAGTAAAATAACTTAAAATAACAAATTTATCGATTCTAATAATAACGAAATTCTCGCGTACCACCGATTGAATTTTGTATAATCTTTTTAGCTTAAGAACGGATTTTTGGCGACGCGAACTGGAAGTTGCATATCTGAGGACTAAAAAAAGGTTTCCTTTGTTATGGTAATAAAAAAGTAGAGGCAGAATCTTATAGAATTTGATCAATGGAACAAAAAAGGAAGAACAAATTTTTTCGATATCCTGTTTAGTTTTCGAGATAATATGTGTTGTATTTCTAAAACTTACTATGAGATAATGGATTGTATATTACACACATACACATACACATATACGTAGTATCAATTTTTACGGATATAAACTCAGTTTTAAATATAATTTTTGAATGGTATATTTTGGTTTTTATTCATAGAAATTAGTGAAAAATGAACAGGACATCACCAATGAAACCTCATTCTTGGGCAAAGGGTAATTATTTACAAATATGTCTCGGCGTGTAATGACTTCAAAATTATTTAATTACCCTTTGCTTGAAAATGAGGTTTCAATGATATTGTCCGGTCCATTTTTCACTTACTTCCATAAATACAAGCCGTAATATACCTACCGTAATTGTCTATCCAATATAGTAAGTTTTTCAAATTTGACACGTAATATCACGAAAACTAAGCAAAATATCGAAAAACTTCATTGTTTCTTTTTTGTGCTACTCACCAAGTTCCATAAGAATCCATCTCTAATTTTTGTTGCTATGGTAACGGAAAACATTTTTTAGTAACCCTAGGCTTGACATTCGAAGGATTGAAAAATACACTTCCGGTCCACGTCGCCAAAAATCCGTTTAGGGGATAACTTCTTAAGCCAAAAAGATTATGTAAAAAAAATAATTCAGCTCAATCGGAGGTATTAGATTATTATAATGGTGTAGTTATTAAATAAATATTAATTTTAATAATAGCGCATTCAATCAGTATGTATAAGTAGTCAACTGCATATACAGTTTAGCTTTAGGTAGTATATAACTACATACTGCGGGTTTAAATAGCCAATTTAGTATACTTATAATTATGTATAAACAGCTAAATGGTGTTAATATGTTCTGTCCGTTTCTTTTATAGATGTCAACAAATTATAAAACAAAAACATTATTAAATCAAAATTTTTGGGTTATATTTTGTTAAAAACATATTCATTGGATTAAAAAAACTTGGTTTCATGATTATTAAGAAAAAAAATCTGTGTTTAATTGATTTATTAATTTTTATAAGCCACTTTAATGACACACCTAAAAATAGTGTTCCGTAATGGGGGCTTTTACGTTATATAATTTTAATTTTTAAAAATAATGCCGAAAATCGTTAAAAAAAATTAATTTAATATTTGTTCTCAAAATTTGCGCGAAAACGTTCATTAGCTTCAATTACGTCACATTCGTTAGATAGCAACAGGTGTCATGTAACTAAGAAAAAAAACTGTTTATTTTTCTTATAACTAGGAAAAAAAATTGTTGATTTTAAAAAAAATTTATTAAATTCAAGTTAATTTCCATAGTTATGTTTGCTAACCGCAATTTACGTAGCGACCCTAGTGCCATCAGTGTTGAAATATAAGAGAAAGCAGCGTCACAACCCATTTCTGCTGACGTAATTTATAGCTGAAAAATATTAATTTTTTTTAAAATTAAATAATGATAGGAGGAAAACGTAATAAATTGCTGTCTTTTATTATAAATTTTCATTAAAATTTGTTTTTATTGTTTTTCTTTGATACTGTCAAATACCCCATTTTACATAGGTATAACTATCTTTAATCTTAAATCACAAACAATGTGTTTTTTTATTTTTAAATTTGTTTTTTTTAACAAATCATTGATATAATTATACGTTACTTTTATTTGTTCTGATTTTTAACTAATTGTAAGTATAGTCGTCACTCAATTTATTTACGATTTAACTTATCGACAATGATCGTAGTTTACCTCAAGTTATAGACAAACCGTACGCAGGTACCCAAGGTCATAGGTACGTGCTGTGTGGTACTGTGGTAATTCGTACATACGTATGGTTTGTCTATAACTTGAGGTAAACTACGATCATTGTCAATAAGTTAAATCGTCCATAACGTGAGTGACGACTGTAATAGTTACGTGCAGGCCCCTTATGTGATGCACTTCGAATAGACTCCAATAGATACGTCATAACTAAATGTGGGCTATAGCTGAATTCACTATAACCGAATTTTTCTATCATTGCATCTTATGGAACAATGAAGTGCTGTCCCATTTTAATGTTATAACTGGAATTGTAGTTAATTTTTTAATTATACTGACTGAGCCGCCGCGTCGTATATTTTTAATGCAATATAAAATTAACAAGTTAATTAAACCAAGCCATTGTTTAAAAATTTTTAAAAATGTTATTCTCTTTGTTAACTATGGATGACTTTACAAATATAGCTAATATAATATTATGAAATTTGTTTTTTGTTGATATAATATAATCATCACCTGCAACATCGTTCTAAACGTCTCTTATATGTCTAGAAATATAGTAACTATCCTTTTCATTGTGAGATTTTCTCCAAGTAACTGATTTGCTCCGAAATTAGTATTCGTTCAACAACCTTAATTTCGTTACAACAAATTACAAAGAATAAAATCCGTTTTCTTCGAGACATTCGGTACGTTTCAAAAAGTGTTATTCTCATATGGCAGTTGGGTAGCGTGAGCTATGCCGCTTACAGTACACTATATTAGCGGTAGTAAGAGTTAAAGAACGTTACGACAAACCATATATACATATATACGTATATGGTACCATATATACATATATGACGTTCCTGTGGGATAGATAGCTACATTCCAGAATAACATAGAGAACAATGTCAGATATCCCAATGTAGAATCTCAAGAATGTATATTAATATATATATATATATATATATATATATACATTACAACTCTCTCTACATACATAACAATTCTCTCCTGTTTGCTTTCATTCACAGCGCTATACACTTGACTCGCTCGCTCGCACTCGTTGCTTTAATACTTTCTCTTCAAGTAATATTATATGACGGTTAAATTCTTATAACAATAAGAGTATAGGTGTTGTAAGGATATAAGGGTATGTACCTACGGTATATAATGTGCCATAGTGCGATAAATGGTAAATTATGCCATAGCTGAGAAATTTTTTGCTAATAAAAAGAGTTGATTTTAATATTTTATTCAAGTATTATTAAGAAATCATTTGTTATATGAAAATACGTGGATGTTTATAAAGAAATTTGATCGGCAGGTACATATTTTTGACTGTCATCAAAAATATATACTTATCTAAGAAGTTACGTGGTTTTGAAAATTCCAAAAAATCCATTTCTTTAATATTATTATCTAATAGTATAGAATATTCTCTCAAAGTTTTAAATCAGTTATTATTATTATTATTGATTTAACGTAAATATCGCGACTGCATTTCAAAAACCCCCAGGCGGAGGAAAAAGTGTCCGTGCAGCGCACCAGGTCAGGTACTTCTAGGTCAGGTACGTAATGTCCGTCATACAGCATCCCCTTCCTGGTCTTCCCTACCTAATAAATCCCCGAACCTCGCTGCGAAACCAGAACAGTGGGAGATTCGAGGGCAGGTCCAATGGATGTTCGAGGACCCGCTCTAAACGGGGCATGGGGTTCAAAGGTGTTCATGAACTCCCGGAAAAAGTCGTCTCGTGCGACCGAAGCGTGCGGAGCGTCCCGATAATAACTGCTTTTTGCATTGACGCCGCTAACATGTTGGCGTGAGATCTACAAGCCGGAATGATGCTAAGATTACGCACAAAGGAGTTATGCATACCCCCCAGACATCCGATTATAAGTACGACTAAGTGGACCGTATAGCCCGGGTACAGTTGTCGCAGTTCGTGTATTAGATCTTGATATTTAATCTTTTTTTGCTCCTCCTTTTCGACTATGTTAGTTTCCGTCGGAGCAGAGAACTCGATAACATACATAGTCTGAGATGTTAAATCTTGGAGCACAACATCAGGCTTATTAGCGCTCAATTGCCTGGTAGTTGCAACCGGCATGTTCCAAAAGATCTTGCACTTTTGGTTGGCAACAAAGGATTCTACTTCTGCAGGATCGTAGGGCAAGACTGGTGTTTTGTCAACTTCGTAATGATGACGAAGATAAAAGTAGAGCACACGCAACGCTGCATTATGGCGATGGATATAGGTGGATTTAGCATAATAAGAACAACCTGAAGTCAGGTGCATTAAGGTTTCCGGGTATGCTTTGCATGCCCGACACGAGGTACTCGAAACTTCTTTATTACCCATCACATATTTTTGGTGTGTTAAGGTGTTCCACACTCCATCTTGAGCTGCAGTAATAAAGCCCTCCGTTTCCGATTTAAGCCCATTAGCTCTGTAGCGACAATACCTTGTCGCTACACTCAATTATTTATAATAACATTAGCATTTTGCATTTTCAAAATTAAATTGTTGCCATCTATTGGCACAACTAGCAAATTCAAATTTTTAATTCACCCATTTTATTTAAAAATTTAAATCACTACCATCTATTGGTAGGATACGTAAATTCATAATCGATTTAGATCATATCATTTATCAAAAAAAAAAAAAAAACAATGCATCGCCTAGTGGTATTGTATTGAGTTAATATATATATTAATTTTGTTATTTCAAATTATGTAATACAAATTTCTAGAATCATTTGAATGATTAAGTAATATTTCCTTTCTGATTCTTGATGTTTATCAAAAAATGGTAAAAAACAAGTGGAAGGGGTAAGATCCTTTCTAAGTGACCAAAATAAAAAAAAAAGGAACTCTCTCTTGATGCCGAGCGGTCGAACTGAAAATATCAAAAGTACTTATAAAAATGTTTCATCTATTCAAAAAAAAAAATAAAATAAAAATAAAAAAAAAAATTTTATAAAAATCCTTCAGATGATTCACAAACGAATTTGGAGTAATTACAATGAAGCAAAAATATTTTCTTTGGTCGACTAATATAAAAGCTAAGTAATTTTTTTTCAACTAAATCATTTAAGCAAGGAAATTTATTTAAAACTTTAGCAATTTGCGTAAACATGTTTTTGGTAATTCCTTTCATTTGTAAATTTAAATAAGTTTCCACGCTTTCAAATTCAGGTGATATGTGCTATAATTTTTTAAATGTCTTATCCAATTTTCAAATTTTTATATATTAATGTTATTTTACAAACGAAAATCTATTTAAATTTAATCATGTGAAATTTGGTAATATTTTATTTCATTCATTATTATTGAAAATGCCCTCGTGGCGAATTTTTTAAATGTGGTATTCCGAAATTATAATCATATGAATGACCCGGTGTTTTCTTCCTTTCTAAAACCACATAAGGTGTGATACGGCTAATTGGGTATTTTGGAAAAAAATACTTTCTTGGCTAGTTTAAAATTTATTTAGTTAGTTTAGTGTAGGTTATATTTTGGTCGAGTCACTATTTTTGCTATGGTATCAATTCACGTCGTAAAATGTTGGATTACGGTCTTGTTCGGTAAACCAAAGGTTTTACACCGTCTAGAATCCGTTCAACGCGACAAATTTGAGTAAACCCCTAGTCCAGTAGCTCGTGCCACCAGTCAATTTGTTAATAAGTTTCATTTATATAATATTTCGTAATTTGCTAATTATAAGATTAGTTTAGTTTAGTTGATAAGTTTACGACACACCAAACTTAATCTCGGAATATCACATGTTTTCAATTAAATATTTCTAGTTTGACTTTCACCACTTAAAATATTAAATCAAATTAATTTTAAAAAAAAAGGTTTAACTATGTGGCCAAACATGTTTTTATTTACTATATCAAATTAACTTAATGTGTTATTTACATTTTTATTATTAAACTTTGCAATTAAAGCGAATACTTAATTACTTAGAAGGTTTATTAAATACAGTACTGAGATGTAACATGGACAAATTAAATTTTTATTAACTAACGAGTTTATAAATTTAAAAGAGAACTTAAATATTTTTTTGGGTTGTACCACCTTAACTTGTAACGTATATATTTATTTTCAATAATGAATTGTTTATCAATCTATTATATAATTGTTCCATATGTTCACGAGACTTTTAAAATTTGAATTGTTTTCTTACTTAAAATAAAATGTTTTTTGAAATTGTATTTGACGCTTACAGAAAATTTTAAATTTGTAATAAAATTGTTAATATTTGACCGAAGGTTTTATTTCGTTTTATTTCGATGTACACTTTCAGGGGTCTTTTTAATTAGGTCGGGGAAAATCCACGGTAAAATCGCTTCCACGTAGCTCTTGCATTTCCCACCAACATCTAGGGACTAACCAAGGATATGCCTCTGCTTAAAATTATCATTAATTTGACCCCATATGTAGCGACCACACCAATATCCCAAAAAAAAACCATTTAACATAATAAAATACAAATATTTTCTAAAATAATTTTTTTTATTTAAAATTTTTTTTTTCGCTACAAATGGTAGCAGAACTAAAAAAATTCCCCAGTAGCAAGTTACAATGTCTCAGATAATTACCATTTGGAATCATTGAGTCATAATTATGATTCATTTAATATTTCCATATAAAAAAAAAAATTCTGAAATAACATTTTACATCTCAGAATTGTACGATTTACTGTATTTACATTTATTTTAAAACTTAATTTATGTAACAGGAATAACCAAGAAGATTTAGTCATATACGTATTATTTAGAAACACTTTAAAATGTGATATATATATCAAGGACGATAGCCATAAGTCCACGAAGCTCGGATTAGTCGATTCTATACTATATGGATAATTAAGATAAGTATTGTCCTAAACAAATTTTATTTCCACACACATCACAAACTCCAAACTTCAAAATATCCAAACCCAATCACATTAAAACTAATTTCACAACTTACCAGTTCATTTTCTTAACCAAATATTTTAACTTTCAAATAAAATGCAACATTGTGGATAAATAAAAAAAAAAATTTTTAAGAAATACTTTCAAAATTTCGTACGTTATACATATGTATATTAAATTTGAATATGTTTTCATAATATGAAAATATATTCAAAATCAAATTTAACAAATATTGTCTTAGCTCAAAAAAAAAAAAAAAGAAAATTAACAAAATTCTAAAATATTATGTATCCATGTTACATAGTACTCATATTTATTTTCACCTTTCATAACAAAATTAGTCGACATTTTAACTTATAAATCATATTTACGTACATAATGCAAAATTTATCTAATACAGTTTGTAAAAAATTAAAATAATCTTAAAATTGTAACGTATTTTGTTCACAATACAAAACTACTAGTATATTCATTAAAAAATGGCCCCCCAAAATAACTTTGGCCACTTAATGGAAGAATCCTACAATCTTTGCAACTACACAATATATACCAGAACCTCTTCTGCAGAAATCACATGCATTTTTATAATTTTAGATCAAATTACTAGAGATCACGAAGTGTTCATCATGTCAACAGTTTCGCAATGAATTCTAATCGATACGTTTGGAACAATTTCTACATTTTCCGAATTAACTGATTCAGTATGGTGTAACCACTCATCCTATATACCGTAATCTCGAGCGAAGAAGCAAAGTTTGGAATAGGCTTCTTGATCGTACATTAGCCAATGTAAAATGTGTACTCCAGCGCAATTTCTGCAAACCATATTATTTTCGCTACAACCTCAAATTGCACACATGTCAAACTGGTAAATCACTACATATAAGCTAAAACTACAATATTTCAAATTCCATAAGCAATATCTGGAAGAATACCTTAGAAGAAGAGGAACTTTCAAAGTGATTTCATCAACACTTGCACCTCAATTCAATGATTATTACAACAGGATAGCAACGAACGTCTCTACTACGAACAATCAAGGTACCCAAAATATCCTGGATAAATTTTCTTAAGCGCAGTTCGCGCCATTTTTGGGGCGTGCCAATTGTAGCGACAATACCTTGTCGCTACACTCAATTATTTATAATAACATTAGCATTTTGCATTTTCAAAATTAAATTGTTGCCATCTATTGGCACAACTAGCAAATTCAAATTTTTAATTCACCCATTTTATTTAAAAATTTAAATCACTACCATCTATTGGTAGGATACGTAAATTCATAATCGATTTAGATCATATCATTTATCAAAAAAAAAAAAAAAACAATGCATCGCCTAGTGGTATTGTATTGAGTTAATATATATATTAATTTTGTTATTTCAAATTATGTAATACAAATTTCTAGAATCATTTGAATGATTAAGTAATATTTCCTTTCTGATTCTTGATGTTTATCAAAAAATGGTAAAAAACAAGTGGAAGGGGTAAGATCCTTTCTAAGTGACCAAAATAAAAAAAAAAGGAACTCTCTCTTGATGCCGAGCGGTCGAACTGAAAATATCAAAAGTACTTATAAAAATGTTTCATCTATTCAAAAAAAAAAATAAAATAAAAATAAAAAAAAAAATTTTATAAAAATCCTTCAGATGATTCACAAACGAATTTGGAGTAATTACAATGAAGCAAAAATATTTTCTTTGGTCGACTAATATAAAAGCTAAGTAATTTTTTTTCAACTAAATCATTTAAGCAAGGAAATTTATTTAAAACTTTAGCAATTTGCGTAAACATGTTTTTGGTAATTCCTTTCATTTGTAAATTTAAATAAGTTTCCACGCTTTCAAATTCAGGTGATATGTGCTATAATTTTTTAAATGTCTTATCCAATTTTCAAATTTTTATATATTAATGTTATTTTACAAACGAAAATCTATTTAAATTTAATCATGTGAAATTTGGTAATATTTTATTTCATTCATTATTATTGAAAATGCCCTCGTGGCGAATTTTTTAAATGTGGTATTCCGAAATTATAATCATATGAATGACCCGGTGTTTTCTTCCTTTCTAAAACCACATAAGGTGTGATACGGCTAATTGGGTATTTTGGAAAAAAATACTTTCTTGGCTAGTTTAAAATTTATTTAGTTAGTTTAGTGTAGGTTATATTTTGGTCGAGTCACTATTTTTGCTATGGTATCAATTCACGTCGTAAAATGTTGGATTACGGTCTTGTTCGGTAAACCAAAGGTTTTACACCGTCTAGAATCCGTTCAACGCGACAAATTTGAGTAAACCCCTAGTCCAGTAGCTCGTGCCACCAGTCAATTTGTTAATAAGTTTCATTTATATAATATTTCGTAATTTGCTAATTATAAGATTAGTTTAGTTTAGTTGATAAGTTTACGACACACCAAACTTAATCTCGGAATATCACATGTTTTCAATTAAATATTTCTAGTTTGACTTTCACCACTTAAAATATTAAATCAAATTAATTTTAAAAAAAAAGGTTTAACTATGTGGCCAAACATGTTTTTATTTACTATATCAAATTAACTTAATGTGTTATTTACATTTTTATTATTAAACTTTGCAATTAAAGCGAATACTTAATTACTTAGAAGGTTTATTAAATACAGTACTGAGATGTAACATGGACAAATTAAATTTTTATTAACTAACGAGTTTATAAATTTAAAAGAGAACTTAAATATTTTTTTGGGTTGTACCACCTTAACTTGTAACGTATATATTTATTTTCAATAATGAATTGTTTATCAATCTATTATATAATTGTTCCATATGTTCACGAGACTTTTAAAATTTGAATTGTTTTCTTACTTAAAATAAAATGTTTTTTGAAATTGTATTTGACGCTTACAGAAAATTTTAAATTTGTAATAAAATTGTTAATATTTGACCGAAGGTTTTATTTCGTTTTATTTCGATGTACACTTTCAGGGGTCTTTTTAATTAGGTCGGGGAAAATCCACGGTAAAATCGCTTCCACGTAGCTCTTGCATTTCCCACCAACATCTAGGGACTAACCAAGGATATGCCTCTGCTTAAAATTATCATTAATTTGACCCCATATGTAGCGACCACACCAATATCCCAAAAAAAAACCATTTAACATAATAAAATACAAATATTTTCTAAAATAATTTTTTTTATTTAAAATTTTTTTTTTCGCTACAGCTCTCAAGAAAGCCCAAGTGAGTTCGCTCGAAAGGCCAAGGTTGTCAAGGTGACGGTAGAACATACCCTGGTGAACTTTGTCGCGATGCTGATTGAGCAGATGTTGTTGCTCGGCTCTCTTGATTGCCGATTTTTGGCGCGACTGTGATAGTGAAAGAATGTTATCATCACCGTTGCGATTACGCGGATGGAAGACTAAGCCCAAGATATCGGCGGCACGTTGCGCTGCTGTGAATAAAAATACGCCTTCGCCAGCAAGCTCGTGATCCCTGACGAGTTGCAATAGCGGGTCTGAACTGTTAAGTACACGACAAGCTGTACCTAAGACTATACGATCATGTAAACGTTCGACTGACAGGAGCCCCCCCCTGGTCTCGTGGGAGGTAAAGTCGTTGTGTCGATGCGCGTGGGTGCAAACTACGGTTGATATTCATTATTTTTTACGTGTCTCGGTCTAGTTCCTCCAATTCATTCACATTCCACTTGATTGAGCCAAAAGTATATAAAAGGATGGGTATGGCTAACATATTTGTGGCTCTGGTCTTATTCTTCGCCGACAATTCAGAACTCCAAATTTGTCGGAGAAGGCGCTTATATCTACTACTTAAGGCGGCCTTCGTGTTCTTCACGTCCTGAATGTGACTTTCGCCAACACCAAGGTACGTGTAGGCCGCTCCTTCATCAAGATGTTCTATGATGCTTCCATCCACTAATTGGGCGTGTGAATCAAAATTCGGAACTACACCATGCTTACAGTGCACCACCGCGCATTTGTCCAGTCCGAACTCCATACCGATCGCGTGCGTGTATTCGTGTGTTAATTTTAGAGCGCAATTGAGATCACTCTCTGACGAAGCATACAGTTTTAAGTCATCCATATAAAATAAATGTGTGACTTTATGCTCGCGATTTCCTACCGGGCCACACAAGTAGCCGGGTTCCTCCCTTAGGCTGATTGACAGGGGCAACAACGAGATGCAAAACAAAAGTGGGCTGAGGCTGTCTCCTTGGTATACGTCTCGTTTGTATGTCACCAACTCCGTTGACACAACGTGTTCACCGGATGTTATTGTGAACCTTGTTTTCCAGAGCGGCAACAGGTGTTCAATACATTTAATAATGTCGGGGTGGACTCGCAGACAATGGAGCAAATAGATAATGAGCTCATGTGACGTTGTGTCAAATGCTTTTCGATAGTCCACCCAGGCCATGCTCAGGTTGCGTTTGTGCTGTCTAGGGTCCTGGCAGATACATCTGTCGACCAGCAAGTTGTCTTTGCAACCCGACATTCCTGTTTTTGAACCTCGTTGTTCATAAATTGAACTCCACACTGGTTCAATCGCCTTCAGGATGCGTTCATATAGGATGGAAGTGAACGCTTTATACACAGTGTTCAGGCACGTTATCGGTCTGTAGTTCTGTGGTTGTGATAGGTCTCCTTTTTTCGGTATTAGGACCGTTCTTCCCTCAGCGAGCTACGATGGTATTGGCTCACAGTTAAATAACCAATCTGAAAATATACGGGCAAGGTGGCGGTGGGTACTAGTGAGCTTCTTCCACCAAAAATTCGTTATTCCATCAATGCCCGGTGCCGAATAGTTTTTCTTGCCTTTGAAAGCAAGTTCGACTTCCCCTTTATCAACAGATGTTATAATGGTATGAGATGACACTTTGCCAAGCTGTTGTTTGCAGTACCATCTAAACTGGCTGATGGGAATACAGTCCAAGTCAGTCTCTTTAGTCGTGTCATATATCCCCCACCAATAATCCTCTATTGCGTCGACCGTCAGTGGTTGCTCCACGACAGGACTTTTAGATGCGAACAGGCGTGAAGGGTTCGAGTTAAAGATCTTATTTTCCCGAATACACCGTTCACGCCGGGCTACTTTCTTCTTGGCCAGGGCCAATGCGCGTATGTTATCCAAATGTGTCTGTTTGATGGTCAACAGTTTGCCCAAATTTATCGTGTGATAGCGGTACCTTAGTTCTCTGGCAAAAGCCCGTACCTTTCGCGTAAAGCGTCTGTTGGTCTGAATATATTCTATCACACATTGGATACGCGATACCAGCTGTCGTAGTGCCCTCACCTTGGTGTCAATTTGTTTAATACGAATACGTGCCTTCTCCTCTGCAGTCTTTTGCTGCTTAGTACATGGGGTCAGGACACGCATCGCTGCATATACTGCGTTGTCGACGTCGGTGAGATCACTGGATGGGGATAGATGATCGTCCAAAATTTCGTTTAGTAGGGACAGTTGTTCATCCTTTATGTACGTCCGTCGGTATTTGGGACGTGGTCGTTTGTTAAAGTCTAAATCGGTATCGAGAAGATCGCGAAATTGTTTTCTTAAATTGTCTGAGACAGAAAGGGGTTTATTTAGATCGGCATCATTCTGTGTGGAAGCTGAACTTGTTCTGGTGTTAGATTCTAGCACAGTATCTGTGTTGGCTTGATTAAACAAGTCCTTCTGTGCCTCAATAACTACGCTGCCACCGCAAGTTACCGGTTGATCCCGCTCTATGATGTTATTGGTCGAGCTCTCACCGTTGACCGCAGAATCCTGTTCAGCTTCCACCACTGCAGTTTCTGCAACCCTAGCTTCTTCGCGAGCTTCTCGATTATCGTCATGTCCGGTAGGTATGTTTAATTTTATAATTCGGGCTACATGGTCAGGCAGATTTTGTGACGTTAAATTAGAGTGTTCGGGATGCATCTGGCACCATATGGCGTGCATCCTTGCCATGTACCCTCTCTTATTTGGCTCACTTTGTGTGCAGCACGTGAGCAAATCTCTCCTCAAGCTGTCCGTACACTCCAGGCGCACGAGACGAGAAGATGAATTTTGACTGGTTCCGCCTTTTTGTGCGGGCCCATCCGAGAGACCCGCGGCACGACCAGCCTTCCTAGTTCTATTACCGTTGGGAACTAGTTAAAACCTGTTATTATTATTATTATTATTATTATTATTATTATTATTATTATTATTATTATTATTTATTATTATTATTCATGTTTCCGACGTCCATCACAACTGACAGAGGTAGTCAATTTTTAAGTTCCGAATGGAAACAATTTATTAATAAATTTTTAATCAAACATATTTTAACTACTAATTACCATCCATAAAGTAATGGGTTGATAAAAACATTTAATAAAATTTTGAAACAATAAAGTGTTGCTTCAAAGATAATAATTGGCTTGAATTTCTTCTTTGGATGTTATTACACTTGAGAACTTCAGTACGAGAAAATATAAAAACTTCCCCTTCACAAATTTTATACGGTAATCCATTAAGGTTACCATACCAATTAATATCATATTGTAATTCAAATGATAAATTGAGCCAATATGATTTTGCGAATGCTTTATCAAATAGCATTCAAAATACAAAATATTTCTTTACGAAATTTTATAAAAATAAAAGTTTTGTAAATGCGAATCGTCTGCCAAATTTGTATATATTAGGGACGATAGAGTTAAATCTTCACTGAGTCCTAATTATTTGGGACCCTTTAAAGTAATTGAAAGGGAAGATAAATATTTTAAGCTTAAAATAAATAACAGATTGGATAATGTATCGATTGATCGATTAAAAACGGCATATATCATATAATTTTGTGTAATGTTTAAATACACAAGCTCGTAAATATTTGTCTGTACATATAAAATAAGCTTGTAAATATTTTTCTGTACATATTTTGTTGGGATTATTTTCTGTCGTTGTTATGTTTTGTTACAAGTTCGGATATCTACATTCTGGGAAAATTTCTGGAAAAAGAGAAACCATCCGAATCATGGAGCATATAGATATGCATATCTATACCTTAATTTTACATATTTGTACCTTAATTTTCTATATATCTACATATTTTTTCAAATTTAATTCAATATTTAAATGAATTGTAATTATTTAGTATTTTATTTTGGGGCGTTTTTATGTATTCAGGATACAGTTAAATTTGTTTCCTGGACACTTTTCTTCCCAAAAGGAAATTTTTTTTTAAATTATTGTTGCTCTGAAAATTTATTTTTTTTACGATGGGGGCGTATGTACCGGCACAAGATTGCCGTGAAAATGTAAATTTCCTAATTTTGGAAATTCATACAGGTTGCCGTGTAAAATATAAAAATTAAAGATTATAACTATTGATTGAGTTTTCCTAGCAACCAAAATAATAAAATAAAAGTGAGTCTAGTGCTGGCATTCGAAGCAAATAGTTTTTTTTTTATTTGATAACGATATCTGGAGTCATTATCGTTACAAGTATGAATATGGTTCTGAACGTAGTTTTTCCCGTTCCTTCCGAATCCGAGGGCAAAAATAGGGGTTTCCATTTAAAAAAACAAAGTTGACCTCCAAATTTTTGCCAAGGTCATGTTCAAGGGCAAATTCGAAGCCATTTTCTAGTTCCTCATCTCTTCCCATGAAATTTTGTCCGGGTTATTTTTCGATAGAGTCAATGTTAATTGAGATTTTCAACTGTTCCGGTCTATATATATATATATATATATATATATATATATATATATATATATATATATATATATATATATATATAAATCAAATGTCATGGATCGTAAGATAGGTAAACTTCTATATACACTAAAAAATAAAAATGCACAAAATACAAAAACATGAATATATGTATGAATTGACATATTTTTTAGTTTTGGCATGTAAATTCTTCTAAAATAGGGAAATAATAATTAAAACGGTTAGAAAAATATAGAACTGCAAATGCAATAAACAATTACTACCATTTGATACTAGCTACATCCAGGCCGGATTAACCCTGAGTGCCGCGCTAAGCACCGTAAAAAATGCCACCTCTACCTTTTGGTTAAAAAGAAGAAAATCTTAATATTTTTTTACTTTTTTCCGAACTTTCTCTAAAAAAATAACCGACGAGCAAAAAAAATACGTCAATTACAACTTTTGGCGCCCTGTTTTCAAAATCTCCCGCCGCTAGGTCATGGTCTAGGTTGTCCTATTGGCTGATCTGTGCCTGGCAACATCTACTTAACCACCAGCGCAGCACAACAATGACTAATGTCAAAAAACGAATGTGAGTGCACCGAGTAAAACGCATATAGAATACGATATGAATAATTGAGGGAGAAGACAGTACTATCCGATGCATTTAATGTTTCATACATGAAACATCCTTCTTAAAAAGATAACGAAATACGTTTCTTTTTTTCTCGCACATGTATTATAAAAGGAATCCTTCCTGTATATTTTCAATTATTTAAATAATTTATAATTTATCCTTTATCGCTTTAAATTTCTAAAAATAACTTTTTGTTAATTTTGGTGCTGATGCGGGGCCCCTTCAGGCGCGGGGCCCGATTGGGCCCAATCGCTCCAATCGCCTTTTATCCGGGTCTGATTAGTGGTTTTCGAGAAAAACTGACTTTTGTAAACTGAAATTCGCTGTTACGCAGGATGCGTCGAAGAGGGGTATTTCCCTTAGCGTACTGTTGTGCGAAACAAACTTCAGGTATAAAAGAGATTATCTCATTTTTCTGACACCGCATTTTTCTGATTACTTTGCTTTGGAACGAGCACCCAATGAACTCGGAATTTGACTTTCAAATTCCTTTGCTCGATGTAATCTTTATTTAGTTTTCACTGATTTCATTAATTAACTTTTTCTATTGTTTAACTCTTTATTACTAGATTTTTAACAATAAATAAACTTCTGAAAAATACATTCAATTTGTTAAATATTTGACATATGTCCCTACGGTTTACAAAATTGCAACAGAAAATAGCAGTTAGTTATTAATTAGATTCAAATTTACGCATCTTAGACAAAGGACAAATAACATATTATTAACATTATGTCACGTATTTTTGTCCATTAGTCTGAAATATGGTGCAGGTCAGTTTGGAAAAGTAAGTAGTAGAAATTGGGGGCTCCGGGGACCACCATCCCACCATCCGACTTTTTGAGCGACCTCGAATGGTGGCAAACTACCGGGGCGGTTCTAGAAGTTGGTGGGTGGGGCAATATTTTGTCTCAAACCTAACGACATCTAGTGAAATTTTGTCTAACCTAACTGAACCCAACGGAACTTGATCTAACCTAACCTAACAAAATTTTTTTCTAACCTAACCGAACCTAAGAATTAAAAAATTCCTTAACAGATGTCGCAGCCACTTTCGAGCCCTGTAAATTCCCTAACAGATGACGTAGCCACTTTCGAGCCCTATAAATTCACTACTAGATGGCGCTCGTAGTCTGAATACTAGCGATCTCTGTGCGTAAGTTTGAGAAATTATTAACAGACAGCAACAGAAAACAGCGATGAAAAAACATCTGCTAGTGACAACGAAGCTATTGTGGGCGAAGGAGAAGCTGATGATGATGAGGAGAATACAGTCGCCGACGATGGTGATGAAAAAATTGCTGGTAAAGGATTATACTTACGACCCTATAGGAGGAGTTAAAATAAACTCTTAGCATTTAATAAGTTGTTAGAAATCATCGCAAACTAAAACAATAGTGTAACTTTTCCAACAGCTGTATACCAAAGTTAATTATTTAATAAAATATTTTAAAATTATGTGAGTGTTGTGATTTCATACATACAAGTGTTCTGAAATAATTTTAGTAATTAGTGAAAAGAGATCGTTGAAGTGATTATTCTTACAATGTACTATACAATGTGTATTTTCTGAGCTATTAAATTAGGTAATGCTTTTACTTGCTTCTGAATATAGGCAATTAAATTGCATTGTCCTATTGACATTCTAGCGCAATAGAACGTATGTGCAACTATGTAATTCTTACCCATATTATTAATGATTTTTTAAAATTAAAGTATCGTTGAACAATAATGATCTAAAACTGCTGAGTAGGAAAGGGTTAATTAATTGAATACAACTTAATCCCCGAAAAAAAAAATAAAGTTTCATACTCTAAATTAAAGTTTTCATCTATTTTTAAAAACGACGAGAGTTATTTACTTTCCAACCTGTATACGTATTTATTCTTAAAGTATTAGCTTACATAAGAGAATGCGTGTTTTCTTTTTGCATTAGACATTCATTGTTTAGAAATAATATTTTTTTTTTAGTATTTACAACTTTGTTGTCTGTATAAAACAAATTATTTCTGATCTATGAGTACCAGTGTTGTATTTAAAGATATTTGCAAAATTACACCTTTTTTCATATTTTCATATACTAAAAATATTATTTACTGTTGTTTTCTGATTTTTTTTTTATTTTGGTTGAGATTAACTTTCAAAATTGTTTCCTTTTGAAACTTTTTTACGAAAACTCTGAATATATACAATATATACATAATATAACATAGTAATAGAAATAGTAATACATGTGTTAGTAGAAGAACTTCTGGATATAAGCAATATATAAACATAATAATTATTATTCAAAATTTTACTTTGCAAAATACCACTATTTGAAAATTTTACTTTGTAAAATACCACTTTTTTTATTCCTAGAAAAGTGTTTCTTAAAATAATAATTTTGAGTGCTCAGTTTATAAAAAATATGCTAGTTTTATCGATGGCCAATCATTTTACGTTAAATGAATAGGTTCCTATATTTATCACGCGTATATATCAACAATACTATTCTTGAAAGTAAATTTTTTAATATTGACAGAATTTCCTATTTTTTACAATCAAATTTTCTTTTCATGTATAAAAATTTAAACAAGCAGGTACAATGTTGCTGCATATGAGATGTACTTCACATATGCGAAATGATAACTTGGAATCTGTCTCGTCAGCATTTTCGCTATTTATGATTATAATTTTGTGTCGTTAAAATACACATAAATTACATATAGGTAGTTAAGAAATTATTTTTTTATTTTTTTATTAAATATAGATTAGAGTTTTCAAATTATTATGAAAAAATTTCACTTTTACAATTAAAAAAATTTAAATATGGCTCTGTGTAGTTAATCCCCAATTGTACTGGAAGAAAAATCCATAAAATTTAAGGTATCAAAGAGTTGAGATGTTTGACGTTTTAATATGATTAAACACTGAATAGAAAAATATATTAATATGCAAAAACACAATTGATCGCTAACGAATTTTTTTTATTTATCTTAAATAAAAAAATTTTAAATGCTATTACAGTCGTTTACAAAAACTAGAAGCCACTTAATATGTATAGTTTTCCTATACATATAGATATTTAACTGATTTTTAACAATAACAAGTAATAATTTTTTTTTGATAAAAATAGATGAATTTTTTTAGATAAGTTATAAAATATTAAACGCAAATTTTCTTAAAATACTGGGAATATGTGCAATTAATTAAACGAAAAATATCTATGAGAAGAAACTTAATGTTTAAAACTACTTTAAATTATGGATATTACCTAATATTAAGTTTTAAAAATATAAAGAGTAGGATTTTTTAAAAAAATATATTCATATTGTGAAATATGATTTTAGCGGTATAGAAGCCCTTACTTTTAACATAGTACTGTACAGATTAAGTTATAATCTTTAAATAAATGAAAAGAATGCGTATTCTTACAATAATGAAAACAAATTTACGCTATAGCGTGAACCTTGCTATAGTGTGGGACCTTTAATCTCAAATTAAAATTTTTAAAATATTTGGTAATAGTTTCCAAACCTTTTTCTACTATTAGCTGTTTATTTAAATTACACAAGGTTAATAATAGCAAATATACATACACACAATTATGTGAATTTTATATCGAATCAAGTTTAGGGTATGATATTAAAAAATTAGTTTGATTTATTTTTTAGGGATAGATGTAAATAAAAAGATCGGTTTTTCTTTTTAAAAATTTTTTTATTAAGTATTGTTTAAAAAAATAGGTAAAATAATCACTTTTTAACATGTAAACAATAATAAGATTTCTTACAAAAAATATATCAATTTTTTAAATTTACAAATTTCAAGAAAATCCAACGTTTTGAATTGAGATTTCAAGACAATCCAATGTTTTGAATTGCAATTTAGGAGTTAGTCCGATTGGCACATTATTTATGATACTCAGTTGTGGATTGTTCTGAAGCCACGCCAGCATCTGCTCATTTAAATTGTCGAACCTCGCCGGTAACGAAATGTATCCAATTTCTAATTACAATATTGTCTTCATTTTCGATGAATCGAATTTTGATGGCAGTTGACTTGCTCCCATTATTTTATATATTTTTCCAATTTCCATATCAGAAAGTTTAGTCCACCGTTTAACTGCGCCAGGATGGTTCAATTCGTCCATAAAATTTCCTGCCATTTTTTGAATTAAGTCTCTGTTTCCAGATGAATCACCAGCAGTAAGGGATCCCATTGTTGGCAATAATTAATTCTTAACACAATGGAAAACAATTTTTTACAATAATAAGATTTAAAGTTTCAAATAAAATTTATTGTAATTGAAAAGTTATACTACGGTCTTTTGTAGTAGAAAGATAGCCTCATGACGTCAGCTGACAATTTATACAAGGTTAAACCTGTTTTCAGATAAAAATATACAATCATATGATAAAATTCATTTTTGCATATTAGACAGAAATCTCCGTTATTAATATCAGTATACCTTCTAATGACGTCAGCTGACAATTTATACGAGTTTAAACCTCTTTCAGATAAAAATATGATAAAATTATATATCAAGGTACAGAGTTCCCGATGGTTTAGACTAGCAACGCTATCTTTTAACTATCAAAAAGGATTTTCGGTGCCATCTGTTGATAATTTCTCAAACTTACGCACAGGGATCGCTAGTATCCAGACTACGAGCGCCATCTAGTAGTGAATTTACAGGGCTCGAAGGTGGTTACGTCATCAGTTAGGGAATTTACAAAGCTCGAAGGGGGCTGCGCCTAAGGTTAAGGAATTTTTTAATTCTTAGGTTCGGTTAGGTTAGAAAAAAATGTTGTTAGGTTGGGCTAGGTTAGATCTAGTTCCGTTGGGTTCAGTTAGGTTAGACAAAATTTCACTAGATGTCATTAGGTTTGAGACCAAATATTGCTCCACCCACCGCCGGAGGCTTCTAGAACCGCCCCGGTATTTTGCCACCGTTTGAGGTCGCTCAAAAAAGTCGGATGGTAGGATGGTAGTCCCCGTAGCCTCTAATTTCTACTACTAAAGTAATTTTTCGAATTTTTCTATATTTGAGAGTTGCTTTGTAATGTGCATGACTTTAGTACAGTCAACTCCTTCAATTTGTATCCGACTGGTTTCAAACTTTAAATGTAGCTTAGTATTAATGAGTTTTTGTAGTGAACAATGTAGGATTTTTCGGTAGCACACACCCATCAGGCATTTGTAATAATTACTATTTTGTAAACATCAATTTTAATTAGAAGTTGAACATTAAAATTCAAAAACATTAATTTGTAATAACCTACTACTTTATAAACATCAATTGCTTACCTACAGAAATAAGTTACTGTAAAACTTCACTTCTTTTTGCTAAGTCGGTTAACAGAACTATGATTGGTTTATGCATGCTGATATTCACAAATATAAGTTTAAATATTTCACTATTTCCATTAAAATAAAACAGGAAGGAGAAGTGGTAGAACTGCGTTGTCAGCTTTTTTTACTTCAGAAATGACAACGCAAGAAGACAAAATGAAATGATTTAAAATTAGCAATAATTAATAGGTACTATGCTACTACAAAAAATTAAGGGAACAAAAAAAAATTGTTAATTTTTTAGTGATTTTTGAAGGGCTGTATTTACGTGAAAAATGGTGACATTGAGATGATAAGAAAAGCACTTTGAAGCTCCAATATTCTACTTTTGAAATCTTCCGTCCAAAAATTTCTGGAAGTAACAGTTATCGAGAAATTCTAAGGTATAACAAAAAAAGTGTTTTTGCAAATTTTTTGTTCTTTTTTTTTTTTAATCTATGGGTTTGAAAAATTCTTTTACAGTAAACTATGGTATTGACTTGATAGCCTGTTTATTCAGCTTCAATTTTTAAATTTTTCTCTATGTTGAATTGTTATCGTACAAATATTAGATTCCCCAACATTTTTCGCAAGGATGCAGACAATTTTTTGCAACAAGGAAAAAAGTCCCTTTTTTGCACATTTTTCAGGTACAAATTACGGATGAGACAAATTTTTCTTTCCAAAAGTACGCGGCATAGTCTTGTAGGAAAAATGTCCTTCAATTTTCTGTCCGATCACTGAGATATCGATGGTTAAAGCAAAAAGGATCATTTTGCATTCAAAGTTGGATATCTCCGGAACAATTCAACGTAGAGAAAAATTTAAAGAAGGAAATTTAAGCTGAATAAACAGGCTATCAAGTCAATACCATGGCTTTACTGTAAAAAAATTTTTCAAGCCCGCAGATTAAAAAAAAAAGAGTAAAAAATTTGCAAAAACATTTTTTGTGTTATTCGTTAGAATTTCTCGATAACTGTTACTTCTAGAAATTTTTGCACGAAAGATTTCAAAATTAAAATCTTGGAGCTTCAAAATGCTTTTTTTATCATCTCAATACGACCATTTTTGACGTAAATATAGCCCTTCAAAAATCACTAAAAAATTAACAATTTGTTTTTGTTCCCTTAATTTTTTGTAGTAGTATATTTAAGAAAAATTAAGAAAGACCTCGAATAGTACAATTCTCTATTAAAATCACAAATTTCTATAGTATGCAAAACTTAATTTATTTAACCCGCAAACCTTTTACGTAATTGGCTTACCAATTTTGTCGCTGTCTGCAATTTGACTATTTGTAACATTACCAAATTAAATTAGGATTCTGTTAATACTATCACTGAAGACACTTGAACCATGGTTTTTTCTATAATGTGAAAATAAATAGTAAAGAGGTTAAATTATCAAAGTTTTCTCATCAAATAAATCTTTGACTAAATATAAGTAAATTTTTTTAAACTATCTCTAATCCATATCACCGTCATTTTTCACATGAAAATTAACTGAAAGTTAGTAAAGAGTAAATATTGATACTGTCTACTCTGAATATCAAATGGTATGCATGTATGTTATAGAAGGTAGATTTTTATGTATGTATATCCATTCGAACGTTTACAAACAGAATTTGTTTACAATCTGAAGTGCAAGAGTTATTTGTTTACAAACATGCTGATGCTATGAGAGAAAGCTATGATGAACCGTGTAATAGCTTATATTCGTTTAAGCCGGTTCTACACAATGCGAGAAACGTTTGCTCCAACGTTGGATCCAACGTTTAAGACAAGTAAGTTGGTGCAGCGAATGTTACTGCGACGCGATATAATTATTGGGTATTGGAAAAATTTTGGATCCATATAGATTGACTGTAATAAAATATTAAAAATTCAACCCTAATCGCAGCAGAAGTCCGCTTCTCTTTTTTAACGAAATAAAAGGTCGTTTTAAAATCATTATATTTATACATATGTACATACTTGTTTTTCTGTGTACCAGGTGTTAAAAATTTTTCATTCAGTAAAAATTAAACTACTGAAATTTAATGTTAATAAATTTGAGAGTTACTTTATAGTATTCTATATTTGTAAATAATAAACAAATATTTTGCGAAGGTATAACATTCGTTTATTATTTACTGAAATTAAAATATTTGTAATAACTTTCATCTACATGATTGGCTTACTTTAATTAGTTGTATCTATATAAGTGGTGTTAAGAAAAACTGCTAAAATCAAATTAGTGAATTATTGCTAATAATTTGGCAAAGCAGTTATTTTATTTGTTAAAAGAGCTAATACTATTTTTAAACTGAATTAGTATTTTTAATTCTTAATTGAATTTTTCTGAAATATACCAACATAGGATGGACGCAGAGAAGAATAAATAATTTGTTGTATATTGTCAAACAATTACATCTTAAATTAAATACCTAAACATTATGTTAACATTTTATATTAGGTAAAAGATATTAGATTCATGATGTACCAGTAGAAACTTCTTGAAGAACGAGTCAGTAAAAAATGGAACTCTTTTTAATGGAACAAAAGTTCCCATTAAAAAATTTATTTTAGTATTAGCTGGTTGGATATTGAGGTAACCGACCAAAAGTATACAATTGAAAATGGTGCTCTCAAATAAGTCCGTTGCAAAAATATTAGACAAATTCTGAAATCTTTTAGAAGTTTGGTTAATGGAAACAACTTCTAAAATATGCGGTGTGAACAGGATAGTGGAAGTAGATTAAAGTGCGTTTGGTAAAAGAAAATTTAGTAGAGTACGCATAACTGAAACAAAATTGGCAGTGGATAGGATAGAAAGAGAGACGAAAAAGCGATTTTTAAGGGTGGTACAAAAACCGGACAGTACAACTCTTACCAATGTTATTTAAGATTTTATAGAACCTGGAACCACCATTAGCACGTATTGCTGGAGGGATTACAATACAAATATTATAGAAAATTTAGAATTTTCGCACTTTACAGTTAACCACAGGCAAAATTTTGGGAACCCTCTTAATCCCAATATTAATACTCAAAATACGTATACTGAAGCAAATTGGTAAAAAATTAAGACGGATATGAGACAAAGGATTGGAAGAATGTCTAGTTCTAAAATTGAAACCTATTTAATTGAATACATGTGGAGACGTCTTCATACTACAAATGACTCGCTATTTTCTGATTTAATTGTTAGTAAAGCAGTTAATTACCCTTATCCTGTTTAATTACCATATTACCTTATTACAATCACTACCGTACTACTTTATTACCTATTCATTTACTTCTACCTACATTTACTTATCCTATTATTCATTGATTATTTTCATATTCTTTGGAAAATTGACAAGGCTCTACGAGCCGGTAACTACAATAATTTGATGCATAGAATTACTTTAACAAATTTATCATATTTATATGGTTGGTGGTTGGTGTAGGGCAGTGGTTCCCAAAGTGGTCCGTACGGACCCCCAGGGGTCCCAGGGATCATTCAGGGAGTCCGTGGAAAATTAAAATTGATTTGGGGGTCCCTGAACAACGTCAAGGGGTCCGTGCAAGATTTAATATAAAATAAAAACATTATGACAAATTTTTATTAATATGGAAGCTAAATAACAATGAACAAATTATTAGCGATTTTTACGTCCTAAGTATAAAAAAAAAGTTACTCTTGTTTAAGTTGATTAAAAAAATTATATATCACAGTTATCAATACAGTAAGCCCTTAACATTCATTAAAGATTTCTTTTTTTATTAAAAAACGAAGAAGGGATTGTAAGTTTTTCTAACACAGATGTGTTTCTAAAGAATATACATATTATTAATGATCAGAGATGAGGCTTATTTAAGATACAAGTATTTGAAATACAAATACAAGATACAAAATACGTATTTTCATCTTGTATCTTTGTATCTTGTAATGTATCATTATGGGTTATTGTATAGAAACTTTTGATTACTTTTAGGCCTTCCTATTTGGTAAAACGTGGATTCAGTGCCGTTATAAGCCTCATCACAAAAAAAAACCGACTAGAAATTAGTACTCGTGGGGATTTGCTGTTGCTACTTACAAATATTGAGCCGGACATAAATACACTCATAACATCCCATCAGGTTTATCCAAGTAATTTTTTTTTTTTGTATTTCCAAAAAAAGTTACAATTCCAATAAATACTTCTTCAACAAAATGTTTTATTTATATTTTATTTTTACGCCACCATTTACCATTCAACACATCAAAGTTAAATTTGTGTTTTTTTTTTATGATGCGTTTATATAGTTTTTCACCCAGGGTCCCTGAGCAAGTTTTGACTATGAAAAGGGGTCCGTGGGCCAAAAGAGTTTGGGAACCACTGGTGTAAGGTATGTTCTACATTACGAATTTCCATATTCTGAGTTAAGAATAGTGAATATTTTAAATACGATCCTTATATAATGAAATATTATAAATTACCTCATTATTTATTTAATTTATTAACAACAAATTATTTATTCTTGTCTGCGTCCATCCCATGTAGGTATATTTCAGAAAAATTCAACTAAGAATTCAAAAGTACTAATTCAATTTAAAAATAGTATTAGCCCTTTTAACAAATAAAATAATAGCTTTGCAAAATTATTAGCAACAATTTAAATTAATTTGATTTCAGCATTTTTTTAGCACTACTTATACAGATACAACTAATTTAAGTAAAACAATCACGTACATTAAATTTATTACAAATATATTAATTTCAGTAATTAAATTTTTACCGATTGAATAATTTGTAACATCTGGTACACACAGAAAAATAAGGATGTACTTACATGTGTATAAGTATTTTAAAAGGACCTTTTTCGTTAAAAAAATGGACTCTTGCTGGGATTAGGAAACAATGTTTAATATTTTATTACAGTCAATCTATATGGATCCATTATTTTTACACTAACCTAATTATTGAATGTTTGATCCAGTAGATACCTAGGTATTATTTGAAAATAGTTTGGTATAGTTTTTCAATATTTAAATGAGATGACTTTTCAAGTACGGCAATAATCAGCAGTATTGTTCGCAGCATGTTACCTACTTATCTATTTGAATGCAAAAAGAAACCGTCGCTTGTAAAACAGGTAATAAATTTAAATACAATTGGAGTGAACATAGGGTGGTATTTGTTGTAAGCAATAAAATAATTTAACATCTTGAAAGTTTATGGTCACTAATAACACCCTCTCGAAAAGTCATCCCAATAATTGTTGGAAAAGGTATACAAACGCATGTCATTTTAACAATGGACGAAGATGATAACGATGTTGCTATTGCTGGCGCTGCTATGGTTATATTGTCCTGCAACGTATTACTTGAAGAAAGGAAACGTAAATGACGTACTAGCTAGGAGGTCGTAAATGTATTGCTAGGGCCACACTAATGTTAACGTCTAACGTAATGTCTAATGTCTATAAACGCAATAATTATAACGCTAATATAACGACTTAAACTATGCGTGAATTGGGTGGCTACACTATAACATTTAACGTATTATCTCGATAATTATCGTGCTAAAACAAAAATGGATACTATTTTTATTTTTAATTAATATAAATATTAATTTTAAATAGGTACCCTTAATTTAAAAAGGGAAAAATTTTAAATAATTTTTATTTTAAAATTAAAACAATGGTATGAACGCATATAACATAAATATACATATTATCTACATAATTATGATACATATCGTATATATGTATGTATCCAGCGTAGAATGATCTGGTAGAATGCCCAGGCATGTGTAGCCACCATTTTTAACGCCATAAATGACGTGCTAAAATCCTTTGATGTGCCAAAAAGACCACCACCCGAGTTATTGCCTAGTGCCTAACGTCATTATTAATAACGTTAATAAATTAACGCGTTAAGTTCTGGTCACACCTGCATTTAATGTCGATTAACGCGATAATTAACGGCATTAACCGTTAGTGTGGCCCTAGGGTATGTCTAAATGGATATTAAGCAAGTGTTGGCATTTTCTGAAATAAAAATTATGTGATCAAATTTGTTAAATTATAATATCTCTTGATATCTCTTGAGGAATTGCAGTACAATACAAAAACCCGAGAAAAAAAATTACTTTTAAAATTTTCTATTGACGAATAAAAAAATTAGATTGTAAGCAACAACAAAAAAAATTATAAATACAGTTTCAGTAGATAAAATACAGTTTCAGACAGCGAAAAATGATTTATTTTTGTACATTTTATAAAATTTTTAATCGCCAAAAATTATAGTACTTTTTGCATAACATAATCAATACTCTATGTTACGTAGTAAAATTCATAAATTTATATCAAACATACTACAAATGAAACGGTTATTGCAGAAAGGGCATATGTTACATTTTCGAGTATCTCTGATAGAGTAAAAACCTCTGTGACAAAATATGTAGCTGAAAAGAATTGTAATTTTTACCAGTAAGACTTTGTATACCTCGGTACCGGCACAAAGATTGTCGTGAAAATGTAAATTTCCTAATTTTGGAAATTTTAATATTGGCATATAGTTTGCAGTGTAAAATATAAAAATCAAAAATTATTACTATTGATTTAGTTTTCCTAGCAACTAAAATAATAAAATAAAAGTCAGTCTAATACGACAATTGAGAAAATAAAAAGGTGTTTTTATTTCACCGGTTTTTACTGGAGTTTTAGTTAGCGTTATGGGCCGGACTGAGAAGTCGTCATACCTCTAATATTCTTGCTTTAGTTTTAACTTCTAAGTTACTAAGCTTCTAACACTAAGATACTTATTATGGCTGAAAGAATTAATTTAAAAAAACACACATGTGCCCTTTCTGTAATAACCGATTTTATGTTACAAATGTCAACACTAATGTTATCACTCTTCATATGAACGACTTGTGTAGCCGCTGAATTGAACCAACGAATATTTTCTTCAAACGTTGGACACATCGTTTTGACTCGGTGCAAGAATAACGACATTGGCCGGAACATGACCAAATTCGAACGTTCGACGCTCGCCGTTAGACACACGTATGTTTGAATAACGGCAACAGCCACACGCTGTGACGAACCATCAAACGTCCAATGTTGGAAGGTGTTCGTAGTATCGTGTAGAAGCAGCTTTATATTATATGTAACGATAGGTAACATATTCATAGGTAACGATACTTTAAATTGAAAGTGACTGAAAATATTTTCCTCTGCTTGTTTTTTGTTGATTCTGTGAAAAGTTCGGTCAGGTTATGACACAATTTTCATAATATAGATATTTATTAGAAATTTTGTATTTGTAAAAAAATGTTTAGGTAAACATTTTAAGGGGACTTTGTCATGTAAACATACAGGTTGATTCATTTATTCAATACCAAGCTATTTCTGAAGTTACTTAAAGATAAAAGTTTTAGTGTGTGTATATTCATTCATATTTCTTAATTAGAAATTTAATATGAATGGAGTATAGAATAATTATATTATTTTTGATAAAATCGTAGAATTATATATATATATATATTTATACAATAATGCTCGGAAAGAAGAAAAAAGTGATATCAGTAATACTAACGATTGTAGCAGATAGGCTTGGGCTACCCAGCCTACCCAAGCCTACCCAAGCTGGGTAGGTTGGAGTTACTCAGCTTACCCGCTAAAATTTTTAAAATTGGAAAAAAAACTAATAAAAGTTTTTAAAGAATGATCTAAAGTCAAGCATTTTTGTGAATTTTGAAACTTTGTTTACTCTCAGTTTTGGTGGTGATATAATATGTAACCACTTCTACTAAACGAGACCTTTTCTACTGTGGAAAAGACTGAATGATATTTGATATTTTTTCTGATACTAAATTATTTTTCATGGAATCGTCAACGTAATCTTCAGCTACTGCTGACGACTTCCACCCGCCATGTCTTTTTAATTCTAGTAACTCCCCGCCAGCATCGACTAGAATGGTGGCAGACGTACGGCAAAAACAATGGCCAGTGTATTGAGTTGCGTTAGGCAAGCCTAGATATTTGGCTACTTTTTTTGGTATAGCACCCAATTTATTTATTCCTACGCACTGTTTAGTGCATTTTCCATTAATATAATTTACAAAAAATGGTAATTTTTTCATTCCCTTAGGACGTAGTTTCATGTACTTTTTACAAGTCGAATAAAAAGTTTTGGAAACGACAAAATATATGTATGTTTTGGTTTTTGTGTCAGGTAAACCAAGGAAAAACCAAGATGTCGGAATAATGCCGGCTTTAAATAATTGACTTTACCACCACAGTTTAGCCCACACGAATTCACATAGCCCACAACAGCGAATTCACTTTACCAGCACAGTTTACTTTACCTAACAATTCAAAAACAGGATAAGCACCAAAATAGACCAAATTTCGTTACGACTATCTTGTTAGAACTCTGGTGTAGACATATGCTTATGACATCAAGTCGACTGCAACACCTTTTTAAGTTAAGAAGTAGTTCTTATGGGTACAAAGGCGAGCCACCCCTGCTGTATATATTACTGAACTTGGTTTAAGTATTTAGTTAGACCTGAGTAACATAGAAAAATGAAGCAATAGTTATTATGTCAAATAAATTTTATGAAACATCAAAATTAATCTTTAGCTACATTAAAATTGTAAGCTAAAAGCTCAAGTAATTTGTAAGAAAAAGTAAAGACATTTTTACAAAATTATAAAAAATGAATTATATCAGAAATCTAGAGTTACACAAAATAAGTATAAAATCATTTTACCCTCATAGCGTGTGGGCTTGAAATTCCATTTCATTTCAGTAAACTGAAATCTTCTATATTTCTAAGATACGATTATCTGTCTTTTTATTATAGTAATGACTACCAAGCTATAGAACACTTATCCAATTTTCGATGATCTTAAATAGCATTTAGTCTTTTACACAGTAGAAAGGGTCTCGTTTAGTAGAAGCGGTATTTACATATTATATCACCACCAAAACTGAGAGCAAACAAAGTTTCGAAATTCACAAAAATGCTTGACTTTAGATCATTCTTTAAAAACTTTTATTAGTTTTTTTCTCCAATTTTAAAAATTTTAGCGAGTAAGCTGGGTAACTCAAGCCTACCCAGCTTGGGTAGGATTGGGTAGGCTGGGTAGCCCAAGCCTACCTGCTACAATCGTTAGTATTACTGATACCACTTTTTTCTTCTTTCCGAGCATTATTGTATAAATATATATAATTCTACGATTTTATCAAAAATAATATAATTATTCTATGCTCCATTCATATTAAATTTCTAATTAAGAAATATGAATGAACATACACACACTAAAACTTTTATATTTAAGTAACTTCAGAAATAGCTTGGTATTGAATAAATGAATCAACCTGTAAGAGTAAAAGAGTAAAATAAATATCTAAGAGTAAAAAAATTTTCAAAATCGGCTGGGTAATTTATTTTTGGTATTTTTGGTATTTGGACCCCGGACGGACTTTGTAGGGGAAGGTCGCCCAAAGCGGGTACCCCTCTTAAAGCGGGTATGCGCTTGTATATCGTTGTATCGAATGTTTTTGTCAGGTCGTGTGTATACCGAGATTAACCGAATATCAACCAATATCAGTCAGTTGTACTTGAACGCTTGTGTCGTTTAATGTCCTAGTTAAGCTTCATCAAATTTTTTTGTTGGTTTTGTTAAAAATTTTGACGATCAATATTCTGTGACTAGTCACAAACCTTTTTATTTGTAATCTTTTTGGTATTACCATATTATGTTATCATCATTTGACTTTTAATGTAGAAAAAGGTAGACATGTGTCGGCTTTCATTTTGAAATTATTCTAACTTAACAAAATTAAGTCTTTTTGGGCAAAGCGGGTATGGGCAAAGCGGGTAGACAAAATAGAAGCATCTTAACGGAAAAAACTGTTGGAAGGGGAAAAAAAAAATAAAAAATCTTATTTTTACGACGGAATGAGGGAAAAAGCTTAAAAAAAATATTTTTGCCTTGTTTGTGGTGATTTTGATGTGGAACCACCTGATATAATATACTCCAATATGGAGGTTGTAAAGAAAGTTACAGTTAATTGTTATAAATTTATTATTTCTGTCTTTTTTCAATTTTTTTTACTTAATTATTATTATTATTAAGTTCTATATGAATAAGAAAGTTTATATTAAAAAATAATAACAGTATTTAAGTACATAATATACTTACCCGCTTTGCCCAAAGGGGGTTACCCGCTTTAGGATACCTATACGGGCAAAGCGGGTTTTTGCAGAGGTTTTGTATTTTCTTTATCAAAAATAAATATCGTATAAATATTTCTTAAGCGAAGTTTCATTTTAAAGTTCGATAACTATTCTATCTGATAATATAAAAAATATCTGCTTATCGAGGTCAGAAGTCACTTTTTTGGGCGTTTAATCTTAGCTTACCCGCTTTGGGCGACCTTCCCCTACAACATGGTGCTATCCACCTAAAATAACTTAGTTTTCGTACAATGAGAAAATTTTGAGTATCGGTTCGGTATATATATATATATATATATATATATATATATATATATATATATATATATATATATATATATACATATACATATATATATATATATATATATGTATATATATATATATATATATATATACATATACATATATATATGCATATATATATATATATATATATATATATATATATATATATATATATATATATATATATATATTTGGTGAGTGCTATAATACATGTCTTAATTTTGTTTTATTTTTTGAAACAGTTATAATAATTGCTGTGATTTTAATTAGTATGATTTTGTAGTACAGATTTTGAGGAATTTATTTCCCTTATTTCTATTTTCTTAAAATCTTTAAAGAAACTTTTGTCTAAACACTTTTGTGAGATACTGTACATACATACATATATAGATATGTAGCGTATAATAGTAAGTACTCTTCCATAGTACAGGGTTGGCAATTCTGATTAGGTGATTTAAATAATATTTGAATTTTAATTGTTAGATATGTCAGAATCTAAAATCTTATATTTGTCAACAAAATTTAATAAAAGTAAACAACTTTTTTGGTAATTTTTGTGGCTTTAAACTTCAAAAAACGAGATAAGATATACAAATTAAGAAAATTGAATAAATAACTAATTTTAAATTTAATAACTAATTTAAAATTTTGTTTTAGATTTAAATTGAAAACCATTTGTGAACGAATTACGAATTTTATCAACATTGGATTATTTTTTGATTATTAATCATATTTTTCGTGAAGAAATATACTCAAGTTTTGTAATTTTCAATTGAAAAAAGTTCAGTGACATTAATGTGTTGTGAAAAGTGATATTTGATAGTCAAAATTTATATAAAATAATGAGTTTTTGTAATAAAACACGAATATAAAATGTTTTTTTATTTCCATATATTATGTCGTCCAATTCCAAAACTCGTTAACTACATAATCTCAAATTCTACAGTAAGCTGAAAAAACATATTATTTCTCTCCCAGTGATTATAGTAATAATATTGAGTTGAGAAAATTGTTATTTATGAGGTACATTATTTACTTTTACTGTATGTTAATCTATGAAATCATACAGCAATAGTTATTTGGAAAAAAAATAAAAATTGTTGGACATAACGTGTTTTGGATCTGTAATTAGGATATAACGAGTTTTGGAGATGTTTTCTTGTCAAAATGGCAGTCAGATAATAAAGAGATACGCTGACAGTGTTTCAAAGAGAAGTTTTTACTTTTATTATTAAGAGTGTAAATCAAATTAACCTAAATGCTTAGTGTTTTATTTATTAAGAATGTCCTTAATTTCGTCCCCCACAAGGAATAAGTCAAAAAATTAAATCCCTAAAATCTCTTCTTCGCTGAGAATATATGAAATTTTGTCCTCCTGATTTTTTTCCGTTTTTTTAGATTTTCCAGGCGAAGCTGGATTTATTATCTCGTCAATTTCCATCTAAACTTATACTGTAAAACATGAACAATAAGTTTTAGACATACCGTAATTTGAAACTCTACTATGAAATTTGTACTAAAATCTTACTGGACTTGACGGAAGTTGTCCCTATTTTTGCGGGTGGACATAACGTACTTTGACACTGCTTCAGTGACGGACTCGTGTTTTACATTTTTATTTGCATTACCGGTGTGGAATGAATGCAATCCATTTCAAGGCTAGTTAAAAATATTTGTAACGATGTTTGAAAATAATGCAAAATTATTTGAAAACCAATACTTTTCTGAAAAACTATCATAAATACTTTAGAACTCTTAATTATGCTTCATATTATTTGAAATCAAATCAACAAAATTATGATTTTCAAATGACAAATAACCTTAAAATTCTCAAAATAAAATAATTTTACTAACAATACTGTTCTTGTCACATTAACACCATCAATATTGTGAATTTACCGTTTTTTTTTTTTTTTTTTTTTTTTGAATATTTTTATATTTATAATTACAATCACAAAATGACACCATGTCATGAAACGTCATATTTTTTGCAAAAAATTCTAAAATTTTCACCACCATATACTTAAATGTACGAAATTTTACCAACTAGCTTACTAAATTTGCTTTTTGTATTTTATTACTTTTATTTTTTTAAACTTTTTAATAATTTCAAAAGAAATATATTGCGAAAAAAAATGTGTTAAAATTTTTAACTGTCTATGTATGCATCCATTTTATTAATTTTATCTGTCAAATAAAAAAAAAAATTGAATGTGCAATAAACAGTATTGAAATTGATTATATTGTACACACATTGTACACAATTATTAAGAGAATATCCAAACGCGGATAAATTTACGTTGAAAGTGTTATTGTTTCAATGGCGTTTAACGTAATTTTTATACAATTGTACCGAATGTTAGTAGTTTTAATAGTTTTAATTCCGTGGTAACATAAACTAAATACATAAGGCAAAATGTCGTCATAATTTTGCTCAAAAAAAAAAAAAAAAAATGGAACAGATATATACAAAATCTTATTCAATGAGAGAAATGGAATATAGCTAAATCGCTACCTTGGATTAAAGATATCTTATAAAGCCTATATCTATTCGCCACTTATAAAGCCTTTTTTTCGAATGTATTTATTTTCGAATGTATCATCGCAAAAAATGAGACAAGAAAAAAAGACTGTGAATATGAGTGTAATGGAAATTGATTTCTTCCAACATATTTTATAACTTTTACTTAAAAAGTAATAAACTTAGAGCAACGGTGTAAAAACATTTTTTACGCATATTTCCTTTTACTTTCGATTGGTGTAAAGAAAATTTTGAAAAATTACGTAATTCTGGCAAAAAACTCATTTGGTTGACAAAAAATGCCCAAAAAACCTACTTCTGGGCATCCGACGTGTCTGGCTCACGAACTTATTCGTAATCGTATTCTGGGGACCTCAAAACATATTTCTGTTACAGTCTCGGCCTCAGGTTGCGTCATGAGAACGACCGTAAAAGCTGAATTTCCAGTTTTGGAAATTCCCTAAATACAAATAGACTAAATATTACTTACTTTTTTCGAATAAAATTATTAATATTTGTCAAAAAAGATGTGTACTGAAATATAGGCATCAAAATTCTCTACTTTTAATTGTTAGATAAACATAAATTTAAATAAACACAATATTGTACAAATTTTAATAAAAGTGTAGTTACCTATGACTTTTTAAGAGGTCTGTGAAGTTGCCCCCCCCCATTCCAGCACTAACGATGAAAATTTTATAGTCGTTAGTGCTACGTTAGTGATGCTTAGTGCTCAAATTTTAGCGTTAATGCTCTGTCAGTTCAGATTTTATAGCATAAAATTTGTGGAGGGGGCCAACTTCACGGAAGTTTCCCCCCCACATGAGCTATAATGATGAAAATAATATCGTTGGTTAAGGCTACGTTAGTGCTGGTTAGTGCTCGGATTGTAGTGCTAATACTGAATTCGTTCGGATCTTAGAGCCGAAAATGTTTTAAACACACAATTCAACAATTACTTTTGCGTGGCAAATTTAAAATTAGTTGTTTTAGCGCGAAAAATTTAAATTAGAGCACGGTTCAACTTTCTAAAATTAGACAAGATTTTAAACGATTTTTAATGAGCTGCGTCTGCGCGTTACTCTAAATTGACAAAAATACTTATTTTTCACAGGCACAGCTCATTAATTATCATTTGAATTTATAGATCCATGAAGTTTGCGCCCCGATTTCAGCATTAAAGACGGAATTTTTGTAGTATTAAACAATTTATTTTAAATTTTCCGGTCGTACGTTGCCTAGCGTAATAATTAATAATTACTGAGTTCTTTTCGAAAGTTTCTAGAATACAAATCAAATGACTTTGTTAATCATACTTTTTTTGTTTTTACTTCGATTTTACTTTAACGATTATCTTAAATCGATTATGATATCTTCAGTGGCGACGCGTGAAATTATTAGCTGTGGAGACAGTCTTATTTACCATATTTTTAAGTAGACTTATTTTGTGTCTATTTTTATTTCGAAATCTGTAGTCTTTCTAAGCCTTATTAAAGTTTCTTTCTATAACAGACCTTCTGACTCAGTACTTTGACTAAAATAAACATGTTGAAATTTTTAAGCAGCCATTTGTACCTACTCTACCAAAGGTAAAAGATATTGAAATTTTTGTTTTGTTTTGCGGTTAGTCTGAATTAAAGGTCTTAAAAAAATTTAGAATTTTAAAATAATTAGTTCTGAAATTAGTCCTTTAGATATATTGTAGTTTTTAAATTAGATTCGTATATTATTATTATATTTCTAAAGAAAAAAGGAAAAAATTTAAAACTGCTGATGTAAAAAACTTAAACAGATAGTGGAGAAAAACAAATTGAAAATAAATACCTACAAATTTTATTAAACGGTTTCCAATGTTTAAATAATAAATAATAAAATCTAAAATTAATTAAGAAATATTTAAAAAATTGAACTGAACCAAAAGCAAACAAGCAGTTAATTAACTAACTACAAAAATATTTGAATTTTGTGTAACAATACATAGAATAGACTGTTGTTATGTGTACGTATATCGTACGTATACAAAATTGCAAATGCATACGTATAGATGGTTTAGACAAATTAATCTGTGTCTTCCTTAGCGGTGAATAGATATGATATTGCATTATTATTTCAGTTTTTTTATTATTATTCAAAAAATACTGAATATAATTTGATAATTTTTATATTATTAGAAAGATTGCTACATTTTACATATAGATAAGAAAAAAATATTCCAAAATCTTTCTTAGTTTTTGAGTAATAATGATGTAAATAAATTGGAGAATATTACATACATCCAGATTGTGTGTGTAAATGTTTGAAATAGGCAGTATAGGCAGTGTCTGTAACATGTACACACATAGCAAGGAGAAACATTATTTAGACTGTTTCCCTTGGCGGTGAATAGATACGATATTACATTATTGTTTCAGTTTTTTTATTACTATTCAAAAAATACTGAATATAATTTGATAATTTTTATACTATTAGAAAGATTGCTACATTTTACATATAGATAAGAAAAAATTATTCCAAAATGTTTTTTCTTAGTTTTTGAGTAATACTGATGTAAATAGAGAATATGCAGATTGTGTGTGTAAATGTTTGAAATATGCAGCGTGTGTAACACATACACACATAGCAAAGAGAAACATTATTAAAATTGTCTTTTTGCGTTTAAGTAGACTTGTATGAGCTGTATGGATGTAACCATACACAGAAGTTCACATTTAATGTAGCAGGTTATATGTATGTATATATTGTATGGTGTATATATGTATATTATATATATATATATATATATATATATATATATATATATATATATATTTTGTAACATATGTATAATATGTTTGTACACGCATATAATATATTGTATATTCATTTGAATATACAATATATGTGATTTGAAAATATGAATGTATTAATGGCCAATATTATAAAAATTAGACAGTAATTTTAAATTTTATAAAGATTTTAAATTTTATGAAATTTAATTTTTTGGGGAGACACCTGTCTCTCTTGTCTACTCCCACGCGTCGCCACTGGATATCTTACGATTATCTAAAAATGCCATATTTCGAGAAAGTATTAAATGCGATTTCAATTTAACATTATTTTGTCCTAAGCTTAATTTTAATCATTGTATTGTCTGCATGTCATAATATAACTTAAATACAGTAGAAACTATATAATTTGGCCCTCGATATTCCGGACCCTCCAGTAATCCGGTCTGATTCTAAATGCTATAGTTTTAAGAGAATAACTGATAACAAATCCATGTTTAAGTTGTGATAGCATGTAAGTGACGAACATGAAATTGAGACATCACGTATGTTAAGATGCGCGGAGTCAACCTTACAAAATTGAGCTTCCGCATAATACGTGGTGTCAAAAATATTGTTCTTCCTCATTAGTTTTTATAAAAGTACCATTTTTTCTGGCTCGATAGATGCGTATTTTTAATATCTATCCATCTGCATTAAAAAAAAATTCCAAAAAATGTCACTTACGTGCTATCACAACTTAAACATCGAAATAGTAGATACAATTTTAGGCACATTTACATTCTATATTTACAGTCAATTAGTACAATACACAATAGAATTGTATTGTACAGTAATTAATCATGCGGAACGCCGAACTACCTGTTGCTGTACTGGTGACGAATCCAGGGACTCTTAGCTTTTTCTTTTGTAAACAAAGATTTAAAATTTCAGTAGCGATTTGTAGTTTGTTGTGTTGGGTTTAATTTACTTTTCAAATAATGAGTTATACCTCTTTTCAGATACAATTGATCATGAGTTTTCGTTAAAAAATTAAATAATTCTTATATTCGAAACAAATCAATCTTCTATTCTTTTCTAAAAATAAACTGCAAATTTAAAATTTACATAAATGCAATAATAAAAGAGATAAAGCCAAGAAAACGGAAATTATTTAAATTCAAAGTGACGAAGCATGGTTAAATTTAACTGAAATGAACCATAGTTACTGTAATAAATAAAATGCGTAATTATTAAAAACCTCCAACTCTAAGATTTTATTGTAAATGAATGTATAATGACTTTTTACTCTATACGTGAAATTACTGTATTTAGGTTTTAGTAATTGAAGGAGCCAGTTTTGAGAAGTGCCTACAAACCCAGTACATAGAACAGCAGTGCTTGCTGTTAACTCTTAGAAGAGCTATACGGGGTCTCAAATTCATTACATTTTAAACGGTCTCTCGATGGTCCGGCTTTTTCGCAAATCCGGTCTACCGGTCGCCCATTTAAGCCGGATTATCGAGGTCTTACTGTAATATGTTTTCTTGGTGCATGCGGAAAAATAAAAATTAAGGACAGAATTTAGATTTCAAAATATAACGGTAAATTATTTGCAGAGTCACCCGCTGTTAATGCTAACTAATATAATAAATCTGAAAGTGAGTTCGTATGTTTATTTGTTTTTTGTTTATTTATTGCTTCAACAGCTTAACCAGTAGATTTGAAACTTTGCCCAGAGAAGCTTAGGGGCTGGAAGGTATACATAACCTACTTTTGCCCTAGGGAAAAATTTTATTTCTGTTACAAAACTCCTAAGAAGATATCGGTTAAGAGCGAGTCGGGTTTGCACAATTAGGGTTCCGTACAGTGAGCAGTGAATAGACCAAATTAAACTATATTTATTTATGTACATTTAAACTTGATTCAAATTTTCCGTCGCCTCAATTTCCCAGGTAAGTTACGTTACAAGATTAAATTTTCTCAGAAAGGTTAAGATTAATAGAAGTAATTTTGCAAACTAAAATTGATAGGTACATTTAGGTGTAGTATACTAAAATCAAAAGCCGCAGTTTTCCTGCAATCTATGACTCAGATATCTACTAACTCTGTAAAATTCAAAATTTTAGCTTTAGAAACCTCAGAGATAGAGGGGGGAATGATCATTTTTTATAAATTTTGAGCTATATTATTAAAACCACTGAGCCAAAAATTATAATAAATATATATATATATATATATATATATATATATATATATATATATATATATATATATATATATATATATATATATATATATATATTTGGAATCTTTGTAGGTAGCTATTTAAATGATAAGATATTAGTTGAAACTTTTTTTTCTTTGGACGAAACTGACCGTTCATTTTAATCGCAAAAATTTTTTTTTCTACTTGTTGACTGACGATGTATGTGTGCATCCACAAACCCTAACATACCAAACTTCAAATTTCTATGTTACAAAGTTTTCGAGATCATATAAGGATTCCGCTTTTCCTTTTAAAGTACGAAGCCCTAAAAATAACAATTCTCAATAGCGACATTAAGTTCAGTATCCATGTCACTATTGAGAAAGAATTTTTTTTTTTTGAAGAGATATTGAAATTCGATAAGTATGCTCTATATGTATTTAAATTCATGTCATAATTTCAAATAGCACCCGTGGCAAGCCTAGTACTAGTTCTAAATAGACTTAAAAAAATTTCTTGATGGTTTACATAGTGTCTATTATTTTAAATTTTCTGCGTGATAATTAGATTATCAGGCCTCGAAAGAAATACATATATAAGTATTACATAAAGTAATATAGGTATATTCTAAAGAAGGGGAACTATTTAAAATAAAGACTAAATATAAAAATTTAAAATAAAACTTTTCGTACAATAACCAGCGTTAAAATAAGAGCAACGACTATAAAAATTCCGTCTTTAATGCTGAAATCGGGGCGCAAACTTCATGGATTTATAAATTCAAATGATAATTAATGAGCAGGGCCTCCGTACTATTTTAAATTGTCCACGCGGAAACAACTTGTATTGTTTTAGTGTGAAAAATAAGTACTTTTGTCAATTTAGAGTAACGCGCAGACGCAGCTCATTAAAAATCGTTTAAAATCTTCTTTAATTTTAGAAAGTTGAACCGTGCTCTAATTTAAATTTTTCACGCTAAGACAATTAATTTTAAATTTGCCGCGCAAAAGTAATTGTTGAATTGTGTGTCTAAAACATTTCGGCTCTAAGATCCGAACGAATTCAGTATTAGCGCTAAAACCCGAGCACTAACCAGCACTAACGTAGCCCTAACCAACGATACCATTTTCATCACTATAGCTCATGTGGGGGGGGCAACTTCCGTGAAGTTGCCCCCCCCACAAATTTTATGCTCTAAAATCTGAACCGACAGAGCACTAATGCTAAAATTTGAGCACTAAGCATCACTAAGGTAGCACTAACGACTATAAAATTTTCATCGTTAGTGCTGGAATGGGGGGGGGGGCAACTTCTCGGACCTCTTTTTAAGCATACATGCACGTAAAATAAGGAAAATCGCACAACCCATACTTAAGCATAAATAAGCAATTTCATAAATAAGCAATTTTATAGCAGTCGTAGAAAAATGTTATTTATGGTGTTTTGTTCAATAAGTCATTTACAAGAATAAAATGTTTTGTGACGAGTTAATTTTTACTTACCCACCACCTGTGGTTTAATACCTATCAATATGTATTCAACATTAGTACAGGGTATTGTTAAGAAATAAGAAATCGCTTCCTGAAATTTATTAACACAAAATGACATACCGGGCTGACAGGCTGGTTATTCTATTATAAAGCCAGCCACGTGATAATTGCATTTGGTAAGATAAGTTTCCGTTCGGGTGTTCTAAGGTTTAATGCACTTTTTCTAAAAAAATTTCGCTTTATCTAAAAGTATTATATTAAATTATTATATTACATTTGTTTTTGTATAGTCTTTTCAAAGGGGATTTTTTCCCCAGTGGAATTACAATTTTATTTACAAACTTACTATATCTATTTTTTCTAAACATGTATAATATGTATATATTTGTACGATCTCTCTGTACCTAGCTTTTATATAACAAAGAGGTCAGTAGCGGTACGAACCGTGCATATTTTTTACTTACATTTTTTGCTCTTATAAAAAACATGAGGCCAATTTATATATGTGCACATAATTTAGTTACGGTTATTTTTATGTTCTTTGACCAACGTTATAAACACAGTGAATAATTTAAAATTTATCTCACAACATTTCTCATGTCAGCGGTACTCAACATTTAATAAGGTGTTTGTGTCATATTTATTTATAAAAATTTTAAATATAACAAATATCTTGATTAATTTTTATTACTTCAAAACTGCATGTGATACAGTTTGAATCTCGAATGCCTAATACACCAATATGCTCTCTATAAAGAGCACTTTGGAATGTCCGACAGAATTACGCTTCTTACTCTTTTTAACCAATAAAATACCCGTATACATATATACCGGGTGGTTAACGTATTTAATATCGTGATAAAAAACGTGAAATGTAACCTTTGCCTTAAAATTAACAATAAAAAAATAACCATAAGAATGTACCAATTTTATTTTTAATAAAAATTTATTAATCTTTGTATGCTTATATTTCTATTGTATTTTGCCGTAAGTCACATTGAGCAATCCGTATATTGTTGATTTATTACTTAAAAAAAGTAAGAAGTATATAATTTTATCTGACATTCCAGAGTGTTCTTTATAGCGAGCTGATGCTGTAATGTGTCTAAAGTTTTAAATCGATTGCATATAAGGTTTCTTTAAAAAAAATTATTGAAAATATGTCTTTTTTTAGCTTCAAACCCTGAATAGTCCCTTAATACCTACATTTTAAGAAATTCTTTTAGATGGTGCATTCATGGATCCAAAAATAAAGAACAATATTTAATTAAAAAAAGTTTTTCCATTAACTAAAGTGTACCATCTCTTCAATTAAAAACTTCTTTTCCTCTTGTTCACTTTCTTATTGTTTTCGGCATATTTTAATAACTATACGATTTAGAGCTGGTTCACACGACACCGAACGGTATTTTTTGCGAACCGGTTTTTTACTGTATGTTTCAGTGGAAAATGTATTTCAATGTGTACGTTCACACGATACGGACAAAACCGTACACAGTAAAAAAAACCGATTCGGAGATTTTTTACATTCGGTTTTGTCACCGAATTCCGAATACAGTAAAACAGTAAAAAAATCGAATTGGTTGCTACTAGCGCATGTATTTTATATGTAAGTGTTCAGACGATACAGTATTTTTTACTGTTTTGTGCTGCTTCAGGTACAGACTTGTCATATTTTATATTCATGCAATCGTTTATTATCTTAATAAAACAGATGTATTATGAACAATTAACAGTATTAATACTAAAATTTTAGTAATTTTAGAAGAATAAAGACATTTTCTATGAGACAAAATATTAAAAATATGTAAAGAATAAGATTTGAAAGTATTAAAATGGAGAGAAATATGTGTTATTTTAAAGAGAGATTTCCAGAAATCACTGTTTAATAATAATAATTAATGAATATTGTCAATACTACTATTCCTTTTTTATATCGTCGAACAACAATATTCGACCATATATTATTTTGCTTCTGTGATCGTTTTTGAAGGAGAGGGGACACATTTCTACATTTATGCTACATCTAGCATGAATATCTCCAACTTGAGATTGTTAATCTGATTAATCTGAAATTTCAGGTCCCAAATTTTTTTTTTTTTTTTTGTGAGAGTATTTTTAAAAAATAAAAAAACAAACTATTAATGACATTTTTAACCAAAACAGATAGTTTGACATTCAAATAGTCATATTATTATCACATTAATTGCTAATTTTCAAAATTAAAAGCAAAAAACACATAAATACCTTTAAAAAAATTCCTACGCCCCTGGCACGAATTTATAATAAAATGGTAGTAATTTTAAAATTCCTTTCTCTTTGCTGAACTTGTGGCATCGTCTGTTATTATTTTAAAAAATATATATTTGAAATTAATCTTTCATGTGTTTGAAATATAAATAACTACAAATTAATCTAATTATTTTATTAATAACATTAATTATTTTATTAATACACAAAATAAAATATAAAACAAATAAACAAAAAGAATATTAAAATAAAAAAATTAAAAATAATAAAAAATAAATACATACATTTCCAACCGCTGTAACAGTACTGCCAGTCAGCGGTATATATATATATATATATATATATATATATATATATATATATATATATATATATATATGTTTCAAAATAATTGACATCGGGGACGCAGGTGGTTAGTGATTTGTATGAACAATATGATTTAAAATAATAATCTTCGTATGTAGGTAACCCAAAAATAAAAAGCTTCGTATGTAACTTACAAAATAATATTATATTTTTGTCTGAACGCTATTTCTTTGCGTTTAATTGATTTACATCGGAACTTAAACATCAAATATTTGTGGCCAATCCGATGATAAAGGACCCATTGGGGCGGTTACACCGCGTATAGTTAATATATGAGGTTAGTTTTATTAACTCTTTGCACTCAAGCAAAAAAAAAAGTTAGTTGTAAATAGGCTGGTAAGACATGTAGCACATGACAACGACCGACGTTCTTTTTTTGACGGATTCTTTTGACGTTCTAACCTTGTTTCCCCAAAGTTGAATACTAAATGCGCTAAATACGTCCTCAATGCTGTTTTTATTAGTTTTTAATTTTAAAAAGATAATTCAACGTGATTTTGTATTATTTTATATACAATTTTTCTAATAAATGAATGTATTTGCAGTTATTAAATAACATATTCATGTAATGTGAAGTATGAGCAGTCATTACAGTTCAACATTCAGTGTGTCATGTGGTACATGTCTTATGATCCAACAGACAAAACACCTTTAAATATGGTAGAGTTAATGGACAAACCACCTTGTCATGCTGTACATGTCTTATAAGCGCAAAGGGTTAATATTTATAAATGTGTCACCAACATGTGTGATGTGCTTTTATGTTTTTTATATGCATAAAATAAAAAAATCTACTGTGTATCTATGTGAAACAGTGAAAAATAGTGATAATGGAGCGAATTTGCAATCTATATTTTCATCCTTCATATTTTTCTTTTTAACTGATTAAAACAAATCAAAGTGGTGGAAAATCTCAATTGTGAAATGTTATAGCAAGATAAAGTACTGTATAATCCGACAATTTTTATGCTAATTTTTATTATTATTACCATTAATATAATGTTATTCAAATTAATTTGTTTTTTGTTATTCTACGAACTTGTCATCAAATATGTCATATCGTCGTTGGGAGTTCAAAATGCGCTATGTGTGAATAAAAAATCAGTTGCGGACAAAACTTCCGTCTGTTTAGCTTCTCTGGCTCTGTTTTCTTTATCTGGTGAAGATCAAATTGTTCTTAGTTTATATTTTCCTTCTCATTATCTAACAGTAATTATTTAGAAGTGGGGCTCCATTTAATTTTGGCTTTAAAAATAAAACTAATGGTTCTAATGATTTTTTTAAATCTTCATCATTACGGGAGATTAATTTAATTAATCCCCTTGAACTCGATACCAGTACTGGAAGTGGTAGGAAACTGAAAAACATTGGAAAACTACTAATTCATTTTATTCCATTTTTATGCGTATTGATACTGCTGATTTTTATTTTTGAACACTGCTAAATAGAAGTAAGCAAAAAATGGATGGGACAGTACCACTGAAACTTCATTTTGGATCAAAAGATAATTAAATAACTAAAACGACCACACATCAGAAGCTTCAGTTTTGTAAATAATTACCCTTTGCCCAAAAACGATGTTTCAATGGTAGTGTCCCGTCCACTTTTCACTTATTTCTATCACTAAAAACCGTAACATACCACTAAAAAATTATATTTAAAGATGATCAACGGAAACAATCTATTAATAATCGGTTCGTATCGGCATTGAGTTCTAGTATTTTTTTAAACTAATACGTTGTAATGCTAAACATTTAAAAAAATCATTAAAATCGGACATTAGTTTTATTTTTATAGCCAAAAATAGGTGGAGCCCCATTTTTAAATAATTACCAACTTTTTGAGCGAAAGATGGGTTCTAAGAACGCTGAGAATCAGGCCAGCAGTACGAGCTAAAGACTTCCGGAATTATATTTAATCAGTTAATCACAACATTGACCTGAAGTATTTTTTTTCATTTACTTTATAATTGTGACCGGTTTTTGGACATTTCTGTTAAGCCTTTCTTATTTCCATTATCAGTACCTAGATCAGCCTTTAATCCATTTATCAAAACAATTTTTAGTTATGTCTAAAACGGATAAAAAGAAAGTTACGACTTTCTTGCTTTGGTAATTTGAAAGCTAAACTAATTATTTGCTTTTTAAAGAATAATACTGACAATACAAGAACAATAAAACACTATATGTCGGCTTGCGGATGCAAAAAATCTATAAAATTAAATTCATTTAAAAAAAAAATTACTGAAAATAACTTGCAGAAAATTGAAACATGTGCATCATTTCTGACAACTTTTTTCTTACAAAATGCGCTATGTGATATGACAGAATAAACTATTAATACATAGCGTGATTTACAGGTCATTTTTAAAGCGAGCACATAACGCATTTTGATTTATTTAATTTATTCAAAAAGGAAAGTAACTACACTTATCGAATTTTAAGAGAAGGTAGAGCTTAAAATTCTGAACAAATGCATGTATAAAACTCAATTCTTAAAAAAAGTGCACACAGCGCATTTTGAACTTCCAACGACGATATGTATATATCTTATATCGCGCTACGACGATATGTATATATCCTATATCTTTCTATAGCTCGCATATGGAAAGTCTCAATTTTTGGAGACACAAAAAAAGCGTATTTAAATCTGTGTTTTCATCATTATGAACTTAAGATTTATGCTACTTACACCCTTTGATGTTGGCTACCTACATATATATATATATATATATATATATATATATATATATATATATATATATATATATATATATAGTGCGTCCAGTAGAAGATTACACATAGGAAATCCAAGAGATAGTGTTTCTAGGGAAATTAATAATAACACTTCATTTTTTTAAAATTTTGTCAGAATATTTTAAAATAAATCATTTGCAATTAAAAGTAAAACATATCAATTATTAAACTTCAAATGAAAGAAAAATGGAAAATGAAAAAAATGTGTGTGGTACTTTAAGGCAAGAGAAATATTGCCTCGTTTTCACGGCAAATATCTCTATAAACAACAATAATTTGTTAATTTTTGTTTCTTAAATAAATTATTCAATAAAATTTGCTATTCAGTAATACTAATGTGTAATTTTCAACTGAACACCAATATTTTTAAAAAAATAATAATTGAATTTCCATAGGAACACTATAAATTACCATTGAAATTTTCCCTATGTGTAATTTTGAAGTGGACAGTCATATACTATATTATATTATGCAATGTGTAATCTTGAAATGAACGCACTATATATATATATATATATATATATATATATATATATATATATATATATATATATATATATATATATATATATATATATATATATATATTTAAATATATATATATATATATATATATATATATAGGTATATATAAGTATATATAAAATTTGGGGGGACAGGTCTATCCACACTGTCAACTTACCATTGAGTGTCCTTAAAGACTAGAGACTACTGTACATAAATAATTCTTCATTTCAGGGGACTCCTTCCCTGCGTCCCCGATAGAGGCTTTGCCCCGTGCACCATATCAGGGGCTTCGCCTTCTGTAGGTACCTTACAAACAAATGATAACATTGGGTTCCACCCTTACCAAATAAGGGTTCCACCCTTACCAAACAAATGATAACATCATTTGTTCTCAAGATATGGGAGACAAAATATATTTCAAAAAAAGTTTATTATTTTTTCGTTCTTTTTTTTTTTTTGTAATTTTATAGTAAAATACTGGCGTTTTTAATATCAAGAAAGGTTCTTAGCCGATTATATAATAATGTTATGGTCAAAAATCCATATAATCTATGTTATGTTAATAAAGATAATTCCGTTTTTTTACCACAAAAAACAAACCGCTAATCCGAATTTGCTGAAAACTTATTCGGTCTTCATTTTTTAATTACGCATCTAATGAAATTAGTCCGGAGTTGATATCATCATTGTTCTCGAGATATGCGAGACGAAAAAAAAATTCATGAACGACCGAACGAACTAACGAACGCACACACAGACATCACGCTAAAAAGGATGGATTCGGATTCTAGTGACCTTGAAACGTGGAGATATGTCAAAATTAGCGATTCGTAAAATCGGACTCATTACAATAACTTCCAATATTTAATGTTTTTTGTATGTCCTAAAACATGCAGTTTTTGATATACGAGGTATTGAAAGAGTACGCACGATATATTATTTTTATTATTTTATTTATATTATAATTATGTAGGGGAGACTGGGGCTAAGTGATAAATTGTAAAACCATGTTTTTGCATTATCTCTTGAATGTCAACAGTTACGAAGCTGAAATTTTGACCTTAGAGGGCTTTCTTGACTAAAAAGCAAAAAACGTTAGTAATGTGAAGTTTATCTGAGCCTTATGGTGTACATATCTTTAAATGTGTTTCGATAGTGACGAAGTAATTTTCTTTGCTGCTATACTTTTCATCTGAAACGGAGTTTTTTCAGACATACTCTCATCAAAGTAAGTATATTAGTTCATTTATGTATTGTGAATACGAATCTTGAAAAATTTTTTGTATATTTATCGTCGTCATTTGCGTGATCGTTATGAAAGCTCAAATCGTACCTTGGGGCTAAGTGTTAAAACATTGGTGGGGTTAATATTAATTTTTTTTTTATTTTCTTCTATTTTCTTTTCTTATTTGTCGGCTTACTGGCTTAAGCGAAGCAAGTTGTAGGTACTCCAAACATATTGCAACTGTTACAAAACCTACTTTTCGTTACCTAAAATTTTCGACACCGAGTTATTTTTCATAAATTGATTATAATGGTTTAATTTATACTCCATTGGTTCCACTGATCTGGTCAGCAAAAGAATATTTTCAAAAAAAATAGTTTTCGATATTTTTCGAAAACGTTAACTTTTGATCGTAAATATCTCGTAAACGGTGCATTGTAGCTCAAAAATAACGAAATTTTTGAAGGCTTAAGCGAAGCAGGCTGTGGGTATTCCGAACGTATTTGGAGTATCAAAACTTACTTTTCGTTATCAAAAATTATCGATATCGAAAATAACGATATTTTTAAAATTTAAATATCTAAATTTCTATATATTCGTTATCTGTTGTAGTATTATAAAATTCTCTAAAATTTTTAATAGCTTTTATTTCTAGAACAAATAAGTCAAACTGATAATTTTTCATTTCCCTTCTTGTAAAAGTTGTACTTTCCAATAAATGGGCGTTTTTCTTTACAATATTCATCGTTTTCATATTCTTTTATATATTTACTTCGTTATACAACTCAAAAAGTGGTTTCAGTAGGCTAGAAATATGTTGAAACATTCAATTTCACCCATTTCCTTTTTTCTGAACTTAAATTAAACCATTATAATATATATATATATACTTTTTGAGTTGTATAACGAAGTAAATATATAAAAGAATATGAAAACGATGATTATAACGAAAATTAAATTTTTTATTCGATCGGAAATCCCGAGGTTCATGGCACGAAGAAACATATATATATATATATATATATATATATATATATATATATATATATATATATATATATATATATATATATATGTATATATATATATATATATATATATATATATATATATATATATATATATATATATATATATATATATATGTTTCTTCGTGCCATGAACCTCGGGATTTCCGATCGAATAAAAAATTTAATTTTCGTAGGCTAAATATCATCAAGTTTTCGCGCAAAATTTAAAACTTTTTTTTTAAAAATCCAGACATTTGGTTAAGTTTTAACTTTTTTTTCGATTGAGGTTCATGGCACGGGCAATACCTACCTTCTAGTTTAATAGGCTTTTTGGCTTTTTGATTTCAGCTCTGTGAAGGTCGCTATCACTGCAGCAGCGAGGGAACTTTTTTTTGGAATCTTGGGAAATAGCGAATAACTCACTGAATTTTCAATTTTTTCGTTCAAAAATTTTATGATGAATTTATTATATATCTCAACGAATATATCCTTAAAATATTAAAACATTCCATACAGTAGTTTTCTTCAAAAAAAATTCCCAAAAATCACCTATTTTTCAGGCGGTCACATTAGAGGTCCCCCTTAATATAGAGATTTGGACATCACCTTTTTTTATTTTTAGTTAGTAAAGTTTTATGAGTTTTATTATGTAAAGGTACGCCACGGACAAGTTAAGAATCGCTGTTAAATAAACATACAACATATAAAAAAGCATGTAAACTAATTTCAATGAAAAAGCCACAGCAATACAAAAAATATGTATTTTTTTAACGCCAGAAATTGAATATAGTGGCAGTGAAGCTTTGTTGCGTTGTGATGTTAGTTACCAGCTAGCTGTTGACGAATGAAATGTTTATGCTGGAATAATACATTGGTGTCCGTTTTGAATCATGTTTGTTTGTTATGTTATTTATTGATGTTATTTATTATTCATCGAACACGATATCTAATCAGTACTATTATATTCTTTTTTATAAGTACAGTAATATCAATATGAATTAATACAGAATTTAAACTGGCAATAAAAAGACATTAAGACAGACATAACATCTTATTTTCGCTCAATAACTTCTTTTAGTTTAAGTATGCTTAAAGTCTAAATATCCATAACAGCTAACGCGCTATTGTATCAAACAGGCATCAAAAACGTATTTGAACGTAGCTAATGACGTAAGTTCCTTTTTTTTGAAAAATAAATGGAGATACCTTTTTATTAACGACTTTGAAAAAGAAAAATACAATAACTTTTTCTAACCTTGTTTGGAACAAAAACGTTTTAACTGATTTCAGACTTATACTATCCCACTAAAAACATTTCATGTTAAAAATTTAGCCAAGACTCGGAACTATTTTACTCTTAAAAAGTTATGAGCGCTAAGCCCTAAATAAGTCAACATCATGGCTAACTCAAGTTATAAGGCTTGACCGATTCCCGAAGCTATGGTAAATAGCCAATGGCCAATAGCACAATAATGAGCTGTTAATGTTTGGTTTTATTTACCATAGTTTCGCGAAACGGCCAAGCCTTATAACTTGAGTTAACCATGATGTTGACTTATCTAGGGCTTGGCGCTATATTAGATCTCATAACTTTTTGAGAGTAAAATAGTTGCGAGTCTTGGCTAAATTTTTAACATGAAATGTTTTTTGGTGGGATTTCAGTTCTTTTTGTAAGTTGTTCGTGCTTTTTTATTTTTTCTATTTTTACAGGGTGTATTTCCTTGACATAAGAAGCTCTTTTCAGTTCTTTTTGTAGGTTAATCGTGTTTTTTTCTTTTTACAGGGACTATTTCCTGGACATCAGAATTCTACTTACAATGTAATTATAAGTTATGAGATAGGGTAGGTAAATTGCCGTCATTAAGCGAATAATCGGATAAAACATTTTTTGACGTCTTAAAGTGACAAATATTTTCAAAGATTTTTAAAAATTACCAATTTTTCTCATAGTAACAAGAAAAGTAAATAATTTTTTCCTAGTTACAAATACAAAAAATAAACCAAGAGCCATCTGATTTGATTTTTTAATTTTTTTTTATTTATCTATAAGTATAGGTACCTACAATATATTTTATTATTTATAAGAAGCTAAAGAGGGAAAATCACAGATTTGTTAATTTTCTTGTTAATTGTATGCTAAACCCAGTCTACATACTAAATTTAAACTTTCTAAGACTTCGGGAAGTACTCTATAATTTTGATGATCATCAGTGAGTGAGTGAGTGACGAATTTAATGAAATTTACATATTAATAAAATCGAAAGCAATAGAGCTACAAAAATTTTGTATATTTCATTAGACTGGTGACTACATTCTATCCGGAGAATTTGAGCTCTTAAGTATTATGCAGACCGAAGTTATCAGCTTCGAGAAAAGATAGAGCAGTGCTTTGTTTGTTTTTTTTTTTTTGTTTTGTCTCGTCTTGGCGGGGGCACTGCCGTGCCTCCAGATTTGTAAGCTGTTTTATATAATTAAGAGAAAATTTATAATACACCCTGACTGTAATTTACAAAATGACTCTTGGTGGTATATTTCTAAAATACATGGGCGATTTTTTAAATTCTAGTTGGCTCAATTTTATTATGCTATTACGAAAATATCAAAATTAAAAACTGGACTCTAAAAATATTGTTGAGAAGTACGTAAGTGGAGTAATATGACTTATCGAAATTGTGGCCCGTTTTTACACGTCTTCAATAGAAATTAAGAAAGAAGGGCATGAAAGATTTATCAATTTAAATGCTGACTTCTCGAAGTTGTTCCCATCTACGATTTCTCCGATGACTTAGTTCGGTTTTCTTCAGTTATACAGAATTGAGTTGGTTAACGATTATTAATAATACAGAATGAGACGAACGGAAAGCACTATAATCCTTTGATAATTTTGAAACACCGAAACTAAGAAAGCGGTATGCTAATTATATTAATAAAGCGGTATGAAGACTACTAAATATTTGTTTATTAACACCATGACGGTTATAGTCTATAATTGCAAACCACCCAACTGGTGCACTAATTTGACAGCTAATACACCTTATATGAAATTCAACGTTTCAAAATTCAACGTCATACAACGTGGTATGTGAGTGAGTAAGGTTTCATTTAACGTTTTATGACATCAATGACTATAACTAAACGCTGTATTCAAATTAGCGAAAAAACGTATTGCTACTAGGCAGCAGGGACAAATTCAATAAAATAAGGGCGTCTTTTGAATTCGTTCGTGAAACACTATATTTTCATTCAGTAAAAAAAGATAAACGGCCAATCACTTCCGAAATGATAAGGCGAACTTTCTACAAAAATCACTCCGGAAGCAATTTGATTATAATGAGCGACAAACTACTAGAAATCACAAACCTATGATTTATTGAGCTATTGGCTTAGTTAGATCAAAGCCCTTCACAGCAGGGATGTTCATTTAAAATATACATCGATGTTTTTTGCGATGCATCAATCGGAAAGGTTGCATCGATGTTTTTCGATATATCGAATTGAAACATCGATGTTTTCGATGCATCGATAGAAAACATCAAATAATTTAAGAACGAGTATATGTAGATTCTGATAGCTCAAAATATAGGATAATAGAATAGGATAGAAAAATATGAAATCAGAAAAATGAGACATAATCTAAAATTTTAATACTCTTATTTCTATTTGATTATTTTAATGGGAACTTCACGTGAAAAAATTACAAATGCTAATACTTTCTTTCTAAACTTTGCAGAAATAGAATTTCTTTTGCTCATTTTACTTGTATTCTGGTGCGTTGTTGATTAAAACTTGTGAAGCTTTAGAAAAAAATCTTTCGCATGGCACGGAGTTGGTCGAGGAACTCTTAAAATATTACGAATTATCGAATGTTTGAAATATCAAATGTTTCGAACAAAAACAAAGATTCCTGTACGATGATACAAGTTTGAACTTGTCTCAAAATTTACTTCCAAACTTTCTGTCTCTTTCTCTCTGCAACGTTGAATTGTCGAGTGTTTGACGCCGATGAGTTCAAATTAACGCTTCGCAATGATTTTTTCATTCGAATTACCAAGTGCATCAAAATGTATTGATTTAGTTCGAAATATAAAGATATCTTGTAGGGAAACCGTGGTAACTTTGAATTATAGAGAGGTTCCAATTATCCTAGGTTTGAATTAACGAGAGTCGACTGTATATACAATAGGGTAGCGTAGTGTATTGCCAGTGATATATTTCGGATTGTTTATGTAATTTCAAACAACGCACACTGAAAATGAGTTTTACAATTCCATTAAATAGATTTTAATTAAACAATTATTGGAACAAAATAATGGCAAAACCCACCGTTATTGTTTTGAATGTCAGGATTCGAATTAAATTCGGCATACAGTCATATATCGCCCATTGAGAATAAAACTGTTACAACTGAAAAATCACTAATTTTAAGATATTAAAGAAATGAGATTTTGAAGAAATTTAAAACCTAATAACTTTTTTCCAAATCATCTTTGAACTTTGAAACTTTGTTAGGTTCATTCTAACAGTTAGTTTTAAATGTTATGATAAAAATTTTGTCGAGAAAATTCATAGTTTAAATTTTCATTGCAGTTATAACCACGAATTTTTTAGTTATTTTACAAAAAGTTGGATACTGTTTAGGATTATAATGTTATATCTGCAAATGATACATTTTTTCTTAATTATTTCACAAAATATTACTTTTTGTTGGTGACGCAAAGTTGTATCTGCAACTAATACTTTTCAGAAATTTTGAAAATTTCGCTTTATATAATTTTATAATGGTAATTGTTTAAGGTAACACATTCCATAACTGTATTACAGATAGAGATGGGCAACGGCAAAATTCCCAATGGGAATTTTCCCGGGAACATTCCCATTTGTGTAATTATTGAGTATTTTCCCGGGAAAATTCCCGAAACCTGAGTAAAAACGATTACTTACAATTAGCTGTACTATTTTACAAATGCGTTTTTAATTAAAGACCGCAAAACCAGTCCCTCAGTTTACGTGAATATTCATTTCATGGGGATTCAATTTATGCGGATAAAAAGTCGCATAAATTAAATCCGTCATTATAAAAAAAATACTGGAAATAAAAGCTACCAAAAATTGTAGAGAATTTTATAATACAAATGATAACGAAAATGTAGAAATTTACACGTCAAAATTTTAAAAATATCGCTTTTTTCGATATCGATAATTTTCGATAACGAAAAATCGGTTTTGACAGTCCCAATATATTAAGAATACCCACAACTTCCTTCGCTTAAGCCTTCAAAAATTTCGTTATTTTTGAGCTACGATGTACCGTTTACGAGATATTTACGACCAAAGGTTTACGTTTTCGAAAAGTATTGAAAACTAATTTTTTTGAAAATATTTTATTGGTGACAAAACCAATTTGACTAATCAGTCTGAATCAATTAATTATAATCAGTTTATGATGAGTAACTGAAGAAATCAGTTTATGATGAGAAAATGTAGAAATTTACACGTCAAAATTTTAAAAATATCGTTTTTTTCGATATCGATAATTTTCGGTGACGAAAAGCAAGTTTTGATAGTCCCAGTATGTTCGGAATACCCACAACTAGCATCGCTTAAGCCTTCAAAAATTTCGTTATTTTTGAGCTACGATGAACCGTTTACGAGATATTTACGATCAAAAGTTTACGTTTTCGAAAAGTATGAAAACTAATTTTTTCGAAAATATTCTATTGCCGACCAAAGAAATGGGACTAATAGAGCATAAATTAAACCATTATGCAATCAATTTATAATAATTTGTTAGACATTTAGTAGCAAAAGTAATTAAACACATTTAACTGAAAATATTATGTTATTTATTCTTCTTTTCTTCTATTAATTTATAACTATTATAATTATGTAGCTATTAGGGATATGCTGCTACAATTTTATTTTGTTTTTGGATTTTAATTTACTTAAATGGTTTCTTACATTTTCTTTTACATCAATATTTTGCCGATTGAAGTTTTTCCCACGTTTGTCTATTTTTATTATACAAATATTTCGATCAAGCTTTTAGTTTCAACGTTCTGACCCTGTATTAATTAAACCTTTTTGTATATTTGTCGCCAGTAAATCGCGATTTCGCTTTCGTTTCTTTCCTTCCGTAACAGGTGTTGTTAAATTTCCATTAGTATTATTTGGGAAAGTATCGTCCAAATTAAAATATATATCCGAATTAACAGTAATAGTTAAAGCAGAAGACAAAAACTGTCCATTATTTAAATTTAAATAGATAAAATTATTTAAATTGTTTAAATTATATGGTTTAAATTGTTTAAATTATACGATCAAATTCAGAAAGAGCTGTTAAATTAATTTTTTCTTTATCAACGTCCATATTTTGAAATTAAAATAAATTATAATTATATTTTAATAACAATAATGCTACGAAAGGATTCATCTAAACTCAATAAACATTAATATGACTAAAATTTTAATCTAAATAAAAAGTTAATTTTTTGTGTTCTGTTTGTTACAACTGCACATGCAACAAAAATTTCTTAAACCATTTATTCTTAGGTTGTTAAAATTTAAAAAAAGTTTATGGACTATAACTTTTTTTATTTTCTAGAATTTTAGGATGAAAATTTCACCAAACGATAGCTTAAATGTAGCTGAATCCAATGATATAAAAATCTCAAAAACGAAAAATTTGCAGTTGTAACAGTTTTATTCTCAATGTGCGATATGTGCAATGTATTCTTTGTAAAAAAAAGAAAAATTTTAACGTAAAATCCCCTATACCGGAACACGATCCAATAAAAAAACAGTTTCGACATTTACATATTAATGAAGTTATTTCTGAAACAAAATTTATTACAAAAATTATTATTAATAGAATGATTGTTTTCCACTTTCAGTTCACCTCGCATTTAATGTTTCCTTACTTAATTAGTAAAAATACATATATATATATATATATATATATATATATATATATATATATATATATATATAGAAACACATGCCTCATAAATTTCAACATTTTCCAGTTAATTTTCGAAGTTAACGCAATAAAACTATACAAATAATTTTTGTTAGTCCAGTTAAGAGATTATAAGAGCTAAATCACCTTTTTGTTTGGTTTAAATATGATTTATACATATGTGTATTTCCATGGAGTACAGATGTAACCTTTGTATGTAATTAAAATCATGTACGTAAAATGACCAAAAATTTATATTATAAATAACTATACGAGTTTATGAAATAAAACGATTTTTTTGCATATTCCGATAGTCTAACCAGTAACTTAAATTTTAAACGCGTTTTTCTCGAAACTACATTTTTCAAATTTGCTACGCTTAAACTCGAATTAAAATTTAGTTTTCTGACAAAACATGGTATGTGGTATACTAGTTTGTGTAAAATTAAGGGGAAGTACGTAAAATCGGAAGATCAGCGTCGGTAAACTTTTATTTGAAGGGTTCGTAAATATTATTTATTATATAAACAAGTACATATTATATATAAATAAGTACAGTACGCTTCAAAAAGTGATCGAACATTCTCACCCAGGGGAGAGGGTGCCCACACTTTTGACGATGCACTGTACTTAAGGTTGTGGTACATTGCCGTGTCAAAAATGTAGGCACCCGCCCTCCCCGGGTGAGAGTGTTCGATCACTTTTTGAAGCGTACTGTACTTATTTAAGCGGGCGCGTGTTGGAGTCAAATGTCAAGATTTGTACGTTCACAAAATAAGTACAGTACGATTTTACGTACTTCCCCTTAAATTTGCACAGACCACTACGTACTATTGGATTTGTAGTGTACAGCACCTGCGAACTCTAGTGTCAGATAGTTGTATCTTGGTCAAGTACGAGGGTATGCTGATAAAAATGTTACTATTTCAAAAAATAATTTTACACAAACTATACGAGGTTTTGTCAGTAAACTAAATTAGGTCATTATTATACGAGTTTGATTTTTATTGAAAAATTTTTATCCGACCGCGAGCTGGTCTAGTGTTTAGCAACTCCGCTCTTGACTGATAAGATCGTGAGTTCGGAACCGGCCGGGGGAGATACATCATCGTCAAACTACCATACTGCACCAATCATCTATGGCACATCAACACCAAAAGCATTAGTACAACATATACCAAACGATGCATATCACTTTAGTTGTGGCGCATCTAAACCATAAAAAAAATTATACATAAACTATTTTGTAATATTTCTTAGTGCATCATATGGTGAAGTGAATTATGTACATGCATGACTTTCTAACTCAAAACCGTCAAAAAACCTTATACGAGGTTGAGACAGAAAACTCGCGATATAACATATTTTCTATCTCTTACTGGTTACACTGGTTCCGGTAGTATAGAGATAGATATGTTTTCTCTACTTCTCTGTGGTTACATACGGGTCTTTTTTTAGGTGCCTGCGGTGATTTTCTTAAGATACTAACATATTTTATCCGTTTTTTTATACATGTCAACATTTTACAAGAGAAAAACATTAATATCTCAAAATTTTGGGGTTATATTTTTTTAAAACATATTCATTGGATTAAAAAAACTTGATTTCATGCTTATTAAGAAAAAAAATGGGTGTTTCATTTATTTATTAATTTTTATAAGCCAGTTTAATGAAATACCTGAAAATAGTGTTACGTAATGGGGGCTTTTACGTTATATCGATATTAAAAAGCAAAATAATCTATGACAAAATTGACCCATGTTATTCAAATGGCAATTATTATGTTGGCTTTTGCTAATCAGAATGAAATTTTATGGAAAGGTGTTGATATTTGTGTAGAAATGGTAAATACTGAAAACGAAAAGACTCCGCTTTACAAAACATAATTTTTAGTTTCTTTGAGTAAAAATTGTAACATTCTATACTTAGGTATGTGTTTTGTATCCCTTAACAGTTAACGTGTTCGATCCTAAAGTAGGTAATATGGTTCCTTCCATAGATGATGGTGATAATGGCAACTTTGTAATGGTCGACATCACATTCGACATCACATCATAGGTGGCGTATTTTATATTTAGGCTAATTTTTAATAAGGAATGTGACAAGTACTATGCACAAGCTTAATTGTCCCTAAATTATTGTAGTATACTCACTGGAATTATGTAGACCCAGGAGCAAACTAATACTTAAAATCAATTATTTAATTAAAATCGAATTGTTCTACTCATTAATTTGACTGTAAAAAAGCTATTCCGTCGATATTTTCTATAATTTCTATAGTTCTATAGCCGATGATAGTTCTGTAGTTCTATTACCGGGAAGTAAGAGTCTGAAAGGCTGTGAAGATATTAATCTAAGATCTACGAATATTTGTTCACCAGCTTGAAGAAATTGGATTCTGGGAAGCGCTTCGCCTGCGATGAAGAAGTTAAGAGGGTCACAGATTAACATCTTCACAGCCTTTTAGACTCTTACTTCCCAGTAATAGAACTAGAAAACTATCATCGGCTATAGAACTATAGAAATTATAGAAAATATCGACGGAATAGCTTTTTTGCAGAGTCAAATTAATGAGTAGAACAATTCGATTTTAATTTAATTCCAGTGAGTATATTACAATGATTTAGGAACAATTAAGCTTGTGCATAGTGCTTGTCACATTGCTTATTAAAAATTAGGCTAAATATAAAATACGTAAGGATCGAACACGTTAACTGTTAAGGGATACAAAACACATACCTAAGTATAGAATGTTACAATTTTTACTCAAAGAAACTAAAAATTATATTTTGTAAAGCGGGAGTTTTTTCGTTTTTAGTATTTACCATTTCTTCATAAATCTCAACACTTTTTCATAAAATTTCATTCTGATTAGCAAAAGCCAACATAATAATTTTCATTTGAATAACATGGGTCAATTTTGTCATAGATTCTTTTGCTTTTTAATGTCGATACAATATTTTTTTTTTACAAAGAATACATTGCACATATATGATTGTATGCCGAATTTAATTCGAATCCTGATATTCAAAACAATAACCGTGGGTTTTGCCATTATTTTGTTCCAACAATTGTTTAATTAAAATCTATTTAATGTAATTTCACCTTACCCTCATAAATATTAGATTGAAGTTGATCCCTAGGAGCCCAAGGTCCAGACAGTATCCAAAATAAACAACTTAACTCATCTTTACCAAGTATTGATTAAATTCCCTTTAGTTTCTGGGAAAAATTATCATAAGTTTAAAATTGATCCTTATGGTTCGGGGAACACAAAAACCGCCAAAATTAGACCACTGGATAGATTTTGGCTAAATTTTGCTCAAAATAGTTGCAATCTTGGAAAACTAAATTTTAGATCAAAATTACTGCCAAGACCTCATACTCAAAAAAGGACTAAAAGTAAACTGTTAATTAATAAATACTTATTAATTTAATAAAAAAGTAATTACTAACACAAAATTAATAACAAGTAAGTTTAGTTTAAGTAACATTTCGTAAACCGGAAAATGAAAGTTAATAAACAAAACTTTGAGCTACTCTTTTTTTCAACAAAACCTTACAATGAACTTAATCATTATCCTAAAAACTCGCAGCACTATCAATGGACAATTTCCCCAAAAGGGTCAAACCGCAATATGCAATTGGTATCCTTTTGCTGTGCGTTCCTAGAAATCGTTGTGTTCACTGCTAGAAAACCAGGAATATTGGGGAAAATTACTACCAAGTAGCACAAACTTTTTCCAAACATTCACAGGATTACAAGAGGGGTTTACAAATAAATTTTGTACTGTTAATAAACTGGCCGAACAACACTCTTTAGATTTTTAAAAGTAAAGTTTCGTGTAAAATAATGTTTTCATCTATCTGTCTCAATTTATTAATTAATAACCAAAAACTGTTGCCAAACGCTGGCACACGCCAAGAAAAACTAACAAAAACAATACTATTATCTATAAATTTTAGTAAGAAAGATTTTTTTTAAATTATAAATATATAAAAAGGTAAGAAGAAAAAAGAATTATATTTTCGAAGGCTTGCTACTTTTAAAATTGTGTCAATATACAACTTTAACGTTATTTTTGGTATTTTTTATGAATGACAAGTTTAAAATAATAATTAATAGCACTTGTATAATGACGAGATCATTTAAAAATACACAGTACGCATAGTTCCCTAGCTGTAATTTAAATGAATCAAAATTTTATTTATTTATTTATTTATTACAATAGAAAATAGATTGTCCGTATGGACAATATTCATCACAATTATTTTAATTTAAAAAATAAAAAATAAAAATATAAAAATATATATGCAAATGTACATTAACCTAATTTTAATTCAATTAAAGCCCGATTGAAAAATTTTTATTTTATTATGCCAAATGAATTATCTTTCGCTCAAAATTTATTATTATTTCTATTAGGGGAAAGGTGTGTCAATAGTAACAAAGAAAATATACAGGCTAGTAATTTTGTATTTATCAGTCACAGAGAATTTAATTTTTGGTACAAGATACGGGCATTTTTCAGGTTTTGAATAAGCTGCACAAAAATACTCTATGTTGACTTATAATTAAAATAACTGCATTTATGTGGACCAAAGTGTAATGTTACAATCGTCACCAACAGATGATCAATTGTTACAGGGCTAACGTTCAATTGTAACACTCATTCTTCAGTTGAATTTTCAGGTTAGTTACTATAATTAATCCAGTTTTATAAATTCTTCCTTACATATTGAGTGAAGAAGGTGATAAATAGCACAGTCTCAGGCAAGAGCTCTGAACTTTTTCTCTTTCTATTACTCTTTTAACGAAATTCATATATAGATCATTGAATATAGTTCCTATCGTAGTTTTTCGTTCTGCATATTATATAGCATTTTTTTATTCTGAAAAGAGTACGAAAACTAATTGTGGACGGAGACTTCGACTAGAAAGCAAATCTTTTAACCGAACGATGATTGTAACCGAATATCAATATACCTATATGTATGTATATATATATATATATATATATATATATATATATATATATATATATATATATATATATATATATATATATATATATATATATATATATATATATATATATATGATATATAAATAAAACCAACTGATTTTGCCAAAGTGTAAACATTAAATTAGTAACCGAAGTCGTTACCTTTATTATTCCGATTCATACCTAAAATATAAAGCTTGATTTTGTTCAACCAAATTTTTTTGTCAGTTGTAACATGTTACAATCGACACTACTTTTGTTACAATTGATCCACCGCTGTTTCATGTTATAAAAAAACGACGGGTTGCACTCCGAGAGTGCCGGCAGAAGTGAAAACTTGAATACTAACGTTGTGCATTGTTGATATTTTGGAATGGTTAGGGAATAATTTTGCACGAATCGCTTTAATTATCAGTATAAAACTACTATCATTTATGTGGTAGAATACAATATTTATTTATTGCGCTATCGTACACAAACATGACCGGCAAGGTTCCGGACAGCACACCCTGCCGGAACGCTAGAAAAAGTGGATTTTTAAGTGCGCTTTTGGAGCGCTGTATCTTTTTACCTGTACAAGATAGACAGGTGCTCTCGCTGACTTTTTTGTAGAGAATTCGATTCTCTACAAAAAAGGTCTTAACACTTTTTAATGTATCTATCACCGTTTTCGCTACGTAAGCGGTGAAAGGTCAAAAAACGCTATTTATGAATTTTCAATATTGTTTAAACAATATAAAAAAACATTTCCGGGAGTTCACATTTTGCACAAATGTTCTCTTCGGTAATCCCTACAAGAATCTCTTTTTAAAAATTTTTTATATCTATTCTAAAATTAATGATTAGTGAGATAGGGCTTAAAATTAGTGCTATTGGACTAAACCCGTATATCTGTCCTTTCGCGTTACACTGGTTTCAGTAGTATAGAGATACTACATACCGTTCGTTCTGTATTTTGTACTACTGTCTACTGTTATGTACTGTCGTCTTACGAATTTTTGATCAGGTTTTACGCATTTTCGATCAGGTCACGTGACCTGACGCGAATTTAACATTTTTTACCCATTACAAAAAAAGTGTACAACGCCGCTAAAGAAGTTTTCACTTCAAAAAGTTCATAAAATATTAACTATGATTAAAAAAGCCAAACTACCTATCTGATAATATTATTTGATTGCTTGTATTTCCAATAAAATCACATTTCTTCCAATTGATGGGGTATTTACTGCAAAAATCAAAAAATTGTTAACGCACTCAAAATTTACGTTTAGCTTATATAAACATATTTAATATTGCTGAGATAAAACCGCCAAATAATATTAACTGAAAGTTTTGTCAGTAAAGCACAACTTTAGAAGCCACTTTATGATATGTAATACTCTTCAATAGGATTGATAGATGTCTCGCAAACGAAGTTACAATTGACCCTCTGTTACTACTGAAGTACTGACACACCTTTCCCCTTTTTTTATTTAATTCAATCATTCATTTTTGATTATTTTAATAAATAACAAACAAAAAAGTATTTAAAAAAAAGAAAATAAATAAAACAATAAATTATTTATATTTTTGGCGAAAAAATCAAACCCATTTTTGTAAATTTGTTTATTCATATGTGTCAATAATAAATATCTGGCATATTGGCTCGTGATATTGGGTTGGCCATGGTGTTATTACTGTCCTCGCTTATCATATATTATGTACACAGACACACATTATACAGTATGTAGGTATGACAATCACTTAACAGAAAAAAAAGTAATAAAACGAAATATAATCGAACATATAATGTCAAGTGAATTTTATTAAAAAAAAGAAATACCGAACGTATGGTATGCTGTTGATGGTGATGGTGATGGGTAGCGGGTAGATTGGTTGACACGATTTCACAATTGTACACAAATGTATGTATGTATGGATGTACTGCCGTGTTAAGTCAAGAAGACATACATATGAATACAATATTCCTCCTCCAAAAATGTCTAACTATGTAAAAAAAATGGTACCATGAATATTTAGCTGTATGCAAAATTACTGTAACATAATCGAATTCAGAACAATCGATATTATAATACCGTAGACCCACGTAACTTTACTATAATTTTCAACTCAAATTGCTTAAAATGAAGACGAAATTAATTTAGTTATATTTAACAGTTTTAATGAAATCAACTGATAAAAATCTTTAACTTGACTCATAAATAACTTTTCCAGAAACTTTAATTACTAACAAAAAAAAAAAAAAAAAAAAAAATACAGTAATAGATTAAGATGTCAACGAATTCCTAACTTTACGAGCCCACTTTCTTTTGTAAAATATGAAAGGTACTGTAAAATTAGTAAATATTATCCATTATTTTTGACACTTGCAAATGCAAATGTTTTTACCGTTGCGTTGCTAATAGGCGTTCACAGGTAAAGCTAGGAATTGTTAAAGGATCCAAACTTTACCAAACCTATAGTAACTACGAGTATTACCGATCAGGTTCACACTGGTTTTCAATTTAGGATGAAATTTCACAGACTTTCTTAAGATGAATTATTTTTAAACAAACATAAGATTCATAAGTTATAACATTTCTAACTAAGATTCACAGAATGTTTTTGGTGTCTGTTAACATCTACTGGTGTATGACCGATTTAAAAAGATTAGTTACTTAACATTAAGAAGTCCGAGCACTTTCACAGTAGACTTCCCCGAAAACCTGCAATATTCTTAAAGAAACTTTATATAAACCAAGAGAGTACCTAGTGGGTGTTGGTGTTTGTGAGAGTACACATCTGTGTGGTAACATCACAATCATAGTGCGTAATCATTTAAATCATTGATCGCGATTGGTCTCTGCGGTTGTTGTGATTAATTTCGGATGCCGAAAACGTGGGACTGAAAGTGTTAATTTTGAACTTACACCATCATTGGTGATTTTCGACCTACACCAGTGTATCTTAACATTCACTAACATCGCAAACTCATAGTAACATATACATTTTATAGGTGAGAATATAAAATTTTTGTGTCTATTTTTATTTATTTATTTATTTATTTTTTTTTTTTTTTGTTTTAGTACGTAAATACAAGATCATCCCACATAATTTATTTGTTTCTGCACTTTCATAATTGTTGCTTAGAATGAAGCACACTCTGAGAAGGGATAAAACTAGTACGGCAGCAGTCATTGTATTAAAATTGATGTGATCGTTGGGAAGTCTAATAATACGGATGCAATCTATGAAGTGTTTCGTAGTGGTTTTTTAAAAAATTTACGATATATCCTTTTGGCTTAGCACGAGAGTATAGACAGTTGCCAGTCGTCACACTACATTGACAATAATTCTTGCCATATTGGGTAAATCTCTACCTAAATGTGTGTACACATGTCGCACCTTGAGAACAAAATTGTTGCAACTGCAAATTTTTCGTTTTTGAGAGTTTTATATCATTGGATTCAGCTACATTAAAGCTATCGATTGGTGAATTTCTCATCCTAAAATTCTAGAAAATAAAAAAGTTATAGTGCATAAACTTTTTTTAAATTTTAGCAACCTAAGAATAAATGGTTTAAAAAATTTTTGTTGCATGTGCAGTTGTAACAAAGCGAAAACAAAAAATTAACTTTTTATTTTGATTGAAAAAGGTGTATGTATGTGTTTTCATTTATTAAGTGAATAAACAGTTACTACATGTTAGTTATGCCGCTGCTACACGATGCTACGAACACCTTCCAACATTCGACGTTGGATGGTTCATAGCATCGTGTAGCCGTTGTTCGAACCTACGAGTGTCCAATGTCGAGCGTCAAACATTCGCATTTGGTTGTGTCCCGTTCGATGTCGGTATTCTTGCACCGAGTCAAAGGGATGCTTCGAACGTTTGAAGGTCAATGTTGGTTGCGTTCGTTGGTTGCGCACGACTCGTTCATGTGAAGAGAGACAACATCAGTGTATAACATTAGAGATAACATCAGACAGATAACAGCGTTGTCCACTGAGTACCAACACATCATCATTCGTATTGGATCAAACATTCGATTCACCGTGTAGCAGATACATTCGTCGCATCAACTATCGAAACTAATTGCCTCAAACGTTCGATCGAACGTTGGAAGGAACGTTCGTAGCATCGTGTAGAACCCGCTTTAGAGTGGATTGTAGGTACGTTCAGAACTATACACGTATTTTGATATTCCTCTTTGTTATTATTTTACAATGTAAGTAAATAATGATGTATTCACAGTTTAGTCATATTTAATGCTTATTGAGTTTAAACGACTCCTTTCGTAGCATTTTTGTTGTTAAAATATAATAATAATTTATTTTAATTTCAAAATATGGGCGCTGATAAAGAAAAAATTAATTTAACAGCTCTTTCGGAATTTAATCTTATAATTTAAACAATTTAAACCATTCAACTTAAACAGTTTAAACCATATAATTTAAACAGTTTAAACAATTTTATCCATTTAAATAATGGATAGTTTATGTTTTTCTGCTTTTACTGTTGCTGCTAATTCGGAAATATATTTAAATTTAGGCTAAACTTTCCCAAATAATAATACTAATGGAAATTTGGAAGGAAAGGAACGAAAGCGAAATCGCGATTTACGGGCGACAAATATACAAAAAGGTTTAATTAATACAGGGTCAGAATATTATTCACCGAAAACTTTGAATCGAGATATTCCGTACAAATATGTAATCTAAAATGTGACACTAAAATATCTGAGTTTAATCGGAATATTTGTATAATAAAAACAGACAAGCGTGGGAAAAATTTCAGTCGGCAAAATATTGATATATAAAAGAAATTGTAAGAAACCATATAGTAAATTAATATCCAAAAACAAAATAAAATTGTAGCAGCGAATCCCTAATAGTTACATATTCCTAATATTTATAATATAAGAAAAGAAGAATAACATAATATTTTCGGTTAAATGTGTTAAATGTAGTAACATTACTTTTACTACTTAATGTCTAACAAATTATTATAAATTGATTTTAATGGCTTAATTTATGTTCTATTAGTCCCATTAATTCAGTCGGCAATAGAATATTTTCAAAAAAATTAGTTTTTCATACTTTTCGAAAACGTAAACTTTTGATCATAAATATCTCGTAAACGGTGCATCATAGCTCAAAAATAACGAAATTTTTGAAGGCTTAAGCGATGCAAGTTGTGGGTATTCCGAACATTTGGACTATCAAAACTTACTTTTCGTTATCGAGAATTATCGATACCGAGTTACTCACCAATAAAATATTTTAAAAAAAAATTGGTTTTCAATACTTTTCGAAAACGTAAACGTTTAATCGAAAATATCTCGTAAACGGTGCATCGTAGCTCAAAGATAAAGAAATTTTTGAAGGCTTAAGCGAAGTAAGTTGTGGGTATTCCAAACATATTGCAACTGTCAAAACCTATTTTTCGTTATCGAAAATTATCGATATCGAAAAAATCGATATTTTTAAAATTTTAACGTGTAAATTTCTGCATTTTCGTTATCATTTGTATTATAAAATTCTCTACAATTTTTGGTAGCTTTTATTTCCAGTATTTTTTTTATAATGACGGATTTAATTTACACGATTTTTTATCTGCATAAATTGAATCCCCGTGAAACGGATATTCAGGTAAATTGAGGGATACGTGTCGCTATCCTTAATTAAAAACGCATTTGTAAAATAATACAGTTAATTGTAAGTAACCGTAAAGTACAGCTAATTGTAAGTAATAGTAAAGTAATTGTAAATGGGTATATTCCCGGGAAAATTCCCAATGGGAATTTTCCCGTTGCCCATCTCTACCTGTAATACAGTTATGGAATGTGTTACCTTAAACAATTACAATTAAAAAATTATATAAGGCGAAATTTTCAAAATTTCTGAAAAGTATTAGTTACAAATACAACTTTGGGTCACTAACAAAAAGTAATATTTTGTGAAATAATAAAGAAAAAATGTATTATTTGCAGATATAACATTATAGTCCTAAACAGAATGTAACTTTTTGTAAAATAACTAAAAAAATTGTGGTTGCAACTGCAATGAAAATTGAAACTATGAATTTTTTCGACAAAAATTTTATCACAAGATTTAAAACTAACAGTTAGAATGAACCTGACAAAGTTTCAAAGTTTTAAGATAATTTGAAAAAAGTTATTAGGTTTTAAATTTCTTCAAAATCTTATTTCTTCAATATCTTAAAATTAGTGATTTTGCAGTTGTAACAGTTTTATTCTCAAGGTGCGATGTGTATGTATAATGAAGGAAAGTTCTGGTTTAAAGTATAGGCTGGTACAATCGAAGTTATGAATACATTTCATTGAATTATAAGAAATTATGTGATCAGAGCTAAAACTACGTTAGCTAAAACCTTTTATATATAGCCAGGCGTCCCTTTAAGTATCAAGAAAAATTTTATATCAAAAAATTATGTTTTGCCTGATAACTATGCATTTTACACGTTGTGTTAAAGTCGACGCCTAAAAAAAGAAAAATAGAGAACATTTATAGTGTACAGCACACAGCAGCAGCAAGTAGTCAGAAATCAGAAATTAAAACGGAGTTTTGCAGAAAACAATTTCCCAAATAGTCCCAGAGTCCCTGAACTTATAAATGCCTACATCGGTTTAGAAAATAAATTGGAAATTGTACATTTGTATGTAAGCTTTTGAAAAAAGAATCGAAAAATCACTGTTCTTTTGTCTGTAAAAAGGCGTTGATATTTCAAGCGTTGATTTTTTTTAGCTTTAGTGACCCAGAAAAATTATAACGCTTTTAAAGCACCCCCATGCGTTAAAACTAATAATACCCTTGTCGCAGCATCTGCATAACATAGCGAGTTTTCTCCTATTAACTTATTTTGTTCAAAAAATAATTTTTCAAAAGACTACAAGGCATAATAATTAATAACAGTTATATTTTACGTCCATTTTTCAGAATTTTGTCTAATACAGACGCCACCTAGAATTGTTTTCTTTATCTACAAAAACATCAGTCTATACAGAATTCAATTTATTAGTTACGAAAATGATTCAAATGTCACTAACAATAACTATACAATAAGAGTTTAAAAAAATTAAAACGACACTGTTTATTAAATTGCGTAAGAACTGAATCTGACTAGTTAACAGAGGTCAAGTGGGTATAAGCTAGTAAATGCAATGACAGATATGACGAATTCTTGTACTACAAAATCCAAAAAAGTGGGAACGCATACTTTTTTTTTAGTTAAGGGCAGGGTAAGGTATTAAAATAATTTTATTTTGCATTTTTTTTATTTTTTTAACTGAATGCATAATATCTCAAAAATCTTGTCTCAAAATTTCAAGTTGATTGGAGCAAAATTGACGAAGTTATAAGCATTTTTGTTGTTACCTGGCAGATGTTTCGCTCTCTATATATCTCTCTCTCTCAGTTATATTATAGAAATTTCAATGGAAGTACAAACCAAAAGTACAAAACTGTATATTCTGTCAGTGTAGGGTACAAAATTTAGTTTAGCAGTAAGTATTCTATATCAGTTTTATACAAGAATTATTAAGTGTTCAAAACTTTAAAGCGTTTTCCCCACAGCTCACGTTTTCAAAGACGGTGCCCCTCATAACTTCAAAACTACAACACCGATCCATTTGAAATTTTGAACACTATTTCTGTACATAATTTACGAGGTAATGCTGGAGAGTTTTTTTTCAAATTTGTTAATAATTTTTATTTTACAATAACAAATTAGCCAATTTTTTTTGCAAAAATCGTGTTTTTCCGTTCTAAGTGTTCCAAAAAAGTGAAAAATGGAAATTTCGAAAAACCCTCCCAGCGTTACCTGAGAAAAACTATTATCTAACGAATGAACTTTAATTTTTTTATTTCGGATGATCCAGCACCAAGTTATGAGGGGCACCGCAATTCTACTTGTTTCCGAGACACGTTCGAATAATTGCTGCTATTACTGTATTTTTTAATATTTCTTCGTGAAAATTTTATACAATATTCTTCGAATGTTATACTTTAATGTACCACTGGTTTTAATACAGAGATTTTAACTGTGTCGTCACAAAAAAATAACAAAAACATGCCTTTTTTGTACGAATTAACCTTACCCTCTCCTTAAGGACGTTCGTGCGTCAAACCTAATAGTAGATAAAATTTAAATTTTAGAGAATTGACAAGTTCAATTACATAGTTATCTTCTCTCAAAAATTTTAAGGCCTTCATAGATCATTTCTTAAAGTAATTGACGATTAAAAATTAAATTTTTAACACAGAGCCGTTGGAAAAAACACTCTAAACAGCACTTTTTCATTTTAAAAATTATAGTAAGTATATTATAAGAGTAGAAACCATAATAGAAAATGTTGAAAAATATTCTTTGAAATATGCAATTTATATAATTGCACAAAAAACATCGTGTTGACGAACGTTAAAATGAAATACTAATTATTGAAATTAATATTTCATTTTAACGTAGATTTTGATGTGTACACGACATGCAAGGTTAAATCAGACTACTAAATTTCAATCAACAACTGGGTATGCATTGATGTCAGAGATCAGTATATAGCTGGTACGTATAGCAATCACCCATATACACGACCAACACGACACATCATATGATACATGAACAAATACAAGCTCTGTATGCATAACATATAGGTATAGTGTTTTGTGGTAGCTACATAACATTATTCTGTAGTGTTTTGTGGACGCGCTCGAACGTCTTTAATTGTACTTTGTTTTTTTTTTGCACAAAATTTTAAAAATAGTTTATTTTTTTAAAAAAAAGATTGGAACCCTAGTCACAGATATCTCCACTAAAAATTCTCTTACTAAAAAAAAACTATCAAATAATGATCACTTATGAAGACTAATGTGTGAATGCATAATAGTTACGTGGTTGGGGACCACGCAACTATAAAAACGTATAAATCTACCAAGTACTTAACATCTAATATTTTTATTATATATAACTAAACATCCAAAAATATTTCAGTCCCTTTTTGGTAGTTCTGACAAAACTAAAACAATTTTTTAATTTTTTTCGTTGTTAATATCGAAACGTTCTTTTGAAAACGGTTAAATTTACGATATTTTACATTACAATGTGAATACAATTACCCCCAACTTCATTTTAAAAACATTATCCCGCACCACAGGGTGTGTAGTAGTATTTTTATAGCTACTTACAAAAAATTAAAATTTTATTCATTTTTCAGAATTTCTTTTAATAATTTGGAGTAGCGTTGTGAAAGATGTTTTTTAATACCGAACATACGTTAATATTTCATTTACTGTTGATCGTTCTCTTTATATTACTTTTAAATTTTTGAAAATTTGTTTGCTTAAATCTCTGAAATTTATTGACACAGTTTAGCTGAAATAATTTTGATTGAGTGTTTTTAATAGTGTCTTCTAATTCTTCAAATTTTTGAATAACCAATTTAACAATTTTGGGTACGAAAAAACTTAGTTTTAAGTTGAACATTTCGTAAGTAGGGTTAAAAATTAAAAATGGTAAAAGAAACCTTTATTTTCCGAATCATTTCTAGCGATACCTCGATTCATACGATGGGGTAAGTTTTAAAATAGTTTTAGTCTCCACTTTCCAATACGAAAAAAATTTGAACAAAATTTGTAACAAAACAATTTTACCTCATACTTCATACTTGTAAATTTAGCAAATTCCTGTAACCGGTTTCAGTAATTGAAACATCATTGAGTCACACCAACTGTAGTACAGTTCTTTCATACATTTAACACATTCAGAGCCGTCCTTAACATTTACGGAACCAAAAGTAAAATAAAAATCAAAGACCAATAATAAATTTAAAAAAATACTTCTTTGCTGTGGATTAATTAACATCTCTATTTGTACCATGTATTTGCAAAAGTTCACATTCATGTTCATATTCAGTTTCGAGTTCATATTCAATTTCTTGGGAACCCTAAAAAAAAAATTATTTTTATTATGTATGTATTCCTAAATTGTATACCTATCGGCTATCACTGTCTGTAAAGATATGTAATAAAAATTATGTATTTGTATGTGTAACTTAACTCAACTACATATAAACAAAATAGAAAGACGATTTATTGCAGACAGTTTCCTTTCTGTGGTTCCCATAACAGGTCAACTCATTGATAACATCTTTCGATCAACACACTGTTTGTGAAGGTCAAAATAACACACAAACATTTTTTATGTGATTCTGATTATACTGATTTTCAAATGGTATAATTAGGTTTGTTCCAACAAGCTCCAAACTTCTGATTTACTGTCTAAATCGTCCAAGGATTTTTTAATGAATTTTTAGTTCGTTTTTCTTTTTTTTTTTTACTTATTGCTCTCTCTGTCTTTTAACGCTTTAAAAACAGCGGATTATAGGTAAATTGTTTAACGTACAGAATTTGGAAATTTTAAACTAGATGATAAGAGGAAACAATCTGATTTTCACTTATCTACTTCTGTTGAAACGTGAAGATATAGCGTACGCCTCTGATGGTAATATTAGAAGTAGGAACAAGTGAAAGATGTACGTACACGCTAAGTTGGCATACACAGTTTTGTACTATCCAAATTATGTGCAAATTACTAGATTACATTTTGTCAATTAGATGTATATCTATGGTTTTACTTCATAGAGTTTTTAATTTTACCACCAGAAGCGCGAGTGAAAAACTTTGTGTTGTCAATAGTACCATAAAATCCATTGAAACAAAATTGGTGCAACATTGAAAAAAAGAAAATAGGCAAATAAATAAAAACCTAAATGGTCGTTATCACTGTTTTCATTTATTACTACAGGTACATGAACGAAATAATTCGATAATTATTTCAAGAGAGCCAAAAAATTCGAACTAAAAGTTATATTTACGACATTGTGGAAGAAGACAGTATCCACTAAATGTCAACAATGGTTTTTAAATATGCCAGCACTAGGTACATTACGAATATGTTTGTGACTTGTTTATTGTCGTGCATAGGCATAAGTAAATCATATACATGTTTTATACTTTGTCGAAAAATACCAACCACGGAACCAACCTAGTATCAGTTGTCCTTACATTTTAATAAAATAATAAATAATCCCTAAACTGCCATTAACATATAGGTACTGCTAACCCAAATATTGAAGTTTTTTGTAACAGCAATCACATGTACGTACATAAAAATTTAAGAAAGATTCTAATTAACAGATTGTTTAAAATCAATTTTTTTATAGAAACTTTTGAAATCTTTGGTGTGCTATATACTTATACATATTTTCTTTACTTCTGTAGCAATAGGTACAAATTTAAAACGAGTATTAACGGAAAAAACTAATTTTTATCTTATTTTTGGAATAATGAAAAAATATTCTCTTAAAGAAATTATGCATTACTTGTGAGTCTTTGTACGATTAACAAGAAGACACCGTCTACTAAACAAAAAAATATAATGTTCGGTATAATTTTCAATTTGGATTGGTTAATTATTGTTAATTATCTATAATAATTGCTTTTATCTATTTTATAACTTTGTAATTCAATTAAATTAAAATTATAGGCTATTGACTATGTAGTTGAATAAGGAACTAATTCGTAACAGGTGTTTTATTGTTTCATATGTTCAATTGTACCCCAAAGATGATAAATTCACAAAGTGCTATTAAATTTAGGCGTGCGTTTTTACGAACGGCGTAAACTTATCGACGCTTACGTTTTTTAACTATAACTCAAAAACGATGCATTTGTCGTAAATACACATGATATGATTTTTTGTAGAGAATTAAATTTCCTATCGAAATGGCACTTTATGAACTCAAAAAACTTTTTTCTCAACAAAATAAGTCAAAGAAACTATTTAAAAAAAAGCTCAAATTTTTCAATTTTTCTTTTTTTTTAAATTTTTGAGTAGTACTTTTTTCTGAGTGAATTTAGGTATAGGGATTGGTTCATAAAAAAGAAAGCTGATGCAATTCCCGTCAGAATGGTGACCGATAAAACTATTTTCGATAACAACCGGCTGAGATACAGTCGTTCAAAATTACCTACTTTTTACAATTTTATTACTTTTGACTTTTATACCAAGTTATTTGTAATTTTTACACGCAAAAATTATTTTTATTGAGTACAAAAATTATTTCTGCTTTATCAGAGGTAACGATAAAATTATTTGCTAAAAATTTTGATATTCATATGATCTTAGGTATAAAAAGGAACTTTAATATTGTACTAAATTGCAGTTCTATTTTTTTAAAAGAATTAAATGTACCTATTATATTTCTCCCATAATGTTTTCAAATTCAATATCAATATCTTCATCAACATCATTTTGGACATCTCCTTCTGTAATTTCTGGAACATCCGCATTTTCACAATTTTCTGGAACATCCGCATTTTCGCAAATAAATTCTTTGCAGCTAATTCCTAATTTTCTACAGCTGCAATTTCCGTGACAACCTTTTATACACCCGCAAGCTATTTGTTCTAGTAAATTCTGCAGTGCAGGAGGTTTTGTTGTTTTAATTGGCAATAATTCATTTTTAGATTTTTTCCAACCCCACTCAAATGGATTTAAAATATTTCCTTTCCACTGTTGAATTTGGTAGTACGTCCTTAAACCGTGATATTTAGTGGCATCAGAAGTTAGTGGGAAATTGGTTAGAGAAAATTTTGTGCTTTTTGATAATTTTTGAAAAAGTTGTAACCGAGAACAACCTAAACTGTTGGCCTTAATGCCATAAAGAGAAATTACGATTTAATTCTATTGCGTAAATTGCGGCTGTAGAAAATTATAGGAATTAGCTGCTCCATGTTCTGCAAAGAATCTATGGGCCTAAACTGT